>CM033722.1:4268864-4875480 GCA_019671005.1 Hibiscus mutabilis
CCTGGCAGCGGAGCATGCAGCAATGACATGCTCGCATGGGGTCTTTAGTGCTTGGAAGTACCCACAATCGTACAACATGTGTTCGAGATTTACCTTGTACGACGTTGGATTAAAAGCATGCATAGGTCGTGGTATCTTCGAGACACGAAAATAGTTGTTATGTGACATTGGCATCACATGCAACCCGTTGGATTTAACAATGTTTTTTTTTTGAATTTTTTCTAGTATCTTGGGGTAGAATGTACAGCAATATTGTTGCATAACGACAGATTCTTTCCTCAAGGTTGCGAACAGCTTGCCAAACGAAAGTACGTAGCTTTCGCGATGGTTGTAACTGGAAAATTTTAAATCATCTTAAAGGAAGAATTGATTGCCTTAACTGAGTTGGTTGTCATGTGGCCATATTTAAAACTGCCATCATATGCATTGGTCTATTTTCTTGGGAATTTTTGCAATTAACTTATAGCCCTCAAAATTCCTCTATCGCAAGTCTTTAAGCATTTGTTTAAATTTGTGTTAGACTACTTCGTACCCTAACACGCGACATAGTGTACAAATGAGTTACAGGGAAAGTAGTGATAAATATAACAAATCTTAATACGTATACATGCGTATAACGAGCCTGCGTTTATCGTCCTTCTTAAACTGGCCATGGTGGTTTGTGGCAATATGGCGTATGCAGAAACAATGTTCAATATTTGAAGATTGAAAATGACTGCCCAAAGATTTGATCGCTGCCTTTATCCCACCTCCTCGATCTGAGATCAAGCAAACTCGATCATTTCGTATAATGTAGTGGCATAGCTTCATGAGAAAAAGCCTGTATGATTCAGTATCTTCTCTGGGCACGAGTACAAATACAATGGGTATTGTTTTGCGATTGTCGTCTTGAACAATGGCTAACAACAAAACTTGCTTGTATCTTCCATACAAGAATGCGCCATCGATCAGCACGACATGCTTGTAGTTCTTGTACGCATTAATACACTGGGGAAATATCCAAAAAAGTCATTAGAATTGGCAAACATTAAGAACCACACAATCGTCCTGGTAGTATGGTTCGGTGTTTAGATCTACGACCGTTTCGCGATTATATTTCTTCATGATATTTATCCAAGCTGAGAGCTCATTGTAAGAAGCGTCTCATTCCCCATGCAAATTTATTATAACCCTCTTGACCCAGACTAGACGTCATACCGAACCAAGCGAGCTACATTGGGTTTGTCAAGACAAACCCGAATGATTACTTAGAAATGGTCTATTTTTTATCTTGTTTAAATGCATAATTTAGTCCTATGGCGATCATTCTAGTAGCGGTGAAACTCACAATCAAATCCAGCGTCAACTTGACACCCAATTGGCCGAGGATGCACTCTAGGGATCAAATTGTAATTTTGGAAAGTCGAGGGAACTTTCTTAAAACCAAAGTTACCAATCCATAATTAATTAGGTTACATGCAATCCAGTTAAATTCAACCTAAAATTATCATCCAAACTCATTTAATTGCATGATCAAGAAATAGAGACTAAACTGCAAAGATTTAAACTTCAGCGAAGCATATTACAGGAAATAACAAACATCGTACCGATATACCCCTTACCCGTATTAATACGGGTATATTTTGCAAATGGTATCAATACGGTCCTCAGACATACCAATACCAATAGTTCGATATTAAAACAGTGAATTCCAGTAGCTAAAGAGCGCACTGATACGGTTGCCCGTGTATCGACACCTACGGTTGCCCGTGTATCAACACCTAGTGTAATTTCTTATGGCTCGTATCGATACAGTGCTAGGTGTACTGATATGCCTGTACAATTTTGCATACTTCTGAGCTGAGACAAACCTTGCGTACTGATCCTTGAGGACCCGTACCGGTATGACCTAGTCTGTAATGACCTATTGGTCGAACATATGACACTTTGGATCAATCTAACATGCATCAAACATCATACAAACAACATATACCATTTCAAACAACATTTCCACAACTAAATAGACATGCTAGAAGATCATTCAAACCTTAGCAAATCTAATCAAAGATCCTTTAGGCATGATCTCTACCCAAGCATGCATTTCACATTTCAACCCGTCAAAACAAGTCATATAACCACAGACAAATCCAAAATACCAAAAAAAACAGGGAGCAAGCATACAACCCTCCCAATTACAACTTGGTCACATTGCCCTTTATTACTACAAGTTCGTTTATTAAAACCATACTTGAAATTATACGAATCTTGGATTTCTCCTTACTTGCTTGCTGTCCTGAAAGTTTACTTTCCTGCATTGATGAGAAAGGAGAGCATAAGCAAATAATGCCTAGTGAGGGATACTCTAAAAACACTCATCAATACATTTAAAACCATTTGAGTCAAACCACATTTTCAACATTATGCTAAAACATCTCATGCCCTTTTTACCTTTGTAAAACATGCATATTAAACCATATGCAAAACATGTATCATGAATCTCATGCATAATCCCATATGCAAAAACCTCAATTTAAGCCTTCACATGCTTATTCATCCAATAGCAAAGTTTAAAGAGCAAAATATGTATAAATCTCATTATATAAAACATATTTATCCATCATGATACATTAATTCATATATTGGCATTCAAGTGACCCAAAAATAGAACATTTCCTTTATCAAAACACATAGGATACACGGATTTCACAAGTGGTTCCTTCGAGAACTTCATATACATCTATAACCGGAGCAAACGATACATTTAACCTCTCAATGGTTATGATGTATAATATCTAAAATGGGAGAAAACGGCACAATTAACCCCTTAACCATTGTGATACGTAATCCACCAGTAGGAGAATACGACACAATTAACCCCTCGACCGCTACGGTTCTTATAGTAGAGAAAACAACACAATTAACCCCTCGACACACATGAGGCGACTTATTACAGTGCACTTTAAACCCTATGGAATGCCAACTATATCCGATAATACTTATCATTGTCACTTGCCAATATATTCTACTTTAAATATGACACCTCACTATTTTTCGTATGCATCATTCAAACCAATTTCTAATGCAACAAAACGTACATTTATATATCATTGAAATCCTTTCCACAAATCATTTTCCATATTCAAATATCATCAATATAATTTTATTTGCATCATATTCCATTTTCCAAACATGCATAAAATAGTAGGTACAAACATAAGCATAGACATGAGAAAATCAACTTTGCCAAACCAAAATTAAGAGCGAAATCATTTAATACTTATTTTTGAGCTTAGAAAAGCATTTCAAGCTTAATCTAAACTCCCAAAATCACTTTTAAACCTTTTTAAAGCTGTAAATCACATTTCCACTCACCGACAACACAAAGCTCTACTTGCTGATGCGAAATCAAGCTTTCGAAGTCTCCGAAACTTCTCCAATTGTTAAAGAATCTGCCCCCTGTTTTACCCACACAAAAATAGAGGATTAGTGTATTACAATGCATCTCTAATCCCAGCAACATCTATTCTCAACTTTGCCACAATAAAAGTCATCAAACACCTTCCAAGAATAATTGAAAACATCATTAAACTCAACCTAAACGAAACTCAACCATAACTCAACGATTTTAACATCACAAAAACATCAATTAACATCCAAAAACACTATTAATACCACTTTATATCTCCAGCAACCTTTCAACACCAAGAATACTCCAAAATCTAACTATTTACAACCAAGAAAATTAGTAATTCATTTAGTTTCGGGATTCCTTTTATTAATATCTTCTCATAACATTAAAACATATCTTACAAGAGATCTAAATCAATTAGAATCAACACAAATCAAATCCATTATCAAGATTTATCAAATTTCTTATCAAAACTCAATTAAAACCTCTTAACCATGATTTAATCATTAATACATAACAAAAATCAATTGCAAAGGATCAAGAACTTGGTAATTTCAATAAAAAAAAACCTTTGATTAGAGGAGAAAAATGAAAATAACCTCTAATTGTTGACTTCTCCCTTAATTGACATGTTTTGAACGAAATCTTCAAGAAAACAAATAGGATTTGATGTAGAAATCAAAGGAATCAATTGAGAAATCAAAAGGAAATCAAAAAGCGATGATTTATGATCATTTTAGAGTGAAATTGGTAGTTTTGCTGCTGAGAAAATTGAGAGAAAAGTAGTTACGCAAGAAAAGTAAATCACCTTTTAACTAAATCTATTTTATTTTTATTAAATAAACATTTTAAAACCATTTAAAAATAGCCTAAATTAAGGGAAAAGTCTGATTAAAAATATTCCTAAATTAGCTCCTTAAAGATTTTAAGTTTTGACCCCTTTACAATTTAGTCACCAGAACAGTTTTGAAAACTTTACATTTTAGTCACCAGACCAAAATGTTATTTAGTCCAAATTTATTTCTTCAAATTAATTTTTCCAAAACCCTTAATATATTAATTAAATATTTTCTAATATTTTTTATGTTTTATTTTAGCAAAAAACAATTTATTATGAATTAATTCCCAAAACTAGCTCGAATCGCCTAATCTGGTTCCCCTGAACCGTCTAATCTATCTAGATAACTTCTAGGACCAAATTTGGGGTGTTACATTCATGATTGTTTTGTTTATTCCCCTCCAAGTCTTTTTGTATGATGGAATGTATTCGTAAGCTAATGTAATATGCGCCATCAATGCAAAAACAATGACTTTAGGGCTTGCCTGGACAATTGTTTGGATGCTCCTGAAGATGAGTTTTGAATCTAGGTTTAGATGATCTTGTCTATTACCAACGGCACAAAAGTATGAGGATCGTTGTAGACTGTATCTCCCAGTTGCATCATTGTGCCGTTTTTTGTTTACATACATATTTCTCTAACGTCAAGTACATCACCTTAGAATGCACACCATTACGTATATTACAATGTTTAACAACAGCTTTCGATTGGTCACTTGTTTTGAACTGTAACTTGCGCCATAAGTCATATTTTTATGGCAAAGTAAGAACCGTCGAAACCCACATCAGGCACGTTAGGGAACTCTGGCATATCTATTGCTGCTAAGCCGATGACGTACATGTGCGACAGAGGCTCGTACTGCTTGTAACATGTCCCTATTAATTTTTATTGAAGTTTTTGAGGGCGTCATCATCATTATTAGTGTCACTTTTAGTTTTAAAGATAAAACCGACATCAACATCTTTAGGCTCCACGAATAACCCAACCTCAGCACCATCAAGGCTACACTCTTGAATCAGTTCTTCTGGGGATTAGTAACCTTCATCAGCATATATGAATGCTTCATTATGGTTGGGCAGGTGCAGAAGTCGTAGCTGTAGACCCGAGAGAAAAATTAAAATGAGCATATGCTGGCTTATTTAGATCGAATAATGTCGCGCAAGAGTGTCGGCCCCTTGGAAAACTTGATCCACCAATTATCGATTGACGCTCATCAACATATAGGTTAAAAGTAAAATGCTAAATTGATGGTTGTTCGATGTTTAGGTCAAAGAAGTAGGAGAACGGGTGTCGTGTTGTTGAACATGCAAGTTCATTATGAAATACATGGGTATAAGCAGGAACGCCAATATTATAATCCCCCATTAAAGAGCTGAAATCATAAGTTGTAGCCTGAGTTGTGACTTGTTTTTCATGGTCAACTACTACTTCTCCACTAAAATCTACATACAAATGGCAAATTTTTGATAAATACCAGTATGTGTGTCGACCATTGCTTCGACATCGAATTGATTGTTAATTCTCATCATGGGGTATGTCACTAGAAGGAACAATTTCTGAAAGCTGTAATAGATAGCTTGTAGTGGTCTGTTACGCCCGACAGGTACCAGCTATTTGATCTTCTTTACTAGCGTATCAATAGGAATTGTGTGAATAAACTAGCGTATCAATAGTGAATGAACGATTGTATCAATAGAAAGTCGTGCATGGACAACAAATTTTGCTTGTCATGTTGCTAATTTGTTGCTCAACTGGTGTAATATAAAGAGACAGGACGGGTGTAACTCGGCTTACATACAAAGTGAGTTTATGTTCAAATGTCCAACTATAAATAACTGGTAACATGATTGTAGTCATGTCTTTGTTTCGCTAAAAAAAACGAGTTTTTCGAAGTGTTTATGATTTTTCAGATATAAAATGTTTATTCCGTGGGGTTTTTTTAAAAAAAATCGTATTTTATTTAAAAATTGGAGTCGCCACCGGCCACTTAGGTAGGTCGGACACCATAAAACCAGAGATTCAAAAAAAACTTTGAGTTCGGGAGTCGGTTATGGATGGGGAAGGATTAGCACCCCCACACCGCCCAAAATTGGTACTTTAATAATTACCGCTTTATTAATATTAAACTTTCCGGATTAAAGTGACGATTAGTTTAAAATTTGGTTATAATTGTGAATAAATTTTAAAGGCCCCGTTATCAAAGAGTAAACGCCCAACCACTATCACTAGGCCTGATACTGGCCCCGTTTACGCTCGGATAAAAGGGCACCGTATTGACAATTTATATATCATTATGCAACCTTAGTGAGCAAAATATAAAACATGACAAATAATATAAATACAATACAAATAAATATTAACATAATAGAATACTAATCTAACATAAATAAAATACATAACTAAAACATACATATATACATATTAATCTAATTCATAAATAAAAACATATCTAGCATAAATAAAATACTATTCTAAAACATACATACATATAAATTATCCCTACTCATGACTAAAAATAAACCTAACATGTCACAATTACAATGCATGGAACGCAAATACATATTACAAAGATGTACATATTACAATAAAACACATTATAACATACGTAAAATATATTGTTATACATGACCAAGAAACTATACTGACACACAGCCTAAAAGCAAAGAAAACATGCAATACATACTGAAATATAAAGCAGAATGTGTTCGAGCCAACTCAAATATCAGTATAATATGCGTGATACGAATAACTGAACAAATACATAAAGATACATAATCATCATAAACTTAACACACATATACATGTAAACATAAAAATACAAAGCATATACGAGGGATATATGATAAAGCAAAAGGCTACATCAACATACACGATTATAATAAACGAACATGAATATTTACATTGAATCAGGAGAGAAATGAAAAGAAATAAACATCAGGAGCAGAAATTAAAGGAAAAAAATATACGATTTAGGGACGAAAATACAAGCAGGACCGAACTTGAAAGGACTGAAACTGTAATTAGACCAAGGGGCAGACCCGAAGTGAAAATTCAAAAACACGGTGGGACTAGTGAGGTAATTTTGCCATTTAAAAACTGATTCGATTTAATTTAGGGACTGGATTGCAAGATTTTGTAATAAGAGGGGGATCAGAGTTGTAAATATCCCCTACGGCGAGACAAAAACGAAAATATTGAAAATGCGGGGGGATTTATTACAGAATTTCACCATTTCACGAAATAACAACGCTTATAAAACCCTTTTTTTTTGCCCGGACTCAAACTTTTCCCCATTTTCATTCAATTCCATGTTTTTATAATAAACCAAGCCTCTCATTTTCTCTCGATCCTTCCCCCTGAACCTGTGACGAACCCAGAAACTGGCGACTTTTCGCCGTCTCTTCCGCCGTCGGCCGCCGCTAACCGGCGCCGACGAACTAAAAGAAACACCAAAAACCAACCTTTTCCTAAACCGAACCCATATATGCCCTTAGGTCTACGCTAAGACTCACCCTTTGGCCTAGATCTGAGTAAATACAAAACGGAAAAAAAATTTCGTTTACTTTTGACCCAAAGTGAAACCAAAAGAGACCTCTCTCTCTCTTTAGTTCACCATGTTCAGCTTCGGAAAGCCGAAGAGGCTTGTTACTGGTGATGGGAGATCCACAGACGACGAGGGTAATAACTCTAAACTCCCTTTTTTTGTTATCACCACTTATCTTTTCCTTTATGCATGCAAAGAAATAAGAAAAGAGAAGAACGTTACCACTGAAAACTTGTTGCCCTTTTTTGTTATTTTTTCTTTTCCGATTACAACTTGACTGCCTTACAATTACTTGTTTCATACATATATCCCTGTCTCTTTGGTTTGGTAACAAGTAATATAATCTATTTTTTAGATCTGAACTGACACTGACATAGTCTCTCTTTTTTTGTGTTGTTCTGATATGTCTGAACGCGGTGGTTGGAGACCGGCATGGTGGAAGCATGGTGGCGGTGTGGGGGAGTTGTCTTCGGCCAGAGGCGTTCTCGGCCGTTGGATTAGATCTGATCTAACGGTCGGGCTTGAAGGATGAACGGCCCAAATAAAACCTCGATCGGTGAAACGGCTCCAGATCGTGACACGTGGGGCTCAGCAGTCGAGGGGTTATAGCGCGTGGGACTCACGCACGCGTGGGATATCGAAGAGTCCCCGCGTGGCACTCGAACCGTCCAGACGTGTAGTTCACGCGGCTGGCTAGATATTTTACCCTTCCTTGATCGTGGCCGTTCTGATCCAACGGCCCATAGTTATCTGTACAAAAATAATTAGGGTTAAATGGGGTCTTGGGCTTGGGCCAACCGGGCCTTGTATTATTATTTTTTGTAATAATATGGACATTTTAATTTAAGTGGGCTTCCTATTATTTTTCCAGTTTTGTCCATACATATTAATATATTAATATAATAGTAAATACAGATACATACGTACTTACGTATACATACATACAATTGTGATGAAATACGTTCACACATACATATACTTAATAATACATGCAACACTTATTCGTATATATTCAATAATAACAAGGACACTAATAATATACACATGCAAAAACATATAGACCTACTCATATACTAACATCTATTTGTATGATACTCCTAACATAAATATAACCATATCATACGTATATTAATAGGTACGTAATACACCATATCAATATATGTATACCCTCACACTTATATCATTATATAATACACTAACATATACACGCGCACACCTACATGTAATCATGCACTAATATGTTAATATAATACTTAGAGGTTAGATAAAAATGAGTGATTACAGTTGCCCATCTTTGCTTGTTCTCATGGAATGAGAACAAAGCAAAGATTCATAAGCACTCATTTTTATCCGACTTCCCTATTTGTAGCTTCGGAAACACGTGCTCTTCTGGATCTCTCCGTTTTTCCTTAGCTGAATCTTTAGGCTCGTAAGTTCTTCCTATATAGAGCTTCGTCACCTTCTGATCTTGGAGTTATAGGCTCTTTTTTCATAGAACCCTTTACTCTGAAGCCTCGAGTTATGTGTCCTTCCTATATAGAACCTTTCATTCTAAGACGGTGAAGCTTGGAGTCTTTCCTATATAGAACTCTTTGCCTTTAATGCTGGTTTCTCCTATATCAAACCTTCTGTGTTGCTGATGGATTCTTCTGACTGGGAGTTCCCCCTGTATAGAACTGCTAGTATTCAAACCCTAGAGCCGTAAGTCCTTCCTATATAAACTTTCAGCTTCTGAAATCTTGGAGCTACAGATTCTTCCTATATAGAATCTTTTACTCTAAGACAGTAAAGCTCGGAGCCCTTCCTATATAAGACTCTTCGCTTTCGGACACAACAGGTTTTCCTATATAACCTTGTGTGTCATGGGTGAATTCCTTCGGCTGGGAGTTCTTCCTATATAGAACTGCTAGTCTTCACCCTAGAGCTGGAAGCTTTTCCTATATAAAACTTTCAACTTCTGAAATCTTGGAGCTACGGATGCTTCCTATATAGAATCTTTTACTCTAAGACAGTGAAGCTCAGAGCCCTCCCTATATAAGACTCTTCGCTATCAGACACAACAGGTTTTCCTATATAACCTTGTGTGTCATGGGTGAATTCCCTCAGCTGGGAGTTCTTCCTATATAGAACTGCTAGTCTTCACCATGGAGCCGGAAGCTTTTCCTATATAAAACTTTCAACTTCTGAAATCTTGGAGCGGCGGATTCTTCCTATATAGAACCTCTCTGCATGCGCTTGGAAACATAAGCCTTTTGTATGTAGAACCTTTGTCTTCACAATTAGGATTCACACCACGATGGCCACCGATGTCTCTTTGAATCCATAGGTACCTGTCTAAGATAAAACAAAACGCTATGACAAATGAATTGACATGCTCCTAATCCTAGTAATGTTTGGCTATTCATGATGCATGTGTCAACATCTTGTTGGGCCTGCTTTAATCCTTATTCGATCTCGTTGTTCACTTTCTCCTTTTTCAAGGGCGGCGATACCCCTCTTCACTGTCGGGTTCAACCATTCCAACCTTTCTTTTTCTCAATTTACGACTTGGGATTCTAAAGTGCCCTTTCGGGTTTTCGCTTTAGAGTTTTTTTTTGAGGGGTGCCCTTCTGGGTTTTCACCCGGGAGATCTCTCTTGTTATTTCACATGCTTCCTTTGAATAAGCAGGACGTACACCATTGGTCATCCTATCCGGTTGTTTGAAGTTTTTCGCCATCCCTATCAACAACCGTTATGTAGGGAGCTAGAGGGCGAAGTTAACACCGTTTTCTAATCACCTGCATTTTTAAGGTTAGATCATAGTAATGCTCCGAAATCACTTGTTTTACCATAAGCCTATGTTAGCTTATTTGCCTGAAATTAACAAGAAGACAAAGAATAGGTGCTCAAAAACACAATTTTATTACGATTAAGGGCTTGGGATATCTTAAAAGAGGTATGACACACATGAGAAAGAAGAAAAGTTAAGTATGAAATGCAAAATCCCACATTATCTTCGATATGAATGATATACATGATCCTGTCAACCAGCGTAGAATCTTTTGCCTGAAGCTCCCTTTTCACGGTGTTCATAGGGATAAACCTTTCTCTTCGGATATTCAACCTTTTAATTTACCCGAGCCGCCCTTTACGGGTTTTCAACATCGGGTCCTCCATTTGCTTCAAGACGCCCTATTTCGGGTTTTCGCCCTGAGCTCTCCATTTTTGTTCTTTTCTCTTTTTTTTAAACATAGTATTTCTTAACAGCATCAGAATTTATGGGGTTTTTCAGCTCGTCTCCATCCATTTCTGTTAAGATTAGGGCTCCTCCTGAGAATACCTTTTTTACCACGTACGGCCCTTCCCAGTTGGGCATCCACTTTCCTCGAGAATCTTTCTGAGTTAGGAGAATCTTCTTGAGCACCAGATCCCCCTCTCTAAATTCTCTTGGGCGCTCCTTTTTGTTGTACGCCTGCGTTATCCGCTTTTGGTACATCTGACCACGACAAATGGCTTTTAGTCTCTTTTCATCAATGAGATTTAGCTGGACAAGTCTGGCCTGCACCCATTCAGCCTCTTCCAATTTTACTTCATTTAAGACCCGGAAAGACGGTATCTCTACCTCGATGGGGAGTACTACTTCGGTACCATACACCAAGGAGTAGGGTGTTGCCCCTGTTGATGTGCGAACGGACGTCCTATAGGCGAAAAGAGCGAATGGTAACTTTTCATGCCAATCTCTGTAGGTATTTGTAGTCTTTGCTATGATCTTCTTTATGTTCTTATTTGCTGCTTCCACTGCCCCATTCATTTTAGGACGATAGACTGTGGAATTATGATGTGTTATCTTGAACTGTGTGCACACGTCTGTCATCATTTTGTTATTCAGATTGGAAGCGTTGTCAGTGATGACCCTTTCTGGCAATTCGTATCGACAAATAATCTCCTTTTTTAAGAACTTACATACTGTAGTCCTTGTGATGTTGGCATAAGATGCTGCCTCTACCCATTTAGTGAAATAGTCTATGGTGACCAAGATGAAACGGTGTCCATTGGAAGCTTTCGGATGAATCTGCCCGATGACGTCCATGCCCCACGCTGCAAAAGGCCATGGAGAATTCATGGTGTGTAAAGGCGATGGGGGTGCGTGAATCTTGTCAGCGTAAATTTGGCATTTGTGGCATTTTATGGCGTGATCAATACAATCTCCCTCCATGGTCAACCAAAAATAACCATATCTCATAATTTTCCGGACTATAGACAGCCCGTTGGCGTGCGTTCCACAGAGCCCATCATGTACCTCGGCTAAAATCTCCTTTGCTTCCCGGGCATCTACACATCTCAGCAATGTCTGATCGTGACTTCTCTTATATAGGATTTCCCATCTAGGACATATATTGTTGCCATTTTTCTGAGTGTTTTTCTGTCATTGTCATTTGCCCCTTCTAGATACTTTCGAAGCTTGACATATTGCAAGATGTCATAGTACCATGGGTTTCCATCAATCTCTTCCTGTACATTGCAACAATGAGCAAGCCTTTCAAACGTCTGCATCTTAATGGGCTTCATTTCTGCCCTAGTGTTTGTTTTGAACAAGGACGCCAGGGTTGCCAAGGCGTCTGCCATCTGATTTTCTTCTCAGGGAAGGTAATTGAAGCTGACCCTTTCAAACTCCTTGGTGAGCTCTTGAATCAATTCATAATATTTGACCAATTTCGGGTCCCTGGTTTCCCATTCCCCACGCAATTGGTAAATTACTAAGGATGAATCTCCGAATACTCGAAGTTCTTTAACCTTTCTCTCAATAGCTGAGTTTAGTCCCATAACGCAAGCTTCGTATTCAGCTATATTGTTGGTGCAGAAGAATTCTAATATGCTGGTGAAGGGATAATAGACATCTTTAGGAGAAATTAGCACGGCTCCTATCCCATATCCGAGGGCGTTAGAGGCTCCATCGAAGTAAAGCTTCCACGATTTATCATCTGAAACCTCTTCTTCGGTTGTAATGCACATCAAGTCCTCGTCTGGGAAATTAAAGTTCAATGCCTCATAGTCGTCCGAAGTGCGACTAGCTAGGAAATCTGCTACAGCACTTCCCTTTACAGCTTTCTGGCTCACGTATACAATATCAAATTCGGATAAGAGCATTTGCCATCGGGCCATCCTTCATGTTAGTGCTGGCGCTCCCATTAAGAATTTCAGTGGGTCTAACTTGGATATCAACCAAGTAGTATGATACAACATATACTGCCTAAGCCGCTTGGTAGCCCAAACTAGAGCACAACACAGCTTTTGCACTGGCGGGTACCGCGTTTCGCAATCATTGAATTTCCTGCTTAGGTAATAGATGGCTTGCTCCATTTTTCTTGACTCATCGTGTTGCCCCAATAAGCATCCCATTGAATTCTCAAAAACTGTCAGATAGATAATTAATGGTCAATCTAGTACTGGTGCTACTAAAATCGGAGCATTTGTCAGGTACTTTTTGATCTTTTCTATGGCTCTTTGACATTCCTCATCCCACACACCAGGATTATTCTTTCTAAGAAGTCTGAAGACCGGGTCACATTGGTCAGTTAATTGAGAAATGAAACGAGAAATATAATTCAACCTCCCCAGGAAACCGCGAACTTCCTTCTGAGTGTGGGGTGGTGAGAGATCCTGAATGGCCTTCACTTTATCCGGATCGATCTCAATCCCTCTTCTGCTTACCATGAACCCTAGGAGTTTTCCAGAGGTAACGGCGAAGGTACACTTGGCAGGATTGAGCCTCAGCTGGTACTTCCGTAGTCTTTGGAATAGTTTTCTCAAGTTCTGTAGGTGCTCCTCCTCTGTTCGGGATTTGGCAATCATGTCGTCCATGTATACTTCTATTTCTTTGTGCATCATGTCATGGAAAAGAGTCACCATTGCTCTTTGGTATGTTGCCTCTGCGTTCTTTAGCCCAAACGGCATTACCCGATAACAAAAAGTGCCCCACATGGTTATGAACGTAGTTTTCTCCATGTCGTTAGAGTCCATCTTTATCTGGTTGTACCCTGAGAAGCCGTCCATGAATGAAAACCATGAGTGTCTTGCAGTGTTGTCAACCAGCGTGTCAATATGCGGTAAGGGGAAGTTGTCTTTAGGGCTAGCTCGGTTTAGATCCCTATAATCTACACACATACGAACTTTCCCGTCCTTCTTTGGTACTGGTACAATGTTTGCGACCCATTCGGGGTATTTGGCTACCTCCAAGAAACCAACATCAAACTATTTTTTTACTTCTTCTTGGATTTTTAACAATATATCTAGTCTCATTCTCTGAAGTTTTTATTGTATTGGTTTGCACTCCGGTTTTATTGGCACTTTGTGCACCACTATCTCGGTGTTCAACCCTGGCATATCTTGATAAGTCCAGGCGAAAACATCCTTGAATTCCTGAAGTAGGGTTATCAGTCCGTGCTTGGTTTTTGAGGAAATCGTTGTTCCTACTTTCACTTCTTGTCTCTCTTCTTCAGTCCCCAAGTTTACAACTTCTGTTTCTTCTTGGTGGGGCATGATCTGCCTTTCTTCGTTGGCCACCATTCTCTTCAACTCTTCTGGGACCTCACCTTCTATCTCATCATCTCCTTCCTCAATTCCCTCTGAGACCTCATGGCATTCAAAATTCACTCTAGGATTGGATCCGGTATCATTCATATAGTCAATCATGAGCGACCTGCATTAAATGAGAATGAATTGTATTGGGAAGAAGACGGCTTTATATGAAGGGAATGAACATGAAGAATGCATGAATGAAATAAATGAAACTTTGGTCATTCAGGAAAGTGGGGATATTTTCATTTCAATCAAAAAGTTAACATAGGTGCCCTATACAAGAGATCCCCATTGTTTACGGGCAAAAACAAAAGGTTGATTCGGAGCATTACTCTGATCTATTCCTAAAAACCACAGGTAGATCAATGCAGCTCCAGTTATCGAGTGTTTCACCGGGGCGGCAGGGGCGGATGTTGGTCAACATTTTGCTGCCTCGGTCTTTTCTAGCTATCATGTTGATGTACATCCCTTCAAGTGATTCATTGAATGTCTCCTCCTGGTTGAGTACGTCATTTTCCTTAATTGCCTCTTCAACCTCTTGACTTGGCTGGTAGAATCCTCCGGAGACAAAAGTGGTTTTTAAATTAGGAAAGGACATTGGTCTCCATGGAATGTCTTCTGCTTTAAATCTAGCTTTTCTTTGCTCTTCCTTTCTCTTGTATTCCTCTTTTCTCTGTTGGACACTTGGTTTGTAACCCAGCCCAAAATGATCCTTCTTGGTTATCATATTTTTGGCTCTTAGGTTTCCTTGTAATTTCTTCCCCAACCCCTTTCCTACTTTGGCTCCTCGGCCTAAAGTTTCTGCGACGGTCATTTTGGTACAATTAGATAACCTGGTATAGGGGATCCGACTTCCCTCCGAAACGAACGTGGCATTCACTAGTTCTAATGCTCGGAACGAGCATTCTGCAGCGTCTTCGTCATTTTGAACATAGGGGGCGTCCGATGTCACGGAAGCAACAATTTCCTGCTCAGCCTCTACTCTGACCAATTTGCCTTCGACTACAAATTTTAGCTTCTGATGCAATGATGAGGGGACAACTCCTGCGGAGTGTATCCATGGCCTACCCAATAAGCAGCTGTAAGATGGTTTTATGTCCATTACCACAAAATCGATCACATACTCAGTAGGTCCGATCAATAGAGGCACCTCAATTTTCCCTATTGTTCCTCTTTGCGTACCGTCAAAGGCTCTTACTGAATTGTGGCAGGGATTTAGGTGAGAACCATCTATTGGTAGTTTCTGCAGGGTCACCATAGGCAGGACGTTCAATGCTGACCCGTTGTCGATTAGTACGCCAGGTACTACATACCCTTTGCAGTGAGTTGTGATGTTAAGGGCTTTGGTGGACCCTATTCCTCCCTCGGGGATCTTATCATCACTGAATGTTATATGATTATAGGCAGTGATATGCCCCACTATCCTGTCCAGATTTGTCACAGAAATATCATGGGGCACAAAAGTTTGCTTTAGTACTTTTAATAGTTTCTCCCGGTGCTTTTCTGAACTCAAGAGTAATTCCAGTACTGTGATCCTAGCCGGTTGCTTTCGTAGTTGTTCCACTATGTTGTACTCGCTATGTCTCAAGAACTTCAAAAAATCTTTGGCTTGGGCCTCAGTTACCGGCTCATTTATCTTTGGGGGAGGTTCTTCTCCAAATATCTGCGTGGGGCTAACTGCTGTTGTATTCTTTCCCTTATCTGTTTCAGCTGCTTTCAAAGCCTCAGAGGAATAACATCTGCCACTCCTTGTGAAATGGCCCGCCTCACCAACATTTACATCGCCCTGGCTTTGTTGGTCTTTTAGCATAGGCTCTTTTACCTGACCATGTTCTAGTTTTTCTGGCGTGGTCACATTTATAGCATAATTCCAGGGGGTTTGCCGCATATCCTTGAATGGGAACGGGGATGGTGCTGAAATGATGATCCTGGGACTTATCTTGTTAGTTTCTCCTTGGGAGGCACCTGCATTCCCTGGCCTGGGAGAGATGATAAAAGGTCTATCCTTCCCGTATTTAGATTTGGGGCTATCCGTCATATGTACGTCCGACCCCTTCTTTCACATGGGCTCCTCGAAGAATTCTATTTGCTTTTCATTCATCAGTTGTTGTACCAATCTCTTGAACTCATCGCACTCTTGGATGTCATGCCCTTCATTCTGGTGGAATTCGCAATACACTCCACATCCCTTCTGCCTTATTATCATGCCTTTGTCGATCACACGGGCCATGCATAACTGTTGAAATACCCACCGTAAAGGGGATTTGATTTCTTCCACATCATCCTTAATCCTCCTGGTAAAGTATTCTTCAATAACATTTACTCCTCTGCTCCCATGATTAGGTAGCGGGTTAGTAGCTACACTTGGTTCTTCAAACTTCAATATCCCAGAATCGATTAAATTCTGCACAAGTTTTTTGAAGGCCAGGCAGTTCTCGGTGGGATGTCCAGGGGCACCGCCGTGATAGTCGCAATGCGCGTTCGGATTATACCAAGAAGGGAAGGGCGGCTTGAAAGGAGTAACGATGTATGGACGGACCAGGTCCGCCTCATATAACTGGGAATAAAGCTCTGAGTACGAAACAGGTAGGGGAGTGAAAGTTTTCCTCTCTTTCTCTTTTCTGGAGATTCTCTCCTCTCTTTGATTCAAGTTTTGGGTTTTTCCCACAGGTGCTGGTGGCTGTGAGACTGTAAAGTTCTTCGGGGTGGTGTAAGTGCTGGTGGCGTTTACTTCATTCCTCTTACTATATTTCCGAGACCCTTCCCCGCTATCAATTCTACCACTCTTAATTGCCAATTCAAGGGACTCCCCAGTCCTGATTAATTCAGCAAAACACTGTGTCGTGTTATTAATGAGGCGATCAAAGAGTGCCCCTTTCAAGGTATTAACAAATAATGGCGTAATTTCATGTTCTGGGAGGGATGGCTGAATTTGGGCGGCCACTTCCCGCCACCTTTGCACGTATTGCCGTAGACTTTCGTTGGACTTCTGCCCCATATTTTCCAACATAATTCTACTGGGGGTCATATATGTTACATGCTTATATTGCTCAGTAAATGCTCTTGACAGATCTTTCCATGTCTTAACATTTGCCTTACTCAATTGGGTGTACCACCGTAACGCCGCTCCAGTTAGGCTATCCTGGAAACAATGGATCAGAAGCTTTTCGTCCTTAAGGTAGGCCGCCATCTTGCGACAGTAAATTGTTATGTGTGCAGAAGGACACGTGGTTCCATCGTATTTGTCGAATTCTGGTGTTTTAAATTTTGGCGGTAGGATAAGATCGGACACCAGACTTAAGTCGCTAGCGTCATTTCCTGATTCTTCCATAGATTGTAACGTTTTAAATTTTTCCTCCATGAGGCGAAACCTTTCCTCCCACTTTTTCTCTACCTCTGTCCTGATTCTTTCGACCACATTCAGGTCTGGCACCTCCTCTTCATAGAGTGCTTCAGCGTCGAGGGGTTGAGTTTCAGGTACCCCTATTTGAAAACTAGATGACATTCCTGCAGGGTCGATATACACCTTTCTAGCCAAGTTTGGTGCAGTTGGTTGAACCTTGTAGTGAATTGGGGTACCCTCTGGTTCTTGAACGGTTTCTCCTTCCACTCTTTTTTCAAGACTCTTAGCCAACAATACGGTTATGTCGGATACTATCGATGCTTGCGACTGAGCAATCTGGTCACTGAGGCTTCTTTGAGCCTATTCAAGCCTAGCCTCGAGCTCTCTTTGTCCCTTTTCTAGACTGATTATCCTGTCTTCCATGAGCTTGCTTTGTAATCGGGTAAGGTATGGATGATGAATGATTGCGGGTTAGCTTCTATTTTCACACACACACTCTGAAACAATATTCACAACATTAATACGGTTGCAAGAAAGATAAATGCATGTATAATGATGCGAATGTCATGATGCAATGCAAGAATGTATGCAGATAAGGTACTAATTCCGCTGGTAATCACCCTTTTGAACTACTTCCACGGGAATTAAAGGGTCTAAATTACAACAGAGTTCGTATTACAAAATGAAGATTCCTAATACAAAAGAGCTAAATACAACACAAAGCCCTATAGATAAGCCCTAGCTCTATCTCCTAATTTCCCAATTGCCCTGAGTAACTTGATGAACCTGGGTGCTTCTTCCATTTCTGGGACTATGAAAGGTCAGAGTGTTTCAGCCTCGACAGCCAAATCATTCACATGCCTGGCGACTCGCTGTATGTCCACCATCAAGTTTGCGTAATATTGGTCTCTATCCTGTACCATCCGGGCAGCGTCACGCAGTCTCCTTTGCCAATAAGTGTCCCTTCCGGCTGTAGCCTCCCCAAATACAATAATTATTTCCTTACAATCTTCAACAGATGCTTCAAGGAAATTAATTCGGGCTCTTAACATGCCTACTTCGCGCTCTCTTTCTTGTAGCTTAGTGAAGCCATTTCTCTGGCAGTACGTTCGAAGGGAGTGCTCTACCTCTACCACATTTTCTGTCAATTCGTTATTTTGACTTCGGCTTTGATCCAGACTTTGAATAGTATCATCGTACAACTTTTGCATTTCTAATAGTCTATTCCGGCTACTCATGGACTTTCTCTTCCATACGGCGACGTTTTCCCTCTCATGATTGACTGCTTGTTTTCCCTTGCTGATTTCTTGCCTGAGTCTTTCCTTTTCTTGGTCAATGACCTTCTTGGAGGACCATTTTTCTTCCTCCATAGCCGACCGGTAGCTTTCTATCTCTTTCTCGATCGCTCTCTTGCTGATCTCTCGTTCTTCTTCCACCAAACGGATACCATTCATTCTTTCCTTTTCCACAACTATGAATTGCCTTCGGCCGGCTTTCTGTATTTTTGCTTGTAGTAGAAGGGCATCTTTTTGATAAAGAGTGTTCTTGTCGCTCAAATCTGCATTTAATTTCTTCAACTGCCTAATGATCCCGTCCCGCTCGTCAACCTCTAAGCTTGCCTTATAGAGCTCGCTCGCATGTTGAGTCTGTTGGATGTCCATTTTCTTTTTAATTTCTTCGAGTTCATTCCTTAAGATGTCAGCTTCAGATGGTACCACCCTTGTAAGCTCTTCGAGTGACACTGTTGGTCCTTGATCAGATTCGGGAATCATATCGTTTACCCTCAAACGTCTCCAAAGATCATAGTCTGGGGTGGTCATGTACTCGGTGTCTCCTTCCACCCTCATCCGGTAACAATGGTCCCAAGCCCTCATGATAGTCTGAACTTTCTCTTTGAACTCCCTTTTGAAAAGAAATTTAGTTCGGCTTAACCCGGCGGTGTTAGGAATGAACTATCGCGATCTGAATTTAGTTCGGCTTAACCTTGGAAGGATATCCCCGGTAGAACCCTCGTCGGCGTCTTCCACATGTGGCTCTGAATCCATACCTGTAACAGTTGTGCGCATCCTCGAAAACGCCCTTCTTCGTGCTTCCGACTAGCATTTAAAGAAATAAAGGTCTCGGCCAAAATAGCTGGTACTGGGTTTGCTCGCCGTTTTATCCGCTCAAACAAATCTAGAATGGCCACATCAATGTTTCCCAGAATTCTTGGAAAGATCACCAATCCATATATTCCCAAGGCAAGCATGTCTAACTTTTTCTCCTCATCCGGATGTGCAGGTAGGATGTCTCGAATGTTTTCCCATGCGAATACTGTACTATCTCCTCGAAGTCAGATCAAGCCATTGACCCAATCGTCTCTCATTCCGGTAAAGGTTTTGAGCTTGGAAGTGTAATTCTGATTCCTCGGAGGTTTTGCGTAGATCTAATCTTCCTGAACATTTTTGTGATTAAGAAGAGCGGTGTATTCTTCTACTGTGGGCATCATGTCCTGTCCATTGAAGGTGAAGCAGCAAAAGGCAGGATTCCAGAACTGAAAAATGGCTCGGAGTAGGGGTTGGTTGACCCGGATGTACATCAACTGTGCAATGTCACCATAGCTATCACGGAATCTATCTTGTAATCTATGGTCTCATTCTTTCCAAATACTTTGAAGATCCCCTAAGTTATTCTGTTGAAGACTCACATAGGTGTACCCGGCTATCACGCGCTCACTTGGTAAGCTGTCCCCTTGGGTCTTCTGGTTGACTTCTGACCAATGTCTAACAGACAAGTTGAGTTCCTCTTTTCTAAGACACATTTTTTCCATGGTGAAAGACTTTCTGATCGGGTAAACCACTTGATCCAGTACCTTTATGTAATGCGAATGTAATAATGCATGAAAAAAATAGCAAAAAAATGAAACAAGTCAGTACCGGATAGAATTAATAAATACACAAATAAAATATAGAATTAATAAATATACAAATAAAAGGACAAATTAAATAAGGTAAACAAAAAAAAACAAAAAAAACCTATTTATCCCGTCTAAAACACCTAAGGTTATCTGCATGGCTATAAAGGGGTGGGTTTCTATATGTTCTCTACATGCAGTGTTGGTGCTAAGAGGTACCCGAATTGTCCTTGTTGTCCTCTACTAAGAGTAGCAAGGCCCCCGATCATCACCCATTATAGGCTCCATTCAACCGGGTTCAATTCAGGGGGACCCATTCGCTTATGCCTGCACGAAGGAACGATATCCTTACGAAAGCATAAGGTACTCGAGCCCCGAAGGTACTTGCTAGGCCTACACGGGAGAACGATATCTCCACGAAAGCATTAGCGTTTTCCCCCACTTAAAAAATGGGTTTATATGCCAAATTTTAAATGCGTTAAAATAAACGCGCAATTACAACCGAATATTAATTTAATAGTCACTTTAATCCGGAACTTCTAATATTATTAAAGCGGTAATTATTTGAAAAAGCTTAACTCTCTTTATTTTGTTAAAAACAAAAATAGTCCCCAGCGGAGTCGCCATCTGTAGCGATGTCTTTGTTTCGCTAAAAAAAACGTGTTTTCGAAGTGTTTATGATTTTTCGGATATAAAATGTTTATTCCGTGGGGTTTTTTTTTAAAAACCGTATTTTATTTAAAAATTGGAGTCGCCACCGGCCACTTAGGTAGGCCGGACACCATAAAACCAGAGATTCAAAAAAACTTTGAGTTCGGGAGTCGATTACGGATGGGGAAGGATTAGCACCCCCACACCGCCCAAAATTGGTACTTTAATAATTACCGCTTTATTAATATTAAACTTTCCGGATTAAAGTGACGATTAGTTTAAAATTTGGTTATAATTGCGAATAAATTTTAAAGGCCCCGTTATCCGAGAGTAAACGCCCAACCACTATCACTACGCCTGATACTGGCCCCGTTTACGCTCGGATAAAAGGGCACCGCATTGACAATTTATATATCATTATGCAACCTTAGTGAGCAAAATATAAAACATGGCAAATAATTTAAATACAATACAAATAAATATTAACATAATAGAATACTAATCTAACATAAATAAAATACATAACTAAAACATACATATATACATATTAATCTAATTCATAAATAAAAACATATCTAGCATAAATAAAATACTATTCTAAAACATACATACATATAAATTATCCCTACTCATGACTAAAAATAAACCTAACATGTCACAATTACAATGCATGGAACGCAAATACATATTACAAAGATGTACATATTACAATAAAACACATTATAACATACGTAAAATATAGCGTTATACATGACCAAGAAACTATACCGACACACAACCTAAAAGCAAAGAAAACATGCAATACATACTGAAATATAAAGCAGATTGTGTTCGAGCCAACTCAAATATCAGTATAATATGCGTGATACGAATAACCGAACAAATACATAAAGATACATAATCATCATAAACTTAACACACATATACATGTAAACATAAAAATACAAAGCATATACGAGGGATATATGATAAAGCAAAAGGCTACATCAACATACACGATTATAATAAACGAACATGAATATTTACATTGAATCGGGACAGAAATGAAAAGAAATAAACATCAGGAGCAGAAATTAAAGGAAAAAAATATGCGATTTAGGGACGAAAATACAAGCAGAACCGAACTTGAAAGGACTGAAACTGTAATTAGACCAAGGGGCAGACCCGAAGTGAAAAATTCAAAAACGCGGTGGGACTAGTGAGGTAATTTTGCCATTTAAAAACTGATTCGATTTAATTTAGGGACTGGATTGCAAGATTTTGTAATAAGAGGGGGACCAGAGTTGTAAATATCCCATGCGGCGAGACAAAAACGAAAATATTGAAAACGTGGAGGGATTTATTACAGAATTTCACCATTTCACGAAATAACAACGCTTATAAAACACCTTTTTTTTTGCCCGGACTCAAACTTTTCCTCATTTTCATTCAATTCCATGTTTTTATAATAAACCAAGCCTCTCATTTTCTCTCGATCCTTCCCCCTAAACCTGTGACGAACCTAGAAACCGGCGACTTTCCGTCGTCCCTTCCGCCGCCGGCCGCCGCTAACCGGCGCCGGTAAACTAAAAGAAACACCCAAAACCAACCTTTTCCTAAACCGAACCCATATATGCCCTTAGATCTACGCTAAGACTCACCCTTTGGCCTAGATCTGAGTAAATACAAAACGGAAAAAAATTTCGTTTACTTTTGACCCAAAGTGAAACCAAAAGGGACGTCCTTCTCTCTTCAGTTCACCATGTTCGACTTCGAAAAGCCGAAGAGGCTTGTTACTGGTGAGGGGAGATCCATAGATAACGAGGGTAATAACTCTAAACTCCCATTTTTTGTTATCACTACTTATCTTTTCCTTTATGCATGCAAAGAAATAAGAAAAGGGAACAGCATTACCACTGAAAACTTGTTGCCCTTTTTTGTTATTTTTTCTTTTCCGATCACAACTTGACTGCCTTACAATTACTTGTTTCATACATATATCCCTGTCTCTTTGGTTTGGTAACAAGTAATATAATCTATTTTTTAGATCTGAACTGACACTGACATAGTCTCTCTTTTTTTGTGTTGTTCTGATATGTCTGAACGCGGTGGTTGGAGACCGGCATGGTGGAAGCATGGTGGCGGTGTGGGGGAGTTATCTTCGTCCAGAGGCATTCTCGGCCGTTGGATTAGATCTAATCTAACGGTCGGGCTGGCTTGAAGGATGAACGGCCCAGATGAAACCTCGATCGGTGAAACGGCTCCAGATTGTGACACGTGGGGCTCAGTAGCCGAGGGGTTATAGCGCGTGGGACTCACGCACGCGTGGGATATCGAAGAGTCCGCGCGTGGACCGCACGTGTGGGATATCGAAGAGTCCGCGCTTGGACCGCACGCGCGCATGGCACTCGAACCGTCCAGACGTGTAGTTCACGCGGCTGGCTAGATATTTTACCCTTCCTTGATCATGGCCGTTGGATCAGATCTTGATCCAACGGCCCATAGTTATCTGCACAAAAATAATTAGGGTTAAATGGAGTCTTGGGCTTGGGCCAACCGGGCCTTGTATTATTATTTTTTGTAATAATATGGACATTTTAATATAAGCAGGCCTCCTATTATTTTTCCAGTTTTGTCCATACATATTAATATATTAATATAATAGTAAATACAGATACATACGTACTTACGTATACATACATACATACAATTGTGATGAAATACGTTCATACGTACATATACTTAATAATACATGCAACACTTATTCGTATATATTCAATAATAACAAGGACACTAATAATATACACATGCAAACACATATAGACCTACTCATATACTAACATCTATTTGTATGATACTCCTAACATAAATATAACCATATCATACGTATATTAATAGGTACGTAATACACCATATCAATATATGCATACCCTCACACTTATATCATTATATAATACACTAACATATACACGCGCACACCTACATGTAATCATGCACTAATATGTTAATATAATACTTAGAGGTTAGATAAAAATGAGTGATTACAATGATGGTCGATTGTTTAAAACTTGTATTTTAAACTTTTATATTTTTTGTGTCTCAAAATGTATTCAAAATCATTGTCGTTTTATGTATTGGTGGCACCTAGTTGCACGAACAAAATTTTCCTTACAACATTAACCAAGCAAGGGGAGATCATGGTGTCAATGGCCAGCCAGTTTCTTACATGGAGCAACCCAAACCACCAATTGTGGGAAATCCGCGACAGTTGTATATCTCATATTGAGTAACTATATGTAGCACCCATTGTATCTCTCCATATTCTTTGTATCTCCAGGGTTAAAGACAAAATTAAGACCCATTACCAAACTATGTAGCACAAACGATAATGTCTTTCAGAATGTCATCTAGACCTGCATATAAAACAAGTTTATTAAATTTATAAAATTTTGTATGTATTATAACTGTATTAATTTTTTTACTCGTTGCCTACTATGTGAAATGTATATTTTGTTTTAAATTATTAGCTGAGTTTAATTAAAAATAAGTCATCCATGTTAACTCATATATGGGCGTTTAGACGCATTTTACTCTGTCTTTAGATGTTTTTTGGGCCGAATTTTTTACGTTAACATGAAGTACAAGTGTTTACATATATGTTGGAGTGTCTGTCGTTTGGTCCAACATTCAAATACCACACCGAAACATGCATTGAAAACCCTACGAAGATGACTCCTATAGGGGTGTTTAGGCACATTTTATGCCGTCTTTGGATGTTTTTTGGGTCAAATTTTTTATGTTACCATTAAGTACAAGTGTTTATCTATACGACTAAGTGTATGCCGTTCGGTCCAAGATTCAAAACCCGCTCTGAAACATGAATTGAAAACCCTACCAAGAGAACTCCTAAAAAGGTGTTTAGGCTCATTTTACGCCCTCTTCGGAAGTTTTTTTGGCTAAATTTTTAAAGTTAACATCAAGTACAAGTGTTTATCTATACGACTAAGTGTCCATCATTCGGTCCAACATTCAAATACCACTCCAAAACATGTGTTGAAAACTCTACCAAGAGAACTCCTATAGGGGTGTTTAGGCGCATTTTACGCTGTCTCCTAATGTTTTTTGGACCAAATTTTTTACGTTAACCCAAAGTATAAGTGTTTATATATACGTCTAAATATTCACTGTTTGGTCTAACATTCAAAACCGCTCTGAAACCTGCATTGAAAGCCCCACATGAAACCTCTGAAAAATACTGCTGAAAGTCTGGAAAAGTGGAAGTCATGCATGGTGAGTTACGGTAACTCGCTGAGCTGACACAACGAGTTTCCCCATCATTTTAACTTTCCCTGCGACGTAGCTGGATTTTTCAGTATAAATAGCACTGAAACAACGCCTTCTCTTCCATACTAAAATTCTATTTCATATTTTTTATACATACCAAATTGACAAAGTTCACGACACTACATTAATTACGTTATACATTGTTTGAAATGAGGCTGTTAGAAATTATAACGGAAGCTTGAAAACTCCAAGTGATGTCGTATTGTCTCATATTACGAAGTTCTGCTAACAACATTAATTTTTCATAAAAACCGCGTGGTCTTACATTATTAAGGATGCAACCCAAATGCCGCTACTAGGCCACAAGTGCAAAATGTTACACTCATTTTTATTTCATGCAGTACCCTTATGCATCCATAATAACATATATGGGTACTGCATATCCAATTCTCTTCGCTCTTACCCCATTTTTTGCATGAACAATCCTATACATATTAAACAATTGGGCAGTCATATCACAAAGTGCAGTACTAAATTAATCTGTTGTATATTATAACAAATTATTTATACGTACTCAAGCATATGTATTCAAGTTCGGGGAGTAATGTATAATAAGTTGTCATTTTTTTGTGTTCTAATATATCTTAGTGTTCTAAATGTAATAATTCATTATATTCGATCGATTGCAACACTCTACATAGTTCGTTACGTGAAAAAAACATAACAATTTTTGTCAACTAAACTCAAATCATTATTAAATCATGAATTCATTCATTCAGTTTTGTCAACTCAACTCAAATCAATAATTAAACCTCTCTTTACTATGCAGAGTTTGGTCCCAAGTTGGGTTCGGGTTTGGGTTTCAGATCAGGTTTTCGTACCGATTCCAGTTTAGGTTCTCTTCTTAAGCGTCTACCTCTACCTATAGATATATCTCTACCTCTTCCCTCCAAATCTGTCTCCATACGACCCGACACTCGATAACGATTCACTCGGTGCTCCCTGGGCTTGTCAGGTTTGAAACAAAAAGAAGATAAGCTTCTCGTTGGGATTTGGTCGTCAACTTCGATTTGTTGTTTGCTACAAACCACTGATGGTACTCAGAATTTGAGAAATCAAAATTATTTAGTTGAATGGGATCACGAATCGACAACCTGCTTGACCTGTTATGCCACCATGCTATGTATGATGAATATTTATTTGGCCAATTCTCTTTGCTCGTACCCCATAAGTCTACCTGTTCCAACTCATCCATATTGGTCGGGTCCTCCGACAAGGGTTGGTGGTATCCGAACTACCTAAGAACTCGATTGCCATAAAATAGCTCGACAATCGTAAAATTTAACAACATTATCGAACACCAATTTTCTTTATCTTTGTAGACATCGTTCAGAATCACTTGTCGAATATCATCATCCTCATCATATGATATCCATCGGAATTGCAATAATATGTACATAACCAAAAAATTGGATCAAAATAAATTCAAAATTTTTAAATATCAATCAAAAGCAAATTTGCATTACATGTTCTTCACAATACATGTCAATCTTCACTCTAACTTCGACAATTATTTTTACCTCCAATTACTTTTTTTAATGTTTGACTCTATATGCACAATACAAATACGAACATCATGCTTTCTAGTAATAATATTTAAAATTATTATGTGATTGAACATTATTACCTTGAAGCGAGCGGGAATTCAAATGGAGGATCACAAATAGGTACCAGAAATAGAAGCCTGTACCAGGCTATGATCGTAGCAACACCACACGCCCACCAATATCGGCGTGCACGAATCTGTCGTTGACTACTATCTGGGTCGCTGCTTTGCATAACTCACGGTAGAGGAAACCTAATATTGCAGATCCCCAACTGAATTATCTTGCTCCCCACGACGTCTGCAAGAACGGGAGGTACTGCGTGTGCACATGAAAACTCGATTTGTCCGACATTAGCATACCATCGAGAAGGAACAATATATAAGCTCGAGCAGTGTACTCAATTTCTGCCGATGTGGAATTTTCATCCACTTAAAATTCACTCTTCAGCCATGTCAGCTTTACACGTTTACCATCAACATCATACGCCGGTGGTGTTTTCCCCAAATACTAAAAGTAGTAATCTGTAGCAAGATACATGTTTTGAGCAATGATTAGACTGCCCGAAATTGGGGCACTGAGATGCATAACAACATCTTCGAGGGTGATTGTGCACTCCCCGCACGGCATGTGGAAGGTATGTGTCTCCGGTCTTCAACGCTCCACTAACTTACTAATCAACTCCGGCACGATTTAAAAGTTACGAATCTTTGACGCGTACCTAAAACTGGCATTCTCTGGAAATCCCCTTATATATTGGCTTGGCGGATCGCTCCATATCAAGCAAGACCGAAATTTTGCGTCCTCTTTCTACAAACACAAAATTTAAATTAAAGTAGTATTTTATCATTTACAAACAATAAATTAAAAGTTGCAAAAGAATCATAAATTCTTACCAATAATTCCATCTTATTCGTGATGTGAGAATCTTGAAGTATTAACAACTTTATTTTCCCCAATAATTACGCAATTAAATGCCTAAAACATCACAAATCAATCCAATTTTAAAATATTTTCGATTAAAATATTTACAACACAATTTACTATTCGAATAAAAAAATATTTCATATTCAAAAAAATAATCGCAATCTATAAAAGTTAACAAATGTTACCTTTTGACCTTCCAAATTATGTGGAGCTTGCTTCTTTCGCTGTCATCTAAGAAAATCTCACGGCTTGACAAACTCTTTTGCTTTGCTCGAACAAAAGAGGTTAAAAAACTTGTGTGCTCTAACCCTAAACAAAACTATATATTTATAAGAAACTAAAAAACCCTAATTTGCAAAAAACTTAAAAGAACCTTTTTTTCTTAAAAAGCGTTACGACCGTTAATGTAGAGGGAAACTCGTCGTGTCCCTGTTGTGAGTTCGGTTTATAAATAGGTTAATCCAGTGATTAAGGTTTAAACCGAATATTAAAAAAATATAATTGGAACTCGCCGTACGTCTACGGCGAGTTTGAATAAAAAAAATAATATATTTTTGAAACTCTTTGTATAGGTGCGGCGAGTTCACTGTAATAATGTTAGTTCGAAAAATATAAGATTCGGGGACCTAATTTGGTCAATATAGGACCTAACGTCCTACAAATGTCTTTACCCCCTTTAATTTAGTTAAATCTCTACTTGAAACCCAAATCATCTCCCGTTTTCAGACACAGGGCAGTGAAGCCAGGTGTGTTTTGGTTTTGGTTTTGGTTTTGGTCTTGGTCTTGTTTTTTCATTTATCTGGTGTGATTCTCTGCAACTTTTCCGAGACACCTTCCTGCCACAGCCAAAACCCAGTCTTTTCCGGTCAAAAAGAGTGCATTATATGGTCTTAATCAAGAACCCAACTTTAAATTTCACTTAAAGGAATCACTTTGGATTTAGCAGAGAGTGACACGGAGAAAGAAATGGGCTGTGCTACTTCAAAGAAAGAGGAGGAAGATGGTGTTGTGTCACTGTGCAAAGAGAGGAAGCGCCTCCTGAAATTGGCTGTGGAGCGTAGATATGCTCTTGCAGATGCTCAATGTACGTATAATCAGTCTCTATACGCCGTTGCAGCCGCCATTAGGTTGTTTGTGGCAAGGCATTCCTCTCCTTCTTCTCCTTTCCTCATCACTTTCCCGGCTACTTCCACTGATGAGGCTGCTGCTGAGACCCCCATCACCAATCCCATGTTCTTTAAGCAAAAACCAACTGAGCCCACCCATGAGACCATTCCTTGTCAATCATCTCTTTCAACAGTTTTTCTGAAGAGAGGGAATCAAGAGGAAGGTCTAAGAACTGAAGAAGGTAAAGAGGGTTGTCTTGAGTCCTCAGAAGAAGAGGAAGAAGATGAGGTAATTTGTGAGCATTTTTATGGTGGAGAGGCTCCACCGGCAATGCCATCGCCGGAGAAGGAGTTTGCCTGGGATTTCTTCTACCCTTTTGATGAGGTGAGGACAGGGGTAGTGAGCAGCTTCAGTGACAATTCTCAGGAGGAATTGAGAGCGGTGAGAGAGAAAGAGGGAATCCCTGACCTGGAAGAAGATGGTGAGAGAGTTATGAGTGGGAGAAAGGTTGGGAATGTAACAAATGCTGATGATGGTGATGAGGAGAGTAAGAATAAGAATACAGGTTTGAGTAATGGGGATGACCATGATGCAAATATGAGCCAAGGTGAAAAAAATAGTTTCGGAATGGTTAAAACACCTACAGCTACTAATGAGAGAGAGTTGTTGGAAGCTTTAAAGGATGTTGAGGACCATTTTCTTAGAGCATATGAATCAGGTTTGGATGTCTGTAGAATGTTAGAGGCCAACAGAGTTCAGCTGCAATCTGGTTTGGAGGAACTTAAAGGTAGGTTGTCTTTCCCTTGTAAGTATTTTCATTTTCTGTTTCTTGAAAATCATCCTCTTACAAATTGAATACTAAAGGTTCCATTTAGTTGTTTTTGTTGCTGTTGCAAATTAGGCTGAGAATGAGAATTGATGATTTGTCATATAACAGTGGAGTTTGATTGAATGTCCAATCTATTTCCTTCACGGTCTGTGCATGTCAATCCTTGTTATTCGTTGATTTGTATGATTGTTTAACATGCTGGCTGGCTGCAGAGAGCTCGAATAAACTTATCCGGTCAATTACTTGGAGCCGGTCCCCATTATCCCGATCTTCGTCCTGCAAAAGTCTTGTTTCATGTAGTTCCAGAAGTTCTACATGGACGGAATTAAAGACTGAAATATTTGATGATTATGGAGGGATGGAATCTGGAAGCCACTCATTGACCCTAGGAAGGTTGTATGCTTGGGAAAGGAAACTCTACGAGGAAGTGAAGGTACTATAAATGCAATTCTATTACTGGCCCGAAAATGGGAACTGTCTCTTGTTCCTTCATGAGCACGCATGCCTTTGTAAACGATTCCTTTCATCTTGTTTTGCTTGATCTAATATACTCTTGCATTATTTACAATGGACTGTTCATAACATTACAGTACTGTCTAATGCAGTCCAACATCTTCATTGCCTTGATCATTCGATCGTGAAAGTAGTCCAATGTGGTCTTGAAATGTTGAATTTTCATCTAAAAAACCAGCTTTTGAGTGCATTGAAAATTCATGTTTTTAAGCATCTGGCATAGCTTCCTAACGTTTTAGAATTCATATAATCAGGCAGCAGACCAGACCAAGAAAACTTATGACAAAAAATGTTATCAAATGAGAAACTGCAATGCTAAACGAGATGGCCTCTACTCTGGTGACAAAACCCGAGTTGAAGTGAAAGACTTGCATAGCAGAATTTTGGTTGCTATACGAAGTGCCGAAACAATCTCCGAAAGAATTGAAAAATTGAGGGATGAAGAGTTGCAGCCGCAACTTATAGAGCTGCTACATGTGTATGAAAGCAAATGACAAAATATCTCTGATGTGCTAGATTTATCATTGTGATAATCTTCTTTTATTTCTCCTTCTGCAGCCTAATGAGAAACTGGAAGATAATGATGGAATCACATGAAACCCAAAACCGAATCATGTTTGAAGTTACTTCTTTCAGCTGTCCTACTTCTGGAAAGCTTTGTAACGACTCTCACCGTCTTGCCACTCTTCAGCTTGTGGCAGAACTTCATAATTGGCGCTCTTGCTTTGTTGCATATTTATCTGCACAGAAGGCATACATTGAAGCTCTCGGTGGGTGGCTTTCCAAGTTCATTGCCCCTGAGGTCGAATTGCGCTCCAAGAAGAGGTCTTCGGCCCCGGCATTAGGAGGCAGTGGACCACCGTTACTCGCAACTTGTCGTGAATGGTTGGCTAGCTTGGAGAAATTGCCGAACGAAGCTGTTATTTGTGCATTGAAAAGCTTTGGAAAGGATATGCGTGCACTTTGGCTTCAACAGGGTGAAGAGCAAAAACAGAAGAGGAAGGTTGATGGACTTGCCAAGGAACTCGAGAGGAAGGTCTTGGAGTTTCAGAGAACAGAGAGCAGGGTTCTTGGTACAAAACTATCCGAGCAGGAACTAGAATTAAATGTTCGGAATCGGATCGAGTATTTGGCAGAAAGAAAACATCTGTTGGATATGTTCAGGCAAAGAATGGATGCCGAGAAGTTAAAACACCAAACTATCATGGAAGAGACGCAGCAGATAACTGTGAAAGGATTCCAAACAGGATTTTATACCGTTTTCGAAACCTTGGTTGAATTTTCAAAGGCTTCTGTAAGAATGTATGCTGGCCTCGTGACTCGCTGTGAAACCGCCAAGGCACCCGAGAAGGAAGATGAAAGTGAACCGAGCTATGTAGATGAAATGAGTTCTTATCTCTGGGGTTGAAGTGGCTGAGACAAGGAAAAGCCTGGAAAAGAATCTTTGCCTCCATGTCAAGTTCTTTCTTAGCTATTGTAGTTTATCAGTATTAATGATCTTAGTTTGATGCTAAAGAGAGTTACATTTCAACAATATTGTAACTGTTTGAGATCATTGTTTTTTCTTTGAACATTAGAAGGGAAGATCATGATTTGTTATGTTCCAAACATAACATGGTCGTTCCCAAAAGCTTGGAAACATATAATTGCTTGTTTGATTGATCTCTCAGATTCTTCTTATCCACATCGATACTTGCACTGTGGAGCTCAAAACATCTTAAGCTGGTACTTCGATATGAAATGCTATCCAACTCAACATGGAACTTCTGAAATCCAACACCATCTATGCTCACAAAGCTTTGGAAATAATATTGGTCGAATGATCTACGTCCTTGTTCAGTCGGTCGAGGAAACATGGCGGTGGTGGTTGGTTTGGAGCTTCTCAAAGGCTGTTTGTTGATCAAGTTGCCGACCGAGTAAAGTGTGTTTTCCAGTTCTTGCCAGACCTGAGTCATTGTTGGACGGTCTTTAGGCGTTTTTGCCACGCATCTTAAACCAAGTTCACCCATTGTCAACATCATTTCCATGTTGCAAGGTCCGGATAAAAGAGTAGTATCAACGATTTCTTCGATGTTGCCCCTCTCTATACTTGGCCTTGCCTGCATTTTCGACGGCTCACTTCAGTACATGTTTGGTGTCTGAATTGGCAGCTTATTAACAACAGTAAGGCAAAGTTATGATTGATAAATAAACTAACCCAGTCAATGATATGATAATTAGGGTGGCTTCTAGTCGAATCCACAGCCGGACGGGCAGCAATAAGTTGCAGAAGTATAACACCAAAGCTATAAACATCACTAAAAGGACTCAAATGATAGCTTGTACAATATGCAGGATCAAGGTACCCGGGTGTTCCTTTGATCTGGCTACTAACATGTGATTGATCCCCAATAGGTCCCATTTTCACTAGTCCAAAATCTGAAACCTTGGCTTCAAAGCTTTCTCCAATTAAGATGTTGCTAGGTTTAATATCTCGGTGGATTATGCTTGGCTTAATTCCATCATGCAAATGAGCTATTCCTGTAAAAAAAAATCATGGCTATAGTAAAGTTTAAACTAATTTTTCTGTAGGAAATCTACCTTTAGCAGCTCCTAGGGCTATGTTCACTCTTTGTCTCCATGTCAAGTTCTTTCCACCTCTTCCTACACTCCAAAAATGAGCAGAAATGAGTGTTTTTTTAATTGATTTCGTGTCTCTGTGAAAGGTGTTTCAAGTGGGAACTTACCCATGATATACTCGAGCAAAGAACCATGTGGTACATATTCATATACCAATATTTTTGCACCTTTTGGTCCTGTTTCAAATGAAGTAAAAAAATCTTAGGTTCTTAGCACTACCTTAGACAATTGATTACTTAATGGATGATTTAAGGCTCGATTTACACACCGGGTTCTTCACAAAACCCCACCAAACCTACAAGATTCGGATGATTTACTTTCGAAAGAAGCTCAGCTTCTGTTCCAAGAAACCAGTAAAAACAAGTCAATCTACTTGAGCTGTGGTAAACTGAACTATGGTGTAGAATGCTTAAGACTGCTTACCATTTCTGAATTCTTCAACGCTTTGGTATGATACGGCATGAGCCCTCTTGATTGCTAATGTACCTTCAAGTTCAAAGGTTCCTTTATAGACGTTGCCAAATGCACCAGACCCCAACAAACAGTCTGCACTATAATTTTTGGTAGCCTTTTCGAGCTCCTCTGCTTGGAAACGCCTCAACCGCAATTTCTCAGCTTTCAGACTTCCTAATTGTACAACAATTTCATGAAATAAAGAGTAAGCAAATTCAATGGAAGAAAAAACACATACGGAATCTCAAGTGATTAAACCTTTACCTTTACGGCTCCATCTTCGTCTAAGCTTTCGTCTGCAAAAGACCAAGAAGGAAAATCCCAACAGCAAGGCTGCTAAAATGGCAATGATAAGAACCACCCACATTTGCTTATGACTATGAGCATGATCAGGTGTTTGAGAATCCTCTAGCAAATAAAATCTCTTCGCCATGCATGTGATAAATGAGCAAATGTCCTACCCCAAACTGCTAAATCATTTCATGTGATAAAAGAAGCAAGATATATCAGTTGTTTCTATCTGTTATATATTATATACAGGGCCCCCTCTCCATGTAACCATGGACTTGGTCTTCTCTTGAGACGGCACATAGGCCATAGAATACAACAAAATCTTCAAGTCATTGTTGGGAGAAAAAAAGGGGCATAGAATCTACATGTTCTCCGGTTCAAAGCTGACATGTAAGCACAAAAGGACTTGAAAAATCAACAAAACCCATCAAGTCTGTGCTGTTCCTTGCATGACATCTTTGTCTTGTTGCTATTTCGGTGCCAGATTCCGAGGAATAAGTTACTGTCACTGAAGCAAGTGACGTTAGTGGATTAATATATGAATCTCTAAGGCAAACATGGTTGAATGATTCCAAGTAAGACATAAAACTCTCTCAAAAAAAAGGAAGACATAAAAAAATGGATGAGTGTGGGAGATGATGGACCGAGCAAATTAATTATCGTGAATATTTAGTTGTGGGATCAGGATTGAAAGCAAGTATGATAAAGCCATTTCATGTCCTATTGTTATTGTTTTGATCTTTGATTTCATTATCCGTTTCGGAGGTCTCATTTCTGGGCTTGCCCTTTTTGTGCCAAAATATCTGGTTCTGCAGATCACTAAGCTTGAGTTTAATTCAAAATTAGGGTTCGATACTCGGTTCATGCTCGATTGAATATCAAATTTTAAGTTTGGATTAGGCTCAAGATATAATCAAGCTACTTAAGCTCAATAAAAATTGTTTATCAATTTTTATCGGTTTAAGGGTGTTTGAAGCCCTAAAACTAAAAATCAATTAAGCCCTGAATTTTTATTTGCACTCAATTTTGCCCATGAACCAATAAATTGAATTAACTAAGCTCTTTAACCAATTTTAACCATCAATTTTTGATAATTTTTTGAGATATTATTGCAAGTGACACACTATATCATGTGACATTTACAGATTTTTAAAAGCTATTTTTATAATTTTTATTAATTTTTTTAGTTTTTTTGAACTTTTAAGAATTTCTCAAGTAAAAAAAATCTAAAAATGTCAAATGAAAACACATACGTTGTACCAATTGATAAAATATTGTTAGATTTAGGGTGCAAAAAAAATTAAGGGCTTAATTGATTTTATGGAGTAAAAGAACTTAATTGATAGCAAAAAAGTTCACGAGCTTAATTGATTTTTTCCCAAAAATTCAAGGGCTAGTGATACCTTTGAGCCATATTTATACTAAAGATCTAGAGAAAAACTTTGATACATAACTTGTGTAAACTAAACACAAAAATATATTAAAATTGAAAAGCTCAATTAGACTAGCGAACTACTCGAATCGGGTATTATGATGCTCGAATTTGGCTTGACTGACTATAATTGCTAAAGCTCTAACTCGGCCCGATAATTTTCGAATTGAATTCGATTTTTAGTCAAACTTGAATAGTTTGTAAGCATAAGTGTCTCATTTACGCCGAGAGATCAAGGCTTCGTTCGGTTGCGTTATTGGGGTTGCGTTTGGCTACCGAAAGAAGAAGTTTCATCGAACGCCTCGGCTTTTGCGCTACTTTATTCCATTTTCCCCAGCAGATTTGCTTCAAACGCAACTGTTGGAGAAACTGAAATTTACTGCTTCTGACAAAACGTAAATTCTCCACCCAACCCAGCTTCTGCGCAGCTCTGCCAAACGAAGCCCAAATTCATGCCTGTTTTCCTTTAAAAAAAGTTGGTGATAGTTTCAGGGAGTATCATGTATGGATAAGGTTCTAACATCAATAGCAGAGGCCAACGGCCAACCCCACGCAGAAAATATCTTCTTTTTTTCTCTCTCCGTAAATTCTAATGGAATTTTATCATCTGTTGGCCTATTTATTGCAGAACTTTCCAAAAAGTATGGCTTCTTGAAGCTTTTTGTTTTTGTTCTTTTTTGTGGACCAAAACGTGAGAGAAACGTATAATATTCATATAGCTCTCATTAACTTTGACTGTCAAATATGATGGCACAATCTTGAAATGAATCTTGTGAAACTGCTTGATGTTTTTGCAGCGCAAATGAAGGCATTGGAAAAAAAGTAGGTGAAAACACTTGCCAATCTACATCAGTAGCATAATATCAGCAACCAAACAGTCATATGCCATTACTGCCAATTATAAATGCATATCAAAGATTTTAATGTAGTAGTCGGCTGGCTGGCAGGCGTTTCACAAGTTGATCAAGTTTTCCCGATCTCAAAGTCATATGCGTCATCATTGCATTGACGAACCAACACGACACAGTCTTGATCATTGCAATTCCAAAACTAAAAGTTTGATACGGTTGATGTTCAATTTTATGCAATAATATTGCAGGGAAGAATTGAAGCTTAACCTTTCTCCAAGCTTCAAATATGTTGTAGATGATTGAGGATTCTCTCTTCTGTTCAGCCGGAGATGAGCGATCGACCCTGGAACAGTTCCGACTGACATCTGTACAAAGTCAGGATCCAAAAGGATTAATTCCCACAGCATCGGCATTCCTCCGATAAACATATATTTACAACAAAAACAACAATCATTGATACAAAACACTGTATTATCTTTGCCATGATTCTTAGATAAAACAACGGACGTCTCAATCCAAGAGGCACGCCAACTTGGTTTCCAACAGTCATTCACGGAAAGTGGAATCAACATAGCAAGATAGGCAATTAGAAGCTTCAGAACTGTAAATCGAATCCTTAATACAAAGAGTTACTCAAGTACAATGTTTGATCCCACAAGCCTCGGCAAGTAAGAACGGTGTAAATAAAATATAAATAGCTTGCTTTTTAATACTATTGTTTATGAAACAGATCCCTTCTGCACAATGGACATGAACCATGACTAAGAAGCCACTTGTCTATGCACGGCAGGTGGAACATGTGATTACACTGCGGCAAGCACCCAACTGTTTCTCCAAGCTGAAAATCCTGCATAAATGACAAGGACAACTCTAAATGTCAATCAAATAAGCTTCTTGTGCAACTATTTTTATTACCACGAATGGGGTGAAATCGAAAGTAGAGTATGGTTGAACCTGAAGGCAAACCGAACAGGAAACTCTCTCCCCGGAACCATCTGCATTGTCATTGTTTCTGATTGTTATCTTGGGGATTTTTTCAACCAAATCTCCAGCCAATCCTCTAACACCATCGGTGTCGAAGATGTTCTGGACCTCCTCGAAAGTTGTTCCAGCAGCTCCCATCTGATAAAACAAACCGAAATCCTAAGCAAATTGCCATTTGATGGAACCATCATATTCTAGCATAAACAGTAACACTAACACCATCTTGTAGAGCATATTACCTGACTTTGTACAGCGCTCAGCATCACCGGACCAGTTCGTTCACGAACAAGCCTCCCACTTAGAAGGCTTGCAATGACAACAATCTGCACAAAATGCAGGAAAACAAGTTAGATCACCTAGAAGGATTATCATTAGAATTCATGATCATAGTATCAAAAAACATATCAATTTAGAACAATCAAATTTCCTTTTTTCGTTTCCCTCGTTCAATTAACTTGGAAACTAGCAATGAAACCAGTAAATGCCAGAAGCATAAACAGAGCTGCTCACCAGGTAAAGAAAACATAAGATCCCAGATTCGTCGGATTGCCAAAGAAGACGAGAAGATTCGAAGACATCGATTGAGAAAACAGCTCCAGATATAGCCCCAACAGCAGCCCCTCGAACGAACCCACTCTCGGTCTCTTTTCCTATCAAAGCCCCGGTCATGGCCCCTAACAACGTGCTCACTGCAGACACAAAATGCCAATCTCATCAGCAAAATCATAAAAGGTTACCCTCAGGCAATCGAATGGTTTCACACGTCAAATTCTAAGACAAATTAAATCCAAACCGCTTAACATGATTGGGTTTGTCTTTCATATATAACATAAACAAGCAAACTAAAGATACAGATTCGATGAACATATAATTATAATTCCCAGAAAAGATTTGAAAAAGAAATGGAGGAAAAGAAAGAAGGTGAAGGATACCAACCTAAGGCAAAGAAAAATGTTAAGACGGCAGAGAAAATGTTCCCAGTGATGGCAGAAACAGCGCAATTGCAAAAAGATTTCACCTTTTCAAAGAAATCTCGAAACCGAGAAAATGGTGTCCAAGAAAAACGTGGTGGGTGTCCGTAAAAATCCAGTCTTTTCTTCGGTTTGGGTAATTGTTGGAATTGAAAACTTGGAATGGAGAAAAAGGTTCCAGTTTAAGAATTCAAATAGATTCTCTTGTATGGATAAGGATAAAGGCGTCTGTGGTGGGTAATTAATAAAAGATCTTACAATGATAGTGATATCTCATTTCATCATCGAATCTAATTCAGATTTTTTTTAAAAAAAAACTTAATTTATATTATTAATTGACATTCTTAATTAATATATTGAAATAAATAAATGCTACTAATAATCTAATATTCTAAAATTTTCTTCTTTTTTGAAAACAGTTCAAACTGAACCATTGATAAGTTTATTTTAGCTCTATTTTGTTTTCAGTTTTCAGTTTTAATTGGGTACTTTTGTTGTCTAAAGACAACCACTTCATCTTCAGACATAGATTCGTCCTTAAAACAACTTGAAATCTCTGTCTGGACCCCAAATACTCAAAGTCAAACCTCTTAAATCTCTTTTTAATTTTTCTTCCACCACTGAATTTTCACAATGCCGACACATCTTTCTATTGAATTCTGGTTTTCCCTCCCTTCTCAAATTAAAATGATAAGAAATCTTAGCTGAGTTGTTTCTGATGTGTTTTGTTTTTCCGTTCATTCATAGACGAGCTGTCGAGATCAAATTGGTCAAAATCACATTTTAAACAAAATATAAAGGTTAAACTACACATGTAACCCCCACCTTAAGGATTTTTGTTATGTTCTATGACTATGAAAAGTTTAAATAAATTACAAATAGATGATTCTATGATAAACGTCGTGTACCGTTATGTACCACTAATCATATATGCTGATATGTAGTATTAATTATTTTAATTAGTTTTAAAATTATATGGACTGAAAGCGTTATTCTCCATTTTTAGAATAAAATCTAAAAAATAATTTTTATATTATTTTTTTAGATTTTTTCTTTTTGGTTAAAGTACACAAATAGTAACAGAACTTTAATAAATTATTCAATTTGGCAACCAAACTTTCAATTGCTTCAATGTTACCATTAAACTTTTAGTTTTGCTTCAAATTGGTCATTGACCCATTAACAACAATTAAAAAGGTGACATGGCCGTTAAAATATTTTGTATAATAAGACATTTAGTCATCTACGTTTGCACATTCAAACAATTTTGTCCTAATTTAGAAAATAAATAAATTTAACCCTTATTATGTACACATTATTTTAAATTAACATTATTTTAATTAAAAATAATTTAACCCAAAACCCTAAACTAAAAAATCTTAAACTCAAAATCCTAAAGCATAAACCTCTAAACCATAATTTGGTTTATTTAACTCCATATGATATGTATTAAGCTTGATATGAATCAACCTTTCTAATTGAACTTAAAGTTTCACTATGTAAGGTTTCTAATTAAAAGAAAGGATAACTACATATTTTGTACTGTTATACCCGAATTTTGACCGGGCTAAGATATAAATATAATAAAAATAATAAATAAATAAATAAAATCCAAAATAGTCCAATAGTCCAAATAAATGTCCATTACATAAATAAAATGCCCAAAGTCCTTTTACCAATCCTAAAGCCCAAATATAAATCTAAAAGCCCATTTACAATTTGTTTCCCGCCCAACTACAATTCATTTACAACCCATTGCCAGCCCAACAAACACATATAACCTAAAAAAATAGCTTTCCCGCCCAAACTTTACCACATGGCAGACTCTCATTTGTCCAAACCCACTTCACTCGGATTTGTGTTTTTTTAAACACAACTGGCTCCGCTTACATCAGCATACCTGACACCCCTATAAATATAAGAGAGAGAAAAGTAAGTAGCAATAATGAGCAATTAATAAACTACAATTAATAATAATAATAGTAATAATTAGAGAGAGGAGGCTTACCTCAGTATTGGAACCGACGCGCCAAGAGTTGAACCGCCGCAGTGGAGCTGAACGGACGGTCATCGAAAACACGAGCGGTCGCCGAGAAAAGTGCCGAAATCATCACGACTGCCATCGAAGAGGTAATTTCTTCTGTTCACGTTAAATTCCTGCAAATAAAAAAATGTTAGATTTGCATATGTAAAAAAATAGAAGCAAAATATAAATAATGAGGGTGGCCGAAATCTTATCGTGGTGGTTGGAGTAGTTTCTTGAGGGCAGGTGGAGTTGATGATGACTGCCGGGACGGGTAGTCTAGGCCGGGGAAGAAGGGGATCCTATCGAATCTGGATAGATCTAGGGTTCTAGGGTTAAAAAATTAGTTTTTTGGGAGGGGGATTTAGGTTCGGTTATGGTGGAAGATTGCGGCCGGCGTCGCCTACGGCGGCCGGGATTCGAATCTCGATGGCCAGCGAATGGTTGATGGTCATCAAAGTGTGACGGTGTAAGATCGAACGATGAAGACCACGACGGACTATTGTCGTGATCTGGGTTGTTTATGTTGTTCTTGGAAAAACACGATGAGTGTTCAACCAAAACCTATGGTTTCAATCCATTTCGGCTTGGTTTCTTGGCATGTGGGATGTTTGTGTTTATAGAGTTTCAAGGGAGAGAGAATGAAGAGAGAAAGAGATGCTGGTTGAAATGGTCGTTTCAACTCAGTTGGAGGCTTTTATAGCCGAGTTGAAACGTTGTCGTTTTGGCAGCGGGTATGAAAAGGGATCCGCGTATCCCAAACGGGTCGAGTTAGACCCGCTTGTTTTCAACCGGGTCGTCTTTGGTTTTTTCCCAAAATTATATTTTCCTTCAATTTCGTCCTAATTTCCTTTTAATTGAGCCTCATGCTTTGTAATTTCTTCAATTTAGTCCCTCAAATCCCATAATTGTATCCCTTAGGCTTGAATTCTTGCAATTGGGTCACATGTGTTTTGTAATTGGTCATTTGGGTTTTGTAATTCTATCAGTTTAGTCCCGATAGTAATAAAACTAGATTTGTCTCAATTGTTTTCAATTTAATTATTTTAGTTAATTGTTTTATTTAAATGTAATTAATTTATATGTTTACTTGCATGTTTTAAAATTAGCATATAGTATATTTTGTTAGATAATTAAATGCACTTAGATATTAATTAATAGAGCCTTTAGTTTAGGTTTCTTTAACTAGAGTTCAATAATTAAATAGGGTAGATAATTGTAGATATTAAAAGTATATTAAATATGATTTTAGAATCCAAATATGGATGGTGTTCCATTGTTTACAATGGGGTGTTATCACATGGATTTCTTTAAATTATATTTAATATATTTCTTACTTAAAATTGATTATTAATTTAATTTTTAGCTAAAATCAAATAGTTAATAATTAATACATTGTAGTTAATTAAATGTATATCGAATAGAATCTTTGAGGTTCAAATCTGAATGGTGTTCCATTGTTTACTGTTGCGCGCATTGAGTGCTACGCAAACGGTGCAAGTATACACGTCGCAAGTAATAAAGTGATATGACAAGTAGCGAGTATCGTCTCCATAGGGATTGGTTTGGGTCACTTTGCTTTAGTTATCGCACTGTAAAAGTAAAAACACAATTGATAATTGTAGGAGTTTTAACTAACGAATAAAATAAAAGAGTAATTAAATAAAATAAAGATGTAATCAAATGAGAGAGAATAGGTCGGGTTATCATGAGTTGAGGTGTAATAGCCAATTGGATTGTCTTGGTAAAAGAGTGAAATGGCAACTCAATTGCCGTGGCAACTTGCGCAGCTCGGTTGCCTTGGCAACTAGTAGAACGATTGCCTGGGAAACTGGCTGGGCAATTGTTTGGGCGACTGGGCAGCAACTTCAAGGTTCAGCAGAGCGTTCTTCAATGGTTTCTTCTTATCCATAAGTCGAAACTCTAGCTAATTGTGCATGCCTTGACAATACATCCCTGCGTGAATCAAGGGTAAACAACAACCAATCTTGCGCTCCTTTTAGCCATTGAAGTCCTAAACTTATTCCTAAGCCGGATTAGTCTTCATTATCGATAGATTGATTAAAAACCATACTCATTCGTTTCTTGAATCTAACTCTCCCGATATTAGATAAATAGATAAATTTATGAGATCTTCTCCCAATTCACTCGCAAACAAGAATAAAAACCAAGAATGAACAAACCTTGAATTAAAATTGCAAACTCAAAAACCTAAACAAATCTAATCGTTTATCAAAACCACAAACCCAAAATAACCCAAGCCAATTCATATCAATTCATGGTTGGGTTTCGAAAGATATACAAAGAATAATCCCCAAACATGAATCGAATGGAAGCAAAGAAGAAGAAGAAGAAATTGATCAGCCCTCTTTGGAAACTCTCCTCAATCGAACTCCCTTCAAGGTTGGCGGCTAGGCTTGTATTTATAGGAGATGGTTAGGTCAAAGTCTTTCTTGAGGAGGAAGTTAAGTTGGAATTAAATACAATATAATAAAATAAATAAATCTATTTTGTTTTATTACTTTATTCCTCCTAAAACTCCTCATTGAACTCTTGGAATTTAATCTCATTTAGGATTTATCTTTGCTCCACGTCATATTGGATTTATCAGTCATCAATCGGCTGCCACATCAGCTTATCCCTTCTTGTCGACAATTGCCCTGACAACTGGTTCGGCATATCTTTCCTGCATTGCTCTGGCAAATGGTTCGACATATCCTTCCTGCATTGCTCTGGTAACTGGTTCCCGCGCACAAAAGCACACCAAAGCAGTACTTTTTCCACAAAAGTCACCAAGTTATGTAATTAAGCTTAACGGTGGAAAGAAACATGAATTAATGCATGAATGACTAATTATGCAACTAATATGAGCCTAAGTCTAACAATAATATGAGTAAAAAGGGTAATAAAAATAGTACTTTTGAACACTTAACACACCCCCAAACTCGAACTATTGCTTGTCCTCAAGCAATGCAAAACTAAAATTACCTGCCAAGACTTTAATCATCAAAGACATGCTTCAAACTTAAATTCAAACCTCAGAACCGTGGCACAAAGTATGATCACCTTTTAACTTTTCGAATAGGATAATGCTCATGACAAGTGTGTGCGTAGTTGTGTGCAAGTTGATTTTTAAGATTCTATGTGAACAATAGGTTTTTAACAATTTAATTATTGGGGTATTTATTTTTGTTTTCACTAAAGCCAATTTTGGGCACCTCTAGCGATTCTTTGATGTGCATTAACTACTAGAGCCAGTTTCGGGCACCTCTAGCAAGAAATTAACTTTTAATTTTTAATTTTAAATTTACCCAAATTTTAAACAACCTAAGTTCACTAAGTTTCTTTCAATCAACAAGCCACAACCGTGTAAAAAAATTCAGCATCATAGTAAAATTCTAAGTTATTTTCATGCAATCCTAAAATTAAAGGTTCTTTCAATTAAGAGCAGTGGCAAAAATTCATCATTGGATATTCAACAAGTCTTAAGCAATTAAATCCAATCAAAGGCATGGCAAGTAACATATGCAACCTATATGTGATTGCTAAAGATGAATGCAACTAAACATGAACCTAACTAGAAACCAACACCCCCCCAAACTCGAGAGAAGCATTAACCTCAATGCATGTAAAAGTGAAACAAAATTTAAAAGAAACTAAATAAAATGAGTTAGTCGGACGTGCCGTTTGCTTGATTCATTTTCCGGTCGGTGGTTGAATGTTTGTGGCTGGTACCGTGTGAATAACATTGCTTTGATTTGATTCATGTTGCCGAGGCAGGTTCACTTGCCTGGCCATCAGTAGTTGCTGAAGCCATTGTTTTTACCTAGGCATCGCCAGTTTCTGTTGCCGTGGCAACTGCTGAGGTAGTTGTCGGGGCATCCTCTGTTGCGGTTACCGTGGCAAGTTGTCGGTAGTGAATTTCCTTAGCATGGTGGTTGTGAGTCTTGTTGTCGAAAAGAAAAGAAAACCTGGAAACTAAAGATAATGAAGACAAATAAAATAAAATATCTCCTAAAAATTCCAAAAATAAATAAAGAAAAAAAATAAAATATAGTTCCAAAAATAAAAAAAATGAAAAATGAAAAATTGTTAGAAAGAACATTTTTCATGCATCTTCTAATGTTACTCCATATCTGAGAAAATTTGAGGAGGGTCGTTTCTGATACATCTTATAGTCCATCCGTACCCTCCATCGAGTGACAATATTGCCCAAAAAGAATTGGGCCAATGTGCTCGCAACTACTCCCTTTTGTGTTACCATAGTGGAGGTATCTCTCTTCCTTGTTCTCTTGTAGTCCATGTATACTCTCCAGCTTGCTACTATTCCTGAAGGCTTTAATATATTAGTAGAAAAAGTTATATCAACACCCAACCATTTAATTACCTCAATCTCATCGACCTCCATCATGGTTGGATGTAGCTTTTGTTGTCGTGGTAATTGCTGCTTAAGCCAATTGCCGTGGCAATCAGTTGCCAAAATTCACTGTAAGTCAAGGAAAAAACCAATTGTCTGAAAAGCTTTACGAATCCAAACACCGTTTTCTTTTGGCCTCTCAAGCATCTCCATCAGTAGAGATTTCAATGGCTTCAAATCTACCAACATCGGTTCCTCAAGACATACCTGCAATGGACGAGGTGAGTTTTTAAAGAATTTAAAAGGTTCAACCATTACCTGCTCATATTCCATTGGCAAAGTATTATCATCTCGTTGATCTTGCATGTGGTCGTGCAATTGTCGTGGCAACTGTAGATGAGAGCAATCTACAAATTCCCGCTTCAACATCAACGTTGTAACCTTTTAGGCATCAGGTTCCTTAGAATTTGTTGTAGTATTGTTGTTCTCAGCTTCACTGAGTGTTGTCGCGACATTGCTCTGTTCAGGCTCCTCAATCATTAACGAGGCCATTTGTTACTCAGGCTCATCAAGTGTTGGGCAGTCTTTCTCATCGGCATCCTCTTGACTTGGAGGTTCTAGTTGTTCCCCACACATTAGGGACCTCTCTTCCCATTGCTCTTTATCCTCTTGTCTTGGGACGTTAGTATCCCCAGGAATGGATTGTTGGTGCATGTTATCCAAGGCATATGTGGATCTCCTCAATTGATCTTCTGAATCCCCCAAGGTTGCATCCCACTGAGCTATCCTCGCATCCATTTTCTTTGATAGCTCTTTTATCTCTTCAATTGATCCGTCAATTGTAGCCAATGAAGCTAGCAATGTTTCCTCTAAGGAATTTGAATGCTCTTGAAAAGGACTATATTGTCATGGCATATATTTTGCTGTGACACTTGGCTGCTGATAAGGACTACATTGCTGAGGCATGTCTGTTGCTGCAGCAAAATTATTATGGTAAAAAATTTGAGCTTTTTGATCATACCATGAAGGATTTTGCTGCTGGTTCCATCTATGGTTCTCCATGTAGTCATATGCACCGAAAATGTGAGGGCAATTTTCAAACACATGATGTTCTCCACAACAAGTGCACGAGTTTTCTACGGTATATTCTTTTCTCGGTTGGTATAGGTAATCATCGAAGGGTGCAAGAAACTCTTGATTGGATTGATTCCTATCTTCCCACATCAACTCTAGAATAGATAGACTTTTATTTACCGACATGTTGATGTAATCAAAAAGAAAAGTTAGTAAAACAAAGAAAAAATGCAATAACAAAAACAACTGACACCAATTGCCAATCCCCGGCAACGGCACCAAAAACTTGTTGCGCGTATTGAGTGCTACGCAAACGGTGCAAGTATACACGTCGCAAGTAATAAAGTGATATGATAAGTATCGAGTATCGTCTCCAAAAGGATTGGTTTGGGCCACTTTCCTTTAGTTATCGCACTATAAAAGTAAAAACACAATTGATAATTGTAGGAGTTTTAACTAACGAATAAAATAAAAGAGCAATTAAATAAAATAAAGATGTAATCAAATGAGAGAGAATAGGCCGGGTTATCGTGATTTGAGGTGTGATAGCCGATTGGATCGTCTTGGTAAAAGAGTGCAATGGCAACTCAGTTGCCGTGGCAACTTGTGCAGCTGGGTTGCCTTGGCAACTAGTAGAACGATTGCCTGGGAAACTGGCTGGGCAATTGTTTGGGCGACTGGGCAGCAACTTCAAGGTTCGGCAGAGCGTTCTTCAATGGTTTCTTCTTATCCGTAAGTCGAGACTCTAGCTAATTGTGCATGCCTTGACAATACATCCCTGCGTGAATCAAGGGTGAACAACAACCAATCTTGCGCTCCTTTTAGCTGTTGAAATCCTAAACTTATTCCTAAGCCGGATTAGTCTTCATCATCGATAGATTGATTAAAAACCATACTCATTCGTTTCTTGAATCTAACTCTCCCGATATTAGATAAATAGATGAAGTTACGAGATCATCTCCCAATTCACATGCAAACAAGAATAAAAACCAAGAATGAACAAACCTTGAATTAAAATTGCAAACTCAAAAACCTAAACAAATCTAATCGTTTACCAAAACCACAAACCCAAAATAACCCAAGCCAATTCACATCAATTCATGGCTGGGTTTCGAAAGATATACAAAGAATAATCCCCAAACATGAATCGAATGAAAGCAAAGAAGAAGAAGAAGAAATCGATCAGCCCTCTTTGGAAACTCTCCTCAATCGAACTCCCTTCAAGGTTGGCGGCTAGGCTTGTATTTATAGGAGATGGTTAGGTCAAAGTCTTTCTTGAGGAGGAAGTTAAGTTGGAATTAAATACAATATAATAAAATAAATAAATCTATTTTATTTTATTTTTTATTCCTCCTAGAAATCCTTATTAAACTCTTAGAATTTAATCTCCTTTAGGATTTATCTTTGCTCCACGTCATATTGGATTTATCCAGTCATCAATCGGCTGCCATATCAGCTTATCCCTTCTTGTCGACAATTGCCCTGACAACTGGTTCGGCATATCCTTCCTGCATTGCTCTGGCAACTGGTTCGACATATCCTTCCTGCATTGCTCTGGCAACTGGTTCCTACGCACAAAAGCACACCAAAGCAGTATCTTTTTCCACAAAAGTCACCAAGTTATGTAATCAAGCTTAACGGTGGAAAGAAACATGAATTAATGCATGAATGACTAATTATGCAACTAATATGAGCCTAAGTCTAACAATAATATGAGTAAAAAGGGTAATAAAAATAGTAATTTTGAATACTTAACATTTACAATGGGGTGTTATCTCAGTCTTGGTCCTAAAGATATATATTCGATATACATTTTCACTTATAACACTGAATAATAAATTGTTAGAGCCTTAATTAGGGTTAGAGCTTTAATTAATTAGAAGAATTAAATAATTAGGAATATGATTAGTTTAAAGGCTTTAAATATATGGAAGGTGTTCATGAAAATGAAATTTTCTCATAAAAGCCACTAAACTAATTAATATTCATAGTTTTAAACAACTAATTAATTAGAGCCTTTTAGAATTAGAACTTAAAATTGACAAGACAATAAAATATCATTCATTAAAAATATTTTATGTTGGAAATTCATTTTTAAAATACGAATGGGGGTGCCACCTAACAGGGTGATTTTAATCTCGTATTCGAACAAAATGAATTTCCTTATAAAAGGATATCTACATTCGGAATTTAAATTCAATTAATAATTATGGGATAAATTAAATTCAAATTATTATTCGAAATGCCAAAATGGCACGTAAAATTAAAGGTATCGATAACGGGCGTTCATAGGGGTGCTAATCCTTCCCTGCACGTAACCGACTCTCGAACCTAATTTTTAAGACAAAATCTTTGGTTTGTTTTTCGGTGTCTGGTCTACCTCGAAGTGATCGTTGGTGACTCCAAAATGGTTTTCAAGGATAAATAAAGGAAAATTCGATTTAATATGAAAAACCCTAAATTTCAAGATTAAATTAAAATGGCCATAAAACCCTAATTTTATAAAAGATCGATCGTCAGGCTATTTTTCACACGTCCCGATTTTTCAAAAAAATGGTAGCGACAGCTTGGCGACTCCGCTGGGGACTTTAAAAACTGAGAGTCAGGCCTAATTAATTTTACGTGGCATTTTAGCATTTTGGACAGTAATTTGAATTTAATTTTTCCTATAATTATTGGATGAATTTTCTGGAAAAATGCATGTAGCTTTTTCTTGTTTGATATAAATTATCATTCATGCATGAGCCTTCTACCCGGGCTTTTTACCCTTAAGTGGGAGTGAGGCATGATCTTACGTGAGTTATTCAACTTTGTGATCGGGTTTTGTCATCCTTCCGGTATACCAACCTTATACACCGTAAGGTTACGCCTCCGGTATAAGGGGTCGTATACTCCCGTATCGATGTCTTACTAGTCCAGTAACAATAGTTCATGTACCCAGAGTCTAGATCGAAACCCACATGTTGTAATAGAAGCCTACCCCACTAGAGCCAGACAGGGACCTAGGACAGGGTGCTACTAATTTAAATTTATTTTTATGGTTATTTTTGCGTGCAAAATAAACTGTTCCCTGGTTAATTTTATGCAATATAAATTGTTATATTTTACAGCAGTTATTTTTGTTTACAATATTAATTCATCATACTGACACAGTTTTTTTTGTTTTTGTTTTGTTTTCCTATGTTTTGTTACATTGCATTCATGAGAGGTATCGGTTCGAGAATTAGTCGAGTAGGCAGTGGCCATAAGAGTTGAAGGGTCTGATAGACAAGTGGGGGATAATATGCCGTTGTGGACTGGATTCGAGAAGACCCAGTACAAGAACGAAGAAAATATCCATGGAGATCAGGTGTCATCAATGCAAGGTTGTACCGGAAATTTCTGAGCAAGATGAAATTTTGCCAGAACCAGTTCGGTTTGAGAACCATAGGATGGGGAATATGAAGATTCATTTTCAGAAAGATTTATGGGATATAGTATTACAATATTGTATCAGAAATTTTTGAACATAATGAAATTCTGCCAGAACTAAGTTTAATTTGAGAATCAAAAGATGGGAATACGAGGAGTCATTTTCAATAAAATTTCTGAATTATAGTGCTGCTGTCAAACAGTCAAATGGATCAATAGTTGTTTAGGGCCGTAACTTGTTTATGAAGCCCGATATAATTATTCTCACTTCGGAAAGATACATGTAATGCCAGCAATAGAGAAATACAAGGCTTTTTAAGGGTTAAAAAGGACAGTTATACAAGGCTTAATAACAGATCAAGTTTCAAAATACAGTCAGTAGCAATCACAGAGATAAGCAAGATGCAGAATCTGGAAAAACAATTATAATCAGATGAGGAATAAATAATAGATGAATTGAAGAGGCATTCAGGGGCCGTGGTTGACAGAAAGGAACCCAATGAAGAATGGAGAGTTTTGAACTTAGAGGTGATATCCAAGTTTCACAAGTGATGAAATTTACCGAAGGATACCATAATTTAGGAAATGCTGATAAAATGATGGAATGAGGAAAATGACAATGCAGTACAACAATTGAATGACCATATCTTAAGTTTTGAAGAGGTACTACAATAAAGGACAAAATAATGAAAATCAAGCCGAGATAGTAATCCAGGCTATCCAGGAACAGAGTTGTGAAATGATTAACTTCAGGAGCCAAGTGTGGGGAGTCGCCTAACATGTACAGATTTTGTTTGATGGGTTCGGGAACCTGCAGCAACGTTCTGATAGTGGCACTGAGATAGCACAGATGTTGACTCAGAGGCTGAACAAAATGATCAACCGAAGGAGCTGGAGCTACTGAACATATTGCCTTTGCTTTGTAATCGATCTTTCAGTTAAATGGGTGTTATTCTAATGACTAGTTCTTGAAATCGATACCTTGTGCATTCATGCATTACATCATTTAAATATTATGTAAAATAAAATATTGCACTTTGTTGAAAAATTGCATTTTGGATTAAGATATTACATTTTGTTTTAAAACATAATAACATTTGCATTAGTTAAACTTATGTTACAAAAAGCATGGGCAATAGATTTATTAAGGTTGAACAGTCATAAAGGCTGTTAAGGACCAATTGGATCAATTGAAGAAAAATGATGATCAGTCCGAGAACGAGATGGAAACACGAGCTACCACATTGCTTGGAGTCAGATAAGTTGAGAAAGGAAATATTCCAGACAAAATAGCAACATTGATGATCAAGGAGAAAACTTATCTCACATAAAGGTTCAGTCTGAAAGGACTTTGTAAGCAAAAAAAGAGAGGTAAAAAAAGAGCAAAAAAAAAAGAAAAGTCAAAAAGAGGAAAAGAAAAAGTAAAAAAAAACGAAAAAAGAGAAAGAGTTGGAAATAAAAGCTGAATAAAAAGAAAATAAAGTTCAGACCAATATAGACGGGGGCATCTGTAAAGAATCTAGAAGCTTTGAGTTTGGATCGTGAAGAGAACAGTAGAGTGCTTGAATTAGAGTCACTGGTGGATTTTGAAAATGCTAAAATGAAGGAAGCTAAGTGGACAACCATAGAAACTAAATGAATTCAAATTATGGAGTCTAGCCGAAAGTATTGACGATCGATGGTTCAGCAGCAGTCAGATGATATAATGATCCTAACAGAGACGATGAGCAACAAAAGAGTCTTTCTTTAAAGGGATGAATGCTAAGGTTAATTGAAGATTGAAGTTTGCTCACAAAGAAATTGATTGCAAGAAGGGCAGAATACAAATGCAAGACAAAGAGACAGAAGATATCAGTTAGAAAAATAAGACAACCATTCCTATCCAATGCCGTATTCAGATTTATGGCCATGTTCTATCCAAAATCACTTTCAAATAATGACCATACTGAAGTTTTTGGTTTTATCAAGACTGGGTATTTATGTTCCAAAAGAAAAGAGTCCAGCTCAATCACGGACTATCATTTGCTAAAACGATTAAGGTGAAAAAAGAGGATAAAAGTTATGATAAACTTTTGTGAATAATTTGTTGTAGCCTGGGTTCATTAGAGTCAGAGTAATATTTTGGTATCTTCTCTGCAATATTGTCTTCACCAAATAATGTTCCAAGATCAGATGCTCAAGATGCTCCTGTCAGTGAAAGTCAAAAGTCAAACTGAATCTCATTCATGTTTTTATTGAGAGATATATTCCAAACTGCTTGAAGCTTCACCGTATCACAAGAAATTATCAGAGCCCCATTAATCGAGTTGTTACAATATCAAGAATATTGTGAAGTATGATTGAGATGTTGAAGGTTGCTACATTTTCAAGCTGCAAATTCAAAACTTTCTAAAGTGGGAGATTCTGGAAGTTGATACTGAAGACCAGTCATTAAAATATCTAACTTTTAAAGAAGTCCCCATATTGGAGAAAATGCAATTGGGTTGCTCAGAAAAACAAATGCTGAAAATGTCAAGTGAAAAGAGAGAAAGAAATGAATGGAGCGATCGGATTCCCAGAAGAAAAGGTCAACTGACTCAACAGGTCTATCATGGAAAATTTTTCAGACAAATGCAAATTCTGACATGTTTGGAATGCCCATTTCAGATTTATTTTACCCCTAAGCCGGTAAGGAAGATGTCAATCTCATCTACCCAAAGTAATGATTCCGATAATTTCTGTAAGTTTCACATGGGGAACCAGGATGTGCTACCAAGAAGTGTAGGCCCTTAATGGAGGAGATCAAGGAGTAGGTTAATCAGAGATCCAGAATGAATGCTACCAATATTGTTGGGACTTTTGAAGTCTGTCTCGTTCATGTTTGTGCATCAAGGGAGTGCAGCTTGCAATAATTATCTCTGAAGTAGTATATGAAATCAACTCTGTTACTTCAAGCCCAAAGATTTTCTTCTATTGCTTCAAAGATGTCTTCAAAATGTAAGGCCATGGCTGCAAATGTTCGATCACTTATGGGGAGGATATGACTAAATATGGGGCAATCATCTTCAGTTGGTATTTCTTTATTCAAGAAAATCGCCTATCAGAGGTCATGGTGATGATGAAATACATATATCAGCCAATCCAGGGGTTTAACAAGTTTTCCCATAAAGTTCTGGTGGTTTTGTAAAATTAAAGATGACCTTGATGAAAGTTCAAGAACTTAAAGTTCAGGGACTTGAAGCTTTTGATCGCCTTAAATAATAAAGGTGGGGCAAGCTTAATATGGCAAGAGACCGGTGGAGCGACATTGAGGAATTTGATCACTGGAGAATAAAATATCTGTTTAAGAAGAATAAGAGCATCAGAGCATGAACAAGAATGGACATGTCTTTTTAATGGTGAATGAAAATAAAGAATTGACGGTAGAAGCATAGTGACCAAAGTGAACTCAAGTCTTCATTGATTAATGGTCAATAGTGAACCACGGGAGATCTGTCTGCAATTTTAGGACCGTTGCAGAGTAATACCCTGAATCATCCCGATAGCTTTTGCCTGCGAGCATTGGGGGTCCTTTGTAAGGGAGGCTATTTCAATTTATTTGTTTATGATGCTTGTTTCTAATACATTTCTCAAATGACAAACACTTTGTATTCTTTGATTCTTTTAATATTTCATTCATTCTTTGTTATGGGTTAGTTTTGTTCTCCCATATATATATATATATATATATATCTTCACTAACATTTTTCTCAGGTCCCTGGATATTAATTGTAAGAGTGACTTTGGATCAAACTCAGAGATCAACTTCAAAATGTGACTCTCTTCTAGTTTATCTAGGCCAATGGGAAGACATTAGTGAGTGTTCAGGAATCATGGGAAAATCCCAAATACAAATTTTGAGTGAATTACCTTTCAAGCATTGTTTGCTAAGGTCTTTGAATGAAGTGATAACCCAAAACATCATCCACCTGAAGACGTCTTTTCTTCGAAGATATCCATGTATGGGAGGACATTTGGCACTCCTTCATCTCCCTTCACAAAGAAAGAAAATAAGAAAAATATCATTTGATGTCCCCTTTGAGCCTGATGATTTTCTTTCGATTCAACCCAAACCAAGGATCACCCTTACATTGGGAGAAAAAGGATGAAAATTTGTTTGCAAGTGGAAACTGTTTGATTTTTGATCATGCCATGATAATAATGCCTTATGAATCAGGGGCAAAAGAAACAAAAGTGAATATATCAAGCACAAAAGCCAGAAAGGCATGATGAATGAAAAAGAATGCTCTAAATTCAGTAAAAAAGAAGAAGCAGAAGAAAAAGAAAAAGAAAAAGAAAGAAAAGAAACAGTGGAAGTTTGTGTTTAAAAAGTCAACTGAATCAAGTTGAAGCAAAAAAAGCACTAAAGTTGAAAAGTGCAAAAGAAAAAAATACATTTATGTGAGATCTTTCATTCAAACAAGTCTCTATCTAAAAGAGCAGGGAAGATTGGTTTCAAGGAAAGGAAATGAACTCTAGGGTGAAAACCCGAAAATGGGCAGTCTAGAGCGATCTACAAAAAAAAGAAAAAGAAAAGAGTATTTCATCTGATCATATTCAGATCAGTGCAAAAATGATATTTCACTTGGAAATAATGATCATTGGTTTCATCACCCTTAAGTATTTATTTGAGCCTATATATCCTTTATTTGGCAGCCGTGAACCATAGCCTACATTACAAGCCTCAAAAGACCATTTTGACCATATACGGGTATTGGAGCAAGTTGAGTTTGTCTTCAGAATGCATCCCGCCTATCAGGGTTAACCTTTCTTCAAGGACTTCCAGACTTCTAATGCTTGATCGAGATTAGAAAAGAGGGAAGGATTGGGACATGGTGAGCTAGTGAGGTAAAGAGTGCCACCTTAAATGGGATAGAATCAGGTATACAGGAAATGTTTCTCTCAGAAGTCTGATAACTTAGAAGAGGTCACATTGGAGTTGATCTTTGCAGTTTGATTCGAAGGCTCTATTGCACTTAGTATTTTGAGGCCTAATCTTGATTTTTGTTTCCTCATGTTTGCCATGACTTATCAAACTATTCCAATTTCTCAAATCTAGTAAAGAATATTATGAGCCTTTCACTTATCTTTTCAACAAGCACCTTGCAGATAAATTGATTAGATACAAGAAAAGCAAAGGATTTCGTGGGTATTATTAAGATGTACCAATCCTTTAAGTGCAGGTAGAACATGAGGTGGCCTCAATACTTGTTTAATGATGGAAAGTATGACGAGGAAAAGACATGATTCTGAGTGCCAGAAATATCTAAACAAAAGCTATAAGAAATGACACAAGTGATTCTGAGGCAAAAAGAGTGAGCAAGAGCCATCTTTTGGGAGCAAAGATGCAGCCAGAACAACCAGTTGAGGGTTTCTGCTATTCAAAAGCAAGGAAGCAAGCCGAATGTGAGCAAAGATAGCAGTTAAAGTCAGGCCTGAATGGGGCAATGCTGCAAAAATGAACCTTACAGAACATCACATGCTGGCAACAAGATTTGCAAGCTAGAACAACAGTGAATCGTGATTTCTTTTAGAGTTATAAGAAAGAATTTCGTCAAAGAAGCTGAATGAAGATGTAGCAGGAGCGGCTTTTGAGTTAAGAATGATCCTCAACATTTAAATTGTGAGAAATAAATGGTGAAATGCGGCAAAAAGAGGTTTATGTGCTTGATCTATGAAGGTAAGAAAAGCTTCGTTAGAACGAATAAAAGAAAATTTGTTGCAAAAAAGAAAGAAAAAGAAAAAAAGAAGAGAGAAAAACTGAGGTGAAAACCCGAAAGGGTGCATTGAGAAGAAAAAGAAAAAAGAAAAAAGGAAAGTCTAAAGTGAAAACCTGAAAAGACACTTTAGAGAAAATATACAGAGATCCTGAATATTGAACCTGAGTGTGAGATGGGTAACGCTGTCAGTAGAAGAAGTTTCAATGAAAGATGAAGCGAAGAAATTTGAAGCTCCCCAGTAGATGAAAGCTTGCTCAAATGACCGAAAAGTGACAACATTCATACATCATATAGTCAGGCATCCATAAATATGAGCATGCTAATTCATATATTCAAAGCATTTTTGCATACTTTGGCAGGAATATGCAGATTCAATCAAGGAAAGGGGAAGATCAATTTATAGCTTCTAGATTTTGAAATAGAAGATCCATGCAAGAATGAGTGGAGATTTCAAAAAAATACCAGTTAAGAAAGAATAAAGATCTTGAAAAGGTAGATCCAAGCAGAAACGAGCCAAGATCTTGCAGAAAAAGATCCAATTAGAAATGAATAAAGATCCAGAAGAAGTAGATTCAACCAAGAATGAGCAGAGATTTCAGAGAAAAGATCATGTTAAGAAAGAATAAAGATTTTGAAGAGGAAGATCCAGAAAGGAATAAACAAAAATATCGGATAGAAAATCTGACAATGAGGGAGCATAGATCTTTGAGAAATAGATCTAGTAAAAATTTCAGTCATATTGGTGAGAAAGTAAATATATTGATTTATGATTTTCTGCTTGCAGATGTAGATATCAGGATATTCCGCTTACAGAGGCAGATTTCAACAAATATCCCGGTTCTAGAGGTGAATTTCAGCAAGATATTCTATTTGAAAGGACAGATTTTAGCAAGAGGCTCCGTTTACAGAAGCAGGTTTCAACAAAAGCATATTTCAACAAGACATTTTGTTTGTAAAAGGTATATTCAGTCAGATGTTTCGTTTGAAGAGGCGAATCCCAGCAAAGATTTCAATCCGTTTAAAGAGGCAGATCTCAGCAAAGATTTCAATCTGTTTAAAAAGGCAGAATTCAGCAAAGATTTCAATCAGTTTGAAGAGGCGGATCTCAGCAAAGATTTTAATCCGTTTGAAGAGGTGAATTTCAGCAAAGATTTCAATCCATTTACAGAGGCGGATTTCAGCAAAGATTCCAATCCGTTTATAGAGGTAGATTTTAGCAAAGATTCCAATCCGTTTATAGAGGCAGATTTCAGCAAAGATTTCAATCCGTTTGCATAGGCGAATTTTAGCAAAGATTTTCTAATTGTGTATATAGGAAAGGGAGTGCATTACAATTCTAAATCCTTTGGGTCATCAGTAATTCCTTCGGGCATGATGTTAAATCCTTCGGGTCATCAGTAAGTCCTTCGGGCATGATGTTAAATCCTTTGGGTCATCAGTAAGTCCTTCGGGCATGATGTTAAGTCCTTCGAGCAATCACTTTCGAGAGTGATGTAATTGTTTGCACAGGAAATGAAGTGCAATGCAATTCTAAATCCTTCGGGTCGTCAGTAAGTCCTTCAGGCATGATGTTAAATCCTTCAGGTCGTCAATAAGTCCTTCGGGCCATCACCTTCGGGAGTGATGAAATTGTTTGCACAGGAAAGGAAGTGCAATGCAATTCTAAATCCTTCGGGTCATCAGTAAGTCCTTCGGGCATGATGTTAAGTCCTTCGGGCCATCACCTTCGGGAGTGATGTAATTGTTTGCACAGGAAAGGAAGTGCAATGCAATTTTAAATCCTTCGGGTCATCAGTAAGTCTTTCATGCATGATGTTAAGTCCTACGGGCCATCACCTTCGGGAGTGATGTAATTGTTTGCACTGGAAAAAAAGTGCAATGCAATTATAAATCCTTCAGGTCATTAGTAAGTCCTTCGGACATGATGTTAAATCCTTCAGGTCATCAGTAAGTCCTTCGGGTATGATGTTAAGTCCTTCGGGCCATCACCTTCGGGAGTGATGTAATTGTTTGCACAGGAAAGGAAGTGTATTACAATTCTAAATCGTTCGGGTCATCAGTAAGTCCTTCGGGCATGATGTTAAGTCCTTCGGGCCAATACCTTTGGAAATGATAAAAACTTTCCGAATGTTATTGCAATAAGGCGGTGGGGCATGATCAACAGAAATATTAATTCTTTGGGCCCTCAGTTTCAAAAAAGAGAAAACAAAAAACAAAAAAAAGAGAAAAAGAAAAAAGGAAAAGACAAAAAAAGAAAGAAAAAGAAGAGAGAGAAAAGAGAGAGAAACAAAAAAAAGAAAAATGAGAGAGAAATAAACAAAAAAACAAAATGAGAAAAAAAACAAAAAAAAGAAAAATCAAAAAGAAAAATGAGGAAAAAGAAGGAAAAAGAAAAAGACAAAACAGAAAGAAAAAGAAGAGAGAAAAAACAAAAAGGGAAAAATAAAAAGAGGGAAAAAGAAAAAAGAAAGAGAAAAAAGAAAAAAGAAAAAAGAAAGAGGAAAGAGAATAAAGAAAAAGAAAGAAAAAAGAAAATGGATGAAGAAGAAAAAGAAAAAAAGATAAAAATGAGAAAATAAGAAAGAGTGAAAAGGAAAAATTAGAAGAAAAAGAAAAAAGAAAAGAAAGAGAGGAAAAGAAGAAAAAGAAGAAGAAGAAGAAGGAAAAGACAACATGATAATTCAAGATTGCCAGATTGGAAAGCAAGATAGACAAACTTCAGGCTCAAATGAGGAAGATTTGTAGTTTCAGCATCTTTTGTTGAAACACTTTAAATTTCCTAGTGATACACCTAAATTGTACATTTTTACAATCAATGATGGAAGATTAATGATAAATTTGACTTTTGTAGACACATAAGAAATTGATCAACAGAGGAAGAGAATATAAGGGATTTCATGCGCGCTTTAGACTGAAAGATCGAGATATCTTAGGCAGAATAAGCAATGACACCAAAGATCTCAGTGCTTCAAGCGAGAATTGGGGATATTACATATTGCTTCAGGTTGAATTCTTATTAATCAATGATATTTTCTTGTGGCAGGTTCAGTCTTTCCCCATAAAAGGAGATAAATTAGCATTCCCAGCAAAGAACGAATAGTTCCTAATCGGAAAAGTTCACTTGGCAAATATAGAGTTCCTAGTGGGAAAAGTTCACACAGCAAAGAATGAAGAACTCCTAATGCGAAAAGTTTGCTCGACAAAGACGAAGTTTGCAATGAGGAAAATTTGCCCAGCAAAGAATCTAGAGTTCCTAATAAGAAGAACTCGTTTGTTCAATACCCTTGCAGAAAGGTGGATTGTTTGATGGAAGTTTGAAGAAATTCATATTAAGAAGAACAGCTTCAAACCTCAAGAAGATGAAGAATGAAAAGAGTAATTCCGAGCCTTGGAAGATGAAGAATTTTATAATAAGAAGAACAACTTCAGATTCCAGAGTTTGGCAGAAGTTTGAAGAATTTCATAATAAGAATAACAGCTTCAAGCTTCTGTAGTTTAGGAGATGGCCAACGGATTCGAAAAAAATTCATGTATTTTCAGTCTTTGCTCTATCCCTGTTCCACAGCAATGAGCAAAGATGGACAGTTGTTATACCCGAATTTTAACCGAGCTAATATATAAATATAATAAAAATAATAAATAAATAAATAAATAAAATCCAAAATAGTCCAATAGTCCAAATAAATGTCCATTGCATAAATAAAATGCCCAAAGTCCTTTTGCCAATCCTAAAGCCCAAATATAAATCTAAAAGCCCATTTACAATCTGTTTCTCGCCCAACTACAATTCATTTACAACCCATTGTCAGCCCAACAATCACAAATAACCTAAAAAAATAGCTTTCCCGCCCAAACTTTGCCACGTGACAGACTCTCATTTTTCCGAACCCACTTTACTCGGATCTTTGTTTTTTTAAACACAACTGGCTCCACTTACGTCAGCATACCTGACACCCCTATAAATATAAGAGAGAGAAAAACCAGTAGCAATAATGAGCAATTAATAAACTATAATTAATAATAATAATAGTAATAATTAGAGAGAGAGAAGGCTTACCTCGGTATTGGAACCGACGCGCGAGGAGCTAAACCGCCGCAGTGGAGCTGAACGGATGATCATCGGAAAAACGAACGGTCGCCGAGGAAGGTGCCGAAATCATCACGGCTACCATCGAAGAGGTAATTTCTTCTGTTCACCTTAAATTCCTACAAATCAAAAAATGTTAGATTCGCATATGTAAAAAACAAAAGTAAAATAGAAATAATGAGGGTGGTCGAAATCTTATCGTGGTGGTCAGAGTAGTTTCCTGAGGGCATGTGGAGTCGAAAATGAGCGTCGGGATGGGTAGTCTAGGCCGGGGAAGAAAGGGATCATATCGGATCTGGATAGGTCTAGGGTTCTAGGGTTAAAAAATCAGTTTTGGGGGAGGTTAGGTTTGGTTATGGTAGAGGACGGTGGCTGGAAATCACCTTGCGGCGACCGGCGTCACCTACGGTGGCCGGGATTCAAATTCCGGTGGTCAACGAATGGTTGATGGTCACCGGAGTATGGAGGTATAAGATCGAACGACGGAGACCACGACGGACTGTTGTCGTGATCTGGGTTGTTTATGTTGTTCTTGGAAGAACACGATGAGTGTTCAACCAAAACCTATGGTTTCAATCCATTTCGGCTTGGTTTCTGGGCAGGTGGGATGTTTGTGTTCAGAGAGTTTCAAGGGAGAGAGAATGAAGAGAGAGAGAGAGGCTGGTTGAAATGGCCGTTTCAACTTAGTTAGAGGCTTTTATTGCCGAGTTGAAACGCTGCCGTTTTGGCAACGGGTATGAAAGGGGATCCGCGTATCCCAAACGGGTTAGGTTAGACCCGCGTGTTTTCAACCGGGTCGCCTTTGGTTTTTTTCCCAAAATTCTGTTTTCCTTCAATTTAGTCCCAATTTCCTTTTAATTGAGCCTCATGCTTTGTAATTTCGTCAATTTAGTCCCCCGAATCCCATAATTGTATCCCTTAGGCTTGAATTCTTGCAATTGGGTCACATGTGTTTTGTAATTGGGCATTTGGGTTTTGTAATTCTATTAGTTTAGTCCTTATAGTAATAAAATCATATTTATGTCTCAATTGTTTTCAATTTAATTATTTTAGTTAATTGTTTTATTTAAATGTAATTAATTTATATGTTTGCTTGCATGTTTTAAAATTAGCATATAGCATATTTTGTTAGATAATTAAATGCAGTTAGATATTAATTAATAGAGCCTTTAGTTTAGGTTTCTTTAATTAGGGTTCAATAATTAAATAGGGTAGATAATTGTAGATATTAAAAGTATATTAAATATGATTTTAGAATCCAAATATGGATAGTGTTCCATTGTTTACAATGAGGTGTTATCATATGGATTTCTTTAAATTATATTTAATATATTTCTTACTTAAAATTAATTATTAATTTAATTTTTAGCTAAAATCAAATAGTTAATAATTAATACATTGTAGTTAATTAAATGTATATCGAATAGAATCTTTAAGGTTCAAATCTGGATAGTGTTCCATTGTTTACAATGGGGTGTTATCTCAGCCTTGGTCATAAAGATGTATATTCGATATACATTTTCACTTATAACACTGAATAATAAATTGTTAGAGCCTTAATTAGTATTAGAACTTTAATTAATTAGAAGAATTAAATAATTAGGAATATAATTAGTTTAAAGGCTTTAAATATATGGAAGGTGTTCATGAAAATGACATTTTCTCATAAAAGCCACTAAACTAATTAATATTCATAGTTTTAAACAACTAATTAATTAGAGCCTTTTAGGATTAGAACTTAAAATTGACAAGACAATAAAGTATCATTCATTAAAAACCTTTTATGTTGAAAATTCATTTTTAAAATACGAATGAGGGTGCCACCTAACGGGGTGCTTTTAATCTCGTATTCGAACAAAATGAATTTCCTTATAAAAGGATATATGCATTCGGAATTTAAATTCAGTTAATAATTATGGGATAAATTAAATTCAAATTATTATTCGAAATTCCAAAATGCCACGTAAAATTAAAGGTACCGGTAACGGGAGTTCGTAGGGGTGCTAATCCTTCCCTACACGTAACCGACTCTCAAACCGAATTTTTAAGACAGAATCTCTGGTTTGTTTTTTGGTGTCTGGTCTACCTCAAAGTGATCGATGGCGACTCCAAAATGTTTTTCAAGGATAAATAAAGGAAAATTCAATTTAATATGAACAACCCTAAATTTCAAGATTAGATTAAAATGGCCAGAAAACCCTAATTTTATAAAAGATCGATTGTCTGGCTATTTTTCACATGTCCTGATTTTTCAAAAAATGGTCGCGACAAGTACCTCACATATTCTTGCGTTACTGTTTTAGTACACCTACCTATTTTTTGAAAAAAAATAGTACCTAACATTACGTTTTGTTTCTATTTTGGCATCCCGTCGTTAAAAAATTAACGACAGACTGACGAGGAGAAAGGAAATCACACGTGGCAAACTGGCATGTCATTTTCTCTCTCCTAGTCAGCATACCACGCGTGATTTTTTATGATTTTAGTCAACATGGCATGCTGACTATGAGAGAAAAAATGACGTGGAAGTTTGCCACATGTGATTTTCTCTCTCCTAGTTAGCTGTCGTTAATTTTTTAACAGCGAGGTACCAAAATAAAAATAAAATGCAGCGTTAGGTACCATTTTGTCAAAAAAATAGGTGGGGTACTAAAACAGTAACGCGAGAATAAGTGGGGTACTAAATATGTAGTTATCCTTTTAAAAAGGGTAAACTACACTAGTAGTCACTGAACTTTTAGGGCACTTTTAATATGGTCACCGAACTTTTAAAACTTTCATTACAATCACTCAACTTTTAATTCTCTTTCATTACGGCCACTCAACTTTTAATTCGCTTTCATTACGGTCACTACCATCAACTACCGTTAAAAAATCTGACGTGGCATGTTAAATTTAAGGGTTAACTACACAGGTAGTCACTGAACTTTTAGAGGACTTTCAATATGGTCACTAAACTTTTAAAACTATCATTACAATCACTCAACTTTTAATTCGCTTTCATTATAGTTAAAAAGTTGATATGGCGTGTTAAGTTTAAAAATAAACGTTTTCCCACACTATTTTATCCCCCTCTTATTTTCTTCCATTTTTCTTTCATCCAAACATGTCTATCTTTTTTTCCTCCTCTTCATCCTTCATTTCTCCTATGTAATCTTATAGCCTCTGTGGGGTGAAATTTTCCTACTACCTGCACCATTGAGAAATCTCTCAAGGCTATAGCTATCCTAAAGTTTTGGGGAAAATGATGCAAAAATAAAGATTATTTGTTATGCTACTATCATTGTGGTTAAGGTACTTAAAATTGGGGAGTGAAATTAGATATGAGTATATATAATATTGGCATGTCACTTTTTTAATGCCTTGGGAGGATCTTAGATGACCATATTTTCATGTCTTGTTAGAATATTTTTCGAACATGTATACTCTGAAAAAAAATAAAAAAAATCTAAGCAACTTGTATACTCTAAAGGCGTGATGTAATTTTTTTGGTAACACTAAAACCAGGTTAAGTGATTGTTACAGTATAAAAAAAACTCTAGGATAGCTATTGTAATACCCAAAATTTTTACTAAGTTGATTAAGGATCATTTAGTACTAAGATAATAGCTTAAAAGCTATCTTAGTGACTAAAATGACAAAAAAGGCAAAAGTTAGGATTTCTTCGATTATGGGTTATGGAAAAGGAATTTCTGAGATTTAAAAGCATCAGATGATATAGGGCAAGCTAATTAGGGTACTTGCAAAGTTTGGTCAAAATCTGAAGAAAATTGGAATGGGAATTGAAGTTTAAAATTTAGTGACCAAAATGATAAGCAGTCAAAACTTGAGTGGTACAAGACTAAATATGAAAAGTTGAAGGACTAAAGTTGTAAATTCAAAAAAGTTAGGGGTTTTCATTTCATAAATAGATAGAGCACCATAGGGTGTGGATTGAATGTGGAATAATTGGTTTGATCCGATATTTTGATTATTGGGAAATATCAGTCAAAGTTTAAGTAGAATTCGGGTTTCCGGATCGAACTGAAAAATTATGAAATTTCACTATATGATAGAAGAATGATATAAAAATCATTCCCAAGTTTTGGAAATATTTTTAGTTCGATTCAGGATGAATCATATGGTTTATTTTGATTAAGGAATTTATTTAGTAACCGATAAAATTCTCGATAATTATCGGTAAATCGGGTCAAGCTAAAATTACAGAGATGATTCCATAGACCTTGGAAGAGTTATAACATATTATTTTATGGATATTTGGAGAGTTAAATAGTTGGGTTAAATTTATTTGACTGAAATGGCCTAGAATGACAATTTTGTGAAAAACTTGATTAGTAAAGGGTATTTTGGTCTTTTCACCCAAAAAGGGACATGGAAGGAATTTTGAGATATTTTTTTAGTGGATGAATAGTGTCTGGTTGGAATCCAACTAAGTCTAGTTGGAATGTTACAATATGGCAAACTAGTAAATATGAATTCAGTTGGGGGACATTTTTGTAATTTGGAATAAAATGATTTTAAATTCATTTTTAATTATACAAGTGGCATATATATATGAAATATGAAGGTTTATTAATAACAATTTCATCTTCAAAACCGTGGAGAAAGAGGAGAAAAGAGAAGAAAATTTTCCAAGCTCGATTTAAGCCTCGAATCTCGGTTTTAAGTTCGAATCAGAGAAGGTTCGAGTTACCATGAAAGAAAGGATCGAACTAGGACTTAGTGAGGCATCATGTTAAGTGGCCAAGGTGAGTGCATCTTTACCTATTATATATATATGATATGAGGAAGACTTGCGATGAGTCAACCTTGATATTAATGAAAAAGTATGTTGATCAAAGTTATGCAAATGGCATGAAATATTAAATGGCATATGTGATACATTGATATGGCATAAAGATTTATCTAAGATAAATCAAAATTTTGATATTGGGTATGAGCTTCCTAATATCGACTTATATGATTTACATTGATACATAATACTGTAATGGCAAGTACATATGAAAAATTATGATCAAATATGGGATGTGAATTGCCCATTTACATGAATGATAATGATTGATTGATAATGAAATGAAAGGCCCAAGTATTATGATATGAGAGTTCATGGTATAGTTGGATATCCATAAAGTCCTTAGCAACATCATCATGCAAGTTATGTTATGTTTCATGTTTTGTTACTACTACGGTGTCACATATACCTTGGGGACCCAAGCCCTTGGTGTTGCACCCTGGGGATCTGAGCCCATAGTGCTAATGGCACTAATGAGGTGCTTTAATAAGGAGCAAAGAGCGTCCTCGAATACGCACTCATCTGTTATGTTCAAGTTAGGCACTACGATGTCACTTCCACCTTGGGGACCCAAGCCCTTGGTGTGCACCCTGGGGATCCAAGCCCACATTGCTAATGGCATTGACGAGGTGTTTTATGAGGAGCAAAGAGCGTCCTCGAGTACGTACTCATGTTCACGTTATGTTACACACTATGGTGTCTTATCAAGATGACTCACGTACCTTGATCTCATATTATATACTTTGGGTTATCTCTAAAGGAAGGTTATATTGCAAATGATTACATGATGACTGATAAATACTGAGAACATGATATTTATACATGTTTTATGATATGATATAAGTTGTACTGGAATCACTTTCCATTTTGCAGGAAATGTATTGCACTGTTATATGACAGAGGAATGACTTGATAAGTCTATTTTTATATGATTCTTTACATTGAAATTATTTACTTTAAATTATAGTTGCCTCACTAAATGAATACTTAGCGTGTGCTGTTTCACACGTAGGTTACTGGAAACTTACCGGAAGAGGAGTCAAGCATGTTAATCAAGCTGCAATCTGCCAAACATCAGTAAGACATTCTACTTTATGATATTTTCTAGTGGGCATGTATCTCTTATATGTTAGTATTTTGTGAAGTCAGGATTAGACTAAAAGTCAACTTAGATAATCAGCCTTAATAAGGAATCTTAACTTGATAAGAATAAAATAAGGAACTAGTAATGTGAGAAATTAGTTTGAGCAGTATGGCTATTAAATCATGGTAATAAAGACTGTTTGAACAATATGTGAAATTACGGTAAATGAGTTTAATTGATTTTAAAATTTTACAAGTCAGGAAATTAGTTAAATAAATTTAGTGACATCTTCAATGTGTATTTAATCATCGAATATACGTTGAGGGTGTTACAGCTATAGCCTTGAGAGATTTCTTAATGGTGCAGGTAGTGGGACAATTTCACCCAACATAAGCTATAAGATTACAGAGGAGAAAGAGAGAAGGAAGAGAAGGATGAAAAAGAAAGATAAACATGTTTGGATAAAGGAAAAATGAAAAAATAAGAGGGGAGAGAAAATAGTGTGGGAAAATGTTTATTTTTAAAATTAATGTGTCACATCAGTTTTTTTAACGGTAATGAAAGTGAATTAAAAGTTCAGTGATTGTAATGAAAGTTTTAAAAGTTCAGTGACCATATTGAAAGTGCTTTAAAAGTTCAGTGACTACCAGTGTAGTTAACCCTTAAATTTAACATGCCACGTCAGCTTTTTTTAACGGTAGTTGATGGTAGTGACCGTAATGAAAGCGAATTAAAAGTTGAGTGACCATAATGAAAGCGAATTAAAAGTTGAGTGACTGTAATGAAAGTTTTAAAAGTTCGATGACCATATTAAAAGTGCCCTAAAAGTTCAGTGACTACCAATGTAGTTTACCCTTAAAATTTAAGGGTAGTCAATAACATTAACATAATAACAAGTTTAATCTTTTAACCTTTAGATATTGTTATAATTTCATCATAGTTCTGAAATTTTACCCCTATTTAGGCCTGACTCTTTGTTCGTATGGGGAGTTGGATCTCTAGTTTCTTAAGTTGCAGTTGCTTTGTGTTGTTTGTATGTTTCTTTTTCTGTATGTTATGGACTTTATGTCATGTAAAGTTAGAGGAATTGTTATAAGTGAAACATTGAGAAAGAAGGGTTTTGAGTTTTGACTTGAATCTGAATTGTTTTTGAAGAAACCGAGCAAGGTCTTTGGAGACGAAGAAGAGCGTAGCACCGTTCTTGGTGGGTTTTTCTGGTTCTTTCGCAGTGGGGACTTTGGCAAGGTTAGCTTCCCGTTTTTTTTCTCTCTGATGAATTTTACTTTCTCTTCGATGTTGTTGCCTCCCAGGAGTCCGTTATTTATCAATGGGTCATTTTGCTCAATCTTGATGATATCCCCTTTGTCTTTAATGGATTTCTATACTGCGAGGTTTTTCATTTTGTCACGGGTTTTGGTCATAAACCATGTTATGTTCTTAGAACTAGGGGCGGGTCTATAAATTTAAATTTGGTAGTTCACCCAGTAAAATCGTATATGAAATACGAGTAAATTGAGTAAACCATCGAAAATTACTTAAAGATGCTCATAACTGAGAGAACAAAAAATCTTTCAATCACACTTGAATGTATATGTAAGAAGTCTATTATGATTTATGATTTAGTTACTAACTCTCTTTAATAAAACACATTTTTAGAGGAAGCACACTAGTCTATATGAATCTTCTCCCTAATCAACTCATTACAAAAGATCATTTTTACAACTAATACTCTGAACATAAAACTTTTCATATTACTTGTAAGTAATTAAAATATCTAAATAACTTTCAACACTTTCATATAAATGTTCGCTCACATCTATTACCAAATCTTTATTAATTTACAAAATATTTTATTTTTATTTGTTAAAAGGGTTCTTTACTCTTTTCACAAGTGCAAGACTTGAGTAGATAGTAAGATATCGGATTTTTTTATTATAAATTTTATAATAATAAAAATTGTTTAACAATTAGAAAATTTGTAGATAATAACAAAATTTTAAAATTATTGTAAAAATTATACAACATTTTTAATGAAAATACACAAACTTGTTAAAAATTTATGAAATATGTTTAATAATAAAAATTCAGTAACTAAAAAAGTTTAATTATTAATTTATTTTAAAATAAAAGGGAAATAATGAAGTCATTCGAAAATATAAAATCATTAAGTAAATTGTATAATAATACGAAAACATGAATTTTTTGTAGAAAGTTACGTGGTAACCGTAACTAAAACTGAAGGTTTTCATGAATAATTTTAAATAGATTTCATTAATTTTAATGTAGATACTAATTATAGATCTAACATTAAAAATTAATTATAAATATATTTACATTTATAAATTTGTGTATTAGGTTTTAAATGAAATACTGTGGTGTTAACTAGGGTATGAAATCAATTTGGGAGAAGAAAATGGCTAATTTGATGTCTTATTTAAATATGAATGGTTAAATTTATTTAATTATTTTGAATTAGGACTAAATTGGTAGAATATATAAGTTTGAGGACTAAAACTGTTATACCAAATCTTTTTATATGTCCGTTTGTATTAACGGAGGAGTGATCGGATTGTAACTAAAACTTTAATTGACCCAATTGAAACTTTTAATAAATGAGTGACCAAATTGTAACTTTACTAATTATTGAGTGACTTTCAATGTAATTTACCAAAATTTTTTATGGTAGGTCAAGACTTGACCTACGGTAGATACGCCCCTGCTTAGAACTGTCCCAGGCATAGAAGCTTTAGGTCACCGGAATTCTCAAGATTATTGTTGCTGCAAAGGAACGGAGAAAGAAGACAATGGTGAGAGGGCTAAAAAGTCTTTGGCTGTTGATTGTATTTCTCCGAGGTATCCTTTACCCTTTGGTTCAAAGGGCTCTAAACCGAGTGTAGTACGTGTCAAAATATCTTTAGGAAATCTCCAAGATGTGTTACTTCTGGAAATAGGTGGTTTTTGTCTGATCCACAGCTTGGTTATAGGTAGTTATTTCCCTCTTTTCCGATTCATGTAGAAAAGATCTTCATAGAGGGCAACAAGATTTGTCTTGGTTTTGAGTTTAAGGGAGTGGTCGCTTATGTTGAAGAACTTCTGGCAGTTTTTACTGCAACCAATGAGAAGAAACTTTTTTACTCGACATTTCTTGAGGTGTACATGATCTTCGAGATGGAAGAATCTCTTTGGACGTATTTTCGTTTGTAATGGTTATGCCTTTAACGAAGTGGGTCTTTCACTTTCGAAGTTGTTCCGTGCTTTTCGGCCTCCTCCCAAGCCCCTCTTTATGATATGTTGGTTCTTTGCTCGAAGTTTTCAAAGCCTTCTGTGCTCTGCTGCAACGCTTGTATTTGCTCAATGGCGGTATATACCACTTTTTAAAGCCTTGTCGCCTCGTCCTACGGTTGTCTCTATGGTTTCTGTTGGTGGTCCTTCAGTGATGCGGATTGAGAACTTTATGATTCAAGTAGTCGTTTCCGATCAAGTAGCTCTCCTGAATCTCACTTCTATGTCACCAGAAATGTTGATGCCGATCTCTCAGTCTGTGACGGCTGTTTGTTTCAATTTTCTGTTTCGGGTGTTCTCTCTCTATCAGATTAGGGTTCGTTTTTGTGCTTTGATTGTCATGATCTGTACCCGCTTTTTGGCCGTTTTTATTTGTCCCAATGCTCTTGTTTGTGACTTTTTATGATAATAGATGCCTTTTTTTCTGGACAAAAAAATATTTAAATATTAAAACAGTTTTGTCTCTTTCCTAACTTATTTTTTATTTCTTCTTTCAACCACCCTCTTTCCTTCACCATTTAACCTTCACACCATTTACCATAACCATTGTCCCCGTGATTTGCCATCTAAATCAGTTAAATAATCGTTACAAGAATCTCTAAAGGATGTCATCCCATTACCCTGAACTGTGTCATCTCTATTCGTCATTGTACAATAGTTCATTGTTCACAATTACCGCTACCCCCATGTCAAGGCACACCTCTTCCATCTGATACGTCATGAACTCATCGTAGATGATATCAGGGGTGAACACAGAATTGTATGTAAGGAATGCAAGCTATTATAAACCTATATTACAAATATAGGAGGTGAGAAATTACAAAATTTTAGAGGATACAAAAAATTTTTAATTAATAGGGAGTGCGAAATTAAATTATCAATAAAAAAAAATATAAAAGAAATATCTAAATTATAAAGAAATTTAAAATTTTAGAAGATGTCAGGTCAATAGATTGTCAAATAAAAAAAATTATAGGTATGAAATTCAGTGAGATTTTTACTCTTATAGCCGGAGGCCCCAAGCTCAATCAAGCCACGGAATAAGTCTGGACCTAGCGAAAGGACCTAGGAAGTTAAAGAGTGTAGCGGTATCCCTTTTTCATTTTTCGCTAAAAACATAGGGTTTTAAGGTATTTTGGGGCTTAAAAATAATTATTCTGCGGAGTTTTAAAAAATCGTATTTTAATTTTAAAAATGGAATCGCCACCGGTCATTAAGGTAGGTCTGACACCATAAAACCAGAGATTTTAAAAATGTTGGGTTCGGGAGTCGGCTACGGGTGGGGAAGGATTAGCACCCCACACTGTCCAAAATTGGTACTTTAATAATTACCGCTTTATTAATATTAGACTTTCCGGATTAAAGTGACGATTAAATTAAAATTTGGCTATAAGTGCGGGTAAATTTTAAAAGCCCCGTTATCCGAGAGTAAACGCCCAACCACCATCACTACGTCTGATACTGGCCCCGTTTACGCTCGGATAAAAAGGCACCGCATTGACAGTTTATATATCCGTTATGCAAACTTAAAACATGGCAATTATAAATACAATGCGATAAAAAATAAATAAATACTAACATAATAAAATACTAATCTAACATAAAAAAAACTAATCTAAAACATACATACATAAATATTAATCTAACACATAAATAAAAATAAATTTGTCATAAATAAAAACATTAATTTAAAACATTCATAAATATTATTCTAAAACATAAATAAAAACAAATCTAACATAAATAAAATATTAATCCAAAATATAAATTTAAAACATAAATAAATGCTAATCTAAAATATAAATAAACATACAAACTAAAAAAGAACATTGTTTTAAATTAACTAATACTTCATTAAATCATAAAAATTACAACACAAATACAAAGGGAAGAAAATATACCTAACTAGGAGCTCGAATGACGAGCCTCGACTGAACTCCACCGAGATCTATCACGACCTCTCCAAAAAATTAACTAGATCTGATCCAAAATAAGACCTCGATCGAACCGGTTAGGACCGAGGGCATTGCCCCGGTTCTTGGCTACCCGAGAGCTATGCTCTCTTATTTGGGCAAGTTTTGGCCGGCTCTCTTTGCTACTTCCAATGGTCTCCCCATGCCTTATATTTATAGGCAAATGGGGGTTTTCAAGGTGACGTGGAGCACTAAGCTCCACGCAGTGCATTGTCCTTTTTTACACTTTAATTTTAATTTAATTTTTTTACATTTTTTACATTAAATTTTTCTTTTTTTAAAAATTTTATATTAATAATAATATTATTACAATAATAGTAATAACACTAAAACTCGGACAAAAATGAGTGATTACAGTTGCCTCTCTTTGCTTGTTCTTGTGAAACGAGAACAAAGCAAAGATCAAAAGCACTCATTTTTGTCCTGCTTCCTTGTCATTGGCTTCAGAATCATGTGTTCTTCTGGAACTCTCCGCTTTTCCTTGGCCGAATCTTCGGGCTCGTAAGTCCTTCCTATATAGAAGTTCTTCATCTTCCAATCTTGGAGCTACAAGCTCTTCCTATATAAAACCTTTTACTTTCTCAGTCGGATCCTTCGGACTAAAAGTTCTTCCTATATAGAACTTTTTTCCTTGAAATCCTGGAGTTAGGGCTTTTCCTATATAGAACCTTTCACTCTGAGATGGTAAAGCTTAGAGTTCTTCCTATATAGAACTCTTCGCCTTCAACGCGTGTTTTTCCTATATAAAACCTTCTGCGCCACAGATGGATTCTTTCGACTGGAGTTCTTCCTATATAGAGCTGCTAGTCTTCAAACCCTGGAGCCGCAAGTCCTTCCTATATAGAACTTTTAGCTTCTGAAATATCGGAGCTACAGATTCTTCCTATATAGAACCTCTCGCTGCAAGTGCTCGAAAATATAGGCCCTTCATATATAGAACCCTTATCTTCACATTTGGGATTCACGCCAAAATGGCTACCGATCTTTCTTCAAATTTTGGGATTCACGTTGAGAATGGCTACTGATCTTTTTAGACTCACGCTACTATGGTTGTCGATCTTTCTTCAAATTTGGGGATTCACGCGAAATTGGCTACCGATCTTTCTGGACTCACGCTACTAAGGCTGTTGATCTTTCTGGACTCACGCTACCAAGGCTACCGATCTTTCTAGACTCACGTTACTAAGGCTGCCGATCTTTCTGGACTCACGCTACTAAGACTGTCGATCTTTCTAGACTCAGACTACTAAGGCTGCTTATCATTTCTGAATGACTTATTGATGGCCTGGGGGACTTATCACCATGCTTGAAAGACTTACTGGTGGACCGAAGGTCTTATCATCATGCCTGAAGGTCTTACTGATGGCCTGAAGAACTTAATATCTGGCTTTACGCTACTTTGGCTACCGTCATCTGGCCTCACGCTACTATGGCTGTCGATATCTAGTCTCACGCTACTATGGCTACCGCATCATGTCCGAAGGACTTATCACCATGCTCGAAAGACTTATTGGTGACCCGAATGTCTTATCACCATGCCCAAAGGTCTTACTAATGGCCCGAAAGACTTAATATCCATCTTTACGCTACTTTGGCTACCGTCATCTGGCCTCACGCTACTATGGCTGCCGACATCTGGTCTCACGCTACTATAGCTGCCACATCATGCCCGAAGGACTTATTGATGGCCCGAAGGACTTATCACCATGCTAGAAAGACTTACTGGTGGCCCGAAGGTCTTACTGATGGCCCGATGGACTTAATATCTGGCTTTACGCTACTTTGGCTACCATCATCTGGCCTCACGCTACTATGGCTGCCGACATCTGGTCTCACGCTACTATGACTACCGATCATTCGTTCTTTAATAAAATCTACTTTTTCAAATTTTTTGACCATTCTTCAAATATATGTCTAAAACAAGCAAAACTTGACATGCCTCTATCTATATGATGCATGCAATGTAATGCTTTCTTTTCCTTCTTCTTCTTCTCTTTCTTTTTCTCTTTTTTCCTTTATTTCTTTATTTTTTTCTTTTTTTTCTTTTTTTTTCTTTTTTTATTTTTCTTTCTTTTTCTTCTCTCAATCTTTTCTCTCTCTTTTTCTTTTTCTTTTCTCTTCTCTTTTTTCTTTCAATCTTTTTTGTTCTAAAGTTTTACACCCTGAAAAGTCATTCCTCAGATTTTTTTCATCTCTTTACTTCTTCAATGTATGCTTCAAATTGCCAGAGATCAACTCTAATGAGGCGCATATTTAGAAGATCTTGACTATTGTAGAGATATACGCAAATGTATAGTTTCTTCTAGTCTATTAGGCTTTCAAGAGGCACAATCCCATACCTAATTTCTAACCCATTTAAGCTGGCCCTCTTAATCTCACTAACTCACCATGTCTCATTCTTCCCTCATTTGGGTGTCGATCAAACACTTCGAAGTTTGACGTTCCTTGAAGCAAGGTTAACGCTTATAGGCGGAATGAAATCTGAAGACATTCTCATTCAACTTGGATATCTATGGATGATCAGAATGGTCTTTGGAGGCTTGTAATGTAGGCCTTTGGTTCATGGTTAGACGAAGTCGTATCTCTGTGCTCGTATGATCTAGATATGCTCACATGGAGTATTCTTTTTTCTTTTTTCGGGATCACTCCAGACTGCCCATTTTCGAGTTTTCACTCTAAAGGTCATTTCCCTTTTTGAAATTGACAATTTTCGGGCCAACTTATCTTGACTTGGCTTCAATTCAAGCTTCTATACAAATCTTCAAAATTGTGGATTCTTTATGTATCTTGTAGACTCTCTAAGTGAATGCTAGCAAAAGATGCAGAAAATATGTACTGGAAAAGTATAAAATAGTGCCAAGATGAGTCTTTTGCGTGCAAGTATACACGATCTGCAAGTAATATAGTAGTAAGCTGAGTATCAATCCCACAGAGATTGACTTGGAATTCAATTGCCTTGATTGTTACTTGCCTTAAGAAAAAAGTTAATTTGTTTTGAAGTTGGTTTTGGAAATAATTGAAAAGAAAATAAATAAAAGTAAAGTAAAGACGTTGGCAAGGAAGGTTCTTTAATGAATGATGAGCGTTGGCAGGGAATGTCTGGTTTTCACGCTATTCATGTCGTGCCAACCTTTAATAACAACATGTCTTGGCATTGTTTGCCGAGTAGATTCAAAATTAGCAAAGCCTCTCTCGATGGTCATTCCCTAAATTGATCATGTAAAAACCCTATATCTCTATAGTGCATGCTTTTAAATAAACCAATTTGATTAAGATTCAATCTATACTCCTAAGGGGTAGATTTCACTCCCGAAGTAAGTTCATCTACTTGAGCGACTTCTCTCGAAGCTTCTCTCCTCAGTATTCAACAACTTAATCGTTGCCACCCCAAGTCTGTTAAGATATTGAGGAGCAATAGGCCAACAGTGCCAACTCTCGCTTGGTATAGTATTTAGAAAACATTAAAGTATGCCGAATAGATAAAACAATGCCAAAGGCAGATTTATTATTAAAAACTGAAACATAAAATAATGTTCAACGCAAAACATCCCCCACCAACTATTAGATTAGTTCATGGTGAGGGATTTAACCAAAAAACCATAAACGTTTTCCAAATACACCATCATTAAAAAAATTCAAAACAACTTAAAACAAGAGAATGGGCGAGAGAGGTCTCTCGATGCAGCCCTCAAGATCCAGGCTCTCGGCCAAGCTGGTCGAACCACCCTCCTTAGTGCGGCCGGTTGTCAATCGTCGCACTCCAACTCCTCACTCCGATCACTCACGATCAAGCACCACCAAAAATCCCCAAAAACCACTCATCGAATGCTTGCTTGGTTGGTCTTTAAATATGCGTGCAAGGAGGGCATAGGATAAGCCTTTGAGTTTGAATTTGAATGTGCAAGGGATAAGGGATGTGATCATCTTAGCCATATTTGAAGTGATAAGCTGATAAGGTGATCAGGTTTTCACTAGGGCTGACGTCACATGCCATCGATCCTTTGGAAGCCGAGCTTGGCATGAATCTGCTAACCAATCTTGGCACCATCTTATCCACTATTTTTTCAGAGATTAATCCAATTGCTATCTTTTCGAAGCCTGATCTTATCCTATTTTTCTGGGGTCCAACAGCTTCTTGGCATGGCATCAAATTCACTTCTTTGCCAACCGGTGCTTGGCATTGTCTGGTCCATATGTGCCAACAGCACTCGCCATTCTCTATGGCATTCATTCATGTGTTGCTTTTTTGGGCCAAATACTATGTCAAACCTGCAAAATTGCCAACAAAACAACCATTCACACTGGCATAGACAGAATTCTAAACTCTTTATGCAAATGCATTATTTTAACAACCTTATGCAACTAAATGTACCTAAAAATAAGTAAAAACATTGTAAGATTGGCATTAAAAACAGTACTTTTGGAAAGGTAACACACCCCCAAACCTAACTCATTGCTTGTCCTCAAGTAATGCAAACAAATAAAAACAAAAACTGTGAAAATATTACCTCGACAAAATTTTGGTTAGAATGCCAACAAGTACTGGTAAGCAGAATTTGGCTCTATTTCTGTCCTTAGTATCTCAGTGCAATAATGCCAAGCAGGTAGTAATTCAAGTGCAGCAATATAACTCTAGTCTAAGTTTATGAAGAGTGCATGATGTGTAGACAATATGTATCGAGTATCCTTTCACCCTCTTAGACAAATTTACTACCTAAACTCAGATTTTTTTTTTCATTTTTTCTCTTTTTTCTTTGCCAAGGGTTTCTGTTGGCATTAATTTAAGCTTGCTTTGTGATGCTATTTAGCGTAAGAGATAAGATGGAGCATACCACGAATCCCCACATTAATCTAGACATCACTAGGCTTTCTCTTCAACTCAAACCCTAAAGTTTTAGACTTGAAAACTAAGAGGGAGCAAACCACGAAGCCCCAAGTAGCTTATTGTCCCTAAGGTAGATGAAAGTTCTATTTTTTTCTTGCCTTGGCAGAACATTGATGCCTTATTAGTTTCTTTTACCCTGGCATCATTCGATCTTTTTTTCTTTTTTTTTAAATCTGAGCATAGTTTCAAAAAGTCTAAGTTTGCTATGGAACTAGATACATACTACGTGTTAAGTGTAAGTTCAATTCCCTAAACTAGAGATCAATTGCCAAGCTAACCTGGCATACTACTCTGCTGGCATGGCATGACAACTAAAGATTAAAATTTCCTCATTGGACAGACACCTAGATCAAATTAAACTTGCCTAACAAGTGTTAACATTTTTCAAAATTAAACCGAGGCAAAATTTTCCTTTTCTTTTTTTTAGTGGTTCGGTATGCATCTATTTTAAATGACCTAGATGGCATGGCAACAAAAATTAATGTGAAGAAATGCACACCCCCAAACCCAAGATGTGCATTGTCCTCAATGCATGAAACAACACATATATACAAAAAAATAGAAAAATAAAATGCATGATCACGTAAATGCAATGTAGCGAAATGTAAAGGAGTTTAGAAAGAAGATGAATCCTCTTCAGAGACTTCTTTTTGTGTGGCACGGGTCTTTCTTTTCACAAATGTCCCACGATTAGGGGCCATTCGTTTCCTTCCTTTCATGCTTAGTTTTGAAACGGCAGTGGAGACTCCAACTTCCTCCACTTTCTTGGCAGGTTCTGATGCGGCAGGTGCATGGTGGCATCAGATGGTGTATGTGTAGCAGGTATCACTGGTGACTTGGCCTTGGTTGACCTGGCTTTGGTTTTCTTTGATTCAGATGAGGAATAAAAAATTGGCAGAATCGACTTGAACTGGAGATAATGAGACTATGGCATCGGATTGGGTATGAACTGGACTGACTGGCATGGCATCATCGCTGACAGAGGGCTCAGCAGGGAAATCCTATCTTATCATTGAGTTCCTCGGCTGTCTCTAGCTTTTAGAGAATGATCTTCTGGCGATGGTAAATTTGAGATAGCACTGCCAGTGAACTAGCTGGCATGGTGGCTGGCACTGCCTTTGACACCTTTGGCTTTGGCATGGACACTTTTGCCTTCCCCTTGCCTTTGTCTTTTGGCAAGGGTACGGTGAGGCTTCTCCAAATAACAGCTGTGATTGTTGTTCTCTTGATCCTTTGACCTTTATCTGTATCAAGCTTTGGCACACCATGGAGCATGCAAATGTTAGAAATTAACAAAAGAAAGAACAAACTGCCATTACCTCTTGCTGCACATTTATAATTTTCATCGATGATGAGCTTGCCAACGTTAATTTTGTGCCCCATCATGATGGAGTGCAATAAAATTAACCTTTCTTTTAAGACTGTCTCATTGTGGGTTGCGGGCATTAGATTAGCCTTTAAAAAGTTATTCCATTGTCTCGGTTGATGTTTCAATGCCAGTCGTTTCACCGTTCGGTGCCCCTTTGATGACACTATCCATGTTGTACCATGCTTACACAAATCTGCCAGTAATTTCTTTCTCTTGCCAGCGTTCATCGAATAGGCATACTAAAAATATTCACCCCCTAGACCATCCAAATCAAACATAGTGTTAATATATCCTTCATCAAAACACACACATACCTCTGATCATCAAGAAGGGCAAATCTTTAGTCACAAGATCGATATAGAATTCCTGAATAATGGTGGCATCAGATTGGGTCAGTACGTGGACAGAGTGTGGTCTGGCTAACATGTCATCCTTGGCAAGGAGGTCTGCAGGGAACTCAAAAAATGCTGGCAGTATGTGAACAGACATGTCCTTACGTGTTTTCTTCATGGCATGGTCCCTAACATGAACATACTGCCAATGCATCGAGTTTCACTCTTTGGCTTTCTTTAATGTCTAGAAGATGACCTCCTGGCATTGATATATCTGGGAAAACATTACCAATGAACCAGATGGCATCAGAGTCCAGGGCACTGCCTTTGGCATCCTAGCATTTGTCACAGACTCGGCAACCTTTCCCTTGCCTTTCTCCTCGATAATGAGTTACCTCCATAGGGCAGGAGTGATCGTCATTCCCATAAGCTCTTGAGCTTTATCTATATCAAACTTTGGCACACTATGCTTCATGAAAATGTTAGAAATCAATAAAAGGAAACATAAACTCCCATTATCCTTACCGGCACATTTATAAGTTTCATCAATAATAATACAGCCGATATTGATCTTGCGGCCCATGATGATTGAATGTAACAATGTCAGTCTTTCAATGTCAGCCGCTTCACCGTCTGATGGCATTTTGATGACACAATCCACTTAGTGACAAGTTCACAAAGTTTCTTCAACATCATCTTCCTCTTGGCATCATCCAAGGCTTCCGCAAACTTGGTGTGTTCATCCTCTACAACAAGTTCATTCTCCGTATTTTGTTCAATCACCCCATGCCAGTCCTTGCCTTGGCAACAAAATCCTAGATTCACTTAAAGGAACCTTTCAAAATAGAAAAAGAAAATAAAAGAAAAACTAAAAATTTAAAACTGAGATATCCTAAGTACTGAAAAAAATAATTCTCCTAAATTATTCACAATGATGAAACTGAGTTGGCAAAGAGTTACTGAATTTTCGCAATGAGAATGGTCTCTTTGGTATTATTCCGATTTCAGTCTGTGGCAATCTTTTGTTTGAATAACCAACATAGAAAGCCAAAGAATTGTTTACCTTTGAGTATGTCGAACTCTAGATTGCTCAACAAGGGAGAATGTTTTGCCATGGGGGTTTTGAATAACCACCTCAGAAAACCAAAATACCTCTTCCCTGTAGGCCTATCAAATCTTTGATTGAATTCAGCACCCCAGTAGTGCTTACGCTTGGGTCCTTCTGTTTTGTTTGATGCCAAGGTGTATGTATCCTCAACCGGTTCCAGAATTGCCATAGCATTCTTAGGTAAATCTTTAATTTATGGCAGCACCATCTCTGGCATTATTGTCACGGCCAAATTCTCTTGCTTCAGCTCTTCATTCTCAGTCAGTTGGCATCCACTTTTTCTTCCAGAAACAAGCCATTTGAGCACACCTCGCTTCATGGCATCAGTCCTGACCAGAATCGATCTTCTTTGTGGCTCAATTGTTTTGCCATTGCATTGTTGCTTATGGCATCAGCTTTCATTCCTTGGCAAGTCAATATCAGGTTCTCATCCAAAATGGATCCCATTGGCTCAACTGCATGGCATTCTTTAGGTTTATCTGCACACTTAAGAGCTTTGTCAACATTAAAAGTGATATTTATTTGTCTTACCAATGCAGGGTTGGCAATTACTGGCTCTATTGGTTTTCCCGAGATGGTGTTGGCATCAGATTCTGATCTGGCATTGCTGGTGCTTGCTTCCCTTTTCTCAGCTTCTTTGGTTTCTTTCGCTGGCATTGATTTATTTGCATGGCAAACAATTGGCTCTTCTTCACACGTTAAAATCTTGACTTGGTTGCCACTTAGGGGAGTGACAGCTTTGTTTTGTTCTCTCTCTTTTTGTCGAGCATTATCCATATCACATGGCAGAGTTTCTGGAGGTCTGGCACCAGATAGTGGTATGGCATCAGACAGTGCTCTGGCATCATCAGCCTCTGCCTCTTCTTTCTCTACGTCCTTGGGTTCACCTGCTGGCACTGATTTCTCTTCTTGTCAAATAATTGGCTGATTGCCTTCGTCTTCTTGGTTTGGAACTTTAGAATCCACTTTTGTCCTGGCATCGAACTTGGCAACATTATCTAGCTTTCTCTCGATGTTGTTGTGTTCAAGATCCTTGCCCTCAAATTTTTCCTCACACTTTATTACCACTAAGAAGTCTAATGTACCTGTTGTTGAATATTCTTCATCAGTATAATATATTGATTCAAGTGTGTTAGGAAAAACCTGATACTCGTAATGTTGATTCTGAATTCCTTGAGGAGCAGATGGAGGAAGAAAATTGCCAGCTTGTTGATGTAGCGTTGCCATGGCATTGTTACCACTAACCGAAGTGTTTGCCACCTCCTACTGCCTTAATGGAAGCTCTATCTCGTTCTCTTGAGGCATGCCATTCACAGCATTTGCAAGCCTCCTGACTTGTTCTTCTAAGCTTCTTATAGCATCCATGGCTTCTTCATGTGCGTTTCCAATGTAATTTGTTTGCTCTTGAGGTGGATTGTTGTGCATCGGCAGTTCTAAAGGCAATTCTGCCATGCCAAACGATCAGTTGGATCCATAAAGATCTGTCACTGATTTCTCATGAAGAATGATACCTTGGGATGGCATTTGGTTAAAGTCTGGTGGCACAGCAAAGTTGTTAGGTGCATAAAAATAATCGTCGTCTTGATTATTCCAAAAAATATTATGCTGCTGGTTCCATCCTTGGTTGAAGTTGTAGGTGGAAGGGTTGTTCACATTACAGTGCCCCGTGTAACAATAAGAATTAGGGTTGAAGGGGCAATTGTCAAACGAGTGTCATCCTCTACAATATACACAAACAACTGGTGTTGCTTGCCTTTTGCTGAACTTGTTAGGCACTTGCATTGATGTAATCATGTTTTTTAGTTCAGAAATTCGTGCTGATAGTGTTGTATAGGCATCCTCTTCATGCTTTTCATATCATCTTTGCTCATGGACAACTCTTGGAGTTGAACATTGGTAGTCATAAGTGGGGAAAATGTAATCATCATCATACCATATACGGTTGCCCATACTCTTCTTTGTAGCTTTCCTAAAAAAGAAAAAAATGATCAAAATAAAAAAAATAAAGTTAGTAAAATAAAAACAAAAAAACAAGTAAGAATTAAAGCAATAAATTCCGTCGCAATCCCCGGCAACGGCGCCAAAAACTTGTAGACTCTCTAAGTGAATGCTGGCAAAAGAGGCAGAAAATATGTATTGGAAAAGTATAAAATAGTGCCAAGATGAGTCTTTTGCGTGCAAGTATACACGGTCTGCAAGTAATACAACAGTAAGCTGAGTATCGATCCCCACAAAGATTGACTTGGAATTCAATTGCCTTGATTGTTACTTGCCTTAAGAAAAAGTTGATTTGTTTTGAAGTTGGTTTTGGAAATAATTGGAAAAAAAAGTAAAGTAAAGATGTTGGCAAGGAAGGTGTTTTAATGAATGATGAGCGTTGGCAGGGAATGCCTGGTTTTCACGCTATTCATGTTGTGCCAGCCTTTAATAACAACCTTTCTTGGCATTGTTTGCCGAGCAGATTTAAAATTAGCAAAGCCTCTCTCGATGGTCATTGCCCTAAATTGATCATGTAAAAACCCCTATATCTCTATAGTGCATGCTTTTAAATAAACCAATTTGATTAAGATCCAATCTATACTCCTAAGTGGTGGATTTCACTCCCGAAGTAAGTTCATCTACTTGAACGACTTTTCTCGAAGCTTCTATCCTCAGTATTCAACAACTTAATCGTTGGCACCCCAAATCTGTTAAGATATTGAGGAGCAATAGGCCAACAGTGCCAGCTCTCGCTTGGCATAGTATTTAGAAAACATTAAAGTATGACGAATAGATAAAACAATGCCAAAGCCAGATTTATTATTAAAAACTAAAACATAAAATAATGTTCAATGCAAAACATCCCCCACCAACTATTAGATTAGTTCATGGTGAAGGATTTAACCAAAAAACCATAAACGTTTTCCAAATACACCATCATTAAAAAGAATTCAAATCAACTTAAAACAAGAGAATGGACGAGAGGGGTCTCTCGATGCAGCTCTCAAGATCCAGGCTCTCGATCAAGCTAGTCGAACCACCCTCCTTGGTGCGGCCGGTTATCAATTGTCGCACTCCAACTCCTCACTCCGATCACTCACGATCAAGCACCACCAAAAATACCCAAAAACTACTCATCGAAGTTTACCTTGATAGTCCCCGCCGTGCGAGTGTCACCGTAAGCCGTCGCGAGGCCATATGGCCGGTGAAAAATAACTCAAATAACTCAAATCTTATTTTGTGAGCAGAGTGGGAGAGAGCAAGGAATATTAGGTTTTTTCAATCTTATTTTAACCAGTTTCGAATGAAAAAATAACTCAAATCTTATGTTTTAACCGGCCATACAAAACGACGCCGTATTGGCACTTCAACCCGCGTGGTGACCCAACCCGAGGGGAGGATCCGCGTTTTTAGGTTAAGGGTATAATTACAGATATGGTCCCTTCCCTTCTTCCTCGTTTTTGTTTCGGTTCCGGGATAATTATGCTTTTGGTCCTTTTTGTTTTTATGCGCTTCAAATATCGTCCTTTTTTATCGTTTTTAGCTTTTAATTTTCGTTTTCTTTCATCATAGTCACTGCAGTTTAATGTTTATTTTCCAGCATGCTATTTCCGTTATTTTATGTTTATTTCTTCAAGTTTTGCATTTGTTTCGTTGTAGTCATTATTTTCATATTATTTCATGCCATGTAATTTAGGATTCATGCATTTTAATCCTTAATATTAGTGTGATGTGTTTTACGTAATTTCTTGTTTTTTATTTTGATGTATGCATAAATCGTGTCATATGATAAAGTTAATGTAGTATTGTAGAAATGTTGCTTTATTAATTTGGCATCATATTATATGTATGTTTTGTATATATTGTATTATGTTTTTATTTAGTTTTTTTACATGTATATATGATTAATTATTTCTTGAAATATGTTTCTTTTCACATGTTCTTTTATTCTTTGTTTTTATTATTGTGATATATTATGTTCATGTTTTTTCGTTTTGTTTAATATTGTGATAATGTTGCTTTGTTAGTTTAATGTCATATTATATGTATGCCATGCATTTGTTGCATTTGTGTTTTTCTTATGTGTTCAAGAATGTTGTTAGGATTAGTTTATTTAAATTTTGGAAGCATTTTTTTTCTTTCTCGTATTTGTGCTTATGCTTTGTGCTCATTTGGGTATGTTATGTTTTTTATTTATTTCATATACTTTATTATCTTTATTTAATTTTGTAAAATTCATGTGTTTATGTCTTTTAATATTATGTCAATTGTATGTTTTATATTTTATTTTCTAAGATTGCATAATGGAATATATTAATTGTCAATGCGGTGCCCTTTTATCTGAGCGTAAACGAGGCCAGTATCAGGCGTAGTGATAGTGGTTGGGCGTTTACTCTCGAATAACGGGGCTTTTAAAATTTACTCGCACATATAACCGAATTTTAATTTAATCGTCACTTTAATCCGGAAAGTCTAATATTAATAAAGCGGTAATTATTAAAGTACCAATTTTGGGCGGTGTGGGGGTGCAATCCTTCCCCATCCGTAACCGACTCTCGAACCCGACATTTTGAAATCTCTGGTTTTTACGATGTCCGATCCACCTTGAGTGGCCGGTGGCGACTCCATTTTTAAATAAAACACGGTTTTTCTAAAATCTCACGGAAGATATCATTTTCAAAATAAATTATAAACAAAATCACAACATCTTTTTAGCGAGAGGGACATCGCTACAGTCTGGAGGCACACTGCTAACGATCGACTCCCACCAGGTGTGGGCATTACTATTCAGCATCGATACAGCTCCCAGATACTTCTTAGCTGGATCTAATCCCAACTGATCCATCCGTCTTTCAGTGTCATATAACCAGTCTTCAGCTACAGTAGATGGCCCACTGAAAGATCCAAAAAATGTACCAACTCCATGAGATACCAAAGTCTGGGTGAGGGAAACTTCCGGTAACATGCCCGATGCTCGAATACTTCCTCGGATCAGCTCTAAAACTGCCTACTAAGGGCATCATCAGCAATCCCGGTCATAATATCAGGTCTGGTGTCAGCAGCTCCCCTAACGGGTGTAGTCATATCAGCTCTAGTAGTCGTGGTAGATCGGATGAAGCAGCGGGACCACTATAACTGGAAGGCCCTACAGGAGCAGAAGGACCAGTAGGAACAGGTGGATCAGCCGGAGTGGGTGGATCTACCATAGGCTCATCAATAGGGTCTGCAAATCTAATTGGACGACCCCGCCTACGGATCGGTCGACTACCTCTTCTGGTACTCATATCGAATGATCTAAAGATAATGATCTACAAATAGAAAGAGTATGGAATTAATTCGGACACTGGAGAATCGAGCACAGTAAAACATATATATATATATAACTCGGTGACATGGCCTCATATATAACTTTATGTTTAAAACCTTTCAAATCCATGTTTGAATGTAGGACCCTTTCACAGTCCGAGGTTATAAAACCAAAAGCTCTGATACCACCAAATATAACCCCCTACACCGGCCTATATGGAAGACACGGCATAGTGGATCACATTTGCCTTTTTAAAACCTTTCTTATATCAATTATAGAAAATTTTTTTGGACTTTTCAGGAATTTAGCCATAATTTCAAGTTTAATAAAATAACCATGAGTGAAAATGGATAATAGTAATCGTCAAAATAGAAATATTGAAGTATCGCAAGCAATAAAAGTTAACAAAACAACCCAATCAAAATCAGTTATACATCCCAAATAAATGGCATATGTCACCCTGGTAATAAATGGTGGATAAGAACATTACAATCTAGTAGAATCCAATGTGCCGATCCTCCAAGTGTCGAGTACCAGGTGACCTATCAACAACAATCTGAAGGGAGAAGTTTGGAAGTGAGCTATAGAGCTCAGTGTGCTCCCAAAAGTACAACAATAAAAAAATTTCAATAAATCAAGTATGCATAAAAGTATCATCATAAAAAGGGCAACCAAAGGAATATATGCAACCTATCTACCCTTCAACCGTACACCAATATGCAGCTCCCCGCTGAGCTACATCCGTAAGGACTTACCCTAAGCCCGATGGCATTAGGAGCCACCCTAAGGGGATACCTTAGGTCCGTAAGGATTTACTTGGGCCAAAGCCGCGACACCTACCCAAGGGGGTACCTTGAGCCCGTAAGGATTTACTCGGGTCGTAGCCATGACACCTACCCAAAGGGATACCTTGAGCCCGTAAGGATTTACTCGGGCCGTAGCCACGACACCTACCCAAAGGGATACCTTGAGCCCGTAATGATTTACCAGCTTGATCAAGGCTACACCTGCATACACTCCATATAATATCTCGTATGTGTCCCCATGTATCATGTCCATTTCATTAACATCATGTCATGATCAACCATATTGCATGTCATATTCGTGTTAACCCTATCTGTATGATGCATGTTGCATATCATGCGAAGTCATACACGATATGCATATACAAACATGTTATAATCATGGTAACTTTTTTACACCTACTTATAAAAATAATTATTTCGGATTTAAAATCGTATATAGCACATAAAAGGGAACACACTTCAAAAAGTGGCATCTGAGCGATCTAAAGTCCACCAACGTCTCGCTCAACGGTGTGAGAACGAGTAATAATAGGGTCTCGCGGCTGGACTGACCGGGACGGGATGGGTTGATCTGCGGCACAATCAGGAGAATCTCGATAACAACCATAAAATATCCTTAATTAGACCTCTCATAAACCATTAATAATTATCAACAAGTTAACTTATTACAAATAACGATGCTTGCATTTCGGGTTCATTTTTTGGAGGCCTTATGGTTGAAATTTCATAAAACGGGCTTCAAAAACGGGTTCAGGACGTCGAAAAATATAAAATAGGACCCTTTCGAAAAAAAAAAGTTGACTTTTTGGTCAAAAGTCAACACTGACGTGGCATGCTGACGTCAGCAGTCAACGCTGACGTGGCAGTCAACGATGACATGGCAGCTGACTTGGCATGCCTACGTGGCATGCTAACATCAGCAGTCAACGTTGATGTGGCAGTCAACGTTGATGTGGCAATCAACGATGACATGGCAGCTGACTTGGCATACCTACGTGGCATGCCTACGTGGTGGTCAGCGGTCAACGGTTGACTCGGGTCAGGTCAATTATTCGGGTTAGACCGATTGAATCTCGGGTTAATGGGTCGGGTCAGTTATGGATCAGGTTTAACGGTTTGAGCCGACTGGGTTTGGGCTATATCCTGCTTGGGCTCGAACCGGTTTGAACCACTGGACCTGGGTCGGCTCAATTGGTTCAGCCCAGTATAATAGACCAGCTCACTCTCTCGTTCTAGACTCTGATCACCGGAAACTTACCGAAAAATTCTCCGACGACCTATAATGACGCCGATCCCGACCTGAAAACGAAGCTCATCTCATTACTAAACCAACCAAACCATCCACACTAATAACAAGTCAGAAGCATAACGAAAATGACCTATAAGGTCACGGCTTTACCAGAAAATAGCACAACTCCGATGAAGGCTCTCCCGGCGGCTAAACGATAATCGGTGACTACGGTTATGCTCGTCTTGAGGAGGAGAACATGATGGGACCTTGATCATCGGCTAAAGAGGACGGACGGTGGCCGAATTGACAATGGTAGCCTTTAGGGTTCTACCGAACCTTCTCACCGTTCCCTGCGACGAACGACAACCGGTAGATGCGCGTGGATAGAGGGGAAACGCTCTAGAGAAGAAGATGGTTCTCCCGGTGTCGGCGGTGAATCTCACGGCGCGACGATGAGGGACGAAGCACGGTGGTCAGACAAAATTTAAGGAAAGATCGAGAGATGAGAAAGAGAAGGGCTGTAATAAAAGCTAGAATAAATGTGGAATGGGTTTGGTTGGTATATTAAATACCAGATTTCTTTAGCCAGAATTACTCAAATGATATATGATGTAATCCCATATTAGAAATGGGGCTTAGCCCAATGTTTAACACATAGCTTAGGGTGGGTAAGGTCATGGGTTCAAGCCTCCCCTCCCCTTTTTAAGTGTTACAAGTTCGACTTTGCATTGTAGAAGCTTGTAACTGAATTTCCTGCAAGGAACATAGGAACTTGTTGGAGCACCTCAACTTCTTAATAATTTGGTATCAATGGCACAATTTCCTGCAAGGAACATAGGAACTTGTTGGAGCACCTCAACTTCTTAATAATTTGGTATCAATGGCACAACAGAGTGCAGATAATTCCACTGAGTTTTTCTTTACCTAACCAGAATTAGAAAATAAGTTTCGAGCAAGTTAAAACAATGAAACACCAGTTACGTTGAGTTTCGAATGGTAAAAATATACAATGTGATACTTGATAATGATATATTTGATAAAAGAAATCATTATTTGATAAAAGAAAAAGCGTAAAATTTTGATACACATGTTGTGTAAAACTAATTTTATACCCTAAATCTTAAACCATATACTCTAAATTCTAAAGACTAATCTTAAATTCTAAACTCTACTACCTAAACTCGAAAGGAAGACCTCCCTTTAGATCTTGGTTTCATCAATCAAACATTTCCTCGGATCATGGGTACTATAGTATATCAGCTTTCATTTCTAAATTCTTGTTTCAGATTTTCGCTTTTGGCAGGACTTGAAAATGTCCGGTTCTTTGTTGTTTTACTCAACCTCCTGATTTTACATCTGTTCCTTGTTTTTATTTTCTTAATTCTTTAACTTGATTTTTAGCTGCTGAAAATCCGTTCAATACCATTTTGAAGACTTTGGAGAAGCCAAATGGTGGGGAATTCGGGAAGTACTATTGTTTACCCGCTCTCAATGATCCAAGGATCGGTCAGTTCCTATGTTTCTCATTCTTTTTCAGATTTTGAATTTCGTTTGTTACGTTTGGTTACCGTTCTGTCGGTTGTTCGCTGACTATTCAAATCGGTCAGCTTATTTTGTTAAGTAGAAGAATCGATTGGAAACCGTTGCTCTGTTTTCTGTTTTTTTATTATTTTATCGTGTTTCCTCTTTAACCGATCAAAGCCTGTTTTAGATTTTGGTTGATTTGAGATTGATGGCGCAGATAAACTTCCTTGCTCTATTAAAATACTGCTTGAATCTGCAATACGTAACTGCGATGAGTTTCAAGTTAAGAGTAAGGATGTTGAGAAGATCATTGACTGGGAGAACACATCTCCCAAACAAGTTGAGATTCCGTTTAAGCCAGCCCGAGTGCTGCTTCAGGTCTGCTCTGAATCTGGACTTTTTACAGGGGTTATTTTGTTTAATAATAATGAGTTTTGTCTTAATGCAAACTTGCATTGCTAGCATTGCTAGGAATCCTTTTAAGTTTGTGTTATGGACGATGTAACAACAATGAAAATTCAGAGTAGAAGGAGGAAGAAATAGACAGTAGATTAAGAAAGTTGAAAATTTCACAGATATCTCATAATTCATTACATGCTTTGCTTATTTTATGTCTTTAACCTCTAAAAACTGACAAAATCAGTTAAGGTCTTAGGATCCTTTTTTTCTCTCACCCTTGCTTCATGGACAACTGTTGTATCCTCATTTCCATCTGCAGTACACTTGGCCTTGTCCGTGATAAGGACCTTGTCCTCAAGGTTCACATCGAATGAATCTTCCCTCATCAACGATAGTGGAGTGATTTGTTGAAGTGGTTGACCCTTGCATGGTTTGAGCTGTGAATCATGAAAAACTGGATGGATGCGAGTGGAATCTGGTAAGTATTGCTTGTAAGCCACAGCACCAATTCGTTTGAGAATACGATAAAGGCTAAAGAACCGAGGTCCAAGTTTCTGGTGTTTCTGTAAACGTAGGGATAGTTGGCGATGATGTTGCAATCGCATGAATGCCCAACTCCCTTCCTCCAATTTTAGTTCACGACGATGCTTATCGGCCTGGTTTTTCATGCGACTCTGCGCCTGCACTAAGTTGCGCTTCAGGACTCTAAGCAGTTCATAACGCTCCCTTCAATCTCGATCAACTTGAGGATTAAGAGAACTACCATCCAAACAACTCAGAATCGTAGGAGGGTCATGCCCATATAACGCACGAAAGGGGATCATGCCAGCCGAAGTCTGGTAGGCTGTATTATACCAATACTCTGCCCAAGCCAAATATTGTTCCCACTTGGTCGGATCATCATTCGCCATGCAACGCAAATACATTTCAAGACAACGGTTCAAGGCTTCGGTTTGACCATCGGTCTGCGGATGGTAAGCAGAACTTAGACACAATTCTGTCCCCTGTAGCTTGGCTATTTCAGTCCACATCTCACTGACAAAAATGCGATCTCTATCACTGACTATTGTACGCGGAATACCCTGAAGTTTGACGACACCTTGCACCAAAACTTTGGCCACAAATGCAACATCAAAATGGCGTGGTAGCGCAAAAAATGCCCGTATTTGGTGAGGCGGTTGACTACCACTAGAATTGCCTCCTTGCCATTGGATTTCGGCAAGTCCACGATAAAATCTAAGGAAACATCTTCAAAGACTTGATCAGGAATCGGAAGAGGTTGTAGAAGTCACGCCGGAGCTAAACTATCACTTTTCATTTGTTGGCATATGTGACAGTTGGTAACGAACTGTCGGACCTTCTGTCGCATACCTTTCCAGTAGAAATTAGCAGCCAAGCGTTGAAATGTACGTGTAATCCCTGGATGACCAACCATCAACGAACTATGGAATTCACGTAATAATAATGTGCACAATGTTGTTTCATGTGGAACCATAACGCGACCTCAAATAAAAGCAACCCCTCGTGCTCGACATAATCGGAGTGAGCCAACATGTTTTTTTGTATACTGGTACGAATCCTCTGAATTTCAGAATCATGATCACTGGCAGGACAAATGTCCTCAATAGTACCGAACAATGATCGAGAAAAAGCCATGAAACTTGCATCTGCCTCTCTCGACAATGCATCGGCAACCTTGTTAAGCTTACCTGGGCGATAGCATATGTCAAAATCATACCCAATTAATTTAGACAGCCAACGTTTTTGCTTTGGTGTTTAAATTGTTTGCTGATTTAATTCACGCAAAGACCGTTGATCGGTGACGATGGTAAACTAGCGACCCACCAAATATTAACGCCACTTCCCCATATGGCAAACGTTTCTCGGTTATGGGTTGAAGCATTCTGCATACGAGAACTCAGTTTCTGACTGAAATAAGCCAAGGGCTTGTCGTCTTGCATTAACACCGCGCCTATGCCGATACCCGAAGCATCTGTCTCAACCTGGAATTTTTTTATCAAATTGTGGTAAACCCAACACTGGAGCAGAACACAAACATTCTTTGAGGCAATCCATAGCTTCTTGAGCTGCGACAGTCCACTCAAAAGCTAGTCCGTCGTTAAGCAAATCGGAAATGGGGGTAGCTATCTTCGCAAATCCTTTGATAAATTTGCGATAGTAACCTGCAATGCCCAGAAATCCTCTTACAGCCTTGATTGTGTTCGGAATTGGCCATGCACGAATGGCTTCGACTTTTGTCGGATCTACGGCCAGACCGTCTCGCGATACAATATGACCAAGATACTCGACCTTGGTTTGGCCAAATCAGCATTTGCTTCGTTTTGCAACAAAACCATTCTCTTGTAGTCGGCGTAATACCTACCGAACATGGTCCATATGATCCTGCCAAGTACGACTATAAACCAGTATATCATCAAGAAAAATCAGAACAAATTTGCACAAAAATGGCCGAAAGATATCATTTATAGTTGCCTGGAAGGTGGATGGAGCATTTGTTAATCCAAAGTGCATGACGAGAAACTCATAATGGACTTTGTGTGTTCTAAATGCCGTTTTATGGATATCTGCAGCTTTGACACGAATTTGAATTTGGAGAAAAAATGAGAATTACCCAACTCATCAAAGAGTTCCTCAGCCGTAGGAATTGAAAACTTGTCTTTTACAGTGAGGCATACAAAGCACGGTAGTCGACACAAAACCTCCACGTACCATGCTTCTTTTTAACAAGGAGTACCGACGAAGAAAATGGACTGTTACTTTTCCGGATTATGGTTTAGTTTGGCATTGTTTTTAAAAAGTGCGGTGGAAAAAGTAATTTTAAAAGTGTGGTAGAAAAGTAGCTTTAAAAAGTTGGGTTAGTATTTGCCATTGATGTCAAAAAGTAATTTTGAGAGGACAAAATGTCTATTTTAGACATAGTATTGTAAAGTAAAATAAGTGAATTTGGGTGATGTTCAAATTTATTAATATTAAGATGTATGAAATAAATCAACTTAAATTATAACAAAAAATTAATTTAAAAATAAATCAACGTAAAATATAATAAAAATTTTAATTTAAAAATACAAACTATATAAACTATAATAATAAATTTATTATCAATATAAATACTATAACATATATATTATTTTATAATTATGTATAAATTTAGTTAATCAATTATACTTAAATAATATAGGGTAAAAAAGTAATTTTACTTTTCAAACTAGCTTATCCACTGCAAAAGCCATAAAATCTAGCTTTTGGGTTTGGGTAAAAAATTACTTTTAAAAGCAACTAAAAACATCTAATTAGGCAGAAAAGAACTAAAAAAGTGCTTTTAGGTTGCTAAAAGTAACCAAAAACACACCCTAAGCGGTGTTCTAGCATATGTTGTACTTGGCGTTCAACCTCTTCTTTTTGGAAATAAGGATATCGATGTGGCCTGACGTTCACTGGTGTCGTAACTATTTTTGAAATCGGGACGTGTAAAAATAGCTTGACGATCGATCTTTTAGAAAATTAGGGTTTTCTGGTCATTTTTAATTTAGTCTTGAAAATTTAGGGTTTTCGTATTAAATCGAATTTTCCTTTATTTATCCTTGAAAAACATTTTGGAGTCGCCACCGATCACTTCTAGGTAGACCAGACACCGAAAAAACAAACTAGAGATTTTGTCTTAAAAATTGGGTTCGGGAGTCGGTTACGTGTAGGGAAGGATTAGCACCCCCTACGAATGCCCGTTATCGGTACCTTTAATTTTACGTGGCATTTTGCCATTTTTGAATAACAATTTGAATTTAATTTATCACATAATTATTAATTGAATTTAAATTTCGAATGTAGATATCCTTTTATAAGGAAATTTATTTTGTTCGAATACGAGATTAAAAGTACCCCGTTAGGTGGCACCCCTATTCATATTTAAAAATAAATTTCCAACACAAAAGGTTTTTAATGAATGATATTTTATTGTCTTGTCAATTTTAAGTACTAATCCTAAAAAGGCTCTAATTACTTAGTTATTTAAAACTATTAATATTAATTAATTTAATGGCTTTCATGTGAAAATGTCAATTTCTTGAACACCTTCCATATATTTAAAGCCCTTAAATTAATCATATTCCTAATTAATTAATTCTTCTAACTAATTAAAGTTCTAGTCCTAATTACGGCTCTAACAAATTATTTAGTCAATTTTATAAGTGAAAATGTATATCAAATATACACCTTTATGACCAATGCTGAGATAATACCCTATTGTAAACAATGGAACAACATCCAGATTTAAACATCAAAGATTCTATTCGATATACATTTAATTTATCTACAATGTTCTCTTATTTAATGTCAATTAAAGAACTAATTAATATTCAATTTTAGGTGTAATATATTAAATATATTCATTAAAATTAATGTTGAGATAACACCCCATTGTAAACAATGGAACATCATCCAAATTAGGATTTTAAAGTTTATATTTAATATATTTTTAATTACTACAATTATCTTACCTAATTTAATTATTGAATCCTAATTAGAGAAACCTAGGTTAAAGGCTCTAGCAAATTAATTAAACTAGGTGTATTTAATTATCTAACATTTAATTCTATATGCCTAATTTAAACCATGCATCACACATATAAATTAAAACAATTAAATTAAATTAAAAAAATAATAAAAAAAACTAAATTGAAAACACATAAAAGCTCAATTATTATTACAGGACTGAATTGAAAACATTACAAAATTCTATGCCCAAATTACATAGCCCAAGGACCCAATTACACTAATTGCAAACTTAAGAGGAACAATTAAAAGGGAGTGGGGACTAAATTGAAAGAGTTTCAAAGCTTACGGAAAAAATTAAAGAGAATAAGACTAAATTGAAACAAGTCAAAGCTTTGGGAAAAAACCAAATCATATACGTTTAAAAACACGCGGGTTTTAACCGACCCGTTTAAAAGTACGCGGATTATTTTAGCCCGAAGCCCAAAACGACATCGTTCCAACTCGGGCATAATAGCCCACATCCGAGTTGGAACGGTCATAATTCTAAAATTGCTCTCTCTCTCTTCACTTCTGCTATCTCACTCTCTCTCTAAATCCTCTCAACCCAAACATCGAAAACCCAAAAAACTTCTATCATTTTCGATCAAAACACCAAATTCATCCATGTTCTTCCTATATTCAACCCTAAAAACTGATTTGATCTACCACAAACCTCTAAACACCTTAAATCCAGGTTTCTCTTCGATCAAAACCCTAAAATCATCCTAAGTTCTTTCCCTGTTCATCCAAAAACCCCCTTTTGATCCACATGAACACCTAAACCTTCCCAAATATTTATTTGTCTCGATCAAAAACCATAAATTCATTCCTTGTTCTTCCCATATTCAACCTAAACTACACAAATCCTAGAACTCTGACCTAGCTCCGCCCTAACAGCCGTCCCTAGATCTAAGACCACCATCCCTATTCCTTACGGCATGTTTGTCGGTCGCCGGAGACGATGCCGGCCACCTCCAGTCACCTCCTTCCATTCCGACCACCTCTGCAACCCCGATCATCCCTAATCTCCTTCCGACTACTGTAACTCTAGTTTCGGCCGTCGTCTTCCACCGTGAGCGATTTTCGGTCACCGTGCCAGAACCCTAAAACTTTCAAAATTCTCTATTTTTTTCGATCTGTCCACTTAAGCCTAGATTTGAGTCCCTATTCAACAGAATCTCTCATCTTCCCCACCTAAACTACCTACCCGAACCATCACCTCTCATTTTCAACTCCACCAGGACCTAAACTCTCTCCGTCAACCACTCCAAACACTCCGGCAAACTTTGAGATAAGTTTCTGACAATCTTTCCTTAATTACTTACTGTTTTATTATTATTTTTTAAAAAAAACTAGAACTGACATTTTCCTTGTTTATATTGCAGGAAAGAAAAGGATTATGGAGTGGTTTACCTTCCGATCTCGGTGATGTAGATCCGATGACAAGTCCGGCAACTGTTTGTCTTCTCCGGCGACGCCTGATATCTCTAGTAATTCCTCGGCTCCCTCACTCTCTTCAATTACTCAAGTAATAATTGTGTAATTATTATTAGATCTTTAATTGCCGAATTTTCTCTCTCTACAGGTATTTATAGCTGAAGTGATGGCTGATGTCAGAAACGAATGACCTGTGGACAGCTGGCTTCCAGCAGGGTTTGATCCGAGTGAAACACCAATGGGCAAATGACAGCGTGTCACGTGGCAAGTTTGGGGGGCAAAAAGAAACACAACTGTGTTTTTTGGGGCTTATACCGAATTGGATAGGGACTTTTAGAATTTAGGGATGTAAATAGGCTTTGTGTAATTTGGGTTTGAAGGTTTTTTTGTAATAGATATTGTAGAATATGGACCGTAAACTTTATTTATTTTAGGCTTTAGATATTTATTATTTATTTATTTACCGCTTATTATTTATACTATTTATTTATTTAATTAGGCCTGGTCAAAATTCGGGTATAACCGCTGGTTTGGTCATTGGTTGTAGGTAAATTGCATGATCATTTTCTCGAATCGGAGGCAAGCCTTGGGGATCCACAAAAACAGACGCAAACTCGGCCAACAAGGATTCCATGTCTGGAGACGCAACCTGAAAATCAGTCTCGGATGTAGTCTCAAGGTGCAAGCAGTAACACGCCGCCACAGCTTTTGTGTCCGTCAATCTTCGCAGTGAGTGAAATTGTATCGGTTGAGGACCCAATGCCGTCTCCCCTTGCCAATTGTGTTCTTGCTCTCCTAAGCGAAACTGAAAACGAAGCTTAGCAAAGTCCATAGTAACCGGTCCTAGAGTGGCCATCCAAGCAACGCCTAACACCATTTCAGTGCCTTCCAAGGGCAGCACATAAAAATCTGACGTGAAATTTGTTCCCTGAACCTGCAGCTTGACGTCTTTTACACATCCCTCATTGTGAAGCTTGTCACCGTTGCCGACCAAAACTCTGAAATTTGGTGCTGATGTTACCGGTAAACCCAAATGTTTTGCCATGCGAGACTGAACAAAATTATGTGTACTACCACGGTCGATTAGAATACGGACTGCTTGTCCCCTGACCTCTCCAACAACTCGAATAGTAATTAGGAGTAAAACAACCGGCGAGAGCATTGAAAGAAATTAAAGATTGTTGTTTCACATCATCATCTGCATCTGCAAGGGCGAAATCTGGATTTGTAGGTTCTGTCACTATCGGATCCGAAGTCGGCGTTTCTAGTTCATCATCCAACAAAAATAACTGTGGATCCTTACATTTATGACCCGGAATAAACTTTGCATCACAGTAGTAACAAAGACCTTTCTCACGTCATGTCTGAGTTCGAGGTTGCATAGGATTAGCATGGATTGGCTAGATATCAGTAGGTGGTGGTCGTCCAGGTTGTGTTTTTGGCCCAACAGGAATTATGGGAGGTGTGGGCAACAATGGTGGCAGTTTCACAATCGGAACACGACTCACTGGCTTACGTGTGTCGTTAATTTTTGCTTAATGGAAACGCGCCAAGGCTAACACTTCTATCATGGAATTAGAACGGTGGCCTAAGACTTCATTCTTGATATCCGATCGAAGCCCAGAGATAAAACATTGGGTGAGAAACTCCTCAGAAAAGTTGGTAGTACGCAATGCTAAATCTTCAAAACGTGTTTGATATTCTTCCACAGTAGTGGTTTGAAGAAGCTTAGAGAGTTGGCCCTCCGGTGACTCAATCTCCATCACTGCAAAACGTTTTCACATCGCCACAACCAAATGATCCCAACCCGCCAATTGTCGTTGGTGTTGCATCCAACAAAACCATTTTTTTGCCGTGCATCCATCTGAAAGGATGCCATAATGACGCGATGGTGATCTTCGGTGTTGTAAAACTCAAAGAAGTCATGAGCAGAGGCTATCCACTCCTCGGGATCCTTCCCATTAAATAAAGGTAACTCAACTTGTACCGGTTTCGGAGCAAATGGAAAAGCATCCTCGGAATCGTCTTTTACCTTTGCCTTCCCACGGTTAAGCGTTATATCTTCTGACCCGCCTCCCTCACAGGACGTGGTTGCCAAGACACCCAATTGTGTGGAAATCATTTGCAATTGGAGCGCCAAATCTTGGATAGTACGCTGGTGGACGTATTCCATTGTTTTTGGTCCTTGGCATGAGATTGAAGCGATGTTAAAGCCTGATCGTGTCGAGCGGTCGTATCTTGTAACGATTTGATGGATTCTGTATGGTTCACCATGTTTTTGTGGAAAACTCAATGAAAGCACCAAATGTTATGGACGATGTAACAACAAAGAAAATTCAGAGGAGGAAGAAATAGACAGTAGATTACGAAAGTTGAAAATTTCACAGATATCTCATAATTCATTACATGCTTTGCTTATTTTATGTCTTTAACCTCTAAAAACTGACAAAATCAGTTAAGGTCTACGGAGCCTTTTTTTCTCTCAAACTCCTAATCACACCCCTAGCTTCATGGACAACTGCTGTATCCTCATTTCCATCTGCGGTACCCTCGGCCTTGTCCATGACAGTTTGTCATATATTTTTCTCATCTTCTCAGGATTTTACTGGTGTTCCTGCTGTTGTTGATCTCGCCTGCATGCGAGATGCTATGAACAAGCTTGGTGGTGATTCTAATAAAATTAATCCATTGGTTAGTTATATACTTATTCTTCTGGATGCTGTCAGACTAATCAAAGCAATGTTTCTTATTGAGTTCATTTTTCAAATACCTTGAAAAGTGTTTTACCCATTTTATATGATGACATTTATGTGTAGGTTCCTGTGGATCTTGTTATTGACCACTCAGTTCAGGTTGATGTGGCAAGATCGGAAAATGCTGTGCAGGCAAACATGGAACTTGAATTCCAAAGAAACAAAGAAAGATTTGCTTTTCTCAAGTGGTGTTCAACTGCATTTGATAACATGCTTGTTGTTCCCCCTAGATCAGGAATAGTGCACCAGGTAACAAACGTTTTTTACATTACATGAAGGGAACATAATTAGTTATTGATTTGCTGTAACAAAATAAATGCCTCCATTCTAGCATATGTTCAATTATAGTGTCATGGAAGGGGGGAAAATTACGTACAGTTTAGCATGGAAAGCAGAATACATGTCTTTGCCATCATCTTTGTAGCCTCAGACCAAGTTTCTGTAATCTTGATTTACAGGTCAATTTAGAATATCTGGGAAGAGTCGTTTTCAACAAAAATGGCATGCTTTACCCCGATGGTGTTGTCGGAACAGATTCACATACAACTATGATCGATGGACTGGGTGTTGCTGGTTGGGGTGTTGGTGGTATAGAAGCAGAAGCTGCCATGCTTGGCCAGGTAATTTACTTACTGTTAGGTTCCTGTGTTACAAGAAGTGAAGAACTAAAGGAGAATTTTTGGAGCTATATGTGTGGCTAGGCTAAGTGCCCAATTACCATTAATTTGTTTCTTCTTTCTCTTTAGACATAATTGGGAGGGTGGACTTTTAATTTCTAAATTACTACTTTGCCGGAAAAAAACCCTTAGTTAATGATTGTAACTTGCGCTTTTGATTGCAGCCCATGAGCATGGTCTTGCCAGGTGTTGCTGGGTTTAAACTATTAGGAAAGCTAATGGATGGTGTGACGGCTACTGATTTGGTGTTAACGGTTACTCAAATGCTAAGGAAGCATGGGGTTGTCGGCAAGTTTGTGGAATTCTATGGTATAATATTCAACCCAACCACTGATTTAATACCTATTCATTGTTTCTATGCTGCTTCTTTTACTTAATGGTAGATATTTCTTTTTACTTCTCTATACAGGGGAAGGCATGAGTGAATTGTCATTAGCTGACCGTGTCACTATTGCCAACATGTCTCCTGAGTATGGTGCAACCATGGGATTTTTTCCTGTTGATCGTGTAACTCTGCAATATCTACAACTGACTGGCAGAAGCGATGAGACTGTAAGTCCTTAGTGTATATCTTTTGTTTCAATTGATGTATTGACCCTTGATTTACTGGCTTATGACAGAAATGTAGATTGCTATGATAGAATCCTATTTACGGGCCAATAAGATGTTTGTAGACTACAATGAGGTAAATATATGCTTTGGGTTCTTTCTTTTCTTGATTCAATAACATTCAGCATTCAGTTTCTTAGTGAGAATTTTTTCTCCAAACTCAGCCTCAGATTGAAAAGGTATACTCTTCCTACTTGGAACTGAAACTCGAGGATGTTGAAACTTGTATATCAGGGCCCAAGAGGTACAATTTTCCAGATATAAAAGTTCGAACCTTATGTAACATGAAAAACTGTCTTATTTCAAGTATTCCATATGTGGTGTGTGTGAATTTGACTGATGTATTGCAGGCCACATGACCGAGTTCCTTTGAAAAAAATGAAAGCAGATTGGCATGCTTGCTTAGACAACAGAGTTGGATTCAAGTTATGATCTCTATGAACTAGGTAGGGCTCTGTATTGTACTTCTCTAGTGTTGCTTCTGTTGACATGCTGACATTTTGGTGTTGCAGATATTGTGTTCATTTAGTGACAATGAACTTACCTGAAATGAAATGACTTAGGACAACCTGTTTATGTGTTATTGAATAAGAAATTTTGTATGCATTTTCTTTCAGTTTGTGTAGTCATAAGTGATTAAATAGGGACCTGTCTTAATCCCCTCCTATTCTCTTCCCTATGTACAAATGCCTGCATTCTCTCATTACAGGGATTTGCTATACCAAAGGAATCTCAGAACAAGGTTGCAAAGTTTTTATTCCATGGGACACCAGCAGAGCTGAGGCACGGAGATGTGGTTATAGCAGCTATTACTAGCTGCACAAATACATCAAATCCTAGTGTAATGCTTGGAGCTGCTGTGGTTGCAAAGAAGGCTCGTGAATTAGGACTGGGTAGGCTTTCCCTCCCTGCTTTCACCTTCTATGTCTAACATTGTGAATCATCTCACTAATATAATTGAATATCTTGAATTGCTGCAATGTTGGTTCTTTGTTTATTGCCACTCAGATTGTCTGCTTATCAGTTACGTGAGTGAACATCGTGGGTATGAGAAACTCTCGATACTCTCATGCAACAATTTTATACTTGACATGATTCCTAATTTTGTTTGGTCTAAAGCACTCTATCTTTCATGTTAATCCCTCTAACGTAGCAAATCATTTGACGAAAAAAATGAAATTTTCTTTTGCCATACTTGAAATGATACTTTGACCTCAATGTTTTTTAGGTTTGTTTCTCTTTCCAGAATAATCATATGAGTACAATCTTCTGAGCAATAAGCCTTGTAATATTTTTGGATCATACTTTTGACAGGTCAAGCCATGGATTAAGATAGGCCTGGCAAACTTGACCCAAGAACTGAAAACTAAACCGATTTACTCGAACCGAGACCCGAAATGAACCGATCCGAATTCTAGAAGAACCGATTTGACCCGAACCGATTTTCACCTGAACCGAAAGTAACCCGAAATTAATTTGCTCAAAACCGATCTAAACCGAACATCAACCCGATTTTAACCCAAAATAATATATGTTTTATTATCTTTTTGTATTATAATAGTACTAATTAATCACTACATTTGATAAAAAAGTAGGAGGAAAAAGTAAAATCCTAATATACATATTCTAGTCAATTGCAAAGAAAGGGGGAAGTAAGAGGGAAAAGTAAAATCCTAATATACATATTCTAGTCAAATTTGATAATATATATACACATATACTTCAGTCAAATTTTTAGGTAATATTTCAAAATGCCCATCATATGTGCAATTATGATCTAAGGTTTGATTCCATGCCCATAAAATTATCTCTTTTTTTAACATGTATTTTGAAAATATAAAAAAATTCTATAGTACTAAAAACTAGTATAGAATATGAAATTAAAAAAATACAGTTATAGGATTGGATCGGGATTCGTTAGGTTCAAGTTAAATGATTAATACCAATGATGGTTGATTTTGAAACATTGAATGATTGGAACTAAACCTAAATGATAATATTAACAAATAAAAAGACATGTTTTTACAAGAATATATGATTAATTCTTTATATAATATACACGATTAGATTCACACCCAAGTCAAACTCAAAACGAATTGGCCCAAAAATTTAAAGATTGACCCGATCCGATCCGAACGACCCGATATCGACCCGACTCGAAAACATCCGATCTGATATTGACCCGAATCACTGATCCAATACCCGAATTGACCCGAATCATTATAGAACCGAACTAAAATCCGAACCGATCCGACCCGAATTTAAACCGAATACAGACAAACCCGAAATGAACCGAACCGAAACGATCCGAATGACCCGTTTGCCACCTCTAGATTAAGACAAGTCTTGCTCCAGGCTCTGGGGTTGTAACCAAATACTTGCAGAAGAGGTACTTTTCATAATATGCAGGATTATATTATCCATATGATAAACATTCTTCTTTATTTCATATTGCTAACTGAGGAAAGCGTTGCAGTGGCTTGCAGAAGTACTTGAATCAATTAGGGTTCCATATAGTTGGGTATGGATGCACTACATGTATTGGGAATTCTAGAGATATTGATGAATCTGTGGCATCGGCAATCTCTGAAAATGGTAAACTTTTTAGTGAGAATATATACCTTGTTGTCCTTGCATAAAAATGTTTGAAGCTGATATTTCACTGTTTCATGCATGCTTCCAGATATGGTTGTTGCAGCTGTATTGTCAGGAAACAGAAACTTTGAAGGACGAGTACATCCTTTGACAAGGGCTAATTATCTTGCTTCTCCTCCGCTTGTTGTTGCCTATGCTCTTGCTGGCACAGTATGTAGCTTCATATCATTATCTGGAATGCTGCTCATAAGATTTCTTCTTGTTTTACATTTACCTGCTTAACTTTGGACCTCTTTCTTTCTTTCTTCATTTACTCATTTATTTTCTAAATATCAATCGACTGTATTTCTCATTACAAGCAACATTGCAGGTAGATATTGATTTTGAAACAGAGCCCATTGGTAAGGGGGAAAATGGAAAAGTGATCTTTTTCAGGGATATTTGGCCTTCTAGTGAAGAAGTAGCTAACGTGAGTTACTCATCCTGCTTTTACATGGATTCCTAGGCTTAAAAACGAGTATTGTTTTTCATTCTTGTACTGTCTTCAGGTTGTGCAATCAAGTGTGCTACCTGATATGTTTAAAGCTACATATCAAGCAATCACCAAAGGAAATCCCATGTGGAATGAATGATCTGTACCTTCCAGTAACCTCTATGCCTGGGATCCAACCTCAACTTACATCCACGAGCCACCATACTTTAAAGACATGACCATGTCGCCTCCAGGTCCACATGGGGTGAAGGATGCGTACTGCTTACTTTGGAGATAGTATCACAACTGATCGCATCTCCCCAGCTGGTAGCATCCACAAAGATAGCCCTGCAGCCAAATTTCTTTTGGAACATGGGGTGGACAGAAGAGATTTCAACTCTTATGGAAGTCGCAGTGGTAATGATGAGATTATGGCCAGGGACACTTTTGCAAATATCCGACTTGTAAACAAACTATTGAAAGGAGAAGTTGGGCCAAAAACAATTCATATTCCTACTGCAGAGAAGCTATCCGTTTATGATGCTGCCCTGGTAAATTATTACTTTTAATTCACCATACATTTGACATGTTATTACTTGTGAATTTGGCCTTTGCTTTATGAATCATCTGCAAGTACTTAATGCTTTTTAATTAAGGAAATCAATTTATGGAAGTTACATTTAAATACTTGTACCAGTTTTTGAGCTCCACCACAAAAAAATGACCCTTTATGAGTGGATTTTAATAATATTCAATTTTGTTTATAAGCAGAGATACAAGACTGCAGGACAGGATACCATAATTTTGGCTGGTGCCGAATATGGGAGTGGAAGTTCTCGAGACTGGGCTGCCAAAGGTCCGATGTTGTTGGTATGTTCTTTACTAGTAAAACTACGCCTTTTTTTCTTTTTATTTGCGTTATTTGAACCTTTTCATTCTTAAGTGATGAAAAATGTCTTTCACTTCTGCTCAATTTATGTGTACTCAGGGTGTAAAAGCAGTCATTGCCAAGAGCTTTGAGCGAATTCACCGTAGTAATTTGGTGGGAATGGGCATCATTCCACTATGCTTCAAGCCGGGAGAGGATGCCGAGACTCTTGGGTTGATAGGCCATGAGCGCTATACCATTGATCTTCCCAGCAGCGTTCGTGAAATCAGACCTGGTCAAGATGTCACCGTGGCTACCGACACCGGCAAGCCATTCACCTGCACTGTACGTTTCGATACAGAGGTAATAAAACACAATCTGTTCGTTTATTGCCCTATTCGGTAATTCTCGTAAGAGCTCTCGACGGTTTCCTGAATTTCCTGTCCAACTGAGGCTTTGGCTTCTTCAATGTAGGTGGAACTGGCTTATTTCAACCATGGATGCATTCTGCAGTACGTCATTAGGAACTTGATTGGCTCAAAACAATGACTTGGACAACAAATATTGTCTACAAAGCGGGCTATGCGTATTTTACAACAATGACTAGTGAAGCATAATTGGAATAAAAATTAGAAACCAAAGGGTAGGTTGGGTTTTAGGATTCAAGAAATATTTTAGATAATACATACACAGACATGTTTTTTATGTACCTGTTAATTAATAGTTCTTCAACGTTCACTTTTTTATGAATAAAAAATAACTTAAATACAAAACAAAGTCAAAATTTATATAAATATGTAATAATAAACATGTTATTTCGTAAAAAGTAATATAAATACATAAATTGCATAATAACATGATATGAATCTTTAATAAAGAGAAATTTTTATACACAGGCTGTGTAAATTAAAGTTTATACAAGTTTGTCAAATTTATAGTTTAGTTTAGGATTTAGGATTTTAGATTGTAGTTTGGGGTATATTTTGATATGCAACATGTAAAAATATTTACACAATCCTTCCTATTTAGGCTATATAATCTAAAATCTAAATCCCTTAACTTTAAAATTCTATGCTTTAAGCTATAAACTCTAATCCTAAACCTTTAAACCTTAAATTTGACAAGTTTGTGTATCAAAGTTTTTATCTTAAAATTTATAAAAAAAATAATGAAAAATATTTTGATATACAGGTTGACTCAAGTCTGTCAATTTTAGGGTTTAGTTTAGTGTTCAAGGTTTAATGTTTAGAGTTTATAATTTAGTGATGAAGGTTTTATGATTTAGATTTTAATTTTTTATATAGATTTATATTTTAAATTTTGGGTTATATTTTGATACACAAGCTGTGTAAAAAAAATTACACAACCTTTCATATTTAAACTATAAAATCTAAAACCTAAATTCTTAATCTTAACACCCTAAAACCTAAACCTTATACCCTAAACTCTAAATTCTAAATTCTAATAATAAATCCTAAATTATACACCCTACAACCTAAACCCTAACCTAAATCCCTAAACCCTAAAATTAAAAGGCTTGTGTATCAAAGTATTTTCCTTAAGTTTTATAGTTTAAATATGAAGGCTTGCGTAATTATTTTACACAACTTGTATATCAAATATGACTCAAAAATAAATACCATGATCAAATACTCGAATTCATAAATATGGCTGGGATGACTAAAAATTTCCGGGGTCTACAACAGGATTTTCTCCCAACAGATTGAGGTAATTCTAGCCATGCTTATTTGCAAGCACACTCAAACAAATGAACGCAGGTTTGAGTCGTTTGACTGCAAACTAAAAGCATAGCGCTATATTTTACTGATACGAGGTAATGCAATCGATTGGAAGTTGAAAAACCAGCTCCTGGATCTCAAAGGTCTAAAAGACACCAAGTGATGTAGGATACGAAGGAGCTGGTTTATAATTGAGGATGTTTGGTACATAAGTGGATGCACGTCGCCTTCGATTGTCCGTAGACTCCACAGCTGGTTGGTTTAGTATGCATAGTTGCTCTTCGTCCACCTGCACCATGATGTTTGAAAAAGCAGAGAGATTAGACTTCCATCACAATAGTGCAAGGAATAAAACCATTTTTGTAACTTGTTCTAAATACTAGGCACGGCAGGTTTGTTGTATACCGATATGTTCCAACACGGGTTTGTCAAATTTCTTTTAAAGTACTCCCTCGTAATTACTAATTATATCCAATATATTTAAGAGCAACATGACTTTGCTGCAATTTAACATGTTCCTTAACAAACTGTATGACAGAGATTTGGTGCTGATATTGGATATAGTATGATTTCCCAGAATCTTGAAAGAGAAATTATACTAACCAGTCTTTTATCCCCACACGAACTTCATTGTTCTTTCCATTGCCTTTGCTGTTATTAGTTGGGGCTGTGATGTTCTGCTTAGTGTTGTACTCTTCATCGCTCAGCGACTCCTCGAAACTCTTGTACTCTTCCTCCTACACGTTTCACGATATTGATCAACATGAATCAGTAAGCAGATAAGTGTTTTCTGTGACAAACTTCGGTCATAAAGCTAAATGCGTATCGTATTATCTTACCGACAGATTGCTGGCCCTTTTGCGTGCTGCTGCCTTGATGGCTGCCAGGAGGTGATCCTCTTGCTCGGCATGTTTCTGCCTCCAGAATTTGCCAATCTCTCGGTTTGTTACACTGTCCGCACCAGTCTTTCTTGCCCATGGTCTTGAAAGCGGCGGCCGAGGAGGTGGAGGTGGGGGATTGCTTGTTTAGGCTTATCAATCACACTCTCTGTTCCCAACTTCATATGCTTCATAATCCTACAACTCTTTAGTTGAATATGTTACTTAGAGACGATCCAATGAAACAAGATCAAAAGAATAACAGTGGATCGACAACTATATTGAACACATGGAAAGCAATATTCATAACCCCCACACCCACCCCTCAAGAGCTACCGATCAAACCTAACTTTCAACCGAGAGTGATAACTTTGGTGCTCCTTGGTTTTGAGCTTTTGCATGTTCTTATATGGTTTCTCACCAGCATTAAAATTCATGGATACGAATGAATGAATGCAACTAAAAGCATTGACCGGTTGATGCAATTTCAAGTTACAAGATTCGACAAGCGTGATATAAATAATCTTTATTCCACAATGAATTTGTTCAGTCAAATACATACCTACACCTTCATATATAGTTGAATTGAACCTTGATGTTAATAGACGTGACTTACAAGACACACCTTTGTCCTATGTTAGAAATAAGTGTCAATTTAAAAATATTAATAATAAGTGTCAATTTACTATAACAAAAATATAAAAAAAATATTTTATAATATCTTATCATTAATATTTTTAAGCTTAAATAAAAAATTCAAAGATCTACTATAATAAGTTCAAAACATATTTCATTTGGCTAACATAAACTCAAGAACAAGTGACCAATATTATAAAATATAAATTGACTAGGATGTCAATATTGGTTTTCTAGTATAAAAGTATATTATATTAATTGAATAGAGTAATTGAACTTCACATATAAGATGAGTTAATTTTATCACACGTTCTGGAATTATAGTCTTCATTTTAAATTAGTTCATTGATTTTTAAATGTTTAAATTTTATCGCCAAATTATAGCTCTCATTTTAAATTAATCCCCAAACTTTTAAATATTCCAATTTCCTCAAATTATCGTTTATGTTACATCATATCATTACACGATACAATCAATATTCACATGACAATTAACAATTTTTATAACGGTTTTATTAACATGGGATATGATTAGCATATATTAATAAGGATGGAATTCTAACGTTTAAAAGTTTGGGGGCCAATTTAGAATGATGGTCATAGTTTGAATATGGAATTGGAAAGTTTGGGGGCCATTTAGAATAAAAGACATAATTTGAGGATGGAATTCAATATTCAAAAACTTGAAGATTAATTTAAAATAAGGGTCATATTTTAGGGTCTGTAGTGCAATTAGCTCAATATAAGATATAATAATATCATACAAAAGAGGCTTAATAGGTAAAAAATCTCAAACTATACATTTGTTTCCATATATGTGCTTAAAGTATTTTTGGCCCAAATAGATGTATGACGTTTTCATTGTATCAATTTAGGTGTTTGACCATTAATGGCCGTTTTAAAAAAATTCTTAACCAATTTAAGATTTAGGGTTAGAGTTTAAGATTTAGAGTTTAGAGATTAAGGTTTGGAAATTTAGCGTGTTTTAGATTTTAGATTTTAAAGAAGGGTTGTGTATCAGAATACTACCCATAGATGTTATATAATTTAGATGATGTTTAATTTATTAAATAACATTTCAAATCTTACTCATATGGAAAAGAATATGATATATATAGGAAAATACTTTGATACACAAGTTTGTGTAAACTAAACACACGTCTTTCAATTTTAGGGCTTAGGGTTTAGGGGTTTAGTGTATATGGTATAGAATTTAAGGTTTATGGTTAAAATTTAGAACTTAAGGTTTAGAGTTTAGTGTTAAGGTTTTAGGGTGCTAGGGTTTAGAATTTAGGTTTTAAATTTTATAGAAGGATTGTATAATTTTTTACCCAACTTGTGTATCAAAATATAACTTATATATATCATATATTGTCAGAAAAAATTATTTAAATTAAAATTAATCAGTACCATAACATTATAAATAATTACTCCATAAATTTGAACAAAATATCAAACAAATATATTTTAGTAGACTCGAATTCTATAAATTCAACTAAAAAATTTGAATAAAATTTAAATAATAAAAAACACTAAGTTAATGACTTAGTTCAATTTTTCACTCTAATCAATTGAATACTCTCATCCTTAATCCCGACCCAAAATTAACAGATATAGGAAGTTGTAGATAAAGCCAGATTTTCTTTTTTGGGGGGAACATAAGATAAAGCCAGATTTTTTTTGGTCAAAATATAAAGCTAGATTTGAGGGAGATTATGCGGTAAAGCGATTAAATTAAGGTTAAAATGAAGTTGATCGATTTTACCGATAGCAAGTTTGTACATAATTTCTTACGAGACGATTACATAAATATTCGCCGTAACCGTAAAGAAAAAGATAGTTACACAAAGTCTTACAACGTAAGAAATTATGTGATAACATAAATGCTAACCTGAAAACATTAACACTTACAAAACTCATAAGCATTAGAGTAACTACATAAAGTATTAGGGAAAATACATAATTTCTTACATGAAATGTAAGAAATTATGTGACAACACAAATTTTTACCCGAGATCACCCAATTTAGAACGAGCTCAACTTATGGTAAGTATTTGTGTAGTCACACAAAGTGTTACAAGATAACATTTTTTCTTACACAAATAATGAGAATTTGCGTAGCTACATAAAATCTTTGAGAATATACATACTTTGTTACAGGAAATGTAAGGAAAAATGTAAGTACACAAATTCTTACACGAGATCACTCAATCCAAAACGAGCTCAACTTATGGTAAGCATTTGTGTAGCCACACAAAGGGCTACAAGATAACTTTTTTTCTTACAAGAATAATGAGAATTTGAGTTGCTACATAAATTATTACAGAAAGTACATAATTTGTTACAATAAATGTAAGGAAAAGTGTGACTACTCAATTTCTTACCCGAGATTACCCAATCCAGAACGAGCTCAACTTATGGTAAGTATTTGTGTAGCCACACAAAGGGTTACAAGATAACTTTTTTTCTTACAAAAATAATGAAAATTTAAGTAGCTACATAAAATATTACAAATATACATAATTTTTTATAGGAAATATAAGAAAAAGTGTAACTACACAATTTATTACCCGAGATCACTCAATCCAAAAACTAGCTCAACTTATGTTAAGCATTTGTGTAGCCACACAAAGGGTTACAAGATAACATTTTTTCTTACAAAAATAATGAGAATTTAAGTAGCTACATAAAATATTACAGGATATACATAATTTATTACAAGAAATGTAAGGAAAAGTGTAACTACACAATTTTTTACTCGAGATCACTCAATCCAAAACGAGCTTAACTTATGATAAGCATTTGTGTAGTCACACAAAGATTTACAAGATAACCATTTTCTTACAAAAATAATAAAAAATTGAATAACTACATAAACTATTAAAAATATACATAATTTGTTACAGGAAATGTAAGGAAAGATGTAAGTACACAAATTCTTACACGAGATCATCCAATCCAAAACGAGCTCAACTTATGGTAAGCATTTGTGTAGCCACACAAAGGGTTATAAGATAACTTTTTCTCTTACAAAATTAATGAGAATTTAAGTAGCTACATAAAATATTACAGAATTTACATAATTTATTACAGGAAATGTAAGGTAAGGTGTAACAATACAATTTCTTATCCGATATCACCCAATCCAAAGTGAGCTCAACTTACGGTAAACATTTGTGTAGCCACACAAAGGGCTATAAGATAAACTTTTTCTTACAAAAATAATGAGAATTTGAGTAGCTACATAAAATACTACATGATATATATAATTTATTACAATAAATGTAAGGAAAAGTGTGACTACACAATTTCTTACCCGATATCACCCAATCCAAAATGAGCTCAACTTATGGTAAGCATTTGTGTAGCCGAACAAAGATTTACAAGATAACATTTTTTCTTACAAAAATAATAAAAAATTGAGTAGCTACATAAATTAATACAAAATATACATAATGTGTTACAGGAAATGTAAGGAAGAATGTAAGCACACAAATTCTTACACGAGATCACTCAATCCAAAACGAGCTCAATTTATGGTAAGAATTTGTGTAGCCACACAAAGAGATACAAAATAACTTTTTTTTCTTACAAGAATAATGAGAATTTGAGTAGCTACATAAATTATTACAGAAAATACATAATTTGTTACAATAAATGTAAGGAAAAGCGTGACTACACAATTTCTTACCCGATATCACCCAATCCAAAACGAGCTCAACTTACGGTAAGCATTTGCATAGCCACACAAAGGGTTACAAGATAACTTTTTTTCTTACAAAAATAATGAAATTTGAGTAGCTACATAAATTATTACAAAATATACATAATTTGTTACAGGAAATGTAAGAAAAGGTGCAACTACACAATTTATTACCCGAGATCACCAAATCCAAAACTAGCTCAACTTTTGGTAAGTATTTGTGTAACCACACAAAGGGTTACAAGATAACCTTTTTCTTATAAAAATAATGAGAATTTAAGTAGTTACATAAAATATTACAGGATATACATAATTTATTACAGGAAATGTAAGGAAAAGTGTACACAATTTTTTACCCGAGATCTCCCAATCCAAAACGAGCTCAACTTATGGTAAGCATTTGTCTAGCCACACAAAGATTTACAAGATAACCATTTTTCTTATAAAAATAATAAAAATTTGAGTAGCTATATAAATTAAAAAATATACATAATTTTTTTATAGAAAATGTAAGTACACAAATTCTTATACGAGATCACACAATCCAAAACGAGCTCAACTTATGATAAGCATTTGTGTAGCCATACAAGAGGTTACAAGATAACTTTTTCTCTTACAAAACTAATGAAAATTTAAGTAGCTACATAAAGTATTACAGGAAATGTAAGGTAAGGTGTAACAACACAATTTCTTATCGAGATCACCTAATCCAAAGCGAGCTCAACTTACGGTAAGCATTTGTGTAGCCACATAAATGGCTACAAGATAAACTTTTTTCTTACAAAAATAATGAGAATTTGAGTAGCTACATAAAATATTACAGGAAATACATAATTTGTTACAATAAATATATGGAAAAGTGTGGCTACACAATTTCTTACTCGAGATCACCCAATCCAAAACAGGCTCAACTTATGGTAAGCATTTGTGTAGCCACACACAGAGTTACAAGATAATATTTTTTCTTACAAAAAATAAGAATTTGAGTAGCTACATAAAATACTACAAGATATACATAATTTGTTACAATAAATGTAAGGAAAAATGTAACTACACAGTTTCTTACCTAAGATCACTCAATCTAAAAAGAGCTCAACTTATGGTAATCGGTTAACCACTTCAGCCTTTTACCAATTTTTATTTTTATTTTTTAAAATTTACACAAATTTTTACCAAATTTATAAGAATTTATGTAGTTACACAAATTCTTACAAAATTTATATGAATTTATGTAATTATACAAAAAAAAAATTTAATCTTACCCAAATTCTTAAAAAATAATAAAAAATTATGTAACGTGTTATTTTTAGCCTATTTTAGGAGTTTCAATTTAGAATCGCCCCAGATTTGAACTATAGAAATTTCAGACCACAAATCATCAACCAAGGTTATTATTGACTTTATCTATCCAATAGTCATCAGAGCACAAATCATCAACCAAGGGTATTATTGACTTTATCTATCCAATAGTCATCAAGAAAAGCCTAGGGCTGCTCTAGTTTGCCTATAAATAAGCCCTTAAGGGGGATGAATTTGTTTCTTTGGAGTTTCTCTTTGCGGAGAGTCCCATCTGTAGATCGAAGGATTTTGGATCTCTCAAATTAAGCCGGCAAAATTATCAAACCTCAAATCGAAAATAAAAGCATAAAAGAAAAGAAAAAAATCATCTCGATTTCTTCTTTTTTTAATTAACTTCACCCTTCTTTCTGGAGTGGGAATTTAAGGTCTGATGGATTTGCGGTTCCCCTTCTCTCCGGCGGAGGTCGCCAAGGTCCGCATGGTCCAGTTCGGCATCCTCAGCCCCGACGAAATCGTAAATTTCGCTTTCTCAACTCTGTTATTTTTGTGTCTTTCCTTTTTTTTTTCTTGGCTGTCTGTTGTAGAATTTGTTCATTGAACTGGCAACTACTTTGCTGTTCTTTTTTTTAATTATGATTTTTAATTCCATTGGTTTCTGCAGAGGCAAATGTCTGTTGTGCATATTGAGCACAGTGAAACAACGGAGAGGGGAAAGCCTAAAGTTGGCGGTTTAAGTGACCCCCGGCTGGGAACTATTGATCGGAAGATGAAGTGCGAGACTTGTACGGCCAACATGGCTGAGTGTCCTGGGCATTTTGGGCACTTGGAGCTTGCCAAGCCTATGTTTCATATTGGATTTATAAAAACTGTGCTAAGTATAATGAGATGTGTCTGCTTCAATTGCTCTAAAATTCTTGCTGATGAGGTACTATTACTAGGCTTGATTAGGGCTTTTTTAATTTCAATTAGAACAACATGTATTTTAGCATGATTACAACTTGTAATGTCGGGTGCATAATGTTTATATTTTTCTTTTTTGGATTGGCTGCTATCTAGTGAAGGAGCATAAATATGTTTGAAAGAGTGGTAGTAACTTGCTCGTTGTTGTTTGATATGAGATTTATAACGTGAAACATATGAAGATATGTTTTAATTTGATGGTATATTTTACAATCAGACAGTATTCAGAGTTAGGGCAATCAGTGATATTTAGCTTTAGAGCTGAACTTCTTTAAATCCTTTTCTGAGATTACTATTGCTTTGGATTATGAAACAGTCTCCTATAAAGGTGGATTTAGCATGTTTCCATATCTCGATATATTCCTTTCTATGCATGTCCCTTTATGTTCACTGTTTGTTTTGCATTGTATAACTTTCAGAGCAAATTACCTGGTCGCATGATGCCATTCTCAATACGGTTGTTGCTTTTTTTCAGGAAGACCATAAATTTAAGCAGGCATTGAAGATAAAGAATCCGAAGAACAGGTTGAGAAAGATCTTAGATTCATGCAAGAACAAAACTAAATGTGAGGGTGGCGATGAAATTGATGTCCAGGGTCAAGATACGGAGGAAACCGTAAAAAAGAGTCGTGGTGGCTGTGGTGCTCAGCAGCCAAAGCTGAGTATTGATGGTATGAAGATCATTGCAGAGTATAAAGCCCAAAGGAAGAAGAATGATGATCAGGAACAACTCCCTGAACCTGCAGAAAGAAAACAGACTCTAACTGCCGAACGGGTAGCCATTTGTGCATATATTGCCTTTTATTTCAAAGAATTTCATGTTGATGTTCTGCTGTGTTTCTAGGTTCTTAGTGTCTTGAAGAGGATAAGTGATGAGGACTGCCAACTATTGGGCTTGAATCCTAAATATGCTCGTCCAGATTGGATGATTCTTCAAGTACTTCCAATACCTCCACCTCCAGTGAGACCATCTGTGATGATGGACACATCCTCTAGAAGTGAGGCAAGTGTCTTTTATGTTACTTTTATGTTGAAGCCTTGGAAGTTATTCCTTCTGTGATATATGATTCTATTAGATCAAATCTGAATTCCCATGTTTGCTGATTCCAGGATGACTTAACCCATGCGTTAGCTATGATTATTCGGCACAATGAGAACTTGAGGAGGCAGGAGAGAAATGGATCACCTGCACATATCATATCCGAATTTGCACAGTTGTTACAGTTTCATGTAGCAACATATTTTGACAATGAATTACCTGGACTTCCAAGGGTATTGCACTTGCATGCACATTTTTAAACTCTTCCATATGAGCGTATTTTTAAACTTAGCTTGCTTCTCTTTCTTGTGTAGGCCACACAGAGATCAGGGAGACCTATTAAATCTATTTGTAGTAGGCTTAAGGCAAAAGAGGGCCGCATTAGGGGTAATTTGATGGGGAAAAGGGTTGACTTTTCAGCTCGAACAGTAATTACACCAGATCCAAATATCAACATTGATCAACTTGGAGTGCCTTGGAGTATAGCTTTAAATCTCACATATCCTGAAACTGTGACTCCATATAACATTGAGAAGTGAGTAGCTTCTTAGAGTTTCAAATTTTCTTCCACATCTGGTCAATTATTAGGATCTGAGCTATCTTTGAACAGGTTGAAAGAACTTGTGGAATATGGGCCGCATCCTCCACCGGGAAAGACTGGTGCTAAGTATATCATAAGAGATGATGGTCAAAGGCTTGATCTTCGTTACCTGAAGAAAAGCAGTGATCATCACCTAGAGCTTGGTTATAAGGCATGCTTCTCTTTCTGAAAACGTTTTAATTGGCTATTGCTTTTTTTTGGTCTCCGTGTTTTAACTGTCTCAATTATGGCTGCAGGTGGAGCGACATTTAATCGACGGAGATTATGTCCTTTTTAACCGACAACCTAGTCTCCATAAAATGTCAATCATGGGCCATAGGATCCGGATTATGCCATACTCTACATTTCGTCTAAATTTGTCTGTTACTTCACCGTACAATGCTGATTTTGACGGTGATGAAATGAATATGCATGTTCCTCAATCATTTGAGACAAGAGCAGAGGTAGCAGAGCTCATGATGGTGCCCAAGTGCATTGTGTCCCCTCAATCAAATAGGCCTGTGATGGGGATTGTCCAGGATACACTTCTAGGATGCCGTAAGATCACCAAAAGGGATACTTTCATAGAAAAGGTGATGAGAATAATAGTTGCATTCGTTTAATATGATAAATTAAATGCTAATTTTTATGGGTTATTCAGGACGTTTTCATGAATATATTGATGTGGTGGGAGGATTTTGATGGAAAGGTTCCAGCTCCTACAATTTTAAAGCCTCGACCAATTTGGACAGGGAAGCAGGTTTTTAATCTGATCATACCAAAACAGATAAATCTGATGAGAACATCTGCCTGGCATTCAGAAAGTGAGACTGGGTTTATTACCCCTGGGGATACTCAAGTTAGAATAGAAAAGGGGGAGGTGCTGTCTGGCACTCTTTGCAAGAAGACGCTTGGATCATCTGCAGGGAGTCTTATACATGTAATTTGGTACGTCTTTAGGGAAAATATTGTGGATTTAACTTATAAATATTAGGAGACTTATCTCTGTGCAGAAGTTTGATAAGCTCTACATCTTACCAGGTTTTGGATATGTGATCATATTTTCCTGTTCTAAATCTTTTCTCTATCCAGTGAAGCCGAATCCTAATCATAAACTAAGATTGTGAACAATTTACTGTTGAATTACTTTCCATTTTGAGTGGGTAATGATTTAGTTAAGCTGTTTTCAAGATTATCTGTCCTTTCTTCTCTATTTGGATTATGGCGTCCTCCAACATGTGCATTTGCCTTTATACTTCAAGCCATTAATATTTTAAAAATTGGTTTCGTACATCATTTCTTTACAGGGAAGAGGTCGGCCCGGATGCAGCCCGGAAGTTTTTGGGACATACACAATGGCTTGTCAATTATTGGCTTCTGCAGAATGCCTTTAGTATGGGCATTGGAGATACAATTGCTGATGCAGCAACAATGGAGAAAATTAATGAAACTATTTCTAAAGCCAAAGAGGATGTGAAACAGCTCATTATTAAAGCCCAAAACAAGGATTTAGAGCCTGAACCTGGAAGAACTATGATGGAGTCTTTCGAAAACAAAGTTAACCAGGTACCTGATGTCAAATTGATCAAGCTCTGTTTTTGGGCATCCTTCTGCTACACTTGCATGTTAATATGGTTTGTTGCTTCAGGTGTTGAATAAAGCTCGTGACGATGCAGGAAACAGTGCGCAAAAAAGTTTGTCAGAAAGCAATAACCTTAAGGCAATGGTTACTGCAGGATCAAAGGGAAGTTTCATTAACATATCCCAAATGACAGCTTGTGTTGGTCAGCAGAATGTTGAGGGAAAGCGAATACCATATGGGTTCGTAGATCGTACTTTGCCCCATTTTACCAAGGATGATTTTGGTCCTGAGAGTCGTGGTTTTGTGGAGAATTCATACCTACGTGGGTTGACCCCACAAGAATTCTTTTTCCATGCAATGGGTGGTAGGGAAGGTCTCATAGATACCGCAGTTAAGACTTCTGAGACTGGGTACATACAGAGGCGACTTGTGAAGGCAATGGAGGATATTATGGTTAAATATGATGGAACTGTGAGGAATTCATTGGGGGATGTTATTCAGTTCCTCTATGGTGAAGATGGCATGGATGCTGTATGGATAGAGTCTCAGAAGCTGGATTCTTTGAAGATGAAGAAATCTGAATTTGATAGAGTCTTCAGATATAAAATAGATGACGAAAACTGGAATCCGACTTCTTATATGTTACCAGAACATATTGAAGATTTGAGAACCATCCAAGAATTGCGTGATGTGTTTGATGCTGAAGTTAATAAACTTGAAGCTGATAGATACCAACTTGGAACAGAAATTGCAGTCACGGGTGACAGCAATTGGCCTTTGCCTGTTAACTTGAAGAGGCTTATCTGGAATGCGCAGAAGACTTTTAAAGTTGATTTTAGAAGGGTGTCAGATTTGCATCCTGTGGAAATTGTCGATTCTGTTGATAAGCTCCAGGAAAGGTTAAAGGTTGTTCCAGGCACTGATCCTCTGAGTGTCGAAGCCCAAAAAAATGCTACCCTCTTTTTTGGCATTTTGCTTCGCAGTACTTTGGCCAGTAAAAGGGTGTTGGAGGAATATAGACTGACAAAAGAAGCATTTGAGTGGGTTATTGGTGAAATAGAGTCACGATTCTTGCAGTCTTTGGTAGCAGCTGGTGAGATGATAGGCTGTGTTGCTGCACAATCAATTGGTGAGCCTGCTACTCAAATGACTCTTAACACCTTCCACTATGCCGGTGTTAGTGCAAAGAATGTTACCCTTGGTGTCCCTCGGTTGAGGGAAATTATTAACGTAGCTAAGAAAATCAAAACACCTTCTCTCTCAGTCTATCTCTCTCCTGAAGCTAGAAAGACAAAGGAGAAGGCCAAGAATGTCCAATGTTCTTTAGAGTATACTACTCTTCGGAGTGTTACTCATGCTACAGAAGTATGGTACGATCCGGATCCAATGAGCACTCTCATTGAGGAAGATATCGACTTTGTTAAGTCCTATTATGAAATGCCTGATGAAGAGGTTGCCCCAGAAAAGATATCCCCTTGGCTGCTGCGCATAGAGTTGAATCGTGAGATGATGATTGATAAAAAGTTGAGTATGGCTGACATAGCTGAAAAGATCAACCAGGAATTTGATGATGATTTGACTTGCATTTTTAATGATGACAACGCAGAAAAGTTGATTCTACGTATCCGCATCATGAATGATGAAGCCCCAAAGGGTGAATTGACTGATGAGTCTGCTGAAGATGATGTATTCTTGAAGAAGATTGAAAGCAACATGTTGACAGAAATGGCCCTTCGAGGTATCCCAGACATCAACAAGGTATTCATTAAACATGGTAAAGCAAGCAAGTTTGATGAGGCTGATGGTTATAAAACTGGAGAGGAATGGGTGTTGGATACAGAAGGTGTCAATCTCTTGGCTGTCATGTGCCATGAAGATGTTGATGCAAAGAGAACAACAAGCAATCATTTGATTGAAGTGATTGAAGTTCTTGGAATTGAAGCAGTTCGACGGTCTTTGTTGGATGAATTGCGGGTTGTGATATCATTTGATGGGTCGTATGTGAACTATCGACATCTAGCTATCCTCTGTGATACAATGACGTATCGTGGCCACTTGATGGCCATAACTCGTCATGGCATCAACCGGAATGATACAGGGCCTATGATGAGGTGCTCATTTGAAGAAACTGTAGATATTCTCCTCGATGCTGCTGTTTATGCTGAATCAGATTATTTGAGGGGTGTGACAGAGAATATAATGTTGGGTCAGCTTGCACCAATTGGTACTGGAGAGTGTGCCTTGTATCTCAATGATGAGATGCTGAAGAATGCCATTGAACTTCAGCTACCTAGTTACATGGAAGGTCTGGAATATGGTATGACCCCCGCGCGTTCTCCAATGTCAGGAACTCCTTATCATGAAGGCATGATGTCTCCTAACTACTTGCTGAGCCCAAATCTCCGTCTCTCTCCCATTTCGGATGCTCAGTTCTCACCTTATGTTGGCGGGATGGCATTCTCTCCCACATCATCCCCTGGTTACAGCAGTCCATCATCTCCTGGCTACAGTCCTACCTCACCTGGTTATAGCCCTACATCCCCTGGGTATAGTCCCACCTCACCTGGGTACAGCCCCACCTCACCTACCTACAGTCCTAGTTCACCAGGTTACAGCCCAACAAGTCCAGCCTATTCTCCTACAAGTCCCTCTTATTCTCCAACCTCTCCGAGCTACAGCCCTACATCTCCAAGTTACAGCCCTACATCTCCAAGTTATAGCCCTACTTCACCTAGCTACAGCCCCACTTCCCCAGCATATAGCCCAACTTCACCTGCATATAGTCCCACTTCTCCATCATACAGCCCAACATCCCCATCATACAGCCCGACCTCTCCTTCTTACAGCCCGACCTCTCCCTCCTACAGCCCGACCTCACCTTCCTACAGCCCAACATCTCCCTCCTACAGCCCAACCTCACCCTCCTATAGCCCAACTTCTCCATCATATAGCCCTACTTCACCGGCTTATAGCCCCACTTCTCCAGGGTACAGTCCAACCTCACCAAGTTACAGTCCCACATCACCTACCTATAGCCCTACCTCTCCAAGTTACAATCCACAATCAGCCAAGTACAGTCCGTCTCTGGCATACTCACCAAGCAGTCCAAGGTTGTCTCCTTCCAGTCCTTACAGCCCAGCATCACCAAATTATAGGTAAGCCATCTTAGCAGTCACTTTTCTGTTTGTTGGATCTTGGATTGTGTCACTGCTATTTAGCTTAGTCCCTCTTCTTAGTTTTAATTAATTAATATTCATGCTATGTAATATGCATGTAACTTTGCTTTCGGTGCAATTATATATTTATTTTTGTATTGCAGCCCGACGTCTCCATCTTATTCCCCTTCAAACCCATCCTTCAGTCCTAGCAGGTAATATCTCATATTTTGCTATGTGATTGAAAAGTTGCGTTAGTTTAGGAAGTTGTCATCAGTGAGATGTATCTTAAAGCTTCCACTTGTACGATCATACTGAATCCAATGCAAATTTGTTCTAGATGCCTTCTAATCTGTTATCTATTTTATTGACAATGAAACCAGCCCATATATTTCTGGAGGGAATCCAGACTACAGCCCAAGTTCGCCACAGTACAGGTAAGCAGGCGAGTGTTGAATTTAAAGTGTTTGCTCTATTTTGGTGTTTCATATTTCCAATCTTCCGTGCAGTCCAAGTGCTGGGTACTCCCCTAGTGCACCAGGGTATTCACCATCCTCGACGGGTCAGTACACTCCAAGCAATAAGAATGATCGTAAAGATGACAATAGCAAATGATAAGGCATTCAGTAGGCGATTTGAAAAAAAAAAGCTTAAGATGCCGAGGTAATTCGATCTTACTTAAAAACTCTTCCTCTTTTCATGTTGCATCGATTTCATTAGGCTGCTATTCAAATTTCCAAAAGATTTTAAAAAACGGGGGATATTCCGAGCCGTTTTCTTTATAAAGCAAATATTGAATCACATGTAATGATATAATATGTATCTGACTGAGTCATTTTGTTCAGCTTGCAGTTCCTGGCCTGTTGGATCTTTAACATTCTGCCGGTGGATCTAGGCAGAAGAAAAATGTATTTGTATGTAAGATATAAGTAATTCTCTATGGAAACCATGGAATAGCCAAGACTGAAACAATCAACAACCTACGGATAATTTCCTTTTTCTTTTTGGGAATTTATTACTTTAACTGTTGTTCTTGGTAGTAAATAAAATGACATTTATTTATATAAGCATGTTTTATTGTTTTTTTTATTTGCATGTTGTTAGCGCAGGAATTTTAAACATCTAGGGAAAAAATGGAATAAAGTTCAAAAATGGTCGTTAAATTTAATATGTTTATTTCGCCAAACTTTTCAATATTACAATATAATTATTAAATTTTTATTCAAATATTATAAAATAGATATTACACTACGTAATTAGTTGCCCTTGGCCGCTATATATTAAACTTTTTTTTGTTCAAAGCTAAATATATATATATATATATATATATATATTTAAAATAAATTAGATTATATTTAAAGTGATAGATTATAACATACAGTAAATATTAAAAATTCAATACGTAAAAATAAATGCAATAAAATTCTAAGAGTGTGAAAGACATTAAAATACAAAACATCACCTTCAGAAGGACTTGAATAATTTTCTGAATGAAATTTAGCAAATAACAACTTTGATTAGAGTGTTCTATGAAGAAAGTAACTTTTCTGTTATTTGTTTTTGGTATATTAACACGACCACAAAAGAGAATCATAAACATTTACAGACCGGTCTCTTTCGCTGACAAAAACCATCGTTGATACTCGTTATTCGAATGTTAAACTATCAAAAGTCACTCAATTGTCGCAAAGACAGATTATAACTGCTTTAAAAGCAGACGAAAAAATTATCATAAAAGCAGATAAAAGAACTGCCATAAAAGAAAATGTGATAAAAATTTGACAAAAAAAATTAAAAATAAAACATTCATCAACAAATATGAAATTTATTTATATACAAAACTAGCAAAAAGGTCAAAGGCCGTCGCCGACAAAAAAATTTAAAGAACTAAAAAATTTCTTGTAACCGCCGCAGAGTAAATGGAAGGAGTGAAAAAGTTGTTCAAAGTTATATATTAAGAAAAAAAAATTAATACAAAGGTACAAGCCTTTTAGGTTTAGGTGTTTGGGTTGTAGGGTTTAAAATTTAAAGTTAGTGTTTAGGATTTAGAGTTTAGGGTTTGGTTTTTTAAGATTTAGGTTTAATTTTGGTTTATAGTTAAATAAATAAGCTTCTGTAAAATTTATTTTACACAGCCTGTGTATCAAATTTAAATCCACATATTAAACTTAAATTTAGTATTGATGTTTATTAGCAAAGGTCTTCAGTACAACATTGTAAGAAAAATCTTATTTGAGGATTGGTGTTCAAATTTTTAATGTTGTCACATGTTTTAAATTTGGAACGGCGATAATGTTGGTATAGATTTAATATATATTTTTTAAATAGTCTAAAGGTGATTATAAGATAGTATCTGTTAATATATATTTTTAACTATTTGACCATTTACACACTTTATAGACAAAACGATTTAAATTTAAATCTTTTGGGATGAATATTATTCGCTTTTACTGAGATCACTTGTTGAACTTGTTTAAATTTAATATTTGAATAGTATACGAGACCCACAAATTTATTTATTTTTTGCTTGATATGGAAAAATTAATAACGGTGGTTTAGATTGTCTTTTTCTTTGAATATTTGTCGAGTAAGGAGTAATTCCGAAACGGTAAAACTCTACCAAGAAAGTTATGCCCCTTTAAATGTAGGTAGAAAGAAGGTAAAACTCTACCAAGTCATGTGCAGTAACTTTTGATGAATGTTGTTTATATAATTATATTATGAGTAGTGTTATATTTTGACTCAAATTTTAATTGGTAATTAAGTTGGGTTTTATTGTAATTTTAGTGGTTAAAGATTACTTGGTAATTAGAATTTACTTTAATGGGTAAATATCTATTTTAGGTAGAGATTTTATTGAATAAGGTTTCTTGGTGACCAATTATTTGGGTCTATAAATATAGACTATGTTTAATCTTTTGAATTATGAGAGAACGAGAGATATGAGAGAATGAGAGAGAGAGAAAATTACTCTGGAAATATGTAACCACTTTTAGGTTATCTAGAACTATTGTGCCTACGTTGTAGAGATGATCGGATGTTGAGAAGAGTGTTTTGGCTTCACCGGGTCATGTGATTTATACACCATGTTTTGGGATTACATGGGTTATCATGTATTTGTACTCTTCGAGTTCTCTACGTTGATAGTGGATTGATTTCTCTCGTCCGTGGAGGTAGGCTATACTGAACCACGTTAAATCTTGTCTCCTGTGCATGTCTTGGTCTATGTCGTTATCGCTTTGGTTATTTTGCCGCATAACAAATTCTTAACAAATGGTATCATGAGCTATGGTTCGAGCTGCGCGATTGTGGAGGAATTTTTACTGCGAATTTTGTGGTGTGATATTGGAGACATGCCAGAGGAGTATTGCTGCAACGAGCTTTAGTTGCAGGTGGAGTAATTCTCAAAATTCAATGGTGCTTCAACGAATACTACGTAAGAATCAGAGTTGTTGAAGACTTGGCGGCGATGCTTCAACAGATATTTGGCTTACGTAAAAATTGAAGGTGTTGAAGACTTAAAGACCAATGCTCAAATAGAATTTGTGTCAATGGGGAGATTTGTTATATTTTGACTCAAATTCTAATTGGTAATTAAGTTGAGTTTTATTGTAATTTTAGTGGTTGAAGATTACTTGGTAATTAGGTAAATATCTATTTTAGGTAGAGATCTTATTGAATAAGGTTTTTTGATGACCAAGTATTTGAGTCTATAAATATAGACTAGGTTTAACCTTTTGAATTATGAGAGAATGAGAGAGAGGGAGAATTATTCTGGAGAGATGTAACCACTTTTAAGTTCTCTACAACTATTGTGCCTACGTTGTATAAATGAATATTGTAGGGATGTTGGGAACAGTGTTTTGGTTCTACCGGGTCATGGGATTTGTACACCGGGTTTTGGAATTACATGGGTTATCATGTATTTGTACTCTTCAGGTTCTCTACGTTATTAGTGGATTGTTCGTTTCTCTCGTCCTCCAACGTGGAGGTAGGCTATGCTGAACCACGTTGAATCTTGTCTCTTGTGCATGTCTTGGTCTATGTCGTTATCGCTTTGGTTATTTTGCCGCATAACAAATTCCTGACAGGTAGCAACTTTAAATATTACAATAAAATCATTAATTTTTTATTTAAATATTATAAAATAAATATTAAACTTTAGATTATATTATAATATTTATTTTAAAATTTTTAGAAAATTATAATTTTAAAGAATAAATTTAAATATAATTTATAATTTTTCGTATATTTTAAATATTTTTTGATTTTTTATTTAAAAAGTCATTTTAGCATATTGTACTATCTTTTCAACACAGGTAATGACATAAAGTTGAAGTTTAACATCCATTCTATAATATTTAAAAATGAAATGACTAAAATAAGTATTTTAAAATAGATTAATCAACATTTTGAAATTCACCAAAGATGTTAAATGAAATGTATGGCTAGCAATGAAGCTGTTTTAAGGTTTCGTTCGATATATAAGACAAATGAAAGTTAATATTTAGAATATAGAGGATATAAGAAATATTTGAGGATATAGGTCATTTTCTACAGTGCAAGGGGAAGACACCAAATATTTTTCCTCGATGACAGGTGGCGTCCTCCCTATTTTTAATATTAAAAAAAGAAGACGCCACATGCAGATGACATTTTTAAACAAATATATTAAAAAATAGATGACGCTACTTGCAGGTGGCGTCTTTCTTTTGTACTGTAAAAAATAACTTTATCATAAAATATCCCCAACATCCCCTATATTCTAAATATTAACTTTCATTTGGATTATTCCTCAAATTTATCCATGTTTTAAGGCATTTTATTTTGACTAATTGAACGATGCTGCTACTTTGTCGGAATTAGCAAAACAAACTGATGTTGCATGCTTAAATCAACAAGTTCCTGTGTTGCAAGCTTCCCATCTTATGTGACAAGGTCAATATCTCACCCTTTTAGATCTCTTCTCTCGCTTAGGCTTCCTTAATCTTTACGATGGTGAAGCCGGCGAGACAGAAGAACAATGTTCTGCTCACTTTCCGAGTAACCCCGCCGATCAACCCCGCCACTACTAAAAGGGTTTCACACCCCAGGGTATCCTTGGTTCCCAGGGAGGTTCGGAGGCTAGCCTGGAATGAGAGCTTTGAGGGACTTGAGCCTGTTTCGCCCAGAGTTTCATGCACCGGCCATATCGATTGCCAGATGAAGAGAAAACCGGGTGCCAGGAAACACAAGCAAGCTTCTTCACCTCTAGCCCAGGCGTTGGCGGAACAGATCAAAAGCAAGGTATTGAGCGTGAGAAAACGTGGTTAAGGGCCGGCCAGGGGAGCACTCTGAGCGACCGCTCAGGCCCCCAACAAACTTAGAGTCTTTAAAATTTTATTATTTATATTTTTAATTTTTTAATTTATTAAATAAATATATTAATTTAATGATAAAAATTAATTTTTTTCTAAATAAATAAATTAATTAATCTAATAATAAAAATAATGTATTTGAAATATTAAATTAATCGTAGACGAATAAAAATTCTGACCCCTTTTGGTGCACATTTCTATGCCCCATATTAAAAAATTAAATTTTAAGCTTTAACCTTAACTTTTAAATATCCTAAACTATGCTCTCAATACCTTAAACTCTAATACTAAATTATAACCTTAAACTATAACCTTAAATTATAAACCTAATTTTTTATTGTTTGAGCCTAAATATGGGTAAAGAATCTTTATTCGTAATGAAATATGCTTTCTTTATATAAATGTCTAATTTTAATTTTCGCTCAGGACCCTAAAAATCTCCGAAACGGCCTTGGTGGTTATGAACCCGATGCGCTGGTGGCGGCGGCGGAGATTGAGGAGACTGCTGCTCCTTCCCTTCAGGAGACGAGGCAGTTTTGTAAGGGACGTAGTATGTTCTCGTATTTTGATAGGAGAACATGTGATGCGGAGGAAAAAAGGAAGGTATTGAACGGGAGAAAGCGTGGTGGTTATGAATTCGATGTGGAGGCGGCTCAGTCTGCTCCTTCGCTTCAGCAGATGAGGCGAATTTGTACGGGACGTAGTGCGTTATCAGATCGTGATTGGAGTGCATATGGTGCAGAGGAAAAGGGGAAGGTATCGAAGGGGAGAAAGCGTGGTTATGAATTCGATGTTTCCGATGCGCAGATGGCGGCGGAGGCGGCAGATATTGTTGCCCCGTCGCTTCAGAAGATGAAGCAATTTGGTAAGGGACGTAGTATGTTATCATATTTTGATTGGAGTGAATATGGTGCAGAGGAAAAGGGGAAGGTATCGAAGGGGAGAAAGCGTGGTTATGAATCCAATGTTTTCGATGCGCAAGCGGCATCGGAGGCGGCGGAGACCGTTGCCCCTTCCCTACAGCAGATGAGGCAGTTTTGTAAGGGACGTAGTACGTTATCGGAATTCGATCGGAGAACAGATGATGCAAAGGAAAAGGGAGTGAAAAGGAAGAGAAGCTAGTTTATCAATGGCGTTTTGTAGCTGTTGTAGACTTGTAGTTGCAGTCGGAAGAGACGAGAGAAGAAAAACTGCGTCGCGTCTCCATAACCGCTCGCCTAGTTTGAGGTTGCAGTGTCCAATATTTCTATTTATACATATTGTGTATTTTTAATAAAGTTTCTCTGACGGTGTCGATGGACCACTCGTGCTATCGCACTTGAAAGAAATTTTGTGTATATAAATTTAGATTAAATATTTAGAAAATAAATTATTGAAGTTAAATTATAAAAAAATAAATACTAATATATTAATTAATTTCCAAAATAATTTACTATTAATTCGTGAATGATAAAATAGACCATGAATTAAATATAGGTATATAAACGAACCGAACAAACACGAACGAGGGTATGTTCATGTTCTTTTGTTTAATTTTGACTAAACCAAGGAACAAACACAAACAACTAATAGAACATAATTTCTTGTTCGTATTCATTCGTTAAGGAATATAGCTTGTTTATGTTTGTTTGTTAAAATGGTAAACGAACATAAACAAACGCAAACGAACATTGTATTGTTTAATTTTTTTTCTTAAGAAGTCTGAAGTCACACACATTGACTTTTGTCATAAAAAATAATAAATATAAATGACCACATGTGAATAAATTTAAGCGAACATAAACGAACTGATTACGAAAAGTCTAGAATAAATAAATGAACGAATCATTTGTTCGTATTCATTCATTTAGTTAAACGAATAAAATTTTGTATACATATTTATTCATCTAATAAATAGTGGGGAACCATAATTTTCATCTAGTGGGGTCATGAGTAAAGTATGAGGAATGAAATTCTCATTCCACTACAATAAGTATCGTTAACTCAAAATCCTAACAAATTAAGGGGTCAAATCTAATATTTCTTATGAAAAATTTTATATTATCACATTAAAAATTACATACCTAACAAATCAAGTGGAGTCAATTGCACCCTCACTTAATATGCTATATCTGCTCATGCTAATAAATAAATAATTTTTTCGCCGAATAGTTCGTTGAACGTTTGTCATTTGGTTTGTTTGCAGCCTAATTAGATCAAAATTAAGTCAGGCCGAACTATTAGGAATTGGATTGCGGCCTGCTATGCCTAGCAGATATTTACCGGGACTAGATATTTGCTGGGAATAGTGGCTTTCATGGACCTGACCTGATTGATAATGTTGTAATGCATTCATAGATTGTAGGGTCCAAGTTCAATGGAGCTATCATCCCCCACTACATTTCATCATCATTAATCTTTGATTCCATACACCATTTCTTTCCCAGTTCTTCATATTCAAATGCACTGGATTTTGAACTTAGTTTTATGATTTTTTAAGTGTTTTCATATTTTAATTTTATTAATTACGAATGAAAAATTAATAAAAAGTTACAGTAATGAATGTAATTTGTATGAAAGATGAATGGGGAAGTGAAGAACAGACAGCCTTGGGTGTTGAGAGTTACACTTGAACAACGCGTTCTAAATTAGACGTCAACTGATAAGAAGTTGCTGACGTGAGTAACAACGTGGGCCAATCCAAAGCTTTAATGTAAGGGAGGGTACTATTTAACGGTGGAGATTAATGATATAAAAAAGTGGTGGTGGGTATCTATATGGGTATCATTACTCGTGGACTTACTATGTTCATCTCCCAAAGATGGTTTTACCACTAAAATAAATGATTAAATTATATTTTTTTACGATACGTGCTTAAAGTATTTAAAGTTTTATTTTTGGTGAAAAATACTTAAAGTGTTTTTTTGACTGAAATATGTATTTAAAGTTTATTTTTAGTTGAAATAGGTTTCAAAAATTTTAAAAAATAAAATAAACACGTCACATGCCAATCATTGATTGGTTAATAAATTTTTTTGAATACCTCTTAACGAGAAATTATATCATGAGTCTGACTTACCACATCAGTCATGATCTCATCCAATAAAAAATATCTACTTTACTATTATTTTTCATGTCATTAATCCAATAATGTAATAATTTATAAAAGAAAATTGTTTTTAAATTACATAAAAAATTAATGAAAATTCTTGGTTGAAAAAAATGATGAGAGAAAATAATAGTGAAATGAATAATTTTTATTAAGTAAGATCATGACTAGTGTAGTAAGTCAGATTCATAATAAAATTTTTCCCCTGAAAAGTCAAGCATCTAAAATTACAATAAAATAAATTTTAAACATCTATTTTTATTAAAAAATAATGTAAACTCCTAAAATTAGAAAAAGTATATATTTTAAATATTTATTTTAAAAAAAACAATGATACAACCCAAAACTCTGGGGCCTTGGCAATCGTGTGACACAAACGTTCCCACCTAACCACGAGGATAAACAAAAGTTTTTTATCTTTTGCATCCGCCAAACATAGAAAATTGAATAAGGGAGGAGGTATCCAATCAAATTCTTTTGCTAAGCACATTGGAACGACAATTTTATCTTTAAAAAGTTAAATTTTAAGAAAAAAAATTTTGTGTAAAAATTATGATGTCTTTTAAAAATTTGCTAAGCACATAGAAAATTGAATAAGGGAGGAGCTACCTGATTCTTCTTCCCAGCTTTATGCTCAAAACTGAAATCAAACTCCGCTAAGCGCTCTTGCCATCTTGCTTGCCTTGCCGATAGTTTTGGTTGTGTCAGGATATGACTAGCAGCTGTGTTGTCTGTTTTAACAACAAACTTTGAGCCCAACAAATAATGCCTCCAAGCCCTGAGACAATGGATCACAGCTAGAAGTTCCTTTTCCTGAGTTGCATATCTCGTCTCGGTACCACTCAACTTCCGACTCTCAAAGGCCACAGGGTGACCACCCTGCATGAGTACTCCCCCTATGGCAAAGTCAGATGCATCAGTTTCAACTTCCATTGGTTTCTCAATGTCTGGTAATACTAGGACTGGGTCGTTCATCACAACACTTTTTAGTCCCTCAAAAGCATCTTGACACTTTTTAGACCAGGTCCACTTCTCACATTTCTTTAACAAATTGGTAAGTATAGCTGTCCTCCGAGAGTAGTCCCTCAAAAAACTTTTTATATAATTTTAAGAAAAAAAATTTTGTGTAAAAATTATGATGTAAAATAATTGAAACGACAATTTTATCTTTAAAAAGTTAAATTTTATTTTATTGGGAAACTAAAAAAAAGGATAAAAAAGGAAATGTCTTTTAAAAGTTGTTGATTTTTTTGATGAAACATTTTAATTTGGATAATTTTAAAACACAAAAGGGACATACTGAGTGGGACAGAGGAAATACTACTATCTCTTATGATTCAAATGGGTTAATCCATCATTTAATATTTAAGTTTAATTTTAATATTAAACCTAATAAGTATTTTAGTAAAAAATAAATAATATTTATTTTAAAAAATATGGAGTTAAATTATTTTGTTTATAAAGTATATACGCATTAGACCATTCAACAAAAAAGTAAACCCAGATACTAGATGATATTGTCACGGGGTTAGACTTCTGAACCAACCCAACGTGCAGTCTTAGTTGATGTTCTTAGACAAACGACTAAGTAAGCCTGAAATCCTTCTCCGGAAGATGGAATACTTCCAATGCTCACAAACACAAGATCGTTCCAAGAGGAACCAAACAAAAGAGAAAGGCAACGAGAACAAAAGAAAGAACGCTCAAGAACGCGAAGAACACTACAAAGTGTTTTTAGAGTAAATGCCAAGTGTATTACTCAAATGATGGATGAATACAATTGAGGTGGGGAGGCCTCTATTTATAGTTGAATCCCCATACAATGAACGGACGAGATCGAATCACACTAACGGCCCAGATCGAAAGCCACCTACCAAATCTACACTAACTAAGGAAACTCTATCACTATGAAATTATTTCCTTAAGTTTGTGTTTACATTGAGAGATATTCTTATCCCTTGGAATATTCCCTGGTAAGATGCCATTTATTAATTTACCAGGCTCAATGCATTTGGGATTTCTTTCAGTCTCCAACGATCGGACCAAATCTGGTGGTCTTCTTGGCAAGCCTAGAACCTCTTGGGTTACTTGTTGCGCATCTGTCTCGGACCCAAATGTGCGGGCCGTGACATTCTCCCCCACCAAATCCGGCGATGCCCTCATCGCTGTCTCAGAAAAGACTTCTCTTGGTTGATCTTGGATCTTCCATGGTACCTTGGCTTGCTCCCAACTCAGAATCGGGCAACGATGTTCCCCCATAAGAACGGCTCCCCCCATAAGGAGCGCTCGACTCGGACTGGGTTGTCTTCCCATACAGACTGTTCGCCTTGGTTTATTCCGCCGTGTAACTTCTCGCTCTGCATCATTGCGCACATCTCGATGAAGTTTGAGATGCACCTCCTTCGTGGCATTCACTCTAACCGGCATCAACGCTTCCCTCGTGAAGTTTGGTGCCTCGTTGCCCATTGGCAACTTTTCCCGCATTGACCCTTCTTCACACTTGAAGTTCAATGCTTCTTCCACCTTGCCCAAAGGTGCTTCTTCCACGGGCCTCATGTCGCTAGCTGACTCGGGCAACTCTTGCCCCACTAAAGTAGTCCCTCTAACAGTAACCCCTAAAGCGATGTCTCCTTGGCTTGGAGCATCCTCGGTAAGCTGAATGGCAGTCAACGTCTTGGTTCCTTTACCCTTGTCTCGGTACGAGGGCACAACGCAACGTTGTTTGCGATCCAAAACACAGACGACGTCGGCACAAGGAACGATAAGAGCATCTATACGGTCAAGGAAGCTTAGTCCCAAAACAAAATCAAAGTTATCTAAATTGATTACCTTGATGTCTTCCTTGCCCTTCCATTCACCAATCTGCAGCTCAACTTTCCTTGCCGTTCCAACAATTGGAACTTCTTTAGCATTCACAGTCTTGATCTTTCCAGTTGAACCCACAACTCTAAGACCAAGTTTGTCGACAACCTTCTTGGACATGAATAGATCGGTTGCTCCGGTGTCCACTAGAGCACTCCTCGATCGTCCCGCAATGTTGATGTCGACAAACATCAACCCTTTCTGCTTGCGTACTCTCGCCTTAGCAGAACTCAATATCATTGAACCAAGTCTCGCAGCCTCGCTTTGTTCGGGCTCGTCCACCCCTTTGGATGGCTTGACTCGATGTGGGCATGCTCGCAACTTGTGTGGCCCCTTACATTGGTAGCACTTTAGTTGCTTCTCTACCCTCGGCTTGATTGCTTCGACACTCGCAATCGCACCAAGTCTCGTCACTTCCTCATCCGACTCCTCGGACACATCGCCTTTGACAGCATTAAGACGATCATTCTTGGGGCAATCTTTCATCATGTGCTTCCCTTCGCAGATACAGCACACAAGACCTTCCCCATCTTTGACTCCCCCACCATAGCCCTTGCCTCGGGGCTTGAGGGACTCCGCCATCTCAGACTCAGCTATGGATTCAGCTGCGGCCATAGCCTTGGAGAGTTCATCGACTCCCATCCTCTTCAACTCCATTTTGGCCCATCGCTTAAGCCCGTTCTTGAAGATAAAGAGGCCTTCAGCTTCAGTGATGTCCGTGATTTGGAGTTTGAGTTCAGTGAACCGTCTGACATACTCCAGGATGGAACCTTCATGCTTGAGTTCGTGCAGCTTCTCCCGAGCCTCCTGTTGGGCGTTCTTTGGGTAGAACTGTTCTTTGAACTCAGCCTGAAACTCTTCCCAAGTCCCGATGGGAATATCCTTGCTCTTCTCCTCAGAGCATCTGCGTCGCCACCATAAAAGTGCAACGTCAGTTAAGTAAACAGAAGCAATGTTTACCTTATCCGAATCATCCTTGATGCCTGTAGCACGAAAGTATTGTTCCATGCTCCACACAAAGTTCTCCGCGTCCTGGGCCGATCTAGTTCCACTAAACTCCTTCAGCTTTGGCACGTCCTTCAGCTCGGCTTCGAGTGCATCACTCCATCTATCCGCACTGCCGGCACACTGGTCAAGGTCTCGCACGTTGTTCTTTAGATCCTGCACGTTGCTTTCGAGCTCCTCTCCCGAAGAGTCCAGCTCGTCAAGACGTACTCTCACAACGTCAATCACCTCTCGGGCATCCTTCATGGATCCTTCGAGCTTTCCCACCCTTTATTCCAGCGTAGGCACAGTGTTGCTCGAACTGTCTCGCTTTCCATCGTCAGCCTGGGTCTCTACACCCTTTTGTGCTGCAATATTCCCTCATTTTTTGCCATCTCCAATCAGTGTTTGCGCTCGAACACTCGCTCTGATACTAACTGTCACGGGGCTAGACTTCTGAACCAACCCAACGTGCGGCCTTAGTCGATGTTCTTAGACAAACGACTAAGTAAGCCTGAAATCCTTCTCCGGAAGATCGATACTTCCAATGCTCACAAACACAAGATCGTTCCAAGAGGAACCGAACAAAAGAGAAAGACAACGAGAACAAAAGAAAGAACGCTCAAGAACGCGAAGAACACTACAGAGTGTTTTTAGAGTAAATGCCAAGTGTATTACTCAAATGATGGATGAATACAATTGAGGTGGGGAGGCCTCTATTTATAGTTAAATCCCCATACAATGAACGAACGAGATCGAATCACACTAACGGCCCAGATCGAAAGCCACCTACCAAATCTACACTAACTAAGGAAACTCTATCACTATGAAATTCTTTCCTTAAGTTTGTGTTTACATTGAGAGATATTCTTATCTCTTGGAATATTCACTGGTAAGATGTCATCTATTAATTTACCAGACTCAATGCATTTGGGCTTTCTTTCAGTCTCCAACGATCGGACCAAGTCTGGTGATCTTCTTGGCAAGTCTAGAACCTCTTGAGTTACTTGTTGCGCATCTATCTCGGACCCAAATGTGCGTGCCGTGACAATATATTAAACCGTTTTAAAGGATGTTAGTATTAGTTCAAAGCTCTCGTCTTCCACTCTTCCTATCTTCTCAAATCCAAATCAAGCTAGCTTCAGTGTAAGATTGTTGTATTGCCTGTAAGTGCAGTTGCAGGTTAGCTTTTCAAGACTGCTACTGTGGCGGCCATGTCCATGTTCTTAAATCTAACTTAAATCTTCCATATCGTCTTCAATATCCATGTTCTTCTCTATATTGCCAGGTCGTTGAAAGCTAAAATCCCCACCGTCGTCAGCAGTTCTTAAAACCCTTCCTTTGTCTTCTGTTCTGTTCTGTTCTTTTCTCAGATTCTGGGTTTTTCGTGTTTTTTTCTTTTCTGCAACTTTTGTTGTACTGTGAACTGCCTTGAAAATGGAGGAGGAAATAAAAAAGCAGGTGATGTACCTGCACGGTGACTTAGATTTAACCATTGTTGAAGCCCGGAAGTTGCCCAACATGGACATATTGTCTAATCATCTTCGTAATTGCCTAACATGCGTGACCTGCAAATCTCAATCACCGGCAGCCGCTCAAGAAGGAGACATTAAAGCCGATCAGCACCGTAAAATCATCACCAGCGACCCTTACGCCACCGTTACAGGCCGCAATCCACCTAGGCTCGAACACAAGTCTTGAAAAACAAGGATAACCCCAAGTGGAACGAGAGGTTCTTGATCCCCATGGCTCATCTCTTGACCGAGCTCGAAATTAACGTCAAAAACGATGACCTCTTCGGCGCTGAACTGATTGGCACCGCCAAATTCCCCGCCCAAAAGATCGCCACTGGGGAGCGTATAACCGGATGGTTCCCGCTCATCGGCCGCTTGGGAAAGCCTCCTAAGCCGAACACGGCGGTCCACATCGACATGAAATTCACTCCCTGCGAGCAAAACCCATTTTATAAGCAGAGCATTGCCAGCGACCCGGAGCAAGGCGGCGTGAGGAACACGTATTTCCCGCTGAGGAAGGGGAACAAGGTGAGGCTTTACCAAGACGCTCCCGTGCCGGACGGCATGCTGCCGAGAATAGAATTAGACGACGGTAAAGTCTTTAACCAGGGAAAGTGTTGGGAGGATCTTTTCTATGCTATTTCCGAGGCTCATCATTTGATTTACATTGCTGGTTGGTCTGTTTTTCATAAGATCAAGCTCGTTAGAGAGCCCACTCGGCCGCTTCCATGGGGCGGAGATTTAAACCTCGGTGAATTGCTTAAGTATAAATCTGAAGAAGGGGTTAGGGTGCTGATGTTGGTTTGGGATGACAAAACTAATGACAAGTATGGGATCATCAAGAAGGTGACAAGTTCCCAGCATGTTCTTCTCATTGTTTGATGTACTGTTATTGTTCGAGTTACGATATTAATGCGGATCGATCATCGATGTCTACTGCAGGGACAAATGGATACGCATGACGAAGAAACTCGAAAGTTTTTCAAGCATTTATCTGTTATTTGTGTGCTGGCCGGTCGCTACGCGGCCAATAAGCTTGGTTATTTCAAGCAAAAGGCAAGGGTTTTTATTGTGAATTATTGTTCTGTAATGTGTTAAAAATGTTTATCCTTTTTCCGATTTAAGTGAATTATGTACTGCTATGTTTGGTTTTGCTTTAGCAGGTTTAATGCAGCGAACTATTTTTACAGATTTGACAAATTTTGTTTGATTCTGGAAATTTTCTGCTTTCTTTTCGAGTAAAATACTCTGCTGAGGTTGCTTCTGCTATGGTTTTGATCAGGTCGTTGGAACCGCGTTTACGCATCATCAAAAATTCGTTCTTGTCGATACACAGGCAGCCGGCAATAATCGAAAGATTACTGCTTTTGTTGGAGGTATTGATCTCTGTGACGGGTGCTATGATACACCTGAACATCGAATACTTAAGGATCTTGATACTATATTTAAGGATGATTTTCATAATCCTACTTTTTCCGTAAGTGATTGATCGGTTTTATCTTAATAATTTCCTCTCTTCAGATGTTCTATTGTGTATGTTAATGGAAATTAATAGTGTAGTTAGTTCTACTGTTGTTAGCACTTCCTTATTTTCCCTTTCTCTATATTTTAAAGGCTGGAATCAAGGCTCCTAGGGAGCCATGGCCTGATTTACCTAGCAAAATCGAAGGGCCTGCTGCGTATGATGTTCTTATCAACTTTGAGCAACGGTGGAGGGAATCAATCAAGTGGAAAGATTTCTTTTTAATTTGTAGTGAAAGGCTGCACTTAAACGACGACGCTTTGATTAGGATAAACCGAATCTCGTGGATACTAAGTTCTACCTTAACAGTTACAGACCAGGGCACCACGGTGGTTCCGGAAGATGATCCCAAATTACATGTTCTTAGTGACGATGATCCAGAAAACTGGGATGTTCAGGTTGTTTAAAATTTTCCATGCTGATAACTGCACTTCTGGTCTTGTTCTTCACTTCTTGTTTCAGGGGGGAAAGGTAGTAGTTGGTTTGATTTCTGTTTCGTCTACAGATTTTCCACTCCATTGACTCAGGATCCGTGAAAGGATTTCCAAAATGCATGCAAGAATCTGAGAAGCAGGTTTTTCCTTGAAATTGCATTAGTTTCTTAGACGTAATATGTAATACGTTGGCAATGTTCTAGATTTTCATGGCATTTCATTTGCTTTTTTGCAGAAACTTGTATATTCAAAAAACTTGGCCGTCGATAAAAGCATTCAAACAGCTTATATACAGGCAATTAGATCCGCCCAGCATTACATATATATCGAAAATCAATATTTTCTGGGAACTTCGTATGCTTGGCCATCTTACAAAGATGCAGGTCATTGTGTTATCCTTTGTTACTAAGCTTATAGATTTCAACAACTTAGATGTAGAGGTCCACTATGTTTCTTGTAGTTGTCACATTATTTGCTTTATGGTGTAAGCAGGGGCCGATCATCTGATCCCGATGGAACTGGCATTAAAAGTTGCTAGTAAAATTAGAGCAAGGGAGAGATTCGCCGTGTATATTGTCGTCCCTTTGTGGCCCGAGGGTGATACGAAAACGCTTGCTGTGCAGGAAATTCTATACTGGCAGGTGCGTCTCTACTCTAGCTATTGCTTGAAACATATTTGCTGTAGGCTGTAGCATCTTATATGCATGCATTATGATAGAAACATGAGTTGACAGAGTATTCTACTACTTTTATTAATCCATTTCCTGTTTCCAGTCTCAAACAATGCAAATGATGTACGAAGTTGTTGCAAAAGAACTTAAGTGCATGCAAATTACGGACTCACATCCTCGAGACTACCTCAATTTCTATTGCCTCGGTAAGAGGGAAGAGGTCTCTCAGGAAATGCTCAGCGGCTATGGTGGTTCGGTAATTGCTTCCCTTCTATTCTCTTTAAGATTCCTGTTAATATTGTTGATTGACAATGTGTCGGTTCATGATTTACGTATAGGTCTCCGAGTCTGCAAAAATGGGTCGGTTCATGATTTACGTGCATGCCAAGGGAATGATAATAGATGACGAGTACGTGATTGTAGGGTCTGCTAATATTAACCAAAGATCCATGGCCGGTACAAAAGACACCGAGATAGCAATGGGTGCCTATCAGCGACATTATACATGGGCTGAGAAGAAAAAACATCCCCGTGGTCAGGTAAGAAAACTAATCCCTGGACCATTTTCTTTGCTGTCGTTTGGATGTGGCGAGAAACAGGCATCGATTGTCCCAATTGTCGATCTTGGCAGGTATACGGGTATAGGGTGTCCTTGTGGGCAGAGCATCTTGGTGAGGTGAATAAGTGCTTCAAGGAACCAGAAAATCCGGAATGTGTGAAGACAGTAAACAAGATTGCTGAAGATAACTGGAAGAAATTTACGGATACCGAATATTCGGAGTTGCAGGGCCAACTTATGAGGTATCCTCTGCAAGTAAACAACGATGGAAAAGTAACCCCGCTCCCCGGACATGAAACTTTCCCGGATGTTGGTGGCAAAGTGATTGGAGATTACTCGATTAAGATGCCGGATATTCTTACAACATAATCGTCTTCGCTATTTGTTTGACTGTGAATTCAGATCAGGGTTTGTAAAGAATGTCATTATTTTGTGAAGCAGTGAGCATCCATGGTTCAAATGGCTACTTTGTATTGTTAGACAGTAAGTCGTTAATAATTCAAGAAAATAATAAATAATAAAATAAAATATTAAATTTATTATTATATTGAACAGAATAAAAAAGAAACGAGTTGAAGCTTGTAAAAACACAGTTTCCTTAAGACAGATTTTCGGCCAATCCTGGTGCTTGAGATATGCTGGTCGAACTGCAGTAGCACGTTTGTAGAGCTGTAACATTGCCTTCTTCTATCACCGAAAATAATTTAGAAAATCACAGAGAAAAAATAGTAGAAAATCTCTATTTTTCCAGTAGTAAAACCTAGTAGGATTGCATGCTATTTATAGGGGTAGGAGTTTCATTAGAAATAAAACTTATAATTTATCTGAATTTTATTTAAAATAAAATTCAATAATTAAATATCATTATCACAATAATATCTTAATTAAAAGATAATATTTTATCTTTTTAATTTTAGAATATTCAAAAAATAATATCCAAATTTAAAGATAATATCTTATCATTTATCCTTTTATTTGAGATATTAAAAATACTACATTTAAAGAAAATTATCTCGTAATGAGTTAAAATATCTGCAAGCCCACGGAGGGCCCGGCCGGTCCGGACATTCACGTTACTCATATCATATCAACTTAAGTTATTTAACAACCACCAAGTAGAGTTTTGTATATAAACATATGTCACGCTTGGTAACCCATCAATATGAGATATAAGCTTTTCCCTTTTTTTTAACTCAACTCACAAGCTTACTTTGAGCATCAATTTCTCATTCATCACTCACCCGTTTTGAACGTATGAGATATCGTTGTAAAGGTCTCATGGAGTAGAATATGAAGAGGTAATTTCATTATTCGAATCTTCACCTTTACCCATAAAAATATTCCTCAAAGTTTCCACTTTATCATATTTTTTTCAACAATCCCCCACATGAATGAAATTGATTCAGTTAAAACATTTTGACTCGATGTGGTGGTAGATTCTACGATCTATAGCTGCATAAGATAGGTAGGTGTCCACCCTTGAACATTCCCTCGTGAAAGTATATTTACTTTACTGACTGACCAGTAGACGTAATGCCATTGAATTGTTTTGTCGTTTGTGTAAACGATGATATACTTCACACAACTATTTCTCTGGTAAGAATATTAGTTCTCATGGGTATGTCCGTATAGCATGGACATCTCTTGGTTTTGCAAGAGTTTGAGAGAACTATGCTCTAATAGTTTCCTTAAAGCGGCCCAACTTCACTCTCATATAGCTGATTTATGTTGTTCGGCTCACTGAAACACACAACGGTCATTAAAAGCATTGCTTAGCTTATTCCACTTTTGATCATTGTTCACATCATAGGAACGGACTTGATAGAAGAACCCTCACAGTGAACTGTAACCTTGCCTTCTTTTATCACCGAAAATACTTTAGAAAATCACATAGAAAAAATAGTAGAAAATCTATATTTTTTCAGTAGTAAAACCTAGTAGGTTTGCATGCTATTTATAGGGGTATGAGTTTTATTAGAAATAAAATTCAATAATTAAATAACATTATCACAATAATATCTGAATTAAAAGATAATATTTTATCCTTTTAATTTTAGAATATTCAAAAAATAATATCCAAATTTAAAGATAATATCTTATCATTTATCCTTTTATTTGATATATTAAAAATGCTACATTTAAGGAAAATTATCTCGTAATGGGTTAAAATATTCGCAATCCCAAGGTGGGTCCGACCGGCCCGGACATTCACATTACCCATATCATATCAACTTAAGTTATTTAATAACCACCAAGTAGATTTTTGTATATAAACATATCCCACGCTTGGTAACCCATCAATATGAGATATAAGCTTTTCCCTTTTCTTTAACTCAATTCACAAGCCTACTTTGAGCATCAATTTCTCATTCATCACTCACCAGTTTTGAACGTATGAGATATCGTTGTAAAGGTCTCATGGAGTAAAATATGAAGATGTAATTTCATTATTCGAATCTCCACCTTTACCCATAAAAAATATTCCTCAAAGTTTCCATTTTATCATATTTTTTTCCAGCAATCCCCCACATGAATGGAATTGATTTAATTAAAACATTTTGACTCGATGTGATGGTAGATTATACGATCTATAGTTGCATATGATAGGTAGGTGTCCACCCTTGAACCTTCCCTCGTGAAAGTATATTTACTTTACTGGCTGACCAGTAGACGTGATGTCATTGAACTGTTTTGTCATTTGTGTAAACGATGATATACTTCACACAACTATTTCTCTGGCAAGAATATTAGTTCTCATGGGTATGTCCGTATAGCCATGGACATCTCCTGGTTCTGTAAGAGTTTGAGAGAACTATGCCCCAATAGTCTCCTTGAAGCGGCCCCACTTCACTCTCATATAGGTGACTTATGTTGTTCGGCTCACCGAAACACACAACGGTCATTAAAAGCATTGCTTAGCTTATTCCATTTTTGATCAATGTTCACATCATAGGAACAAACTTGAGAGAATAACCCCCACAGTGATCGCACAAGGTCTATGCAAATAGGTTGTCCCTTTGAACCTAGATCTTGGGATCTCCAGTCAACTAGATAGGGTTTTCCTTCACATAGTGCCTTAAATTTATCTAGGCTTTAGTCATATTCTTTTCGCTATTTTCTCAACTTGATTTCGATTCAAACCTTTCATTAGCGGATCCGCAACGTTATCCTTTGATCTTACAAAATCAATAGAGATAGCCTCATACGAGATCAATTGTCTAATGGTATTGTGTCGACGATGCATATGTCTCGACTTACCATTGTACATAAGGCTTTGTGCTCTACCAATTTTCGTTTGGTCATCAATCATAATATATGCATATTGTGGGCACATGCTTTGGTCATTCAGGAATATCCTCCAAGAAATTCTGAAGCCATTCAGCTTCTTCTCTAGACTTGTCTAGAACTACAAACTCAGATTCCATTATGAATCTGGTTATAACCGTTTGTCTTAAGGATTTTCATCCACTTCTGTCTTTGATATCTTGAATATCAAATATTCAACTGGCATCAGAGTATCCTTCTAAATAGTATCATCTTTGAATAATGCAATCGATAATCTTGAGTATATCTAAGATATCTCAATACTCTCACAATCGCTTTCCAGTGATTTTCACCTGGATTGCTTGTGAATCTACTTAAACTGTTTACAATAAAAATAATATTTGGTCTAGTGTAGTTCACGAGGTACATTAGATTGCCTATGACCCTTTCATATTCCACTTGGTCAACATTTTAACCTTTATTCTTGGACAGATCTTGCCTCGTGACTAATAGAGTTCTAGCTATACCAAAATCATCCTTGCCGAATTTCTCAAGAATTTGTCCACATAGTGTGACTATATGAGACCTTCATGTGACCGTTTGATTTGGATGTCCAAAATCGTATCGTCTAGTCTCATATCTTTCATGTCAAATCTTGAATTTAACATATCATTGGTACATTTTACCATTTTATTGTTGCTTCCAACAATGAGTATGTCATCAACATAAAAACATAAAATAATATATTCAATGTCGATAATTTTGACATATACACATTTGTCACACTCATTAATCTTGAAGTCGTTTGTCATCATGACACTATCAAACTTCTTATGCCATTGCTTTGGTAATTGTTACCTTTGCAAGACACCCCACATTTTTAAGTATTTGTAGGAAGAGTTTATTCCTTTCCATAACTTTATATGGTGTCTTGTCTCTTTAATTTTAGGGAATCTTATTTAAAGGGTAATTATCTAATAAAACAGCTTCCCCCACATGTATGGCACATTTTTTTAAAGTTATAGTTCTTTTCAGAAGTCATCTTCAAAATTATAGTACCAACATTACTCATATAGAGTTTCTCTTCATCTTAAAACAATTGAAGTATTTTCCATAAAATTTTCTTCTTGAACACATCGTCTAATTCACGATTTGTTTTCTTGAAGTTTTTTTATGACTTTCACTACGTTTGTCATGGTAATATTTGTCTTAGCAATATTTACCTTAGCAACATTTGAAGGTGGTAACAACATTTACCTTATCCTCTGTAAATAATAGGAGGATCATCCTTTAGATCTTTGACCAAGTTTATCATGGTCAAATATGCAACATCTTTTGTTGTCACATTTTGAAAATTTTTTCAATAAATTTCACTAGTTTTTTCATTGTGTCACATAGTCACAAACCAGAAATAAAAGATTATGAATCTGTTAAACGTCAAGAATTTATCTTGAGATTTGAAAGCAAACAATGCATGCCGAGAAAATCTCTAGGATATTCCGATGGTAAATCCTATTCGTCTTATATTAAAAACTCAAATCTATCTTAAGATTGCTAAATAATAGAGTGTTAATAATTCAAAAAATAATAAATAGTAAAATAAAATACTAAATTTATTATTATATCAAACAAAATAAAATATAAGTAAATCTAATAATACAAATCAAATGAAGTGATTTAAAATAAATCGTAAATAATTTGATTGAGGAGAAACGAGTTGATGCTTGTGAAAACACAATTTCTTTAAGACAGATTTTCGACCACTCCTATGGTGCTTTAGATACGTTGGTCGTCTGTCTCTTAGATACAACAACTATATGATCAACTGTAGTAGCACGTCTCCAGAGATCACAAACTGTAACCTTGCATTTCTCTATTACCGAAAATACTTTAGAAAATCACAGAGAAAAAATAGTAAAAAATCTCTGTGTATTTTTTCAGTAGTAAAACTTAGTAGGTTTGCATGCTATTTATAGGAGTAGGAGTTTCATTGGAAATAAAACTTGTGATTTACCTAATTTTATTTAAAATAAAATTCAGTAATTAAATAGCATTATTACAATAATATTTGAATTAAAAGATGATATTTTATCATTTATTTGAGATATTAAAAATGCTATATTTAATAAAAAAATATTTCGTAATGAGTTAAAATATTCACAAGCGCACAAAGAGCCCAACTAGTCCAAACATTTACATTACTCATATCATATCAACTTAAATTATTTATTAACTATCAAGTAAAGTCTTGTATATAAACTTATCCTAAGCTTGGCAACCCATCAGCATACGATATAAGTTTTTCCCTTTTCTTTAATTCAATTCACAAGCCTACTTTGAGCTTTAATTTATCATTCATCACTCGTCCATTTTGAATGTATGAGATATCATTGTAAAAGTTTCATGGAGTAAAATATAAAAACATAAATTTATTATTCGAATCTCCGCCTTTACCCTAGAAAATATTTCTCAAAATTTTCACTTTATCACATTTTTTTCAACCTGTATGAATCCTGTTAGTGTTGGACCTGGAACAGTGTGACTAAGAAGAAAAAGACAATGTATGTTTTATTTTGGTTTGCCATCCATCTTTCCGTTGTGTAGTTTAGTTGTTGGTAGGAGCCGATAAATCTTCTCCAATAGAAGATCATTTTTAATCAATTTGTCAATAATTTAGACTAAAAAACAATTCTTCCGGTTTAATTTGTCCCATCTATATTATTAATGTTTGAACCATGAGAAGTTTAGTTCATTGATATTTTTATTTTATAACTTAACCATTAAATAAATAATTAATAGAGAAAACATTACATGTATTGACAGTAAAAAAAAATATTTTCTTTGTGTGAGTCTAATTTATGGTTTAGTTTTTAGATAGAGTTTGGGGTTTAGATGTTTAGTTGAAGTTTAGAGTTTAGAATTTATGCGATATGATTTATAACATAAAATTTAGGGTTAGATATATGGATTTTAGCTTTTACAGTGAAATTAGACTTCTTTGGAGAATTCTTTTTCCATTGTTAGTGCAAAAACTAAAAATCTAGACCTTTAACCCTACATTCTAAATATAACCCATAACCCCTAAATTTTAAATTCTAACCATAAACTCTAATTTTTAAATCACAAAATCTAACACCATAATACTTAAACTAAACCTCAAAACTTTAAATTGAATTAGTTTATATAAAACAGTTTTTTCACCATCAGTGCATGCAATATTTTCTCCATTTTCGTACCTCAACCAAATATATTAATAAGTTTTAAACAATTTGATTTAAAAATGTTTATAGTATTTTAATTTCAATTTTAAAAAGGTGGTTTTAAATCGTTTATGTTCTTGTTCCTCGGGAAAGTAAAGGTAGCGGATGATATAGTTAAAATTATTAAGAGTGAAAATTTGTTGTGTCATTCATTTCTATCACTTAAATAAGATTTTATCTTTGTTACATGATAATGCTATTGTTTAGGCATAAGGATGGATTTTGATATGTAATGACTGAGGAGGTTCTCTCGTACATTATCGTTGTATATATTACCAAGTATAATCTTTTTTAGTATTAAAAGATTTTTAATGAAACACGTAATAATATTATCTTTGCGTAAAAAAATCGGTGGTTTAATTTTGATATGAAAATTTGGCTCCTCTATCTGTTTAGTTGGTTTAATTTTAAAACTGTGGTGGTGCACGGAAGCTCTATCTCAAGTCAACCGCATTGAATCTCTCCTCTAAAATATCCTTCATTTATAAGTTAGGTAAATTATACTGATTATCACTGAATTATATTTTTACTTTTATTTTGGTTATTCAACTTTTAAAATTTTTAATTTATTCATTCAACTTTTAAATTGTTCCTGTTTTAATTATTCTGCAGTTAAATTATACACATTATGATATTGCAGCTTATACAAAAACGACGCTGTTTTAGATCTTAAAAAGTACAAATTTAAACAAAAACGACGTCATTTGAATCTATATTAATGTTATTTTTTCTTCATTTTTTACACTTCATTCCTTTTCTTTTTTATCTTCTGTGTCCCTCTTTCTAAACCTTTCATATTTCAGTCACTGTTCTGACCACCTTTGATTGCCATCGTCGGAGGTCGACGAGTTACATTTAGCTTCTAAACCCTAATCCTCACCGACATTACCCTACCTAAACTCAAATTTTCAAACCTGCTATTCCATGTGCACTCTGTACCCCATTTCTCCTTGTTATGCACTTTCTCAAACCTGTTGAAACTATAGATGCAGGGAGTATAAACAAAAATCGATTATCATAAATGATGAAAAATGAATATTTGAAATGAAATCTTTGTAGGGACTTGAAAAAGGAATTGGTGAAAGAGCATAGAGTGATGGTTTACTTTCACTGACTGGTAGGTTTTAAGGCTTAAGTTGTCGATTTTGCAGGTGATGGATAAGGGTAAAGTAGTGTAGGAGGAGAAAGATTGGTGTGGATGAATCTATCATTGTTGCAGAGCTCTACTCTTCACCGACGACCATGGTAATTTGAGAAGAAGATGATGGGTCAATTTGGGAAAAAGGTGAATTTTCCAACATCGATGGTGGTGGTGCTTTTGTTGCTCGTAGATGAAGCCACCGTTGCAGAGCCCCCACTCGTTGGTGGCAGTCATGGTGTTTTGAAGAGAAGCATTGTCGGCTGCCATGGAAGAAGAAGGGTTATTTGGGAAAATTTTGGCAATAAGTCATATTGACTTTTTTTGATGATGTGGATTTTATTTTTTTTATTTCATGTTTTATAAGAGTATTTTGGGGAATAATACAAACCGAAATAATATTTTGGGTTTTGGGAGATTTTGGGGCATATTTTGGGATTTACGACAAATTTTACAATGCAGAGTCAAGTCGTCACCTGCAAATAGCGATTTGGGAGAAGACGCTATCTGCAGGCGGTGACTTCATCCTGATTTTGTCTTGAATCAATAAGAAAAAATATTAAATTATTACAAGTCAAGAAGAAGTCGCCACTTGCAGATTACGTCTTCTTCCAAGTAGCCATCTGCAGGTGGCGACTTCACCCTACACTGTAGAAATTGCCGTAGATTTCAAAATATCCTCAAAGGTACTTATTTTCTCAAATATTCAATCTATTTGGATTATTTGCCTAAAGCTGCTTGTTTTATATATCATAACTATTAATAAAAAATTCATGTCATAAATAAATAATAATAAAATATGTCATATCATTGGTAGAGGTGTTTATTATCGGGTTTCCGAAAAATCGGGTACCTGATTTCTTCGGGTACCTATTTATCAGCCCGTTTAAGCCGGATACCCCCTATCGGGTACTTGCGAAACCCGGGTACTTGAGTAATCGGGTAAGGGTACCCAGTTCATAATTTTTTTTTTACTTTTGTTTTTTAAAACTTAAAAAAATCACATATGAAACACATAAATTTAAAAGTTTATAATACATAATCCAAACACAAAAATTAGTAATTTAAAGTTAGTTTTAGAATATTTAGATATTTATATGTATATATATTAAAGTTTATCACCAAAAAGACATTAAAAATATTAATATACTTTTTTCTTTCGGTATTAATAAATTAATAAAAATATAGTTGAAAATTTTAAAATTTAAAAGTATATAATACAAACATATAACTAATTTAGAGATTTAAATTTAGTTTTATGTACAAATATTAACTTAAAATAAAAATATAATTTAAAAATAAAAAATATATATAAAAAGTTAACTGGTCGGGTCGGGTACCTGGTAATCAAGAATAATCGACCGGACCTGGCCTAATTATTCTAGGGTCGGGTAATTTTTTTTCGAGAATTACCCGATATTTTTCTTTCGAGTCATCGGGTTATCTGATCGGATCAGTCATGTCGGGTAATTTTGAACACCCCTAATCATAGGTATGTTAATAAAAAAACGGATAGGTGATTAAAATTGTTCAAAGTATAAACTTTTGAAAGTGAAGTGATTAAAATAGGAGTGATAAAATAGTTGAATGATAGTTTGTGTAATTTACCCTATAATTTATCCAAAACTTAACATTTTTTTCCTTTCTTATAACGAAGGCGACATTTAATTGACCTTTGGCATCATTCTCTGCTCGTATAAACCCTAAATTTTCCATTTTCCTATCTCGCGTGGTTCCCTTTCTCTTCGTTAAAATGGTAAGATCTCTTTCTCTTTCATTCTTCGTGTTAGGTTTTAAATTCAATTAATCTGCTCTATAATTCCTTGTTTTAAATCCTTTTTTATTGTGGAACAGGCGGATTCTCCTCGTAAAAGGTTAGCTTAATATCTCATCCGTGTATTTTGTCTGTTGATTTGTGGCTATAGTACTTGTTTTCTCCTTACATATTTCGAATGAGTTATTGTGAAACCCTAGATTGAACAATTCGGGATGATTTAGGGATTTGATAAGATTCATTGTGCGGGATTCAATCAATATCAATTTTGATACTGCAAATTATTATTATTCTTCAAAAATAAATATATTTTATTTCTTTTAAAGTAGGATTTTGAGGACTGATTTTATGTCGAACCCTCCGCATTCTGGCGAAGCCTATTATTCAGTTGTTGTTTCATCAATATCCATCTTCATCTAATTTGTTGCTGGTTGTATCAGGAATTCCCAGTCTCCTCCATGGAGAGAACAGTCAAGGTCCAGATCCAGATCCAGATCTAGACCTAGGTCTAGGTCGAGATCCCGCTCCTGGTCGAGGCCAAGGCATAGGTCCAGGTCACGCAGTCGTGGCAGGTCTGTTATCCACCTGCTTGATTTCAATTCATTTTGTGAGGTATTGCTCATCTTTTTTTCTCTTTTAAATTTATTGTGCTTTGTTTTGGCTTTTTTTTCTTGATCCAGGTCAAGGTCAAGAGGTCGTGGCAGGTTAGTTTTGGTTTCAGCATTGTTTTCCTTTCTGTGGCTGTGACCTGAACTGCAAATTTAATGCTTATACCACCATATATTGTATTATCTTACTTTAATGCTGGACTTTCAAATGCCCCTTTCTTTATTTTTATTATTCTGGATTGATGTGTCAGGGTTGAATCTGTAAATCCTGGAAACACACTTTATGTGACTGGTCTATCTCAAAGGGTCACAGAGAGGGACCTTGAAGAGCACTTCTCCAAGGAGGGGAAGGTTGGTTTTCTGCTATTACTCAAAATTCTGGGGGTCCTTTTTTTCATTACTTTTTTTACTATGATCAATGAGTTGATTTTGTTTTGAAGGTGACATCATGTTTTTTGGTTGTTGAACCTCGTACACGCATATCTCGCGGTTTTGCTTTTGTTAACATGGACAGCGTTGAAGATGCCAACCACTGCATCAAGTATCTCAACCAATCAGTTTTAGAAGGTCGATACATAACTGTGGAGAGGGTAATCTGATTCTATCCTTGTATCTTAGAGTTCATAGTTTTGTGTGTTTATCATCCTTCTTAACCTGGAGGTTTTCTGGCTATATTCAGAACAGTATTGTGTCAGCTATGTTGGCAGCAATCAAAGATGATGAGATCATCCATCTCAACTTAAGTCAAACAAGCATGATCAATGGCCAGCTAAAACAGCTTGAAAATACATGTGATCAACTAGATTAGCAACTATATTGCCCAACAACTATACAACCTCAGCATTCACTTTCAACTCTCAACTAATCAACGGCCAATACAACAACTTTATAATCAGGCTTTTATGGTACATCACATATGGCATTTATATAATAGGAAATACTTGTGTCCAGATGTGTATCCTATTTTTCTTCCCTTTCTTTCAATGGCCATTTTTTCACCTTCCAGGTGATCTTCCTAATTAAGGTTTTTTTTTTTTTTATTGCTTTTCAGAGTAACGTGTTTGCTTTTTATGATGTTTTTTGTAAAAAATGCATAATGCTGTAGACCCTAGCCATTTTGATGATGCAAACACAATATTTGCCTAGTTGAATATTAAGGTGTTTTATCTGCTTTCCAGTCACGTAGGAAGCGGCCAAGGACTCCTACACCAGGGCATTATCTTGGACTGAAAAATACCAGGGACTACGGTAAGTCTGAAAAATTGAATAAATTTATTTGTTAGAAGATGCTGTGTCTAATGTTTTTTCTATGATCTTGCATTGTGGAAAAGGTGGTCGTGGTGATCGTGGCAGGTCTCGTGGCGGCCATGACGACTATGGGTATCATCGATCTCCAAGGCGCTCACCATATCGAGGTCGTGATTACTCTCCAAGGTATTCCCCTCACGGTGGAAGATCAAGGAGGGACCGTTCGTATTCACCACCCTATTCTCGTGGCTCTAGGTGAATCGTTTCAGTCAGAAGCAATCTCTAATCAGGAAAAGACGAGAGCTTGTTAATAAGTGTTGTCCGTGTTGAATGTTGATGTATTTGGAGTTTGGACAGAGCTTCAGGTTAACGTTTTCTGCTTTCCTTTTTTTAAATCTATTTAGGATGTAGTTGTACTTGTATGGTGCTACTGAACTTGGGGTAGGCATTATTAAAAAGACTAAAGCATCCCGAACCATTTGAGTTTTGTACGGAAATTATGAATCTGGTTTCTCAACTTTAATTAATCTTCTCATGTCAAACCGGCTTTTAGGCTTTGGTTGGTAGAGAGGAAAGAAAATTGGAAGGATGGAAAAGTATAAGGATAGAAAATACATATAGTTTTTTTCAGTGTGTTTGGTTGAGAAGATTGAAAACTAGAAGGAAAATAAGGTTATTTTCTCTATATTACTTGGTACAAAGAAAAAGTGAGGAAAGAAAATTAAGCTTTAGAAATTATAATTTATTTTTTACTTTTATAATTTAGTCTAATATTTTTAATTTGATTATTTTTAATCAATTTAATTAAAATTTTTATTTAATTTAAAATTGAATCTTGTTTGTTTTAATTTTTGTAATTTAATCTAATATTTTTAATCTAGTTTTATTTTTGTTCAATTTAATCTCTAAAATTTTTCTTTAATTGAAAAATGGCCTATATGTATTTCTATTTTTTTTATAATCGAGTTTAATATTTTTAATATGATTTTATTTTTGTTAAGTTTAATTCAAATTTTTATTTGATCAAAAAGTGGCATCTATTTATTTCTAGTTTTTTATAGTGTAGTCTAATATTTTTATAATTTAATCGTGAGAGCTTAACTATCAATGTAATAATCTAGCCTGAATATCGAATGTTACAAATGATTTATTTGTGGCCTAAAAAAACAAAAAAAGAGGCCTATTCAATTATCTAAAAATAAACAAGCAACATGAAAATAAAGTGGAAACAATTAACTAAAGTCATCCGAGTAATAAAACCTTTAAAAAAATTTAAAAAATAAACGATTTAACAAAAAAGGTATTTTGGTAATTTTATAAAATTTAAATAAAAAAAATCAAAACTTAAATACAAGTTTAATATAAGTAGAAATATCTTATACCTCTATTTTGCTAAAAAAAAAAGAAGTTCAAATCAAAGTAGATTTAAATGAATCGAGGTTTAGGACTAAAATGTAAAAAATTCATAAGTTGAATTTTAAGTTAAAAACTCAGTTTTAGAATCATTAATTCCAAGGAGACTCAATGGTAAATTCACTTTGAAATCGGATTTCAATTAGAGTGTTAATTGAAAAAATAAGTAGTTTATGAGCCATTTTGAAAACATTTGTAAAATATATGAACGAGTCTTTAATTGTAATTATAAAATTAATGACTGAAATGTAAAGTTTGACACTATAAGATATTGTACTAAATTATAAAATAAATGTTTTACATTAAATAAAAATTAAGAGACTAAAGTGAATAAAAATATTATTATATTAAAATTATTGAATTTAATAATAAAATTAGAAACAAATAAGAGTAAATTTTAGATTAAACAAAATTTTTAGGGACTAAGCTGAACAAAAATAAAATTATAATAAAAATATTGGATGAAATTGTAAAAAATAATAATAAATATGGTGAAAATAAAATTAAATTTTTTTAAATATAATTTGATAATTTTATTATTGAAGTATGATAGCTTTCACTTTTCTTTTTTATTTTTCACTCAAATTTGGAGAAAAACTATATGTATAGGAGTAAGGAAAACTACTTTACCTCTTATTTTTTTTTCTTTTAATTTTCTACTCGGAACCATTAAATTTATTTTTTTAATTTTTTTTCTTCTTTTTTTCTTTCATTTTTTTTACCCAACCAAACAAAATCTTAAGATTCCTGCCCCGGAAGTTGTGGCGTTAACTTATTTATCGACGAATCTTATCCCTTCACATGATCTTTCTAACATATAGAATGTTTAAATGAAAAAGTTGAACGTATTTTGATATTTGCAATCTTAAGCTGCATACGAAAATGCAAGTTTAATTAACTAAAGTTGTGAGCACGGTTGTCGCTTCTAGCTGGTTGCCGGTCGTCGTTATTTGGTTTCTATGGGCTTTCGGCTGGTGGGTCCAGGTAGATATATTAATTGTTTAATTGAGCTAGTTGAATTCATTTTGGATACGATCCGAGTGACTTTCAAAATTGAATAATTTTTTTTATTAAATAGAGGTATTATATTTTTATGTCAGATAATTTAGATTAGAGTTAATTATACTTGAGTTTGAGGTTCATGCGTCCAAATTGAGTTATTGTAAGTGTAAATGCTTTTAAATTTAGATTGTTTCATATTCAAATGAGTTTAATTCTAAATATTTAAATTATTAGATTTTTTATTGATCAACTTGAGTTGAATTAAATTTACGTACTTTAGAATTCGGAAACATAAAAAAAGAAAGAAAAGAAAAGAAGAAGCATGTTTGTTATGTTTAACGGGCCAACTACGAAGGCTATTGACCCAATTTCATCAGGCTGAGCGCTGAGGAATCAATTACCACAGTCTTCTATTCAGCCTCGTCTTCCGATAAGAAAAATCAAATAGTAATTGTTTGGTGAGCAAAACAGCAAAGGATTAGAGAAGCAATGTCACTACTCCTAAAAACCCCAACCTCCGGAATCTCCTCCGTTTCATTGCTTCCTCTTTCTGCTCCCCCAAGCTTTCTCGCCCTCACAACTTGCTTTTCTCTCTTAAATTACACTCCGTCTCCCCTTCCTTCTTCTCTTCTTACATCGCCCAAAACGACGCCGGTGATGGAGAAGAACGCGTCATCGGCGATTGCCTCGTCTTCGAAGACGGCGCATTCGAAGACCCCCATCTCCAAGCCGACTCCTCGTTTGACAATCCCAATAACTCCACAAGATTTGCTAAAGCGAAACCCAAGACGAATAAGAAGGGGAATAAACAGCCGGTGGAAATCGAACCCCAGAACTTGATTCCCGAGCAATGGAGCCATGTTTTAGAAGAGATCAATATAACCAAGAAGGACAGACGGAAATTGGCGCAGCAGTTGGAGTTTGGGAGCAGAGTTGAGAAGAAGAGGCAATGTTTGGTCCCTATAAGGAACGTGAATTTGCAAGAATACTTGAAGCATAAAGAAGCTAAACTTGCTCAGTTGAACCCCGTGATTCTTGATAAGCCTTCGAGTTTTCCCGCGAAGGAGGAGGAGGATAACGAGGAAGAGTCCATGGAGGCTGCAATGAATCTGCCATCTTCGAGCGAGCGCGTGGCTCCTAAGAATCCCAGGTGGGCGGTGTATGGGAAGGGTTTCGATGACGTAGCTCAGTTCTTCAACAGCGAAAACTATCAGCTCGGCGAGAAAAAGTCTGGAGGTAATGCCCTTTTGTTTTAGCTCTTGGAAATATAGTATATCTATATATGTAACCTTCTATTTTGCATCAAGCTTTGTGTCCTTGTTTATTACTAGTAAATTTCTTTTGATCTTCTGTGCTTGAAAATATATATACAGGCGCACGTAAGTTGTTTACAAAGGAGGAAAAACTTATGTTAAATAGGCGTGTACCTGATTTAGCAGTTGCTACTTCCGTAAGTTTTTTTAACCTCTTGAACGCTGGTTAAATTTGCTTTGTTCTTGTTCCTTGTTAAGCAATTTCTGGTCTCATCTTATTGGATTATTCGCTTGTATCCTGCATCTGCCTGTTGGTATTGGGAAAAGTACTTCATTTGCTGTGAAGGGTTACATTTATTATATGTGTTTACTTTGAGTAATGGCTATTGCCATGTTGCTGAAACTTTCTGTAGGGAAAATGGCTGCTTCTTCACACGCTTGCTGCGTCTGGAGAATTCTACCTCGTTGATGCGTTATTGAAACACAATGTCGCCATCAATGCCGTGGACAAGGTATTAAAATGATCTCCTCCTGACAGGATAAATCCTGGTTTTTCTGGTCATTCTTGTTTAAGCTTTTTTCTTTTGCTCTCTTATGTCAACTATGACATTCTAAATTGCTAATAGACAGGGAGACTGCACTTTTTTCTTTTCAATTTTCCTGATTTTAAGCTTTCAATGCTCATTGCAGAATGGTTTGACTGCAATTCACAAGGCAATTATTGGAAAAAGCAGGCTATTACCAACTATCTCTTAAGAGAATCCGCTAATCCATTTGTTCGCGATGAAGTAAGTTTGTGCTTAAGATATGTAAATTCTAAAAAAACAAGATGGTCATTTCTCTGGATATTTATGGGAATTTTAGATTTCAGTTTCATTTGGTTTCTGATTTCTTTAATACATTCCTTTTGGAGCTTTAGTTATAAATTTCTGGGCATTTCCCCAGTAACAACTTTTATTTGCCATTGTTATTGTGACTATTTTCTATTTTCTCAATTTTGTGGATGAGGGTTCATTTTAGGAAAGAAAGGGAGATGCGGGCTTGAGATACTTTGACAATAGACCCTTTTTACCAACTGACAGTGGCTTTCGGGAAAATATTTAACTTTTTCTTTTTGTGCTGCCAACAGGATGGTGCCATCTTGATGCATTATGCTGTCAATACTGCATCAACTCCTACTATTAAACTTCTTCTGTTGTACAATGTTGATATAAACCTTCAGGACAATGTATGGCTCGTTCCTGGTTTACGAGTTTGTTTTCAATACTTACGTTCCATATGGCAATGCATTTGTTTTGACCTTTGGCCTTTCTAGGATGGTTGGACACCATTACACCTTGCTGTTCTAGCTAGAAGAACCGACATAGTGAAGCTTTTACTGCTTAGAGGGGCAGATAAGATGCTAAAAAACAAGGTATGGAGAGATCTAATTCTTAACTGATGTTCCCTTGGCAATTCATTTGGCTTTCAGTATTATAACCTGCTAGGTGTTAATTCATATCCGTGCTCTATCTTTTGTCTTAAAATTTCCTTCAAGAGCAACATAAATAGCTGTTCTATCTGCTTTAATTCTCAACTTATAGTATTGCATTGGTTCTTTTCCATATGTCAGGATGGTTTAACCCCACTTGATCTTTGCCTTTACTCGGGTCGAGACACAAGAACATACGAATTGATCAAGCTATTGAAGCAACTTCCCAAACCACAATCTGCACCTGCTTTAAGTAACAATGAAAGATGATCAATTTTCCAGCTGCCCCAGAGCGTGCCGATACTTTTAGTTTTACCGTCATTCAGGTTGTTATGAAACGAGATGCTGATGATAGAACCGATGATTATTTACTGATCAGAAGAATGTTTCGTTTGCTTCTGAACCCAATTGCTTCATATTAATCAGTTTGTACTTTGTTCCATGTAATTATGTCATTATTATGAGAAGTTATCAAATCAGTAATTATACACCTTTTGCCATTCTCCGTTTCCCCTCTAAAAGTGTACATATATATATATATATATATATACCGTGTTTAGATCCCTGGAGGTATATGGACCAGGCTTTTGGTGCCCGAACATTCCGATACTTAAATCAGCACAGGGTGAAATTGAAGTAGGAAAACAATGTAGTTTAAGGCGATAAAGAAACAAAAATGTTGATAGACCGAATAAAAGTTATGCTCAGATATCTGCTAGTTAGCTACTTGCTTTATTGAGTTTTGCCGTTTTGGCTTAGTTTATGGGTTCCTAAAGCAATGCTTTTTTGGCTGCATTAAAGCATAGACAAGGAAGTGCTTTCGAGAAACCCAGGTTCTGTAAGCATCTCTCGGATATTTCCACCGTTATTTATAGGGTAAAATAAATGATTATTTTTCTAAAAGTGACAATTAAATCATTCAATTATAGGTTTAAGAATAAACAAGTCACTCTTCTTTTAAAATATATCACTCTTTTTTATTAAAATAACAATTATTATTTTTAAAAATAAGTGACATATTTGTTATTAAATCTATAATTAAATGATTTGTAGAATAATTTACTCTTATTGATATTGTTTTCGCCTCAAGAAGGGGATATGTCGTAGTTTTCTCTGAAAACTCGCTTTCTAACAGCTTCCATGGCAGACAAGAGATTAAACTAAAATTAATATAAAATTTGGTGGATAAGCATAAAGTTGAAAGTTCCCAAGTCCTTAATCCCTACAACTATGTCTCTATCCATAAGCTCGGCTTTCAACGTCAAAGCTTACATTTGGGAAAAACATTTACCTATCGGGTCGGTGTTTCCAACTAACTTTATTGCCCCTTCCACTGGTTACCCGTTCTTAGAAATAAAAACTCCCAATCCCAAACAGTTCTCCTTTTTATCTTCCTCACCCAAACAATGCTCGGTGCTCAGCTTTGCTCCCGTACATTCTCCACTTTCTGGGCTTTCTCAGATTCGTCAAATGCTTATCACCCAACACTTTCCCTTTCTTCTCCTTCGCCTTTTCGCTTCTCTTCCATCCGTTTACATTTCACGGGGAATCGCCGTCCGTCGCCGAAACGGGTCGTCATTTCTTGCCACTCAATCCAGGGTAGTTCCGGTCCACAATTTAACGACGAGGATGACCCAGATCATCAGTTTCTCGATGCTTCTCTTCTCGTTTCAGGTTTGACTTTTTTTTCTTTTTTCCCTTGAATTTGGGGAAGAAAATTTGGGAATCTGTTAACTTTGGAGTTGCATATCGGATCAGAAACTGTTTCGCACTACCGGATGTTAAGGCAAGGATTTAAAGAAGAAATAAAGTGGGAGTTATCTAGGAGACGGCATCCCATGTCAAGGCCTAAAACTACTTCAATTGGACAATCATTTCTTAGTCGATTTCCCAGTCCAACTATTTTTCATTGTTGTAGGTATACATGATGTTCAACAATTTCGCCCTGTTATTCCACTGTTTCTCTTAATTGTTATCGTACGTTGGATCTTTTGTTTCGTTAATAGCTCTTATTAGTCTGCTGTTGTAGGGGAATTTGCTGTTGAAAAACTAATAGCTTCCTTCTGGAGAGAAGAGAATGGGGTAATTTCTTAATCTGTTATTGTTTTGAACATTTTATTTTTCCTTGTAGTTAGATTTATGTCTTTCTTGACGTGATTTATCTTTTGCAGGATTGTCCAGACCAGTTCCATCTTGTTAAACATGTTGCGGAAAGGCTTGGATATGAAGTATGGAGTTGTTTTTTTTTTCTCATGTATTTAAGACATGCTGAAATCTTCCCAGATTTTGATCAGTTATTTGGTTTAGTTTTTTTCTTTATATCTGATATATATTAAAAACTCTTTTGAATGGTTAAAGTTGGTGGAAATAAGTTAGAAATTTGTATGATAAGAAAGGAGATAATCAATTCAAACAGACTCAAGACTTCCCTACCTTCGTGTTTGATGTTTTCAATTGTACTAACTTTACCCTAGTAAAATTGTTCATTATGCTGTGTAATATCTCTTTTCATTGATTTATTCACGTCTTCATTTCAGGTTTAAATGGTGAGAATTACAGAAAGAGTTGTCAATACTTACTTTGCAAAGTTATATTTTACCAAGGTGATTAAAACTTGAAAGTTGTTTGTATTTATTTTATTTCATTGGGGTGATAAAGGAAGCTATTTCAATTGCCGGGTTTTTTTCTTTTGTTTACAGCCAGGAGAAAATGATGTGATAATTGTGGATGCACGGCCCTCGGATGCCATCAATGTGGCTAAGAGATGCAAGGTATGTACTGGGAAATTATTATAAATCAATCTTTTGCTGTATGAAAGGGGAATTGCTTGCTTTCTAGTCTTAGTCTGTTGTGATTACTACTCAAACATGTTTTCTCTTGCTGTCGTTGAGCCATTTCCAGTGTCAAATTTCAATAGAAACCAACTGGTTCGAGTGTTGGGTTTCATAGGAAATTAACTGATCTAATCAGGCATATAAATGCAGCGGAAAAATATCTTATGAAGAATTTCCAGGATCTCATGCTATCATATTAATGTACGAAGAGTAAATTAAACATTACCTTGATATTTGATTCAGGAATCCGGTTGAGTTGAGGCGCTGCCTTTCTGAAAGACGACCGCCCTCTATAAGTATCCACACGCGAATGGACGACGAACAACTATCAGAATGCTAGTTCCAATCAAGATTTCGAAAATCTAGTTTTATGTTTTGGTGGCTATTTCGAAAACCACACTCAAAACCCCTTGGCATACATATATATATATATATGTATATGACTTGATTGGGGTTAGATTGAGTTCACTTATTATAATTTAATTAAAACTCTTTTAAATAAATTATAAAATAAATTCTTTTATCTGATAAAGAATTCAAGTTCAACCAAAATCTAGATGATGTGATTTATTTAATAATATTATTTATTTAAAATAAATAAATAATATATTAAAAATAGATTCCTTATCAAATAAGAAATTTAAATCCAATCAAATCTAAATAATGAGATTATTTAATATTATTTATCTAATATTATTTATTTGAAAAAATAATAAAATAAATAAAATATTCTATCACAAGAATACAAATTTAACTTCTTTAAATTCGAATAAATAATATCTCTCAATATAATTTAAAATAATTACATTATCTTAAATATATTATTGGGAGTAATAACCACAACCATTCTTATCTATTCTTAGTGTGCGACCCTATAGGTTCAATTAACGTTGCCAGTAGATAAAATCACATTTTATTCTACAAGTCATAAACGGCCTCTAGCAAGACATTATGACTACCCAAGTTAAATGAAAAGCTCATGATCCGAGACAACATTAATTCAGTTTATGTCATAATCCTTTTATCTCACGATATCTTGATAGAATATAAGGCATGGAAAATGTTAACCTTGTATCGTTCCATCTTTAGTTTCTCAATGCCCAATTGAACTGATTAAACAAATGACATTGATCTCTATCAACTCATTTGAGCACGGCCATGCATTTCTTAGGCTCAATCATCGAGGGGCCCAAAGATATCTCTCTTATGTTAAGTGGGATAAATTCCATCTTAATTACTCACATCTCACTGCATGATTCCTTATTATGTTCAAGCATAACCTTTATAATCGTCCGATTAAAAACGATGTTTGACTATGTCAAAACATAATAGTTATCATGTTGAGAACCGTAGCAATTTCAGGTGTAAGGATTTAATATTACAACTGTTTGAAGATTAATATATAACTTTAATCCATGTATTAATCTCAAGACGAGTAGATCTTAATATTTGTTCTCAACAAATATATATATGAATTTGATTTGAATCTCATTCACATATTCATCTTACGAATATTTATCAAACTTCATACTAATCTTATCTTAATATTGTTACCACAATAATAATTGATTAGAGATATTTAGAATAATAATATTAAGGATACAAAAGCATGCAAATTTATCATAACAATAAATTCAATAATCAAAATATCACGTCCATACAATAAGCCTTAGGTACTATTGCTAACATCGAGTTGAGTAGGTTGGTCTAGTGTTTCCAATTCACTTCAACTGATTGCTTCTCTGGGGCTTCTAATTGGTATTTTCTGTATACAGGCTCCGATCTATGTAAGTAAACAAATCGTCCTGGAAGATGCTATTAGAATTGGCTATGGGATGGGCAGAGTGCGTGATACAAAGTCTACTTATGATGTATTGCTTGACAGGTAAGTTGTATTGTGTTTTCTCAAAGTTGGTTCCCTTATATTAACTCTACGCACGATTGTATACTTCCAGTGCTGCAGATGACCCGGACTTGCTAACAGAGGAGCTGAATCTGGTGAGGAATATAAATTTAGCTGTCGAAGAAGAAAGGTACAATGATGCAGGTAATAAACATAGAATAATGCTTCTAACCAAATAAAGATTTCAGAATCTGCCTTCTTTGTTCTATTATAAATCTACAAAATGAATTGCCACTCACGATACTATTTCTTTCATTCCTTTGTTATCAAACATTGAAGCTCTTAGTGCTTTACACTATAAAATGAACTTCTTGCAGCAATGTTAAGAGACAAACTAATGAAGCTTCGCCACTCAAGTAATGATCAGTAACATGTTTTGTGAGCTATAATTCGCTTTGGATTTTACTATTCACAGATGAAAGGTATACCGGCTGGCTTTGGAGTTTCACCGGCTGCTCAGTGTTCAGGTTATTGTAGTTTATAGAGCTCAGGAAGTTATGCTAAAGTACTCAGCAAGGAGAACCAATAACCTGTTAGCCTAGAATTTCAGTGTTTAAGATAAGCATGAGTGAAATTCCTGGAATGAATATGCATAATCCTGCTTTACAGAACGCACTAAGTACGTATGTTACTAGATTCAAGTGTGATCTTGGATACGGGTATGTTCTATCTTTTTAAAGCTTTTAATGCGTTTTGAAGATGTCTGGAGGGTCATATCCCTGTACTCGCGTTCAAGGCAATGTACTAAAATAACATAGACATGTTGCCGTAATCAGGTTAAGTTTTGGATTAACTTGGACAGTGGAATAGCCTCGATTATGAAGGTTATATATTCGAAGTTACTCGTGGAGTTGCGTTGTGTTTCTGATTATGCCAAGTATGCTGTATAGCAGAAGACCATATTTTGTTTTTCGTCGAATGTAAATAAATGTCTATTCGTTTCCTTTGACAATTTGCAAGTTACTATATGGTTGTGGGTTTCTTCTAAGCAGAAGCCATTGCACAAATTTATTTATATAATTTGCGTTGCTGGTCGATTATTTTAACTTAAGCTTTGGTCAGAATTATATGACCCAGCTTGCGCATCGTTTCTTCTTTGGGTATTCTGATTTTATAAAAATTTGATGAAGCATTTTTGTTCCTATCAGTCTAGAAAACCCTGTTTGATGTATATAATTTGTTTTTTTGCCTTACACATGCATAATACACATAATATTATTATTTATTTATTTAAATAGATAAATAATAAAGTGAAAAGCTAATATGAAAATTGGAAGCACTATTTGTATATATAGAGGGAGGGGTCATTGGTTTTTACATACAAATTCATAACATCACATGTGATTTTGTGTTTTTTTCAGCTACTAGTTGAATGAACATACCTATGTTTAATCTTAATTTATAGTGGTAAGTCATTTATATTAGTAGTAAAAGAGAGATCAAATTGATCTGCATCCAATTAATTAAAATGTCAGCAAAATAAATACAGCCAAATGGGATTGAACAACACTTGCAATTTCTAAAAACAAAAACAGTGTGGCTGACTGGGTATGCCCTTACCTATTAGTTTTGCTGCCTGTCCATCCCAGTGCGAGAGAGATTCCTTCATTAATGATGGTTATCTTTCTGGTTCGGCAATGCAGAGAAAGATCATCATCGCATGGCCTCTCTGCCCATCTTTCCATTGGGGCACACCTTTGAATTCTTGCTTCACCTATCTTTACTTTATAATTAACAACGACCAACCCCATGTGCTGGTCTTAAAGGACAATTTCAGTTAACCCCATAGTTGTTCTCACTTTGGAACTCTGGTTTAGCCATTTCTGTCCACCCATACAAACCACATTTTACCATTACACGAACTCACTTTCATTCTAACATTGCCTGCTCTCTTGGGGGTGTACTGAGAGCGATTGATTCATAATACATACAACACTCTTTTCTTATTAATTGGATTTGGATTAGTCCTTTTTGCTGCTGGTCCATGGCGAATTGCGATGATAGTGAATAGTGATAGTATTACTTTGTAAAACAGGATAGTTGTGGAAGGTTGAGGGGCCCCAAAGTAGAGAGAATTTAAGGCTGGGTTTCATGATTCAGAGAAAAGGAAACATGGATGCGACTGTGGAGAATAATATGGATTTAAATGCAGTGCCCCAACTTTCTGCTTTGTTTTAAATGCTCCTTCAGATTTCAGACCCCCTCTTAAATCCCCTCCCCCACCCTCTCCTCCTCACCATTTTCAAACTTCTCTATACAAGACTTTTCTCTTTGTTCATTTCATCATCATCTTCTTCTTCAATGTCCCCTCCCAACACACTACTCTTCAGCTCAAACCTTGCTTGGCTCGTCATCGATAGGGGATTTTGTAGTTGGAACAACCTGCACTGCATGTATCGCTTTGCCAAGCTTTATGGTCTAAAATGACATGAAACAGTGACTTTGATATTGGCCTGGTTCACTCAGACATGGAAACCATTCTTGTTTTACGTGCTCTGATTGAGCCGTGCCAATATCTTAGTACTCTTTCATATCTCCAAGCTTTCTACACTTGTAAATAGCCACCGCAAAGGTTTGTTCTCCTCGGGTTTACTGGTTTTGTAATGCATTTGTAGTAGTAAACTAGTTACTAGTCATATTATCTATGCTCTTACCAATGGTTTTTCTTTGATAGAGCCAGCTTTTACTACTGTTTTAGTTGCAAGTTAAAAGTAGATCAGGAACTGGAAATCATATCTGCTGATGCAAGTAGGTAAACCCATAATTTCAACCATAACCCTTGAATTTATTACAAATAAGCTGTGCAAAATATCACGGTTGAGAGCAAACAGAACATTAATCCCACATCAAAAAAAAAATGAATTTCTTAAAATATAAAAACAGTGGCGCTGCACATCTTATATCATGTCTGAAAGAGGCGGGACATTAATCCCATTTGGATATGAAAACCTACATCCACCCTAGCACAACTAGGGTTTATAAGAGCTATGTATGCCATAACAACAGCTGCAGGATTTGTTGCTTACTACTTTTTTATCCATTAACTCCCCTCAGCCAAGATCTGTAAGAATTGTACTCGTGGTGCTTTAATGCTGCTGCATGATGCATGAAAGAACCACGCGGAGATGGTAATCTTGGCCAGCCAAAGCTACTACGGGCGAAGCTTGATCCACATATTGAATTTATCTTAGCATCGATGTTAATTTTGGAGATAAAAAGGAATCATTAGATTGACATTGACAGCTTTCTTAAGGTAAAAAGGAAAACAGTAGTTTTTCCACATGGGTGAATAGTCTTCACATCTATGTTCTCATCTATACTCATTAATATTGATAGCAAAAGTTTATATACTTTTACCTCCATATTAATTATTCAATTTACCTACATTATCCATGCAGAATTCCCTTCAAACTGAAAAAAGAAACAAATTATGACTGAATTCGACTAGTTTTAAAATTAAAAGGACTTAAAAAAAATAATTTGACATAATAAAATAGAGAGCTAGAGTTTAATTTATCTAATCTTAAAACTAAAAGGTCCTAACAAGCAATTGAACATAAACAAAAATTAAGAGGACCTTAAAAATAATTAGACATAAAATTTTGGGGGTCCATTTCCCCTTGCCCCTCCCACCACAGCTTCGACTCCAAGGACAATTACTTTTACCGTGCATGTAAATTTTCCCAGCAAAAGGAAGAGGTTTCAGATTCTGGTTCGGTTTCCATATCAGTTCAGATTAATATAAAAACTAAATTTGCTATTTATGCATAAGACAAGGATTGGAGAATAGAAAGTTAACCAAAATTAAACCAAATAGTATTATATTCAGCATTGTTCAATGTTATAAGATGGGCCAAACCCCAAACCCCAAAAATGAAACTTTTATATTCCAACCAAAGAAACCTTAAATTAGAGGACCAAATGTGTAAATAAACTAAGTATTAAGTTTAAGCAAAATTAGTTTGCTATGTTAGTGTTATCTTTATGGTGTAAAGTGTAAATCAATTCAAATATCGTATGGAACTCTTGAAAGGCTGATGAGTCTTAGCCTCTTAGGTTGTTTCACTGAACTATCGTTGCAGAATCAAGGTTTCACTAATTTTTCTTTTCCTTTTTTTTCGCAATGCAGGTTAATTTTATTTTATTTTTGTAAAGGTTTCACATTTAAGTTTTTTTTGTTGCCCTCCCGATTTCTCAGAGCTTTACCTTGACTAATTCAGACCCCCGTGGCATACCTAATTTTGGTGGGCGAGTCTCCGGACAGAAATTTTCTGCATAGCCTCGAACTTTCCTAACCTTTTTATTGCAAGCTTTAGCTACATAGTTATGCTCCTTTTTCATTTGTTTTTTTGCAGAAAACGTTTGACTTATTGTTTCTTAAGAATCATGAATGACATGAAAATGAAACATTATTTTTTATATATAATTCTTTTGATATTCACCTTTTCCATTTTCTTTGGGTTAACTGGATAAAAACATGTGTGTACCTGCAGAATGTAATATTTTAGTTCTTTACTTTGATCTCTTCAAGAGAGGGCGTGCAGGGCAGCCAGTTTTTATGGTTTGTTTAACGTAACGTATAATATACACTCGTACTTTGATCTTGGAAGCGTGCAAATCCAAATGGTTATATGTTATACATGCAATGGTTATGGGAACATTTCCTCTATTGTGTACGACGTTGCCCGAACTTGTTTTGGTTTTAGATTTTTAATTTAGAAGTTTGGCGAATAAAACATCGGCCGTTGTAGTATGGTGGTGAGTATTCCCGACTGTCACGTGAGTGACCCGGGTTCGATCCCCGGCAGCGGCGTATTGTTTTGGTATTTGTTGTCGAAATAACTCTATGTAGTTACCCAAAAATATTTTTTTGAAAGGAACAAATTTTAAAAATAGAGGACTAAATTTTAAATATATGAAAACAAGGGCTGGTAGCGCATAATTAGACCATTTTTAGTTGATAGTTGGAGCTTTTGACTCATCTCGTTTCTTCTCTCTCCATTTCCTTGTTCCTATCCGATTTTTCTCAAGTGGATCAAATATAAACAATAAGCTTAGCCCGTTTCTTTTTCAATTTCGTTTTTATTCTAATTTATTTAATGATTAGTTGAGTCCTCCATTTTTTCTGTGAATCTGTTTTGGTTAGTGGAAGTGGTTGTTGCGACACTCTCGAATGGCGATTGAAGAGGACACTGAGAGCTGCGGGAGTAGAGCAGTGGACTCGTTGGCCCAAGTGAATCCTCGACATCACAGGCAAAAGCTTGACGTTTACAACGAGGTGCTTAAGCGTATCCAGGAGTCTAATTACGATGAAGCTAATCTGCCTGGCTTCGATGATCAGCTCTGGCTTCATTTCAATCGACTACCTGCTCGGTACTACGTCTAACCCTAGCTCTCTGCTTTTGATCGATTCTGCACCTCTTTACTTTTAAAATGATTGTTTGCTTGCTGTCTTGCTGACGATTGGAAGGGTAAATTAGATGTTAGATTCGTGAATCTGACTGTGATCTTTTTTCTTTCTTTTAGAGAATTCATTTTTTTTTCGTTACAGAACGTGAAAGAAAAAAAAAAGAGTTCAAATTAAATCACAGAAACAGTTCTGTTTGTCTCCTTTCATCTTTATCATTATCCTTCAACATTAGTATAGTTAATGAAGTTCGAAATTATTGATACCTTTTCTTTTTATGAGTAATTTAATACTTGAGCTTATACTAAATTATCAGTTGTTCTTCTTGATGTTTTGAGATTTCTGTTACTCTTGATAGTTACGCACTAGATGTGAATGTGGAGCGGGCAGAAGATGTGCTTACACATAAAAGATTATTGCATCTGGCAGAGGACCCTGCTAATCGTCCTGTTTTTGAAGTTCGAGTAGTACAGGTGTACATTTCTGCATGTCTGGCTGTCTGCCACCTCTATTCTTTATACCTTCACAATAATGGATTTCTATTTGATGTTTCTCTTTGACTGTGATATACCCTATTATCCTTCTTGAAATCCTGGAGACTGAATGTAGCTAAGCTTTGACAATTAGTATTTATTGATGAATGTTTAAAATAATTTTGTTTGATTCTTGTTATCTTATGTAGGTTTATCCTGTCTCCACCACGCCTTCTGTTAACTCTGTTCATTCTGATTCATCTGTAAAAGAAGATGCACAAAGTGCTTATCATTCAAATAGACTCGGGTAAGGCTCTTGTAGTTAAAGTTAATATTTCCATGGATTCTTTTTAGACTTTTCCTCCTTATTCTTTCTAGACCCGAACTTAACTACTCTTCTCTTTTTGGGTATACCTGCTGTCCATTTTTGTCTTTCTTCAGCATGCATCCACCACCTACCTTTGGTTCATCACCTCATTTTGAAGCTTTTTCTATTCAAGCAACTGAAGATAAAGACAGTGCTGTGAATTCAACATCATGCCTCCGGTAAGGATTTGAATTAAGCACCATCTTTTTCAAGACTTTTACTATAAAGTGGTTTTGTCCTTTCTCTTCTGGTTATCATTGCAAACTACGACCTTGAGCTGAGCCCTTACCTATTTTTTTTGGTTTTTTTCCTTTAACAAATCCACTGCATTTTGTTAATAGTTGCATAACTTGATTTTACATAAATAATATTCTCTAAGGTGGATTATTGTAGGCCTATGCATGAGATCACCTTTTCAACAGTTGACCGGCCAAAACTCCTTAGTCAGGTAGTTGATGCTTCCTCTTCTGGTGTCTTGATGATGCCTGCCAGTGTGTTCTCATAAATTTCAGATAGACACTGGCATCCTCTTTTTTTCGCCGAACATGACAGACGCTGTAGTTTCATCGCTTTAAAGGGATGCCATGGATACTGGTCTTTATGTTTGCATTAACTTTTGTAGAAACAGAAATTCCCATCTCTTGATTTACTGCCTCTGCATCAATTTAAAGGAAATGGTAACAACTATGTGGTTTAACACATGAGTTCTTTGATGCTGAGACCTGAGAGTCAAGTTACCATAAAAGTTCACACCTCTGGTTATATAATACTCTTGACTGGAATGATATGACGTCAGATTGGTTTGAAATTTTAGGTATATATTTTACTATGTTATTGTTGTCGGAAGATCCCATTCGGTACGTTATTTTTGAAACTTTCTCTTGTAATGAATGATAGATATTGATGATTATTTTACAGTTGACTTCTTTACTTGCGGAGATTGGATTGAACATTCAGGAAGCTCATGCTTTTTCCACTGTTGATGGGTACTCTCTGGATGTTTTTGTTGTTGATGGTTGGCCTTTTGAGGTATGCTCTTATTTTTGTTCACACTAATAATTGGATCAAGTACTTGTTGCTAAGTCTGGAAAAACAATGTTTAACTCATTAATCTTTTAGGAAACCGAGGGGCTCAAAGATGCACTGGAGAAGGAAATTTTAAAGTCTAAGGTACCTTTTCCTGCAGGTTACCCTCGTTCCACTACTTCTATTGTGATGCTCATGAATGAAATCATATTCATGTTTCGCTATTACTGTTGAATCAAGCCTTGGCAATGCTATTAGTGCTGCAGATGATTGCTGAATATGACTCGTAATCTTCCTTTCTGTTGACATAGAATTTCTTTGTATATACCCAAATGCTTTGGCCTCCAAACATATGCATTCTCACTAGTCGCTGCTTTTCTGTAGATCAACCCAATTCCCTGTACTTGAGGATGACTTGTAAAACCATAGTAGCAATCATGTTGATTATGGATTACTAGAGCCTATTTATTTTTCTACTTCCATTTGATTGGTTTCTATTTGGCTGCAGGAGCACTCTTATCCGACAAAGAGTTCAACATTTGCTATGACCGGGGTTGTCCAAGAAGGGGTCTTTTCCTCACCGACTTGTGTTGAAATCCCGAATGATGGAACTGATGTATGGGAAATTGATTCCAGGCAGCTCAAAATTGAAAACAAGATTGCATCTGGGTCATACGGTGATCTGTAAGTTTGTCAGCTTCAAGCATGCTTCTTATTCCTTTTGACTTAGGGTGTGTACAAATTCTAACTCATCATCTCATTTAACATCGTCAGATACAGAGGCACATATTATAGTCAAGAAGTGGCCGTTAAATTCCTCAAACCTGAGCGGGTTACGGGAGAATTGCTGAGAGAGTTTTCTCAGGAAGTTTTTATTATGAGGTTCGTTGGAGCGCCAGTATATGCTAATTGTTTTGAAGTGAACCAGTTGCATCTGCTGATAAACATTCTCAATGTGTTCTATAGTTGGATGTTTCATTATACAAATTCAAGCCAAAATCCTATAAACTCATTTAAAAATTATCAGATTCTCTCATCCTCTTCAATCTATTAGAATTACTGCTCTTTTCTCTGCCTTCCTATAATCTCACATTTTCTGGAATTATTGGTTAGCGTGCATCAGTGTATCAGAGTTAGATTCTTGGATTACCTGAATCTTTTAATACACTAGAGTGACTGTTTCTGATGTCTCAGATGATTCCATTTCTACCAGACAGTTAGGATTCTTGCCCAGCACCACATAGATTTTGAGCAGAAATTGCTCAATCATTTTTTCCCATTTTTGTTCCTAAATTTCCAGATCAGTTCCCGTCTTTGTATTGATAGTAACTGGTTGACTGTACTGCCCAATTTTAGTTCTATTGTTTTGCTCCACCTCTCTCTAGATTTCTGAATTATTATCTGCTGTAAGTTCCACGTGTCATGATGAATTTTCAAATGAATATTATTCCGAGGAATAAAGGTTGTTTGGTACTAAAAAAGACAAAGGAGATAACTATTGATGCTGCTTATTCTTGAAAATAGGATAGTTAGCTCTCAATGGAGGGTTAGAATGTTTCAAAGGGACATAGCTCTGAAATATGCCATTTTTAGTTTGCTGTCTGCATATCATCTATTTCCCATCCACATCGCCGTTTCAGTTCTCTTGCAAAGCACTGGTTATTTCTCTATTATTGGTTTGATTGGCGGTTGTAATGAAGTCTGAACTCCAGCATTTTCCTTGTAGCCTCTGGTAGAACTAAATGATGCCATGTGTCCATATATATTGTGTGTGCGTGTATAAGGTTTGTATATATTGGGTGTAAGTATTACAAGAAAAATTGGCAGGTCTCATTCAGATATCTCATGGTCTTCACCTATTATTGTTGAGTTTAAGAACTTCTCTAGTTGTTGAATGCATTGATGCTCTAGTCATGGCATTGATTCCCAGGAGGCTGGGACCTATTGGTACTTATCAAGGCTGATTCACATGCTGTGGAATTTCAACTGTTTTTTTCTTTTTCCTGTTTGTAGGAAAATCCGGCATAAGAACGTTGTACAATTCATAGGCGCATGTACAAGAGCTGCAAACCCCTGCATTGTAACCGGTATAACCTAATGAAGTTTTCAAGCTATGATTTACTATGCTGTTTTTTTTTTAGTGCAGATTTTTTTGAAATTTTTGCTTCTACAATTGTGCTGTTAAGTGTTGCTGTTTTTCATCTTTACCAGATATTATCTATAATTACGTTGCTAGAAGGGAACAATTGGCTTTGGAGTGCAAAGTGAGATTGACACAAAACCTACATTACGAATTTAGTGTCTGAATTCCCATCTGTAAACCAAAATTTAAATATTTGGATGCGTATGCCTTTTCATCCCTTTAATTCTATGATGATAAACTCTGTGGCTTTATTAAAAACAGAAACAATTTTCTTTTCATTTTACATATAGTTTTTGATAGTGATTTTTGTGCTTTATCAGAACTTATGGCCAGAGGTAGCCTATATGACTATCTGCATAAGCAAAGGGGAGTTTTTAGGTTGCCATCTCTACTCAAAGTAGCCCTTGATGTTTCCAAGGGAATGAACTATTTGCATCAAAACAACATCATCCACAGGGACCTGAAAACTGCCAATCTTTTGATGGATGAGAATCAAGTAAGATACTTCTGTTAATCAAGTCACTGATTAATCAATTTTCTATTAAAAGCTACTACCATTTTGTTTTAATTTTCCTTGTGAATTCTGACTGGGATTATAGTATGCTGTAAATTGTATGATAGTTAACTTATGATATTTGTCTTAAATTATTGGTCTATCATTTACAGGTTGTTAAAGTTGCCGATTTTGGAGTTGCTAGAGTGCAGGCTCATTCAGGAGTAATGACAGCTGAAACTGGAACATACCGCTGGATGGCTCCTGAGGTATGCACTTTTTCTTGGACATTATGTTTCTCCTTTGTATTCTTTACATGGTAGTAGTTTAGCCACTCCGATGATCTTGTAATATACTTGCCTATTTTATGTTTCTTAACGATCATAAAAATACATGTTATGGTGTTCAGACTAATTCCTGTGTCAGAGCTAAAAAATCAGTTCGCATGTGATGTGACCCCATTATATATAATCATCTTCCAAATGATATCATTCTTTTTTGTCATTAGATTCACCACCTTGTACTGTATATTTTTTACTTATTAATTGACACAAACGTGAATTTCAATTCTAGGGAGGGGCTCTAATCTAATATGGCATTCCCCTATCTTAATTAATGTAGGTTATTGAGCACAAACCATATGATCACAAGGCAGATGTTTTTAGCTTTGGAATAGCACTCTGGGAGCTACTGACAGGAGAAGTAAGACATTATATTTTGTGAAAGAGTTTTGGTTTTCGGTTGTGGATACTTGTCTGTGGCAAACTTTCTTTCATCTACAAGTACAATACTTTGAGGTTTTATATCTTTATGACTCTTTTATTCTTACATTGCAACTGCTAGCTCCCGTATTCTCTCTTGACTCCACTACAAGCTGCAGTTGGTGTGGTGCAAAAGGTACTTTTATTTTTGTATAAATACAAAAATATGTAAATTTCGAGGATAATTTGTTTATAATAATCTAATGGTCTTTTCAGAATCTTCGTCCTACTATCCCAAAGAGTACACACCCAAGACTAGGGGAATTGCTTGAGAGATGCTGGCAGCAGGACCCAACTCAAAGGCCTAACTTCTCTGAAATTATAGAAATCCTTCAACAAATAGATAAAGAGGTACGGTATTCATATGGCGTGCTTTTTGTTTTGTCCCATCAAACATTTCTAAGCACGGTACTATTGTGACAGATTGCAGATAAGGGAGAAGACCGCAACATGAGCAAGACATCTGGAGGTGTTTTCTCATCTATATTGAGCGGAGAGCATTAACTCCAATAGTAAAGAGGATGCTGTGAACTACATGTATTATTGTCTGACTGCATTGTCCGTATTTTATCCTATTATATATAGCATTATGGATGACGAGAAATTCAGTACAGCAGTGTGCATTTGGAGAGTGATTCAGTTTTCAGCAATCCTAAGTTGCAATTGCTCTCTCTTTGGTGCTTTCTTTCACTAAGCTGTTATGTAAAAACCCTACTTGACTTTTCAATTCTTCTGTTTTTGCAAACTGTAAAATGGATCATCTGAAAACTGCAGTTCATTATTGTCGCATTCCTGTATCATGACCGGAAATGTTTAATTCTGCTTACAATTTTGTGAAAATAGAGTACAGGAATTGTTGTATTGGAAGCTTTTGCAATTGAAAAACGTTATGACCTAAACCTGTAGCAAATGGTGTTCATGGTTAGCGGAAAATGAAGGTGATGCTAGCTGCGCACCTTGGCGTTCAGTCACTGTACATGCCGAGGAGTTGGCGGGCACGAACCCTGACCTGTAACCTGACAAGTGCATGCATGCAATTCATTGCTATCTGTGTTTGTTTCCTTACATAAGCCCCTCGGGCAATTGCTTGCAGCTTAACTAGGCTTCTCAATGCTCTATATGCTCGTCTTGCCTGTTCATTATAATTTTCAACTATCAAAACCAGAACACACAAAGGTTATTTTTAGCTATGTCTAAAATGTTTGAGAAATAAATGTAAGTTACTGTAGTTACAAGATGACCCCTGAAGATTGACTGGATTTTAATTGCTGCAATGTCCTCTCTGGTTAAATATGTTGTTTGAGATGATGATCCGGATGAAGTTGATATATTGGGGAAGTCTCTAGCTTCTTTGATCATCGGCTGCTGGATTAGATTTTCGCTGTGAAGAATGACGATATCTCTGCGGTGGGATGATTTGATGAACTTCTTCCGAACTGCGGTGAACCAGTTTCTAGCTGTGCCCATCTTTGCAAAGTCTCCGTCCCCAAGAAGGGTGGCTTTAAAGGAACCGTGCTGTGCGCACCATAGTTGTGCTACTTTAGTTTTACATTTCCTTGCCGAACAATGCTTGTCAGACTAAGAACGTGGGAGGGTGAATATGGATATATATTTATTTATGTACCCATCCCCACCACCAGTGTGTGCTGGTTTGAAGCATTCAGCGCAGGAATGGAGCTATACGGGATAGGGAGGGCAATTGCCCCCACTCCTAAAAAAAAATTATTTTTTTCACCTTTGTTCTCTTGTATAATTTAAAAAATAATTTATTTATAAATTTATCTCTCTACTTTTAAATATTTATATTTTGCCCTAAACCTTAAATCTTGGGTAACTTAAAATGTATATTCAATTCTATTAAAAAAAAGAAATGTATATTCAATTGGTTACCTATAGGTTGATGTCGTCCAGCAGGTTATTCTATAATATTATCTGATCAATCAGAAATTTACACGTTATATATCTTCTTAAAAATATTTTTAATAAATTTTTAAAAATATATTATATTGTTAATTTTTAATGATGTGACATATTACGTGGTTGTTAAATTCTGAAGGTAATCTTTTAGTTTTTCTTTTTAGTTATATTGTAAATAATATGACAGGTGTCAATTCCTAATTGGTTAAGTATTATTGTATCTACTTTTCTTTGTCCTTTGATAAACTATTGGATGAGTTAAATTATTTGTACCTACGTGAGAATTTTTTTCGGTAAAAAAGACTTCTTAGGTCTCTATTTTAAAATTGAACATTTTTTGTCAACAACCTATAGAGTAAGTTGTTAAAAAGCTCTCAGCTAATACCTCTCTTCTCCTTAAGTTGTAGGTTCTAGACCTAGTAAAAACAAATTTCTCCTTCCCCTCCTCCAGGTAGGAATTGTTCAAAACTGAACACTTTGGTTCCTCTAAAAATGAACAATTTGATCTATGCAATTTTGAAAGTGAGAAATTAAGGACAATTAATTACAAGGTTGTTTTTCATTAACTTTATATAATTTTAATTGATATAATAATAAATTAAGCTTTTAATCTTATACTTTATAACAACTTGATCTCAATTCTAAAAACAACAACAAATTTAACCCTCAATATTTGCATATCGTGCATATTATGTGTTAAATTTTTAAAATCATTATAAATTGACACAATGTGTAAATATGAACAACTAAATTTGTTATTATGCAATCAAAATCATGTAAAATTGACCTGAAACAATAAAATTGTTATTAATTTGTCTTTAATTGCGCACTTTTAAAACTGAAAATGTTAAATTGCTTTTTCTAGAGAGGATTAATTTGCAAAGTTTCAAACTTGAGAGGGACCTAAGAGGTCTGTTTACCATTTTCCTATAGGTACCACATTGTGGAATGAGAGGTAGGTCAGGGCTAAATTGTATATTAACCCATTGTATTTCTAGTACCACATTCAAGGATACAGCAGCTACAATGATTGGTGGGTGGCATTAGAGACCTTTTTCCCAAGTAGCCACCGCTGCATCATCCAGCAAGAAAAAGAGGGAGGGAGGATGGGGTGTTTTATAAGAAAAGGTTTCAGTTCATTTTGCAGTTGCAGAGCAGATGATACCAACCAGATACCCACAACAATAGTTCCACCATTTTGTTTCCCAAAATGCAAGGATCCTTCAGTTCACCCACAAAACTGGGTTCCTTTGTCGGTCCAGATTAGGGACGGCCATAAGGTCATTTGACCCATATCTGTCGGTTCTAACCCGACCCGATCTTATAAGATCTGATTTTTTAAAGAAAATTTAAAGTTTGGGTTTGATTTTTTGATAATGTGGTCGGGTCGGGTTGAGTTTGTGTTTGCGGTGAAAAATATACTATCCAACCCGACCTGAAATAATAATTTAATTTTATTCTAAATATTTAGGTATAATTGCTATAATGCCCCTCCCTTTATATATATATTTAAATTATCTTCCTATTTTGTCTAATAAAAATAGAATAATTGTTATAATGATCCCTCTCTATTTGTGTTTTGCAATTAGCTCCCTATTTTATCGAATAATAATGAAAATTGATAATTTTTTATTTATTTCGGATCAAATTAGGTTTGAGTTTTTACTCTAGAATTCGGGTTCGGGTAGGATGGAACATCATAATATGTCGATCGGGTTTGGATGAAAGTGTTGAATTTTCGGATCGGGTGCGGATCGACCAAAAACCCGACCCACGGTCATCCCTAGTCCTTAAAGTAGAAACAAAATCTTTATCATTTTCTCTCACTTTTATTAATGATTTTTTAAATTTAATACTATATTAATTATAAAACTATAGTATATTTGTTCATAATCACTCTACACTATTCTTTATCACTTTTATTAATGATTGTTTATACTTTATTCACTAAATATTAAATCATGCTTTTAAAGAAAGGCCATGTTAAACTAGGAAGTATCAATCTAACTTGACATTAGCTATTTATTTGGGCCAAAGTTAATTCGATTCCAAAGTGGATTTTTTTCTGGGTAATTTGTGTCCAATTCACCTAATATACTGATTGGGTTTGGGGTAATTTGTGTCCCTTTTCTCTTCAACGACCTTTGAGCAACTAGCTTGTTAGCTGTTACTTCTTCCCGGAATCTGGGCATTAAAAAATGGCAACTTTCAGTGGTTTATCAGCTTCTCAAAGTCAAATCTTGTGTCGCTGCTCTCCACCTATCTCTTCTCCTGCCTTCATTTCGCCTCCGCTTCATTTCAAAGTACGCTTCTTTTCCCCATCGCTCTCTTTCTTTGTCCTTGCTTGAATCTAATCGTTACTTAATTCCCTTTTCCCCTTTATTGAAGAAGCAAGCGCCAGTTCGGAAATTGCTTCTGGTTCCACTTAAGTGTTCATCTACAGGGCCGAGTCAAGATGCTGAGTCCGAAGCTGAAACGATATCGGATCAATCTTCTTCTGTTTCAATGGCTTCGACCAATTCCACGTATAATTGGCGTGCGGGGATCGGTGCCGTCGGGATTCTTGAAACTGCGTACTTGACTTACCTCAAGCTCTCCGGTTCCGATGCCTTTTGCCCTCTAGGTGGTGGAAGTTGCGGAGATGTCCTCAACAGTGATTACGCCCTCATTTTTGGTATTTAATCGTATAAATTTGTTCGCTTGAATGTGGGAAATTAGGGTTCTTTAGTATTTTATTCTTGTATTTATTGCTTTCATTTGTTTACCTTTTGGTCTCTGAATATGCAAGTCTCAAAAAAAAAAAGAAGTTGTGTTTCCAATTTCTTTTGTGTTATTACACGTTTTCCCACTTTGTTGCGAGTGGTAATCTCATAATCTTTGTGTAAGAATGGAATTTCAATTTGATTGTGAAAGCACAGTGTTTTTAGAGGATAAAATGATTTGTGCTTTTGAATATATCAGGTGTCCCTCTTCCATTGCTGGGACTGATTGCATATGGATTCGTTACAACACTCAGCTTGCAGTTGAGCAGGAAGAACTTACCTTTGGGTATAAGTGAAACGGACGGGCGATTACTATTGCTTGGGAGCACTACCTCCATGGCTGCTGCTAGTGCATACTTTTTGTACATACTGAGTACAAAATTTGCTGGAACTTCTTGCTCCTACTGTCTAGTGTCGGCTTTATTATCGTTTAGTTTATTTTTCATCAGCCTAAAGGTCTGCTTTGCTTAGTCTGTTTTAAATTTCCAGTATTAATCGGTTAGATGATATAGCTTTTCCCGGATTTATGATTAAAACTAAGTATTCTCTGATGTTCCATTGTAGGATGTTGGGTTGCAGGAGGTACAGAAAGTGGTTGGTTTACAGGTGTGCATAGCAAGTTTAGTGGTTGCCACGTTAAGTACCTCGTACAGCAATCTACCATCTGCGCCTTCAAGGTGATTGGGCGTTCATTGCTTGTAGCATCTCTTGGTTATTTGGTAGATATCTTTGTTTATCTGCCTTTTTTATCTTTTAGTACTTTCTCAATGAATACAGACACTATACTTATTTCTCAATTTTTTCTTCGCTTGACAGCACGGCTAACATTAACCTTCCGTATTTTACGACTGAGATAACAACAAAATCAAGTCCTTTTGCTATTTCTCTTGCAAAGCATCTACATTCTATTGGAGCTAAGATGTACGGGGCTTTTTGGTGCTCTCACTGTCAAGAACAAAAACAGGTGCTTTTTTATGCTTTCAGTTCTCTCTTAGAAATTTGAATGTGGTACTCTTCTAATTCTCTAATGAAGACGGTATTTATTAAGTTTTCTGATGAATTGTTTAGAAATAATGCAATTTTCAAGAGACATCAACGATTATTATTGTTTCTTCTAAGAAGTTCATAATAATTTGGCCAACAGAAAAAATAAAGACGACCAGTGAACTTGCCGGTGGTCCATTTAGATGTATTAAGTAATATGAAGTCGATGAATATCTTTGAAATTCTTGTCCAGTTCATACTAAGAAATTTTTTGGGTCAGTCACTCAATAGCTGGATATCTAGGGATTATTTATATCTGCATTTATGTAGAACCAGTTATCCTTGGCCTCATCAATCCCCTTAGGAATAAAGTCACTCTTTCTAGTATCTAAAATTTTCAGGCATAGCTGGATAATGTTAGTTTTCTTATTATACTTGGCTTTTCACGTTAGATTTGATTAGAAAGACAAATTTGATGCTTCTTTTCTTAAAGAGTAGGCGCCATAAATATGTAATCACTTGCTTTTTGAACAGATAATCCGTGAACGTTTACGTATAATGTGAATGCCGGTGCCTTTGATTCTTTTATAAGTATGACATTCATCAGCATTGATTTCTGTTTCCGATGCAGATGTTTGGGCGTGAGGCTGCAAAGTTGTTGGACTATATCGAATGCTTTCCTGATGGATATAAGACAGGAACCGTAATGATCAAGGCATGTGCAGATGCAAATCTGGAAGGATTCCCAACATGGGTTATTAATGGTCAGGTGAGAAAACATTTCCCTTTTGTAATTCTCCTCATCTTTCGACCTTATATTTTCGAATTACTTCGTTTCATTCCAAAATTTCCTCGTCTATATTATATTTAATGTGTCATGAGCAGTGCACCTATCATGTATTGGACTGTAATCTTTTCATTCAGAATCATCTATATTCTCATATAAGCATATACGATCTACCCTTTCTCCAGGTTTTGAGTGGCGACATGGAATTGGAAAAACTTGCCGAGGTATCCGGGCTCGAATTCAATGGATGAGATGATTAATCAACACTTGCATTTGTACAGCTTACAGATGCTTGCCCCGGCACAAGAGTTTGAAGGATGAGTCTGTTTCTCGCAGTCCGGGTACTCTTTGGGACTTGGAACGTAGCCTGTTGTCCTATAACAATTTAGGAAGGTAAAAGATATGGTGATAATGGTACATATTTGATCCCTCTTATAATTCATGTATGAGAAATTGAGAATATTTTAACTCTGAGAGGAGCAGCCACCGGATTCAGCTTTTATATCGTGTAGTGAGACTTTGCTTAAAACTTTACTGCTCAGCTTATTTGCTTGCCATGCGTGGGAGTGATGTTACTGTAGACTATTTCCATGCATTTTCTTCAATTTGGTTTGGGCCTCAGCAATTTTTAAGATGGGTAAATTACACAAATCTATCACTAAACTATATTTTCACTCTTAATTTTAAAAAAATCTAATTTAATAATTAAACTTTATTCATTCAACATTTTGTCACTCATAAAGTTTAGTGACAAAATTGTTACCTCTCTAAAATTTAGTGTAAAAAATGACGTCATTTTGGGCATCAATAATCATACTAAAATAACGTTATTTTGTCCATGTTATACACTGTTTGGATTTCAATGATTCGTTGGTATAATTAAAATAAAAATTTAATGTTATAATCAAAATAATTGAAAATTTAATGATATAAATGATGCAAACCTAAAATTCAATAATAGTCGGTGTAGTTTTCCTAAATATTTTATTAGGTTTGGGTATAAGATCTATAGCCAAAATTATCGAAGAATCAATCAATACTAGAATATTTGTAAACTTTCCTTATATTATATTATATTGTCATGTTAGAGTCTTCCTATTAAACTTTAAATATTTTATTAGATTTTATTCAAAAAATATTTTATTATATTGTTAAATTCCTCGAGTCTAAATAATAATTAATTAAACTTAATGATTTGCTTGATATATGAACCGAAGTAGATAAGAATAAAAAATTGTTAATGTAATTTTGATGATTTGATTAATAATGTATATTTTCACTGGCCATAGCGAACGTTTGTAATGACCGGAATATCGGGTTAGTGAATCGGGTCTTGGACCCGGGCTTTGAGCTTAGTGGAAAAGGAAAAAAAGAAGAAGAAGAAAGTTTGAATTAAAGAAGTGTGGAAGAGAGGGAAAAAAATCAGATTTTATATTCTCATCTCTCTCTTTCCTTTTCATCTTTCCTTTCTCTATCTTTTTCTTATTATTCTTTAAGATTTGAAGTCTGGTCTACTGCTATTGGAGTGTCCGTTGTTGACACCTCCACCGTCATCATGTTCACCTCGTCGAGACGAGTTCACCGTCGAAGAAGGTGAGAGAAAAGAAAATATGGATTGTTGGGTTAGTTCGAGCGCTTGAATCGAGAAACGGACGCTACCACCGTGATCAAAGGTCGGGAAATAGTCAATTTGGACGTTCGCCGCCGTCGTTCGACCACCGAAAGTCGTTGCACATATCGCACGCGGCGCTGTCTGCGCGTAGGCGACGTCCAGCCGACCACACTGTTATAACAGCGGGGCTCAGCTGTTGGGTTTGAGCCGTAGGCCAAGCTAGTCCAGCAAGCCAACCCTTCGAGCTGAGCTGAGCCAGCCGCACCGTCGTTGACAGTTGCCGCTACCATTGATCGTTGACCGGATTTGACTTTTTCTGAAAGATCCTACATGGGGGTTTCTCGACGCTCTGAGTCCGAAAAAAAATTATACCCCTTTTCACAAAAAAAATCGTATTCTCACTCATTACTATTCCATCATTCATATCAAGAAGAGCTTGGTAATGTTGTTAGAATTAAATAACGATATAACAACCTAAATTTCAGAATTCGTGGGTCGGCTTAGCCTGAGTTGTGGACTTGGTTTTGGGGCCGAAGCTTGGGCTTTTGGATTGCCCATGAGAGCCCTTGTGGGCTTGCATTTTGATGCTTGGGCTTGAGCTTATGTTTGGAGATGGGTTGGGAGGATAAAGGGAAGGTAGAGAGGTAATTATCTTAATTTTTAAGAGGAAAAAGTGTAGCCCTTTTAATTTTTTCTGCAAAAACAAACGGGGTGATCTCACCTTTTGTCTCCTTGTCTTTCTTTATTCCATTCTCATCTCCTAGCTTCCACCCACAAGAAAAGGTTGAATTTTTATCTTTTTTAGTGTGATTTTCAAATTAGTTGCTGAGAGTTTTGTGGTCTTCATCCAACGATATACGAGTCAAGGTAAGAATGGAAGGTTTTGGTGAAGTTGAAAGAAAATGAGTATTTCAGATTACTTCCTCTTAATAGTGTTGTAACTCGTTTTGCAATATTTGATTGTAGTTAAAGAGGTTGAAGAGCACTCCAAGGACCAAGGGAAGAGAAAGGCTTGAGCTGCGGAGAAATGAGTTATTCTTCAGCTTTGAAAGAAGGTTAGTACACTTCTAACTCTTTTTTTTTCGTACATATCCTAAGGAAGATGCCGCGTATGCTTGTTTGATGATTTGGGTGCTTAAATGCTTGGATATGGGTGTTAATGGTGAAACTTAAATTTGGTGTTAATATGACTTAAAAATGGTAGAAAACCACTTAAACCCCTTTCTATAACTTGTAAGTTCATTTTAGGGTCTTAACCTTGGATTTTGGGGGTATAAGAGGTGATTTACGAACTCTAAAAAATAAATTCTGGGTTTGAGTATCGATATAGATTGAAAGCGTATCGATACCCCGTGTTAAAACTGATGAAATCAAGCCTTTCTTAAAGGGCGTATCAGTACGCCTAAGGGGGGTATCAGTACCCCTGTTCCATCAAATTCCAGTGGCAAAAATATGTACCGGTACGTATTTGAGCGTATTGACACCATAGGGGTATCGATACACGACCATGTGTACCGGTACAGGTTTTTGGTTAAACCCTCTTCGAGTGTTAACTGAGTATCGGTACGTTTGGGATGGGTATCGGTACCCAGCGAGGTGTATCGGTACAAGCAGGTGGGTATTGGTACCCATAGGTCAATCTGCCCGAAAAATGTGTTTTGAGTTCGAGGGACGCATAATTTGAGGACTAAGGTCCAATGGCTTCTAAAGTGGTAAAATAAATAGTAAAACCAAGAAATTGAGATTTAAACCTTATATACGAGCTTAATGAGTAATAACTTATTGAAAACCTTGGGGACTTATTTGTGTTGAGACTATAAGGATCCTTGGTGGATCGAATAATTATTGAGTGCCACGTAAGGGCATTCGTATAGTTGAGTACCTTGATTTATGGGATATAGATACCCGAGATGTGTTGCAACACCATGGTAAGAGAATTGTCAAATTGAGGTTATCGATGCTATGAGATTCAGGCCTCATTCGAAGGTACTCGAGAGGGGATTCTGAGTACGGGTGTATGTTCCGATGCTAGGTGACCGGCCCTCACCCAGGGTGTATGTTCCGATACTGCGTGACCTGGCCTCACTCATTGAGTGTATGTTCCCGATGCTATATGACCCGGGCCTCATTCCTATGTTGATGTGGTATGGTATGTTGGGGCCTTGTGTGCCCCATTGTTATTGTGATGTGTTAGCATGTGTTTAGGCGATTAATGGTAGTGCCACGTATCATTGTTAATTGCCTTATCATCTTGCTTAGCTACATGCTTATGTTTATGATATGTATGAAGCATGGTAGAGTAGAGGTGTATCCATTGAGCTTTATGAGCTCAGGGTTCAGAATCGTTGTTTCCGTACGCATGTCTGTAAGTTGTTGCATTGCTTTTGGAGAAGCCCATCGTAGTAGGACTTCAGCTCATCGATGTGATCAAGAGTACAATACTTAGGCTTATCGGATAACGTATTCATAGGACCCTTGATTTTATGTCTGCAACTTTGATTTTGGATTTATTGATCATGTCAAATGTGTTATTTAACTTGGTTTTAAATTGGAGCTCTCATGCAAACATTTAAACTATTTTTATAACATTATCTTATGGCATGTTGGATTTTATGGAACGATGGTAATTTAGGCTAAATCTAGTTAAAAATTTCAGGCTTAATAGTAAAAAATGTGCCTAACCTATACCCTTTTTTACAGTTTGGTACCTAACTTTGGTGCCTAACGTTTCATTTTGTAACTCAAATTGGGTTTTTCTGTGACGGACGTTAAAATTTTTTCATTATCCAATAAAATTACGACATGTGGCATATTTTGGTATTTTCTTTAATTTTTATTTTTTTAAAATTCAGAAAATCTTTAATTTTATATAAAAAACCAAAATCTTTACTTTTTCTAAAACCCCAAACCCTAGATCCCTAAATTCATTCCCTCCCACCATCGATTCAATCACCATCGATCTCCCTTGCCTTCGTCAGCCCCCCACGACTGAAAGCCCCATGATTCCGTCGTCGAAAATTGGCGAAAAAATCGTAGATTGCTCTATTGACGAACATCTACAAATAAAAAAAAAGAGACCGATTGGGCTTCTAACTATGGGTGTTCATTGTCGGATATCGGATCAGATCCGATATTCGGATATCCGAGTATCTGAAAATATATTTTGATTTAATAATTTTTTCGAATTTGAAATTCGTAGTTATGAAAATTTCAAAATTTCGAATATAACAAATAATAAATTGCTAAATATAACAACATTCACATCTATGAACATTTCGATTTTTTTAAGTTTTGGATATAACAAGCACTAAATTGTTAAAAATAACAAAATTAATATTCATAAAAAATTGAATTTTCGGATAATCCGAAACTTGAAATATTGCGATCCGTATCCGATTCGGAAAATTTAAAATCGGATTGGATATTCGGTCCGTAAATAAAAATCGGATCGAATATCCAAATTTTCGGTCGGATCACTCGGATCAGATATTTTTGAACACCCCTACTTCTAACCAATGACTAGAGGTAGGGGATGTTGAACGGTGAGGTACCCGAACCTTGGGTGGCGAACGGTGAACTGCCAGTGTGTGGGGGATGCCGGACGGTGAGGAAGATGTGATTTGAGGGTTTGTTTGAAAGAAATTAAAACTTTGAGTTTTTTTAAGATATGCATAATGCTAAAATAATTCAAAAATTAATTAAATAAATAAAACATGCCACGTGTCATGTTATAATTGGTTAACGGAAAATTTTTAACGGTCGTTGACGAAAAAACTCAATTTGAGTTACGAAATGAAACGTTAGACACCAAAGTGATCCAAAAAATATTAGGCACCAAATTAGAAAAAAAGGCATATATTGACACCTTTTTAACTATTAAGCCAAAATTTTATGTATGGTTTTGGGCTTGAGGCTCAAATGTAACGTCGGATTTAGGGCGTTACAAACGATCAAAGCAATTAGATCCTTAATTTTTAATTCAATTAGTTAAATTATTGGTTCAACAATGACTTAAAAGTATTTAAACCAAAATTTTGTTCTGATCTTTTTTTACTTTGTACTTACTAGTCGATAGCTAATCACTTTATACTTGATTTTATATATTCGGATGATCTGATCCAACTACCAGTTTTTCGATTCAACTAATAGACTATCTGATCATTTCTTTTGAAAAGTTCATCGAAACGTGTTTTTGAATGGTTGTTTTATCCTTTAAGCGTTTGACATTGATTTTAAAATTAATTTTAATTAGATAAAAATATATATTTTAGACATTATTTTAAGAATATACAAAATTATGATATAAATAAAAACAAATAAATAATTTTATTCAAAAATAAAAAAAAATCAACTTTAACCTGAAAAAACTACCTATTCTATACATATTTTTTTCCGCTAAAGTAGTTTCAGCTTTAAAAGCACATAACATAAACATAACCTGTGTCCGGTTAAGTGGAACCTAACGCTAAACACTTGATTAACATTAACAAAAGACAAATCATAAATGTTCTTTTTACTACCAATTATAGCATTGGGCTGGACTGGACTGGATAGGTTTAGTTATTTATTGGGCCATGACCTCATGGGCTTTTATAACTACCTAACAGTAAAACATTATCTGACCGACAGTTGCACTTTGATTTTCAATACAAACTGCAATTGCTCGCTTTTCTCTTCTTTTCTGGCTTGAGTTTGGTTTTCTTCACATTTCTAATCTGCGCTTACCTTTCCTTTTCCTTTGAAATTGAAAGAAAAAGGGAAAAGTTCTGCTTGAAAAAGGCCAAAACAATAACTTTACCAGGAAATACGAAAACATAAAACGGACCCTTCCGATGCAGCAACTGGTGTCGTATCCTGCCGTTTAAGGATTTGATTTGATTTGATTTGAAATTTTAAAGTTTTTGCTATTCTTGGGTGGGTTTGTTTGATGACGACGGTCGGAGGTGTATGTCGCTCTTTTCCCGATCCAGCTCTCGCCCGATGCTTCCCTTGTCTCTCCGATCCTGGTACTCTATTTTCCCCTACAACAAATAAAAGCTTTTTACTATGTTTTGTTTAGCGGAATTCAGTTGAGTTGCGGATAATTAGTTTATCACTTTCCATTTTTTTCTAATTGTTTTTCTATTTTTCACGGCTTTTAACGTTTTTCTTGTAATTAATTTGGATTTTCTGATGGTGGATTCTAAGCTCGGAGATCATCGTTGGTTTTGAAAGTGACATTAGTGATGCTGCATCTGATATTCGTTGGCATTCTCTTTCTTTTCGATGATGCTTTGATTGAGAAAACCAAAAAAGAACCCTGGTATGTATACTAGCCTTCATTCACTCTAATTAGTTCTATTTTCTGCTTTGAGGATATAAAGTTGGATTCTTTTGTTCAATTTTTCGATGATCACTTTAACCTCTAGATAATGCTTGTATAGCATAAGAACATCAATAAATAAAGCATAAAAATCCTTCTTCCTTAACTAGATGTTTTGATGTTATATGTTCTTTCTTTCCAACTCGCTTGCTTTAGTATTTTGTCCTGAAATTTAGAACTTGTAAATGCTACATGTCTGTGGAACCTTCAACTTAATTCTTTCTTCATTTTCCCAGGTACATAGCTTTATATTTGTCCTTGCTTTTTGCCACATTGGTGCAGTACTTTATTACTTCTAGTTCTTCTCCCGGGTAAATATCAGTGCGCTTTTACTCTATAGATCAAGGTTTTGAACTTTATAAAATATTGATTACATTATTGTTCTAATGTTTTTCATTCCCTTTATTGTTTTTCTGCTTTTAGTTATGTCGTTGATGTGGTGAGGGCTGTTAACGAGACAAATGTGATACATCGAAAGTTGTTTGAGGCCTCAAAGTAAGCAATGTGTTTCCTTTTATTGGTCCTTCTCCATTCTTTGTTTTTTCCCATCTTTTAGAAGTTTGAACTAAATTATTCTGGATAGAATGATATAACAGCAATAGAAGTGGATTTATGCTTGGAATCTTACTATTTATCATGTGCTTATAATGTTTAAGCAAAGACAGCCTGCTTCAACCAGAAATGGAAGCTTGATTGTCTCTGTAGAAGGGAGTCAAGTGGGTAGACATTTGCAAGGGAATAATCCCTCATCTTGGACAAAGTTGGTGATGGACATGTATCCCCCTGGAACATCCGTTAGGTGTGTAAAACACTGTTGACTTTTTGAATAATCTCTTTCAATTACCAATGAATTTATGTTTATAGATTTGCATGGGTGCTAAGTGCCAATGAAGTTAAGCATTTACAATTTTTTTTTTCTTTTGTGTATCTTTTGCCATTTGCTTTTACAAATCTTAAACAAGTGCGGGTTGAAGTTTTTAACCCCATAATCTTTTTCCATGCTAGTTTTGATTTTATATTCTAAGCTTGTCTACGAGACAAATGGCGTATAAATCTTGATGTTTTGTTTGTTTTAACCCCATAAGCTTTTGAGTTTAATCTGAGTTGCGTCATGCAAATCACCAAGTATATTGCAGTTATGTAGAACTTATTGAATACAACAAAACTACCAACTCCCTTTTGGATCTTGCAGGTCTTGCACTTGCTCCTATTGTAATGTTGAGCAGGTATTAAGATCTAACTTTTATGTTCTTGTGATACAACTCATTTTCTTTGAATCAACACCTCTCGATGACCGCTGCTTATGCTGTGTTACTTACCTAGATGGTGGATGTTTATTGTTGACTTTATATAATGTCTAGCATTCGAGAAATGGATGTGTGAATTTTTGTAGCTTTGATAGTGAGCATGAAGGTCCATGTACTCAGTAAACTTGTTAACTCATATTATTGCTTTTGATTGGATGTTCATTGCAAAAAATTATAAAGAATCACTTCTGATTATTCAGCTATATTTTCGGATGTTGCTTTTGCGTGCACTTGGTACCTTACATGGCGTGTGATATGTTTCTTCGTGTACAACTGCAGCCTCCACGAGCAAAGCATTGCCATGATTGTGATAAATGTGTTCTTCAGTTTGATCATCATTGTGTATGGCTTGGAACATGTGTTGGCCGGGATAATCATTGCAAATTTTGGTGAGTCTACATCTTTGACATGTTCTTTATGACCTTACCTATAGTGTCTGAACTTTTGTGTGTTACCATGGCATAAGGTATCTATTGTCTAATGAGAAGGGTGTTCAAACTGTAAAAAAGTTGCTCCTCATAAACCCATTAAATACATTGACAGAGGACTTTCTTTTCCCTTTTCCATTATTATCTGAATTGGTTAAGTTTTTCGACTACTTCAATAAATTCATACGGTTGAAATATATCTTTACGAATTTCGAACTGATTTGTCTTCACCTGTCACAATTCTATGAATTAAGGTGGTATATTTGTGAAGAGACAGCGTTGTGCCTTTGGACTGGCATCTTGTACATTTCTTTCCTGAAGGCCAACATTTCAAGGGCTTGGTATGTTATGTTACTAAAGTAATTTTTCCTTTCTACGTTCTTGGTATGACAGTCCAATACTTTATGGTGTGAGACAATGAGGCTAAATATTGATTATTTTGACTTTTATTTTCGATTGGAGCTTTTGTATTTACTTATTCTGAAATTTGACTTGGAAACATTTTGTTGACAGGTGGAAGGATGCCATAATGATTCTACTATTGGTCGCCCTGTCAATTTCCATACTATTTCTACTGCTGCTGCTGTTCTTTCACAGGTAACTTGTCATTTTTACTTGTTTTTAGCATTGCATTTCTGATTTTGATGTATGGTTTAATGTAATGTGCCATGGGCACTGCTTTATTTTGGGGACCTTTGTTTTTCATGCAGCTATCTTGTTCTGACAAATCAGACTACTTACGAACTCGTTAGACGCAGGCGTATCCCGTATCTAAGGTCAGTGGGTGCTTTTATTCTCTTCATTCTATTCTGCATCATGCAAATTGTGCACTAGACTCATCTTGAAAGTATAAAAACAATGGCGTGTTTATGTATATCGATGGGATTATTTGTTGATAAAACACATTTGTTAGTTATCTGTTGGTAGGAAGTGAGTGTTGACAACATACTTGGTTGTCATTTTCATTATATGCAGGCGGATTCCGGAACGAGTATTTCCTTTTAGTAAAGGAGTTTGCAGAAATTTATGGGACTTCTGCTGTGTACGAAGCAGCAATTACAGTTTGGAATCTTTGCCCTCTCCTCAAGAAGTAGAAGAGAAATCGAGGCCTTACAGTTGCATGGATGTTTTAACCTGTCGTTGCTGCTGATATTATAGAGCAATGTATCATTTAGCAAAAACATTTGTGATTTTAACCCAAAAGAATACTTACTGTGAGGGTGTTTAGAATCAATCATTCTAGTTTAGTCAGGTTTACGTTTTGGTGGTGATTGTTTATTGTTCCTGTGTATGGAAATTTTGTCAACCAAGATTTAAATTGTGTCGTATCTTGTTTAATCATCCAGAAACATGATACAACAGCATTTCAATGTATTTATTGATAGACCGATGATCACTTCAGAAATTGTAAACTTTTCTCGGTTTTCATTTTAAATTGTTACTATATTTCTTAATTTTTTTACCATTTCTATAAGGCTTTAACAGTCAAATAACTGTCTAAATTATATACTTTTTTTCTTTTCAAATAGGTGCTTGAATTATATTTTGGGTCAAATAAGTGCCTAACGTTTCATTCCGTGACTCATTTAAGGTTTTCAATCAACGGTCGTCAAAAAAATTCTGTCATCCAATCATAACAACACAACTATGTTAATTAAATTGATTACTGTCTCGGTTGCAATAAAATACAAATCAGTGTTTGAATTCAGTAATGAAACTCAACAAAATGTACAAATGCTGCTCCAGCAACGTCTGAAGTACAAGTAATGCTCCCTATAAGGACTGTACATAATCTCTCCCGTAGGTGACACATTTCAGATTACATGTCAGTGTTGTTGATCCACCTCTCAAATCTCAATAGATTGGTGGACATAAATTTTCATGTCATAAAAATCCTAATGATAAAGTATGTTCAGGAAAGAAACTCTGGTATGGAGCAAGCTCCTAAACAAGCACTCTAATCCATCTTCAAAGCTTTCGAACACAGCATCCAAAGATTCCAAATTCGGCAGTGCGGATTGAATTTTCTTTCTCTCGGAGTCCTCTTTCGAACCCTGCAACGGTAAGTTGCTAACAGCGACATCGACTCTGTCTAATTCGTTCATTTTCTGCTCGTCTTCGCAGGCTGCTGCCGAACCCTTCCGCACCAACTTCGAAACCAACGACCACTTTGAGGGCTTCGGCTTCAACATGGACGGAGAAAGGAATGAGAGGAAGGTGTGAAAGAGGGAAGCAGTGATCAGGCTCGCTTCTTTAAGCAATGCAGCCACCGCGAACAGATGATGGTTCTGTTCTAACTCGGGAAAGTCACCGAACATGTCGTCCATTTGCTTCAATGATGCAAGAGAATTGGCAATTTCCCTTCTCATATTCTTCCTAGAGGTTATGTAACCACTAATGTTGCTTTCAATTCTTAGCTCCCCCGCCTTGCTTCGTCGAAGAGCCGATTGGAGTTCTCGAGCACATTGTTTCATCGACAGGACGGTATCCCTCGTGTTACCACATAGATCCAAGTGCTTCAACGAACAATCTAGCAATGCACTTTCCCATTCCCGATTGTGATGTTGAACTAAAGCTTGACGTGTGAGGGGCAAATTCAAAAGATCCTCTATGCAGATATACAACTCCGCTAGGCCGAATAGACCGGTGCAAACTGTATCGGCATTCGACGACGAAGCACCCTGCCAACACCTACGCTTATTCAGCTCCTCTTCCAATCGAAGCGTGCTCGGATGCGATCTAGAAGGAAAGCTAACGGATCGGACACTGTTTTTTCATAGACTTTGAGGAGAAAGCAGCCATTGTGACTCTGCTAATTAAGTTCAAATAATGAAGCATCAACATTTATTTATACCAACAAAGCTGGAGAAGGAAAGCAGTCAGAAATCACTATAGGCCCATGTACCAACGTGGAAGGCATGTGATGATATTGATATTTGATCAACTTGCCCTGTTTACTAAAACCCCCAGGGTTCTGATTTGGATACGGTGTATCTGACTTTTAGGATTTTTTTTAAACATTTCTGGAATGCGTCAAATAATGAACCAACACCACTGTCGAAAGCCGACCTGGTTTTTTCTAATGAAAAAAAAGGTGGGCATGTAAAGTGATGTAGATATGCAGGACCTTGAAAACTATGTTATTTAAGATACGAAGAAAGATTTAAACTTTAAAGCATTTAAACAAGGCATAATCAGAAAAATGTTTTTTTAGTTAGAGGTCTAAACTATTTTTTGGGCTAAAATAATACATAACGTTTTATGCGTTACTCAAATAAAATTTTTCGTCACGATTGTTAAAAAAGTTCTGTTATCCAAATCAAAACATTACATGTGATTTATTTCTGTTATTTTCTTTAATTTTTATTTTTAAAAATTAAAAAATCTTTAATTTTATAAATAAAACCTAAAAAATCTTTAATATCTATAAAACTTTCAACCCCAACTCAAACCCTAAACCCCTAAGTTCCTTCCTTCCCATCACCAGTTCAACCACAACCAACTGCCATTGTTTTGTCGGGCCAACACGACTATAAAATTTCATCATTCCATCGTCAAAAACTTACGAATGAATCATCGATTGCGCCATCGATGAACATTAAAAAAAGAGATAGATCGAGTTCTGACCGAAGACTAGAGAGTAGGGATGTCAACGGTGAGGTACGCAACACTTGGACCGTGAATGGTGGATTACCGGTGTATGAGAAATGCCAGATGGTGAGAGAGTTGCGATTTGAGGGTTTGATTAAAATAAATTAAAACTTTGAGATTTTTAAAGAAATTCAAAAAAATAAGTCAACATCATGTTTTAATTGAATGATGAAATTTTTGACAATCGTTGACGGAAAAACGTTATTTAAGTAATAAATGAAACATTGAACATATTTAGTCTGAAAAATAATTGAAATACCTATATAAAAAAAATAATATAGTATAAGTAATTATTTTACTGTTAGCGGTACCTGGTAGCAGAGACTTGCCGAGTCTTCTACTTGTTATATAATAATGCTTGTACAGATAACATGTTTAGATATGGGTACATAAATGCTACCACATTTAATATGAGGAGATCTTCTTATGGATTTTGGCCAGTTGGGTTCGAAATTAGGATCTTAAAATTTTACCTATAATAATAAAATGTTGTTTATCTTTTGCTTTATCTCACCGAAGAGAAAAGCATATATGGAGCTTCTAAATCCTATCTGGTTTCGACACGTGTTATGATGTTAACTAATGGGTTCATATCCAACACGTGGAGGGAATTGAGCAGAACACCAATAACCTCTACTTGAACCAAGGAATATAGTAAAAAGTTGGAGAAATAATGGAGCAGCCATTGTTATTTGAATTTGGTTCAAGATTTAAAGGGCCTTTTAAAACCAAATAATGTGAAGACAAGACAAGGTTGTGGACCAAAGTGTCCAACTCATCTGTACGGTTCAAGGCGTGGGCCTAACATTCAAGTCGGGTTTTAGTTCCAGATGCAATGCCTTTGCAATTCTGAGAATGCTTTTGATTTGTACCTACCTCTACAGGCGCCTTTAGAAGCTAACAAACTTCAATCATTTCATTTTCATACCATGCTTCACACTAATTAATATTCTTATTAATTTCTTTTCACCATTAAACAAATTTTAAAAATTGAAATTATCATTGTTTGTCAAGGGACAAGATATTATTATTTTTCTAAAGTATGTTGCTATAATAATATAAAATTTTTTTTGGATGTTTCCCCGATTCTCTAGAAATTTATCTCCTAAAGGTAGATCTATTTATAGTTAGGCTTTAGCTTGGATTTAGATTTTTGTCCTTCAGATAACTTAAACCGGTCCAAAAAGAGAAATAGTTTTAAAAAATAAATCTTATTTAAATTTACTTATAGAAATAATAATATTAACATAAAATTATATTTTTATTTTTAATTAAAAAATTATTATTATGAAAAGATTGAGAATGAGTCTTTTTTTTGCATGATTTGATCTACCTTGACTCATTAATATCTTTCCTTAAAGGGTAAAACTTTGATATAAATGCTGTGTAAAATTAATTTTACACAAACATGCGTATTTATACTAAAAAAATTCAAATCCTAAATTCTTAACCTAACCCTAAAAAACTAAAACCTAAACCTTAAACCCTATACACTAAATTCTAAACACTAACCTTAAATTCTAAACCATGCAACATAAACTCCTAAACTTTAAACCTTAAACTAAAACCATAACCCCTAAAACTAAAAGGCGCATGTAAACTGTGGATCAAAATTTTTCCTTACTTAAAATGCGTGTCTTATATCGAACTCAAGATTTTCCCGCATAAGTGTCTATTTCGAAATAAATCAAATGGTATTATAGTAGCAAAATTGACTCCTATATAATTTAATTGCAAAAAGAGTCATATATGGGAGTAGCTATATTCAAACATGAAGAGAATAACAAAACCTTGATATTTCTTCTTCTTTTTTGGCAGCAAACCTGGATATTTCTTTGTATGTTTAAAGAGAAACAATATTAGTGTTGTATTTGTAATGTTGACATGACAAAACAAACAATTATAATCGTATGGGTTGGAGGTAAAATAACTTTGAAACAGGCATCATGGATGGTTTTGATTAAAATGTGTTATTTAGAATATATTCAAAAACACTTCAACATAGATGAAATTAGTTCGAACAAAGAATTATGCACATAGCTTAGTCTTCAAAGACAAAGCCAGTTAATGATAAGAAGGTTATTGTTCTTCCTTAAATTTTTAATGTAATTGTTATAATAGCTGAGGTAATAGTTTCTCTCAAGAAAAAAAAATCCCAATGTTAACAAAAATAAAATAAGGAGAAGATAAGCACACAGCATAATTTGGATTGCAAAACTTCAATTTGTCTTTCATCTATAACTATACAAATTTTTGTATGAATTGGAATTGGAATTGAAATCGAAATCCCCTAGCATATCCTCTAAAACTTGGATGCCTCGGCAGTATTTGGCCTTCGAAATTACTCTATTGGGAAATGATGTTCAAAAGAGTGGTTCTTGCTTTGATCAAGTGCCTAAACAGGCACTCCACACGGTTCTCTAGTCCTTCAACGCTACTCTCCAACGCCACCAATCTTTCATGTACAATTTGCATCTTATCAACATGCAAAGCACGTCTGCAAAGTTTAGCATCCACGCTTTCAAATTCATTAACAACATCTCGCTTCTCTTCACAAGCTATGACACCCTTACGCATCAACTTTGCCACCGGAGACCATCTCGTTTGCTTCGACAAAACAGACAGAAACGAGAAAAGGGATCGAAATATGGAAGCTTTCGTTAAATTAACTTGTCTCAGAACTCGAATAACGGCCGAGAAATGATGGTCCTGGTCCAGACACGGCGATGCATTGAGTTTATCATCCATATTTTTCAATTCCACGACCAATTTCTTCGACTGCTTCTTCATCTCCTTCCTGAAGGAAGTGTAACGAAGGATGTCGTCCTCGATGCTCGAATCTGCCTTCCTCCTCCTCAGACCAGATTGAAGAACACGAACATGTTCCTTGACCTGAAACATGTAATCCCTCGCAATGCCACAAACATCTAAAAGCCTTACGTACCCGTCCAACAATTCATCGACACACTTCTCGTGTCGATGAACGGAGAGTACTTGTTGTGTTGAAGCCATGTTGAGAAGATAATTCATGCACTGATACAAGTCTCCAAGCCCCGAAAGACCGGCAGATATCGACTCCAATGTCGACAAAGCCGACGCTTCCCAGGTTTTGATCCGGTTCAGCTCATCTTCTATTCGGAGAGTGGTAGGATGTGACCTAGAAGGCAAGCTGATTGATCTTACATGGTATTTGCTCGCCATTTTGATTTGCATTTTTCTCCCTTGAAAATCAAATCACATAAATATCTATTTATATAACAAAGCAAAGAGTATTGAATGCATGAAACCTAAAAATAGTCATAACCTGTTTATTTATTCTCTCTCTAAAATATGTATGAGGTGTCCTGTTACCTTGTCGTTTCTGTGTTACTTTAATGCATGAAACCTAAATAGTCATCACCTGTTTTGCCTCCCTAGCTGCCACATTATCCACAAACCCAAACCATTTTTAAAGTATAAAGAATTGCAGGTGGCTCACTTTCTCTAAAGGTGGCTTACCTGGTTTTGTCTCCACATTTAAGAACCTTTGAACAGCAAAAGCTATTGAATAATATTTTTCTTGAGATTGAGATCCAGATCCGTTAGATAAAACCAAATGCAATGACTTATAGGTCTATTATAATTCCTAGTTCTCGATTATAGCAATAATTGGCCGACCTTTAATATTGTGTGCACGAGTGGCATGTACTAATTGCTCCTATAATTTATAGGAGGTTGAAATTCGAATTTCTTTAAAAATTAGAACAAATAATTAATAAGTTCTGGATGAAATGGCAAGACTTATTGTATTGTTAAGAGGAGGTAATCAAGAACTTGAACATGAATCCAAATATGAACAATGAGGCATACATAAAATATAAAATATAGGCTTAATTATAAAACAAATGTATAGATTATTTTTAGGTTATATTTTGATATACAAGCTAAAACTTAAATCCCTAAGCCTTTCATATTTAAGCTATAAAATCTAAAACTTAAATCCCTAAGCCGAACACCCAACAACCTAAATCTTACACTCTAATCCTTAAACTCTAAATTCTAATAATAAACCATAAATTTTACACCCTACACACTAAACCCCTAAATCCCTAAACCCTAAAATTAAAAGTTTATATAAGCCTGTGTATTAAAGTATTTTTCTTATTTTTCATTTATATGCTTAATATTATTTTTGTCAAAATAAGTGTTTAACGTTTCACTTTATTATCATTTTTAGATCAAATCATTAGTGGCGGTTAAAATTTTTCATTATTCAATGAATGCATGACATGTGATCTATTTATTAATATCTTTTTAGTTTTTAAAAACAATATAAAGTCTTTAATTTAAAAGAAAAACTCTTAAATCCCTAAATTTCTTTTCTATCACCATCAAATCAACCACCACTACTTACCCTTTCGTCATTGGTCTCTCACTATCAATTATCTTGCTCTTTCGTCGCCACAAATCAACGAACAAACGTCAATCGAACAACGAATGAAAAACACGAAAAAGGTGTCACACACAGTCGACAGATGACAAATTGGACGTTGCGAGTCTTGTTACAAAAAAGGAGAAATTATTGTTCCGGTGTCCGCGACGATGAGGCGTTTATTGGCGGTAGAGGAGATTTAGGGATTAAATTTAAAAAAAAATAGTTTACAAAATTTATTTTTAAAAATAAAAAATCAAAAACAAATCTATGTCAAGGGAGTAATTATTAGGCGACGATTCGATATTAAAAATGATAATATAATAAAAGTTAAACATCTATTTAAAAAAAACTTCGAACATCTAACACAAAAATGTAGTATGAATACTTATTTTACTATTAAGTCTAATATATATATATAAGAATTAATTGATTAAATTTCGGATTTCAAAGGATCAGATAAGAACACGTATTGTTTTCCTACCGCAACACGTGTGATAATAATATAAAGTCTGTATGTAATGGAAAACAGTGGATTTTGGGTATTTGGGTGGCTGTTATGGGCAAGGACAGGTGCTGCACTCTCAGTTATGCTAATAAAAATATGGACACCAATCATCCACAACTTTTGAGAAGCTGAAATGGAAAGATTGCTTTAGGTTTTAAGCAATCATGGTTTGATAGCAGCAACATACCATGACTACAGCATTCAAAATGCATTTTTAATTTGTGTATACCAAGTGGGAAAGAGGTTGATGCAGATTTTATAAATTTTGAATCAATGCTAAAAGTATTCTAAATGATAGTATATCGGAATGAAAAAGCTAATTAGTCTGCAAAATTTGAAACAATGGAATCCTCAATAGTTTTGACATAATCGTCTGTATTTGTGTATGTACATACATATACCTTCTGCTTATACAATTCTGTTACAAAATCTGGTTCTTGAACATTGGACCATTCCTTCAAAATTCAGATACCGTGAACAACAAGGAGTACAGTAGTATGTTCAAGGTGTGAGGATATTAAGTAAAGACACCCTAAGTTTGATTAGGCTTCTAAACAGGAAATCTAAACCTTCCTCCAGACCTTCTATGGTTGCACAAAGTGTCTCTAGTCTCTTTACTTCCACCCCTGCATCGATCTTGGCATCGTTTTTTCGAACTCGTCTACGGAGCGTATATAGTGTAAAGTCGACCGTCCCGACCTCATTGAAAAGCTTCTGATTTCTATCAGCAGCAACTGGTATCCATTTTGATATCAATGACCAACCTCCGGCTTTTGTTTTCATCACGGGCATCGAAAGAAACAAAAGCAGTGACCGGAACATGAAAATTGCGACCGCGTTGGATTGTTTCAGTGATTTTACCAATCTTAATAGATGGCAATCTACATCAAACAGAGGAAGTGCAACGTTATTGTTGGATTCCAATCGCTTTAGTACTCTTAGGCTTTTAGCAATGTTCTTTTTCAATGTCTTTCTAAAGCTGATATAAGCATGGATATCATTTCGAATGCTCGAATCTCGTCCCCTCCGGCGTAATGCTGATTGAAGGTCCTGTACTTGCCCTTTCATCATCGCAATCAGGTCTCTCGCGGTGCCACATGAATCTAGCAATCTGACCGAATCATCGAGTGCCTCTTCTACCGGTTCTACATTTGTCCGATGATGAAGGGCTTGGTGAGTGAATGGAGACTGAATGACTTCCTCAATGCTGTTATACAACTTTGCAAGCCTAGTGAAACCGGCACATAGGGTCTCACCACCACCTTGAGTTGTTTGTACACCCGACGAAACTCTGAACGTTTTGAGCTCGTTCAGCTCCTTTTCAATCGAATTAAGCTGCAACCTGGACGGCAAGCTAATGGATCTGACCGGAACATTCGCAGCATGAACTACAGACGAGCAGGCCATATTTTTCACACTAGGGATGCTCGAAATACACAGCGCGAAGGTCGACCGATCAATATAAGCTCAGACATCCATAATTCTTGTATATATATTTATGAGAAAGCAATTTGACGCCAAAGTCCAATCATTGGCCATGTGATAACGAAAGGGATTGCCCTGCAATCGGAAGATCCTTGTAGCACAAATTGCCTACAACCTGCAACCGTTTATCTTTGTTTAATGTTACGTTGGAGAGATGAACAACAAAGCATAGGGATGATTCATTTTTGTTTTATGATTCGGGAATTAGGTTGAGAACATTCAAGGCTGGCAAGTCATGATTCACCAATAGAGATGGGAGGTCCATTGACAAATCATAGCGGAAAAAATATTAGAATAAGAGACACGATGAATCTGGAGCTGACTCCTAAGCAAAGATTCTAGGGCGGCCTCGACATACAATGGAATCCATAGGCAACTAGGTGAAACACAGATTGTTTGTTGAACACGACAAAGTAAATTGTAAAATTGTCTCGACCTAACACAGCTGATTGGACCGCCTTGTGAATTGATAATTTAGAATTTTTTTTTGGACATTCCCAGGTTTCTCGAGATTTTTTCATCCTTGACAAGTTAAGTTTAGTTTAGTATTTGGACACCCAAAAATTTAATATAAAATGCACTTATTTGTGAATTATATTTCCAGTTCTAGTTGTATAGATGCATTTAAGGATGGCAAAACCTTGAAAGATCTGTAATTATCCGGAAAAGACAATTTCAAATTATACTCTCACGATACAGTCCATTGGATTGATCGGATCGTGATAAAAACTAGAAACAAATAGAGTGAGAAAGCCTTTGGTTGAGAGAAGGCCGATGAGCAATGGGGAGGCAGAGTCTAATACAGTAAAGCACAAAATCGCATGCATCACAAGCTCCATCCATAGCCAAGGGAATGCTGTGATTCTCCTTGTCCCCCATGATTTTCCGTATCCTAGCCATAAATTAACATTATTGTAGTTGCCAAATGCAGTGTATTGTCTTCCTGTAAACGTTCAATGGCAGAGGGCATCAATCTAGTGTAAATTTTGTTGTCCAAATTTCGGTGTATGACCAATATAAGCTCGCCATCTGCAAATAGAGATTGGAGGGTGTCAAGATCCTTTGCACCAGATCCACCATATCCGCAGTTGTCGTACAATTATTGTTCTTCAATTTTGTGATTATGTTTTCTTGGTCAAGATTACAAATACATGTACCTGGCAATACGTACGGGTATCACAAAATACAAAACTATATACTTAAACCATAATTATCGCTTGTTAATGCATGCATAATCGTGGTTCATATGAAATGATAATACGACAAAACGCATATATATTCGTCCACCTACTGAAGGAACACAACATGAAATAACATGGAAGATGAATTACATGTTCCCATGCCTATGAACCAACAACCAGAACAGGAAAGAAAAAAAAATCAAATTGTGCAATGAAATTAGAACAACTTGCTGCCATTTTACACAGAAGGTTCAGTTGCACCAGTTGGATAAACCCTACTTTGCTAACAATGAAAAAGGGTAATGATCGGGCTTAAACCCCGACTCCTTAAGCACACCAACCGATCTCATCGCCTCGCGTAAATTCTTTGAATTACAAACATTATCAATCAATACGGTGTAAGCAACAAGACTTTACGCCAAACCATACTCAAAGTTCTACACTTGCATAAATTCTTAACAAGAAAGTTGAACGTATGGGTATATCAGGCGGATACTGCTTTAAAGAAAGTTCTTTTACCAATTCTACGGCATGATCAATTCGCCCAAATTCGCAAAGCGACCGGATAACGATATCGGTGGTGGCTTGATTGGGTTTGAGCCCGTTATTGACCATCATATTGAGGATTTGGTTAACAACGGAGAGGGAGGAATCGGGTCAAAGTATTTTCTTTTAAATACGAACAGTGAGGAGGTTAAAAGAAGAGAAAATTAAATATTTCAATTTCACATTGACTAGAAGATAGAGATTGCAGTTCAAAATAATATAAGGTTAAAATTTTGATTCGAATTTTATTGATTATAAAAAAAATCAAAAGAAGGGGAGACATTTTGGTATTAGGTACATCACAAATGACAGTCGACGATGATCGAACTACGCTAATGAAAGATGTAGCATAGGGAAGTAGAAGGCTAGAATAATAGATTAATTTCGTAAATAAAACTACCCAAAACACGACGATTTGTTTATTTTTATATAATCAACGATTAGGTGGGCTAAAAAACCGAATCAAAAGTTAGGTGATAAAATTGTAAATTTTAAAGTTATAAAACCAAAACAAAACACACTAAAAATTTCGTAATTAAATGCGTAGTTTCCGAATTTTCAAATTGAACATCTTTCTAAGTACCTAATATGGATATTATTATATATTAGCACAGGGTTACTAAATCCATTTTGCAGGCCCGATAATTGTTGTTACAAATTTTAAATACTTTCTCATTTTAAAATATGTTTTATTTCTGTATTAAAAAGGTAAAACAATTAACATCATTATTGGCGAAAAAAATAAAATAACTTACATAAGCTTAATATGTTTGTTACTTTTTCGTCAGTTAATTCAATTTATAAAAAAATTTAAAACATTAAAGGTCAAAAAGAAGGGAAGACCTTAAAACTTTGTCTTATTAATGATTTTTTTTTAAAAATTATTAAATAGAGATATTTACATTTTCGAAATAAATATCGGGATTCAAACTCACACAAGATAAAATAATATTAATATTTTTGATCACTCGACCAATTAGTGGATATCTTAAAGCTTGAAACTTTAATCTTATTAATGCTCTTCTAACATAGCCTCAACTCAATCTCCAAGTTTCAATTTATGGTTCTTTCCAAAGTGTCCTCGTTAGAGCTTTAAATCAAGAGATTAATCCTCGAAACATAAGTGAAGCCAGCGTCGACGAGGGTTCTTATTACTCTCAGTTATATTTCACTACATGCGGTTTTCATAGTGATTACAATTTTATTGTACTTCTGATTTTGAGATGGGTGATTTTTTGGGTTCCATAAAGATATCTTCACCGTCAAAATGGAGCTAATGAGATCAAAGTGCATTTGACTAAAGTTGAGAAAGATTGTAGAATTTGTCATTTGGGTCTAGAGAGTAACAACCACGAATGTGAGATATAAAAGTCGGGCTAAATTGATAAATTTTATAAATGTGGGTGTTTAAATTTGTTGAATTATTTAGATCGAGACTGAATTGAAAGGATTTGGTATTAAATGGGTTATTGTATCAATTAAAAAAATATCACCCAAGTAATTCAATTTCTTCGAGGGCTTAATTGATAAAAAAGTTCAAGGGCGTAAATGTAACACCCACAGATCAATAAGGGTAACCCGATCCAATCCAAGGTATCATATTCGAATCACCATAGTGACCCACAATAAAAATTCAAATAAAACCATTTAAAACCATAAAACAACTTCTGAGTCAAAATACAAGTTCCGAAATTATTTATTTAACATAACAATGTTCATAAATACACGTTATAAAAACGAATCTCATACTTAAATATAAAACAAGGCGTAACATACATGCCACTAATTATACAGGTATTGTACTCCGCAAGCAGTGCCGAAAGAACTCTCATATCGATGTCGATAACTGCAATGTGTTCAATCTTTTAACCTGTGATGGTAAATAACAACATGAGCTTGGAATTGAGATAAGAATCAACAAGGAGAGAGATTATGGAAGTTGAACTGGTGTGATGAAACTGATGTAAATAACAAGAAGGTATATGGCAAAGCATGAAACTTATGTGATGAGCCTAGAATCAACAGGTTTCAGTTGTGATAAGAAATTTTCATATTGTTGTTATACTTGAAGGTATAAGCCATTCTTGATTTGATCACCTGAGTACCAAACAAGATGCCTATAACCCAGATAATCAGAAGGAGAGAGATTACGAAAGTTGAACTGGGAAGTTAAGCGTGTTTCATTAAGCTCAGATTGAACGCATATTGAGAGTTTCAGACTTTAGTAAATTAATTCAGTAGGGTAGATTTTAAAAGGAAAAGAAAAGTTTTATTTTAATTACCTAACTGCCCTCTAACCGTACACCAATATGCAGTATCCTATAATTGTATTCAGAAAGACTTACCCAGGCCCATTGGGCGTAAGGGAATGTCTTAGGTCCAGAAGGACTTACCAGAGCTGAGCCTACAGATCTTCAATCATATCCCAGATAATCTATAAAATCAATTTTTATCCAATAGACAGTAATATCAGAAAACATGTGCCAGATATATTTTTGTATCAGAAAACAAAAGCCAGGAATTGTGCTTTCATTTCGGATAATAGAGTCATACTTTTAAATCAGTACAGATAGTCTTAGTTTAAAACAGAGAGAATATTCATGGACACATGAAACACACTCTATGGTCCAAGTTATTTCTCGGAGACACTTGATAACTATCAGAAGAGAACATTGAACATTTGAAAAATTGACTGATTTCATAACGAGATCCCTATAAAAAGGGGGTTTGGTACTAACGACCCAAATCAGACATTCGGAGGTTGATACATCAGGATCATTGAGAATTCAAATATATCATAAGTGATCCAATCATTTAGGCCTACAAGGGTATTATGGTTATTTTGACCTTCATGGGCAATTTGGTAATTTAAACCAACAAGGTATAAACGGCGATTTAAAGAATTTAGGAATTCTAATTGCTCATCAGGTTTCCAAGTCCATTTGAACTAATCGGAACCCATCATTACAGTGTTTACCATTCAACCGGATATGTACACCTTAAGTATTCATTTATCATAACTGACTACAGTGTATAACAAAATAGATGCCTTCACCAATCAATCATTGAATGTGCTACGAGAAATCGAACATGTATTCGTGAGGTATTTTCCATGTACTATAGCAATATCAGGAGTGACTGTCGTACATGAGTCAGGCTTTATATCACGTAAGGGCATTATAGTTATTTAAGTTGTATTAGTACTTTCAGTATTGAAAAGGTTCTACATATTCAAGGTCATTGAAGTATTATAGTTATTTCAGAGCTTGGGGGTGTTACGGTCATTTTGGTGCTTAACAGTATTTTCAAACATTTCGAAGCCTAAGGATATTTTTGTCATTTCAATCAGTCCGGTCATAAAGTGTACATTTAGTAAATTGATCTTTCGATATTTATTTAGTGTATTTCCAAGAAAAAGATTTTTCATATGTTTATTCACAAATTATGGAAAACTAAGCATTTCGCAATCTCGGAGGTTAGAAACATGATTTCAGAATTTTCCAAATAGATCGAAAATGTAACAGTTTGAATCAGGGATTCTATCGGGTCATATATGAATTCCCAGATTCATTATCACTTCCAAGGGTATTCGGTCCTTTTTACACCTCAAGGGTATTTTCATCATTTCTCATCCAAGTATTTCAGGTATTAAATCTTTTAACAAGAATAATCGGTATTGAAGATTCAAGATTAATAATTTTATCAATTATTCATGAAACTTGGAATTTTCTATCCGGATATCCAATTTCTTATTCGAGTCTTAACCAAATTATTATCCTTTTAAAATAGTCAGCACACCTTTTAAAATAATCTATGATAAGCACATGATCAATCATATTCATTCATGCAATAACCACTTACCAACATGTTCCGTAAAGCATGTAATAGGTAGTAAAGTATTACCTCGACTCCGACTACATCGGTTAGCCTTTGATACACTCGTTGATCGTTCTTGAACCTGAATTCGATGTCCCTTAAAGATACAGGGAAATGTGGATATGTTCAATTAAACATATCCCATAATCAAACATTTACTCAATTATATTGCCCTTCAATTGATTAAGTAAATACATAAGCATGCTCAAGTTCAAGTTTAGATTTGAAGGCTTTCGAGTTAGAATTTCGCGAAACAAACTTTAAAATCGGACTCAGGACGTCGAAAAACATAAAATAAGAGTTTTTGGATAAAAGTTTTTGGTCAAAGTCAAAGATCAATGGTCAACGGGCAGGTCAACCGGCAATGGACAGTGTCATAGTCAATTGAGTTGACTCAGACGAGTTGACTTAAGTGGGTTGACTCAGTCAATGGGTTAACTCGGTCAATAGGTTGACTCAGGCCAACAGGTCAGGTTGGATGGGTTCGGGTTAGACGAGTCGGACTCAGGTCGGGACTAGGCTCAGACTGGTTCGAGTTATTGGGCTTATATAACATTGGGTCTAACCCAAAGGCCATTGGGCCTAAAAATAGGCCAGACCAACAAACAAAATAGGCTTGATCCGGTTCAAGGGACAGCCAGTTCAGACATGCTGATTTTGGGTTAAACCGGCTCGGTTTAACGAGGAACCGGCCATAGCGGCTGGAAACCTCCCCTGACAGTGCATGATCGCCACGTGCGGCTTATCTGACCGAAAAACACTCCAAGATAACAGCAGAAGACGTAAAAACACAAATCAAAGGGTTACAAAAATTTACTGAGGCTGAAACGGTTGCGACACGACGACCAAAGGAGAAAACCATTCAGTTTTCTCACTTTCTAGCGACCCCCGAAATGGTGGAGGAAAAACGATTTAATGGTCAGGTTTTGCTTGCTACGACACGGGGAGGACAGCGGTGCTGGCGGTGACTCACATCGATGATAGAAGCGGCCAAAAACGATAGGAAACGATGAAGAACATTTAATTTCCTCTGAATCTTTTAATAGTTTTTCTCGGCGATCGGCGACGTATCCCCGCGAGTGGTCATTAGGCTTCGGTCGAAGCGAGACGAGAATTACGACGATGGAGGCGGTGCACGCCACAGACCGACGATTACCAAGATCGGAGACGATGAAGTTTGGGAAAACTTTTAGAATTCTCTGGACACTTTTCTCTCGATTTTCAGACAAGACATGGGCAATTTAGGTAGTGGGGAGTTTTGGAGTTTTTAATTAATGTTTGTATAAGCCACAAATTAAAGCTTGATAATAAACTGGGGTATATCATTGTTAGACATGGTATTAACATAATTGGTTAAGGCTTAGGCTCAACATGCAAAGGTCAGTGTTTCAAAACCTCAAGACTACAACCATCTTTTCTTCTCTTTTTTTCTTTTCATTTTTTATACCATTTATTTAAGGTGTTATAGTAATTGATTTTTTTAAAAAAATTTAAGGGCTTTTTACACCCTTAAGTCTAATTAAATCTAATCAAATCGATTGCAATGACAAGAGTTTGAATCTTGACGTTGTAAATATAACAAATTAAGGTGAAGAATAATCCCCATAATGAGTCTCTATGGTACATGATTTAATCCTTCAAAAACATAGTACATGATTTAAATTAATTTTTTTATTAAAAATAAATAATCATCATATGCCTCATTAAAAAATTTTCTTAAACATAAATAAAAAAGTACACATGGTAATAATTACATCAAATAACCATAATAATTCGACAAAAGATAAAACAGGAAGAAAGAACATAATCAATCCGCCACATTGAGAATATATTGCTGAACAACGCAGCAACTTCGAATGATGGACTCCAATAGAGGATTTCCCAATCGGTTTCCCTCGACTCAATGAAGCAAATTTATTCGTAACAGTGTTCCTCACATACATAATTTAAAGTAATTAATTAATAGGACGAATATCGGTAATTATATTAAAAATATCAAATTATTAAATCATTTGATAGTTTCATAATAATTTACTGCTGATGATTTCAAATCAAAATCTTATTAACTAGATCCCGTATCTAAATACATAATCACAATTAGCAAAGAAAATAATTTTGTAATAAAAAAGATTTGGCAAATAAAATATATGGTTTCGTAGTTCCCTTAATTGGTCGATTGGCTAATAATACTTATGTTATTTATTTTACATAGATTCGAATTTTGATATTTATCTTGAGAATGTAATATCTACTTAATCAATATATATAGAGTTAAATTTAATTACATGGTGTAAATTTTTTTAAATTTTATACTAATTTATGATCATTGAATGAATGGAATAGAAAGATAAAAAGAAACATCGAGCCTAAAGACAGCAAGTCTTACATGCAAATCAATTTCTTTTCCTTTTACAATAAATTTGGAATGTTGAATATCTGCCACAAGCTCTCGCTTCTTACAACATCAGATGTTCATTTTAGAAACATCAAGTGCACTAATTATAATATAATCATGGGCGCCCTTGATCATCATGCCGAAATGCAACAAATCCATTTTTTCTTCTCGCTTTTCTTATTCGAAACAGTGTTCTGGAACCTCCTCTTCGACGGCGTATTCCCGGTGGCCTTGGCCACCTTCTTCTCGTCGCTAGCCTTTTCAAAAATCACCGTGAATCCTTCCGCCGTTGCCGGGTCGTTCACATCCCACTCTCCGAATTTTGGTAGAGTCCTCTCCCTCTGATTAGGTGATTCCACCATGAATAATAGTTTGATCAAAGAATGTGATCAATCTCCAAAGCCAATGATTTTGATATTTGACTCCACGTTTTGCTTTTGTGCGTTTCGGATTGGAGGCGGACAGCCTTTATAAAGGGTGCGAGGATAAACGCAAGGTGTGTTATCCGTTTTGTCTATGCACTGTACAAGTAACCAACTCGAAGCTTAAACCAATCATTGTTACGTTGCAGCCAGGCTAAAAGATTGGTTGGGTCTTTCTAATTTCGGAGTTTTGTTCTGTATTCTTGTCGTTTGATATTATTGATTCTACATGTAAAATTATCCCGATGAGTCTAGAGTACAGTAGAGTTACTGTAGACTATGGTGCAGGACGACCAAAGCGTTACTAAAATATGAAACTTAGAATATTACACATCAATCAGAATATTATAAAATTTGATAATATTTTTGTTTAATGCTGTAATAAAGGTTTTTTTTTCCTCCTTCGAAAATAGCAATGGTTGGTTTTAAAAAAATATGTTTTTACGGAGTCAAATGAGACATCACCCGGAGACCGGGATAACACTCCCAGCAGAACACCGTAAAAATTTTGAAAATGGAAAATGAAAAAAAGATTGAGTCGTCATCGGCCACTTTGGTAGGCCAGACACTATTAAAAGGTAACCAGAGATTCAAAATTTTGGGTTCGGGAGTCGGTTGCGCGTGGGGAAGGATTAGCACCCCACAATGCCCAAAATTGGTACCGCGTTGATTGAGTGTTGTCGTTGGAAGAAAATAAAAATTTGAATCTTTAATTTAAAATTTAATCCCAAAAAAGCGGTCTAAGGAGAATATTTCCATATTTAAGAAAAATCGAGAAAAATGACACCTGAATAAGTCAGGATGCCACTTCCTAGCCGGATTCCGAAATAAATTAAAAAATATTCCCTTAAATTGGCCGACTTAAAAAAAAATATTCGAAATAAAATAAACAACAACAAAAAATACATATAATATAATACTCATATATTATATAGTGAAAAAAAAAATAATAATAATAATAATAATGATGATGATGATAATAACATACATATATTTCATGAAATAGTAATAATATACATAGTATAGTAATAATATAATATATATTAATAAAAATAAAATTGATAATATATACAAAATAATATATACGTAGTGATAATGTACTTTATACTATATACATACACTATACATTAATATACTATACTATATAATGTACATATATATATAAATACAAAATATAATATATATATATATATTTATAATTATAAATATAAAATACATACCGTGTAATAGGAAAATATTATATATATATATACATATGTATATATATATATAATAATGCATAAATATAATAATAATCAAAAGGGACCAAATTGTAAAACAAATAGAAATTTTAAAGTTAAAAAAGGACTAAATTGAAAATAAATAAAAAAGAGGTGCACGGAGAGAAAAAGAGGATGGCGGAGGGACCAAACTAGTGATTTCCCCTTTTAAATTTGGATAAAATAAAATTTTAAGGATCAAAATGAAAGACATTAAAAATAATTAGGGACTAAGAGGGTAATTGTACCATACGGAAAGACTAAAACGAAATTTACCTATTTTTAAAAAATTTGCACGGATCTTCCCCGGGTCGGGTCATACACGCGGGTCGGTAAGGGTGAAACGACGTCGTTTTGGGTTGGTATCTGACGCCCAAAACGACGTCGTTTTGAGATTGCCTTAAATAGCACTTTTATTGCCAAAAAAATCATTTGTTCACTAAGTGATAAAATTTTTTTAAAATCCTCCCAGCTCTCTTCTCTTCTTTGTCGGCAGCTGGTCGCCGACTTTCAGTGCCGCCGTCGATCGGTGGCAGAGCATCGCCGTCTACGACGGCCGGGATCTTCAAAATGGCCCAAATGTGAGCTTTTTTATCTCGAACTTAAATTTTTTGTTATCTTTCGTTGAATCTAAGCGGAAATTTCTAGATCTAAGAAATAAATATCCGAAAAAATATTTACCTTTTGTGCTTTTAGATTCGGATACTTTTTTGTGTTTCGAACTAAAAATTTCTCTAGATTCGAACCTCTTTTTTATTTTCAAAAACTTCCCCCTAAAAACCTTCTCTTTACATTCGATTTGGGGTTTTTATAACCTATTTTGATAAATGCATAATAAAAAAATCACAACTTATTCTATTTTTTTGCAGGTTTGGGCGGTGGCCGGCAAGGTGGGCAGTGGCCGCCGCACGTGGCGGTCATGCGCGCGGAGAGTGGGCAGAAGGGTGCGGCGGCTGAGCAGTGTAGGGGTATTAGGGTTTTCAAATTTAGGTTAAAATTAGGGTTTGATTAATTTGGGTTAATGAGTAGGATATTTGGGTTTGTAAAGTGGCATTGGGTCTGTTTTTATATTGGGCTAAGCTCAGACAGAAAATGGGCTCTACAGTTGCCCCTCTTTGCGTATTGTTGTGTAACAGGAATAGAGCAAAGACAAAAGAGTAACCATTTTATGTCCGGTGGGGTCTGGATTCATTCTCTCTGGCCACCGCTTTTTCTTTGGCTTCGCTTGATCTTCTTGCTGCTCTTTAGAAGCATAATCTTCAAAACTGAGAAGACAAAATCTTCAAACTGGAGGATCCGTCAGGGAAGACAAAAAAATCAGAGGTGATCCGTTAGAAGAGACAAAATGAGCTCGACTTGCTACGACTCTGACAACGACTCAATGCTTGAAGAAAATTTGACCTGGCTGCAACACTGACGAAGAGGCAAGGTTTGCAAAACTTGATCCAGCTGCAACACTAACGAAAACAAAGGATCGAAAGATGAAAGTTCAGCCCAACTCCAACACCGTCGAGGAGGCAGGACCGAAAGTTAGTGAATTTTGATGCAGAGCTTCTTTTGCATTTTTTCCAAATATACATGGATCAACGGTTTTGAGTTGCCTTTACCGGTAGCCGTTTGCACTAGGCTAGTTATACCATTCCCCTGGGTACAATCAGTTTGTACCAATCGTGACATTGTATTTTTCAAAATATTTATTTTCCTTCGACCATTCGCGAAAATAGATTTTTTATGGATATTTGAATTATCCATTATCTTAAACTTTACCGTGTTTAAGCACGTTGTGCCAACATTTCTGCTGGACTCGTCAAAAACTTTGATCTAGCTGCATCAATGACGAAGAGACAAGATCAAAATTTGGTTCAGTTATCCCATCAACGGAAGGACAGAATCAGATAACAACAACTTAGGTCTTATTATGCCCTCAACGACAGAGTAAGAATAAACAGCGCCTTGAGCCCAGCCACACCTTCAACGGAAGGACATGATCAAATATAAGCAACTTGAATTCTACCACACCATCAATGGAGAAGCAAAATCGAATAATAACAACTCAAACCTTACTACACCATCAACGGAGGAGCAGGAATGAACAACAACTTGGACCTTACTACGCCCTCAATGGAGGATTAAGAACAAATTTTGAACCTAGACACACCATCAACGAAGGGATAAAATCAAATAACTTGGATTCTACCATGCCATCAACGGAGAAGCAGAATCTGGATAACAACAACTCAAACCTTACTTTACCATCAACGAAAAAGCATGGATGAACCGCAACTTGGACCTCACTACGCCCTCAAAGACGGAGTAAGAACGATCAATAACTTGAGCCCAGCCACACCATCAACGGAGGGACATGATATGATATCAGTAGCTTGGGTTCTACCGCACCTCAACGGAGAAGCATAATCTGGATAACAGTAACTCAAACCTTACTACACTATCAACGGAGAAGCAGAGATGAACCGCAACTTGGACCTTACTACGCCCTCAAAGACGGAATAAGAATGATCAATAACTTGAACCTAGCCACACCATCAACGGAGGGACATGATCGAATAACTTGGACTTGGATTCTACCACGCCATCAATGGAGAAGTAGAATCTGGATAACAGGAACTCAAACCTTACTACACCAACGTCGGAGGAGTAGGAATGAACATCAACTTGGACCTTACTACGCCCTCAACGGCGGAGTAAGAACGAATCTTGAATCTAGCCACACCATCAACGAATGGACAAGATCAAAGGATGAAGCTTTGATTTTTTTGATTGATTTTTCTTTATGATGATTTTTTTATTTTTTTTATTTTTCTAATTCTTTTTTTATTTTTTTATTTTTTGAGTTATAACTGTGAGAAAGAGATAATATTCGCGGAAGAAGTTTGGTATTAGCTGCACCATCGACAGCAATGCGAGATATACTAAACGATGGATTAGCTACATAAATAGGGAAGCCGAATCTGGACTGACTTGGTCTACCACTACTGGATGTTTGAGCTTTTTCTTTATATTCGGCCTCCTTCGGGCTATGGATTTGTCCTTACGTCGTTGCCCCCATTGTCGAGGTCCTTCAGTCTCTTCTTTGGACCTGTTTGTATGTCCAAATAAATGCACCATGAATGCCCCTAACTTTTATGCCTAATGCACATGTATATTCTAAATGTATGATAGCTCCTATGAATGTATGATGCATGTGTTTGATGTCAAATGGTCCTAATAAATGTGTGAATGATGATTTTTCTTTTTGCCCCTCAAAGGGATGCCCCTGACTCTATGTTGGTCGGATTGAGTTTTCGGTCTTAAATTACGAAGATGCCCTCAATTCTTTTCAGCTTTGATCGTCTACCGGTAGAGTTATCTTTCTGCTTGTATGCCCCTTACAGAAGCGCCTTGTAGCAAATTTAAACTTATGGTTAGGTTAAATTAGGCGTGGGTCATATAGATTTTGATTCACATTACGCATGGGTACGATCGAATCGAGGTGAACAAAATATATTTTCCATTGAATCTTGTAGTTTTTGGCCCGTACAAAAGGCTCTTACTTCCATTGGGCTTAGGCAAATGAGGTACACAAAAAAATTTCTTTGAAAGAGATGAAAACTACAAGAGGACCTATTGTAGTTAAGATAGTTCAACAACTATCCTGGTCCAAATAGTCAAAATGGGGTATGCCCAAACCCGTATATCGAGAATTTTAGTTATGACCTTCATGCTTCGGTAAGGGATTTTCGATCGTGTCCGGTCCTGCAAGGTTTTCGATACTTAGTACACCAAGTTTGATGTACTTTTCCACTAGCCTTTTAAAGCCCCAATAGTTCTCAATTGTATGGCCAACTTGTCTGGCATGATAATCACATCTTGCATTGGGGTCATACAACTTAGGAAAAGGAGGTTGTATTGGGGCTTGGTGGTATGTTCCACTATATGAGCATTAAGCATATCTTTGTATAGGTCTACGTAGAGAATTGGCAGTGGGGTGAACTCCTACTTTTCAGTGTTCTTCCTTTGAGCATAGTCTTGGTTTGAAGAACCTTGGACACTTGCAGCTTTGGGTTGTATCATTGTCGTCGACTTTGCATAATTAACATTATAGACACCTGAAGCGTTAACTTCGCTGTCATTCTTCCCATACGATGTTTTCTTGTGGGATAAACTTCCGTCGATGTTAATTTTGTTATTCTTAACTACATTTTTGATAAGCTCACCAAATAAGACTAGATCGGCAAAATTGGTGGTTGCATTTCTTATAAGGCGATCCAAGGTTGGGCCTTTCAATGTTTGGATAAATATAACCGTTGTCTCCTTCTCACCGAGTGGGGGTTGAACTTGTGCCGCTACATCCCTCCAACGTTGTGCATACTGTCTAAAGCTCTCGTTAGGCCTCTGTTTCATGCGTTACAGAGTCCAACGGTTTGGCACCATATCGCTAACGTACCGGTATTGCTCTAGAAAAGCCTTGGCCAAGCCTTTTCATAATTTTTTCTTGTGACGACTCAGTTGATTATACCATCTGGTGGCAGATTCGGCTAGGCAGTCTTGGAAGCAGTGGATCAACAACTTGTCATCTCTACCATATCCCGTCATTCTTCGACAAAACATGGTAAGATGAGCACGAGGACAACTCGTCCTATCATATTTCTCGAATTCTGAGGCCTTGAATTTAGGGGGCATCACCAAGTCTTGGACAAGGCTGAGTTCGTTAGCATCAAATCCAATGAAAGTGTCCACTACCTCTACGGCTTCGATTTTTTCCTCGAGTCACTTGCAACGATCATCGATCTCCCTTGAAGTCTCTATCTTTGGTTTATCAAATTCGACCAACCGATCTATTTTTGAGATGAAATTTTCAGCTTGATTTCCCCCTGGCTTAGCTCCTAATGCAGTGGGTATATTCATAGGGGATGAGGTATCATCCTGATGGAGTGGTGTCTTCCCTCAAGAAATATTCTTTGAGGATCAAGTTAAATATCAGTATGAGAAAGAGTAAATCTCAGAGGATATGCGAGGCCTTCGTCCACATCAACGAGGCTTTCTATAGGATTTGCAGCAAAAGCCTCTTCTTGCTCAGGGGGGTTGTGTCCTAGCATTTGTGCTATTTGGCTTAGCATGCCTTGCTGGTATTTCTTGATTTGTTCCCGCATGTCTTGTTGGGCTTCCATCTTCTTAGCCAAATCTACTTGCATGTCTCTTTGAATTTGTACAATGCAGCATAATCTATCATCGTTCGTCATTTTGGTCTTGCATCGAGTTCCGTAGTGGTGCTGAATTGGTTGACTTTTTGCTCTATCCACTATCACTGTCATGGGGCATCCCAAGGATTAGTCTTAAAATCTTTAAGAATGAATGCATGTAAATGCAAGGTGCATGTCCTAGATGTGGATGTACTAATTCAAAAATGGTTCTCGCGGCTCAACTTTCGAACTCGTGGGATTCGTTCGCAACTTTGAATGTTGCATTGATATCTAGGGTACTAGATTTTCTCCCGATGATGATTTTTTTCTCACATTGGGAACTAGTCGTGAATTAGTACTTCGTGCGAATGAAACGCAAGAAATTAAAATGATGGGTCATGCAATTAATGCAAAATGAATTTAACATGATGCGATTTAAAAGGAAGCGGGGTCAGTTTAAAATAAAATAATCAAATAAAATAGTTAAATGGTAAAAAGGTAAAAAAAAAACTGTACATAAAACAAATAAAGGCACAAAAGCCTGAAAAGGGTGACTGCTAAACAGACAGAGTTTCGCATGGCTTAAAAGGGTGGCTCCTACAGCTCACTATATGTGGTTCGGATCTAAAGGAAAAGGTACCCGAACTGTCGCGATGACATCGATTCGGGGGAATACGACCCTTATACCATACAGTGGTGAAAACCCCACGAAATATAAGGACCAGTACTCCAGGAGCACATTACAACACTATACGTGAAAACCCCACGAAACGAAGTAATCTCTCCCACTTAAGGGTTGAGGAGCCTGAGTTGAAAGCCCATGCATGGATGCCGAGGGATTAAAGATTAAATCAAATCGAATTTTTAAATTTCTTGCAAGACAACACAAAAATCAACATTGGCCTGACTTTTTTTTTTAAAATATCCCCAACGGAGTCGCCAAGCTGTGATAAGAGTTTTTTTCCTCCTTCGAAAATAACAATGGTTGGTTTTAAAATATGTGTTTTTACGGAGTCAAATGAGACATCACCCAGAGACCGAGATGACACTCCCAGTAGAACACCGTAAAAATTTTGAAAATAGAAAATGGATGGAGTCGAAACATTGGTAGGCCAGACACCATTAAAAGGTAACCAGAGATTCAAAATTTTAGGTTCGGGAGTCGGTTATGCGTGAGGAAGGATTAGCACCCTCACAACGCCCAAAATTGGTACCGGGTTGATTGAGTGTTATCGTTGCAAGAAAATAAAAATTCGAATCTTTAATTTAAAATTTAATCCCAAAAAAGCAGTCTAAGGTGAACATTTCCATATTTACGAAAAACCGAAGAAGATGACACTTGAATAAGTCATGATGTCACTTGCTAGCCGGATTCCAAAATAAAGTGGAAAATATTCCCTTAAATTGGCCGAGTTTAAAGAAAAATATATGAAATAAAATAAACAACAACAAAAATACATATAGTATAATACTCATATATTATATAGCGAAAATAATAATAATATACATAGTATAGTAATAATATAAAATATATTAATAAAAATAAAAATGATAATCTATACAAAATAATATATACATAGTGATAATGTACTTTATACTATATACATACACTATACATTAATATACTATACTATATAATGTACATATATATAAATACAAAATATAATATATATATAATTATAAATATAAAATACATAATGTGTAATAGGAAAATACTATATATATAATAAAAATAATAATGTATAAATATAATAATAATAATAGTAATAATGATAATAAAAAGGACCAAATTGTAAAAAAAATAGAAAATTTAAAGTTAAAAAGGACTAAATTGAAAATAAATAAAAATGAGGTGCACAGAGAGAAACAGAGGATGGCGGAGCGACCAAACTAGTGGTTTCCCCTTTTAAATTTGGATAAAATCAAATTTTAAGGATCAAAATGAAAGACATTAAAAATAGTTAGGGACTAAGAAGGTAATTGTACCATGTCGAAGGACTAAAACAGAATTTACCTATTTTTAAAAATTTTGCGTGGATCCTCCCGGGTCAGGTCACACACGCGGGTCGGTAAGGGTAAAACGGCGTCGTTTTGGGCCTAGTATCTGACGCCCAAAACGACGTCGTTTTAAGATGGCCTTAAATAGTACTTTTACTGCCAAAAAAATCATTTGTTCACTAAGTTATAAAAAAAATTTAAAATCCTCCCAGCTCTCTCCTCTTCTCTGCAGGCAGTTGGCCGCCGACTTTTAGCACCGCCATGGACCGTCGTCAATCGGGGGCTGGGGATCCTCAAAATTGTCCCAAGGTGAGCTTTTTTATCTTAAACTTAAATTTTATGTTATCTTTAGTTGAATCTATGCGAAAATTTCTAGATTTAAGAAATAAATATCCGAAAAAATATTTACCTTTTGTGCTTTTGGATTCGGATACCTTTTTTGTGCTTCGAACTAAAAATTTCTCTAGATTCGAACCTCTTTTTATTTTCAAAAACTTCCCCCTAAAAACCTCCTTTTTACATCCGATTTGGGGTTTTTATAACCCATTTTGATATACGCATAATAAAAAAATTACAACTTGTTATGTTTTTTGTAGGTTTGGGCGGTGGCCGGCAAGGTGGGCGGTGGCTGCTGCGCGTGGCCAATGGTGGCGCGTGTGGCGGCCATGCGCTCGGAGGGTGGGGCAGAGGGGTGCGGCAGCTGAGTAGTGTAGGGGCATTAAGGTTTTCAAATTTAGGTTAAAATTAGGGTTTGATTAATTTGGGTTAATGGGTAGGGTATTTGGGTTTGTAAAGTGGTATTGGGTCTGTTTTTATATTGGGCTAAGCCCGGATAGAAAATGGGCACTACATATGTTTTTTAACAAATTTCGAAATTTAAAAAAAAAGTTCCCATACTTGTAAAAAACTTAACCTAGAATAATATTAAAAAGTTATAAAGTGAAAAATACCCTAACGTTTGACAGAATAGTCACTTTGACCCTTATTCTTTTTAGAGCAATTCAACCCTCAAAGTTTTATTTTGGCTCAAAATGGCCCCTCCATGGATGAAAATTATTAGAAAACTGACGATAAACAGTTTGAAATGACTTGACAGAATGATAAGACAACATAAAAAATTATTTTATACTTTATATAATTTTATAAAATTATTTTTTTGACTGATGTAATATTTTCTCAAGTCAACACATTTATCTATATGATACTGTCGTGTCAGCGTATACTGCCATATAGGTTTTTCATGTCATTTACCGTCAATTGATTGATATTTTTCATCCGCAAAAGGGGTCATTTTGACCCAAAATAAAATGTTGAGGGTTGAATTGTTCTAAAAAAGAATTGAGGTCAAAGTGACTATTCAGTCAAACGTTGTGGGTAAGTGGGTATTTTTTAACTTTATGCCTATTAAAAAATATAACAATTTTAGGTTGGTAATAACATTTTAAATTTCACGTTTTATAACATTTCGGTTATGTCGCACCGTAATCATACCGTAACCTTTTTGAATTGTAGACTCTCAAGCCAAAAACAGAAAATTTAATTAAATGCTCTCCACGTTCGATAATGGCCGCTTGTCTGTTGCATGTTGTTGTGTTCTTATTACATTATTATTTTAATTTGTCTTGTGTGATATTAATATTGAATATGTTCACATTGGATTGAAAATATCCTACCTGGATAATTGAATTTTTGATAAAAAAACATTTATTTACTCATTTATTTTTATACTAGTCTACGGAAACAAACCTCAAGGTGGGTCGAGAAACTTAAATTTTGTAAACATCCGACTGACATAAGATGAAACATGACACAACAAGATTTTTCAATTCTCAATAATAACATCAAACGTACTCGTGTTGGGTTAGGGATGTATCGCGGATCTTCAGTTGGGATCTGATATTTTATGCATATATAGTTATTCAAAAAGCTTTTTTAGAGCATATTAACTTGACATACATCTCGAACCTAATGAATGATTTTAGTAAAAAAAAGAATATATTGTTTATTTTAAAAATTTTGAATTTAAAATTTTTTATCTACATAATGTACGTAATCAAAGAATTAATAAAAAATATGAACATGTCTTATCTTAAGATTATTTAAAGAAAATTTGACATAGATTTCCAAGCTTGACTGAATTTTGGGGTAATATTAACAGACTCATTCATTAAGCAACGATCACATCAACAGTTAACGTTAATGACATGTGTCACGGCCCGCACATTTGGGTCCGAGACAGATGCGCAACAAGTAACCCAAGAGGTTCTAGGCTTGCCAAGAAGACCACCAGACTTGGTCCGATCGTTGGAGACTGAAAGAAAGCCCAAATGCATTGAGCCTGGTAAATTAATAGATGGCATCTTACCAGAAAATATTCCAAGGGATAAGAATATCTCTCAATGTAAACACAAACTTAAGGAAAGAATTTCATAGTGATAGAGTTTCCTTAGTTAGTGTAGATTTGGTAGGTGGCTTTCAATCTGGGCCGTTAGTGTGATTCAATCTCGTCCGTTCATTGTATGGGGATTCAACTATAAATAGAGGCCTCCCCACCCCACTTGTATTCATCCATCATTTGAGTAATACACTTGGCATTTACTCTAAAAACACTCTGTAGTGTTCTTCGCGTTCTTGATCTTGTTCTTGTTGCCTTTCTCTTTTGTTCGGTTCCTCTTGGAACGATCTTGTGTTTGTGAGCATTGGAAGTATTCGATTTTCCGGAGAAGGATTTCAGGCTTACTTAGTCGTTTGTCTAAGAACATCGACTAAGGCCACACGTTGGGTTGGTTCAGAAGTCTAGCCCCGTGACAGTTGGTATCAGAGTGAGTGTTCGAGTGCAAACACTGATTGGAGATGGCAAAGAAAGGAGGGAATGTTGCAGCACAAAAGGGTGCAGAGACCCTAGCTGACGATGGAAAGCGAGACAGTCCGAGCAACACTGTGCCTACGCTGGAAGAAATGGTGGGAAAGCTCGAAGGATCCATGAAGGATGCCCGAGAGGAGATTGACGTTGTGAGAGTACGTCTTGACGAGCTGGACTCTTCGGGAGAGGAGCTCGAAAGCAACGTGCAGGATCTAAAGAACAACGTGCGAGACCTTGACCAGTGTGCCAACAGTGCGGATAGACGGAGTGATGCACTCGAAGCCGAGCTAAAGGCTTTGAAGGCGGAGATGATGGAGGAAATCAAGGGGCTCAAGGGAGAACTTCAAGTTTACAAGGCTGCCGTGACTGGTATGTTAAACACGGCAATAACCAGACCAAAGTTGGAAGTGCCAAAGCTGAAGGAGTTTAGCGGAACTAGATCGGCCCAGGACGTGGAGAACTTTGTGTGGAGCATGGAACAATACTTTCGTGTTGTAGGAATCAAGGATGATGCGGATAAGGTAAACATTGCTTCTGTTTACTTAACTGACGTTGCACTTTTATGGTGGCGACGCAGATGCTCTGAGGAGAAGAGCAAGGATATTCCCATCGAGACTTGGGAAGAGTTTCAGGCTGAGTTCAAGGAACAGTTCTACCCAAAGAACGCCCAACAGGAGGCTCGGGAGAAGCTGCACGAACTCAAGCATGAAGGTTCCATCCTGGAGTATGTCAGACGGTTCACTGAACTCAAACTCCAAATCACGGACATCAATGAAGCCGAAGGCCTCTTTATCTTCAAGAACGGGCTTAAGCGATGGGCCAAAATGGAGTTGAAGAGGTGGGAGTTGAGGAACTCTCCAAGGCTATGGCCGCAGCTGAATCCATAGCCGAGTTCGAGATGACGGAGACCCTCAAGCCCTGAGGCAAGGGCTATGGTGGGGGAGTCAAAGATGGGGAAGGTCTTGTGTGATGTATCTGCGGAGGGAAGCACATGATGAAAGATTGCCCCAAGAATGATCGTCTTAATGCTGTCAAAGACGATGAGTCCGAGGAGTCGGACGAAGAAGTGACAAGACTTGGTGCGATTGCGAGTGTCAAAGCAATCAAGCCGAGGGAAGAGAAGCAACTAAAGTGCTACCAATGTAAGGGGCCATACAAGTTGCGAGCATGCCCACATCGAGTCAAGCCATACAAGGGGGTGGACGAGCCCGAACAGAGCGAGGCTGCGAGACTTGGCTCGATGATACTGAGTTCTGCTAAGGCGAGAGTACGCAAGCAGAAAGGGTTGATGTTTGTCGACATCAACATTGCGGGACGATCGAGGAGTGCTCTAGTGGACACCGGAGCAACCGATCTATTCATGTCCAAGAAGGCTGCCGACAAACTTGGTCTTAGAGTTGTGGGTTCAACTGGAAAGATCAAGACTGTGAATGCTAAAGAAGTTCCAATTGTTGGAACGACACGGAATGTGGAGCTGCAGATTGGTGAATGGAAGGGCAAGGAAGACATCAAGGTAATCAATTTAGATGACTTTGATTTTGTTTTGGGACTAAGCTTCCTTGACCGTTGTAGCGATGTCTTTTTTTTATCGCTAAAAAATGAGGGTTTTTCGAAGGGTTTTTGAAAGGTGTTCGTGATTCTTTTGGATATAAAATATTTATTCCGTGGGGTTTTAAAAGAAACCTCATAAAAAATGGAGTCGCCACCGGCCACTTAGGTAGGCCGGACACCATAAAACCAGAGATTCAAAAAGACAGGGTTCGGGAGTCGGTTACGGATGGGGAAGGATTAGCACCCCCACACCGCCCAAAATTGGTACTTTAATAATTACCGCTTTATTAATATTGGATTTTCCGAATTAAAGTGACGATTATTTTAAAATTCGGTCATAATTGTGAATAAATTTTAAGGGCCCCGTTATCCGAGAATAAACACCCAACCACTATCACTACGCCTGATACTGGCCCCGTTTACGCTCGGATAAAAGGGCACCGCACTAACAATTTATATCTCGATATGCAAACTTAGTGAGCAAAATATAAAACATGGCAAATAATTTAAATACAATGCAAATAAATATTAACATAATAAAATACTAATCTAATAAAATATTAATCTAAAACATACATACATAAATATTAATCTAACTCATAAATAAAAACATATCTAGCATAAATAAAATACTATCATTCATAAATATTAATCTAACACATAAATAAAAACAAACTCAACATAAATAAAATACTATTCTAAAACATACATAAATAAATATTAATCTAACTCATAAATAAAAACATATCTAACATAAATAAAATATTAATATAAAACACAAATTTAAAACATATTAAATATTAATCTAAAACATAAACATACAAAATAAAAAATAAGACTACAATTTTAAGATTATTAATACTTCATTAAATTATAGAAATTACAACACACTAATAAAAAGGGAAGAAAATATACCTAACTAGGAGCTCGTATGACAAACCCCGATTGAACCCCACCGAGATCTACCACGACCTCTCCAAAAATATTAACTAGATCGGACCTAAAATAGGACCCCGATCGAACCGGTTAGGACCGAGGATATTACCCCGGTCCTGGGCTAGCCAATTTGGCTGCCCTGCTGCCGATTCCAATTGCAATTGTTGCAATTGCAAGAGCAATTGCAATTTTTTTTTTCTTCTTTCTTTCTTTGCTTCTTTGCCTCCTCTATTTATAGGGGGAGAAGGGTGACGTGGAGCCTTGTGCTCCCTTCCCCCCTTTATTATTATTATTATTATTATTATTATTATTATTATTATTATTATTATTTTGCTTTTTTTTTGCTTTTTTTATATATATAATTTTAGTATTATAATAACACTAATAACACTAAAACCCGTTCAAAAATGAGTGATTACAGTTGCCCCTCTTTGCTTGTTCTTGTGAAACGAGGACAAAGCAAAGATCAAAAACACTCATTTTTGACCTACTTTCTCATCTTTGGCTTCGAAATCACGTGTTCTTCTGGAACTATCCGCTCTTCCTTAGCTGAATCTTCAGGCTCGTAAGTTCTTCCTATATAGAGCTTCGTCACCTTCCGATCTTGGAGTTATAGGCTCTTTCGACATAGAACCCTTCACTCTGAAGCCTCGAGTTATGAGTCCCTCCTATATAGAACCTTTCATTCTGAGACGGTGCAGCTTGGAGTCCTTCCTATATAGAACTCTTCGCCTTCAACGCTGGTTTCTCCTATATAAAACCTTCTGCGTCAGCGATGGATTCTTCCGACCGGGAGTTCCTCCTATATAGAACTGCTAGTCTTCAAACCACAGAGTTGTCGAGTCCTTCCTATATAGAACTTTTCTTTTTGAGGCGGTGCAGCTTGGAGTCCTTCCTATATAGAACTCTTCGCCTTCAGCGCTGGTTTCTCCTATATAAAACCTTCTGCGTCGCTGATGGATTCTTCCGACTGGGAGTTCCTCCTATATAGAGCTGCTAGTCTTCAAACCCTGGAGCCGCATGGTCCTTCCTATATAGAACTTTTGGCGTCTAAAATCTGAGCTACTGAGGTTCTTCCTATATAGAACCTTTTTCCCTAAGACATTGAAGCTCGGAGCCCTTCCTATATAGAACTCTTCGCTTTCGACACAACAAGATTTCCTATATAATCTTGTGTGTCATGGGTGAATTCCTTCGACTGAGAGTTCTTCCTATATAGAACTGCGAGTCTTCACCTTGGAGCCGTCGGTCCTTCCTATATAGAACTTTTGACGTCTGAAATCTTGGAGTTACAGATTCTTCCTATATAGAATCTTTCACTCTAAGACATTGAAGCTCGGAGCCCTTCCTATATAGAACTCTTCGCTTTCGACACAACAGGATTTCCTATATAATCTTGCGTGTCATGGGTGAATTCCTTCGACTGGGAGTCCTTCCTATATAGAACTGCTAGTCTTCACCCTAGAGCTGTCAGTCCTTCCTATATAGAACTTTCAGCTTCTGAAGCCTCGGAGCGGATGATTCTTCCTATATAGAACCTCTCTCTGGAGCTTGAAAACATGTGCCTTTTGTATGTAAAAACATTGTCTTCTCATTCGAGATTCTCACCACGATGGCCATCGATGTCTCTTCAGATTCGGGGATTCACAATGAAAATGGCTACCAATCTTCCAATTTTAGGGACTCACGCCGAAGGTGGCTGCCGAAACTTCTTCAAATTTAGGGACTCACGCCGAAAATGGCCGCCAAAACTTCTTCAAATTTAGGGACTCATGCCGAAAATGGCCGCCAAAACTTCTTCAAATTTATGGACTTACGCCGAAAATGGCGGCCGATCTTTCTTCAAATTTTAGGGACTAATGCCGAAAATGGCCGCCGAAACTTTCTTCAATCTTTAGGGACTCACGCCAAAAATGGCCGCCAAAACTTTTTCAGATTTAGGGACTCACACCGAAAATGGCCGCTGAAACTTCTTTAGATTTTAGGGACTCACGCCGAAAATGGCCGCCAAAAATTTAGGGACTCATGCGAAAAAACGGAACTTCTTGATTTTAGGGACTCACGCGAAGGTGGGTGCCAAACTTTTCAATGAAATCCACTTCTTAATGTTCTTTGATAATTCTTGTGTACAGTCCAAAATAAGCAAAAATTGGCATGCCCCTATCTATATGATGCATGCAATGTAATGGTTTCTTTTCTTTTCTTTTTCTTTTTTTTAGCTTTTTTGTTCTAAAGTCTTACACCTGAAAGGTCGCTCCTCAATTTCTTCATATCTCTCTTTGCTTTATTGTATGCTCTTAAATCCTCATTTGAACATGTTTTTATACCTTTTTTTGTGCGAAAGGCTTTCTTGTCTTTAGAGTTATCACCCGCCTTCATAAATGATCTTTGGTTCTTATATTATTCTTATAAGAACCCCTTGTCATCTTCTTGGCTTGGCGTTGCCCCATTCAACCACGGGTTCCCATTGCTTTGAATTTTACGGCCTGTCATATAGAGCCTTGATCTATTTCTAGTCACGGGGTGAGCCAAAATGCTTCAATCCCTTGAACTCTTCCTTGATCTTCTCACAGCATTTCGATGGGAACTAACTTTCGGTCCCTATGCTTTAAATCTCATCATCATTCATTTTTAAAGTAAAGTAAAAGGCAATTTACTTGTGTATATTTCAAAAAATAATGATTGTTTGAAAAGATAACAATCATTTCAAAAATCACAACTTGGACATTTTGAAAACATTGTTTGGAACAAATGGTAAACATCATAACTTTGGGAGAAAATGTCAAACCTTTTAAAACATGTTTGCCCCCGAAATATCAAACACCATAGCGCATCTGCTTCAAGTTGCCAGAGATCAACTCTAATGAAGCGCATATTTAGAAGATCTTGACCATTGTGGAGATATATGCCAATGTATAGTTTATTCTGGTCTAATAGGCTTTTGAGAGGAACAACCCTACCTAGTTTCTACCCCGTTTAAGGTGGCTCTCTTAATCTCACTATCTCACCATGCCCCATCCTTACCTCATTTGGGTGTCGATCAAGCACTTCGAAGTTTGACGTTCCTTGAAGAAAAGTTAACCCTTATAGGCGGAATGAAATCTGAAGACATTCTCATTCAACTTGAATATCTATGGATGACCATAATGGTCTTTGGGGCTTGTAATGTAGGCCCTTGGTTTATGGTTAAAAGAAACAATATTTCTGTACTTGTGTAACTTGGATATGCCCATTATTCCTTCTCTTTTTTTTGGATCACTCTAGATTTGCCCGTTTTGGGTTTTCACCCTAGAGTTCATTTCCTTTCTTTTTATTGTATCTTTGCCTTGCATTACGGCTATATATTGATGTTCGTTTTTCTGTTCAAGAATGTTTGATCCTCCAAAACTCCTCGTAACCGAGATTTCTTGAAGGACTACGAATACATTTCGGGAATTCTTGTGATTGACACGCCCGGATGAAATGTTATTCTTCTTTCTTTTTTTTTTTTTTTTTTTTTTTTTTTCACTTTTTCTCTTGGATCGCTCTAGACTGCCCATTTTTGGTTTTCACCCTAGAGGTCACTTCCTTCTTGTGTTTTGGTTGGATATTGATGCAGACTTGCTCGGGTAGACTACTATTTTTCTTCTTCATTTTAGGATCACTCTAATTTGCCTATTTTGTTTTTTTCACCCTAGAGGTCATTTCCTTTTCAAAATTGGCAATCTTGGGCCGACTTGTCTTGACTTGGCTTCAATTTGCTTCTATACTAATTTTCAAAACTGTGTTTACTTGAAATGTGGACTTTCTTTCTCTCTTTTCATAGTTGAAGTCTCGTTCTTGTATTGTTTTGATCGTGTTGAAACATTTTTATTTTTTCTTTCTTTCTTTTTCTTTTTTTTTTTTTCTCTTTTTTTTATCTTTTTTTTTTGTTCATTTTGGGGTTTTAGCATTGAATCTCTTTCTTCTTATTCGAGTCTATGAATGTATCCTCGAATCAACACGGATCTATCTTGGGTATTGATGCGATCTTCCGCTTGAGTTAATTGCCTCTCTGCAGCTCTTTTGATATTTACTCGATCTGGATTGCTTGACCTTTCCGATTACCATTTATCTTCTTTTTTTGACTTTTCGTTTGGACATATCCATGTTTTCAACCACATTCTTTCGATGATTTTCGATCTTCGTATCAATCTGTATGGTCTCATCGTGTCTTACGGTAAAGTAAAAGAACACCATTCGTTGACATATTCACAAATGTCACGAGAATGCCTTGAGGGGGTAGAGGTTTAGGGTCAACTTTCGTTTCAAGGATCTAAAACGACAAGTGCCTGAGAAGATAAATTCTAAAAATAGGAACTGCCCCTTGTCTAAACACTCGTTTTGTTCCCCTGTTGGCCTAAGTAAACTAGCATATACTCACATTTACAGTATCACCACAACATTCAATCTCTTCTAAATATATGCAACTTAGAGTTGATCTTTGGGTTTGAAGCAAATGTCTTTGTTGCATTCAAAATTCGAGGACTGTATAGAAATGATATATACATACGTCCATTAAAAAATGCATGTATATGCATATGGGAAAACTACCCCATAAAAATAAAATGTTTAAAGAACCAAGAATGTAAAAATGTTTTTCTAAAGGGAAATGTGATTTTTAATTCTAATAAACAATGATTTTTTTGTTGAGAATTTCTTTGTGAAATGATGAGAAAACCGTAGGGACCTTTGGATTATCTCCAGGGTACTAACTCATTATGCCCCTTCCAAGGTAGTGTAGGCTTGCCTCTTCTCTTGTTTTTCCACCATTTGGATCAATTCTTTCGTCATGACTCCTCATTGACCAGCTTCTTGATTTTTTTTTTAACGACCCCAAATTTCTTAGTGTCATGCCCCATCGCCTCAATGTTTTGAAAGTGGTACCCATTTATCTCTTTGTTTCCTTCTGCTCTTAGGCATGTATGGTCTTTAAACTTAGGTCCCGTAGTGCATGTTCGATTCTCTATCCAACTGTCATAAAGTCCCCAAAGCTGGTATTCATTTTCCCGAACACCTTATCAAAGAAGAAATAAGAAAAATGGCATGGAATTCACTTTTCTCTTCATCTACGGGAGGCTGCACTTGGGTCGCTAAACACATACACCTCAAAGCACATTCCTTGAAGCTTTCATCAGGTTTCATCTTCGTACCCTGGAGATACCGACGACTTAGTGCTAGGTCCAAAGCACATCATATCACGGTAAGTCTGCTAATTTGTCGGGAAGTAGTGGATCGGTAATTTTTAATGCATCCCTCCATCTTTTGCGGAATATGGCCACGTGAATCTTGAGGCATCGTGTTCCATCATCATGTGCAAATCTGAGAATCTTTGGAATTCGGAGGAACGACCAACCCAGGGTTCAAACAGAGTTTTCTTGCATTAAAGACATCAAACTTCTTGTTTTCTCTTTTTTCCTCGAGCCCATCTTTTAAACTGCTCGGATCTGGATTTTTGAGTGTCTTCAATTCTTTTATTCATGATAAAACTCTAATTGTTATTTGGATTAGCCCCCAAAAATTTTATGCAAGGTAGTGATAGTGTTATGTAAAATATGTCATGATTGTACAATGTAATGCAATGCATGAATGCAAATGCGGTGTTGATTATCGAACAGTCCTTAAAAGACTTTCAATCAATAGAAAAATGTCTGGTTGCAAGAAACTAATAATGAATTACAGGTGACAATTAGCTTCTTTCTGGAGATCTTGACTTCGGGAAGCAAAACCTATGCTCCACGTCTCGACGTCGTCTTCAGGATGACTTTGTCTTCTCTTCTTATTCTATGGACTCGTGACGTCATGATCTTTATTTTTGTGGCTTCTAAAAATGACATTAACAAGTGCAGGCATAATGCAGATAAGATCTTTTCTGGGTGCAAACGAATAATACGTCTAAACATGGATGGATTCTATCGGTCCTAAAGGAGTACTTTAAAAAAAATTTAAGGTTTAAATTAAAATTCTCAAAGATCATTTGGTTTAAAAATTTCCCATTTTTATTATCAAAAATTTTAATGAAACTTTTAGGTTTCTTTTTGTTATTATTATTATTCTGAAAGTTTTATGAGAGAAGAAGTTTCAAAGCAAAATAATAATATTTTCAATTTTTTTCTTTTTTTTTGAGTTAAATTAAAATCTGAGAATTTTAAAAATGGTCAACTGTGAAGATTTAAAATTGAGGTTCTGCGGCCTTGACTGAATCTTCTGCGTCGCACGTGCCTTATTGTCGTACCGTCTTCTTTCGCGATTGGTCTTTGCTCGGCCTAACTTGATACTGTAATATTATCGTTCCCGGCAAAGCAGACTTTTTCTATTTTGAAAGCCTTTTAATGAACTGTTCTTGAATCAACACCATGTCATGATATGCAACATGAATGCAAATAAAGGCATTGATTCCGCTGGTAATCACCCTTTCGAACGAATTTCATGGGAATTAAAGGGTCCAGATTACAAAAAAAGATCCATATAACAAAAGGAGTCCCTATTACAAAAAGAGTCTATTACAAAGTCTTAATTACAAAATAAAGTTCTACACATAATCCCTAGCTCTACCTCCTAGCTCCTTGACAGCTCTAAGCAACTTGATAAACCTTGGTGCTTCTTCCATGTCGGGGTTACGAAATGTCGAGAGTCGCGGCCGGTAGCTAAGTCATTCACACACCTTGTAGCTCGTTGTATGTCCACCATCAGGGTCTCGTGTGTATACTTTGGCACTACATGCTCGTTCGGCAAATTGTTACGTCATATATCATTGAGTAATCTCTCGACCAATGTCACAATTTGGATCAATGCTATCCTTCCTAAACACCTTTTTTTCCATGATGAAAGATTTTCTAATCGGGCAAACCACTTGAATCAACGCCTCTATGTAATGTGGATGCAATGATAATGCAACAAAAATATGTGTAAAAATAAAATAAAACACAAAAAGAAATGAGTTAGTCCGGATAAAAATAATAAATACATAAATAAAAGGACAAATTAAATAAGGTAAATAAACAAAACGACCCTATTTATCTAGTCCAAAACACCTAAGGTTATCCGCATGGCTCTAAATGGGTGGGTTTCTATGTTCTCTACATGCAGTGTTGGTGCTAGGAGGTACCGAATTGTCCTTCTTTGTCCCCTACTAAGGGTAGCAAGGCCCCGATCATCACCCATTATAGGCTCCTTTCAACCGGGTTCAATTTAGGGGACCCATTCGCTTATGCCCGTCTGAAGGAGCGATATCTTACGAAGGCATAAGGTACTCGAGCCCCGAAGGTACTTGCTAGGCCCATACGGGAGAACGATATCTCCACGAAAGCATTAGCGTTTTCCCCACTTAAAAAAGCGAGTTTATATGCCATATTTTAAATGCGTTAAAATAAGCGCGCAATTATGACTGAATGTTAATTTAATAGTCACTTTAATCCGGAACTTCCAATATTAGTAAAGCGGTAATTATTTTAAAAGCTTGACTCTCATTTGTTTTTGAAAAAAACAAAAAATGTCACCAAGTGAGTCGCCATCTGTAGTGATGTCTTTTTTTTTATCGCTAAAAAAATGAGGGTTTTTGAAGGGTTTTGAAAGGTGTTCGTGATTCTTTTGGATATAAAATATTTATTCCGTGTGGGTTTTTAAAGAAACCTCATAAAAAATGGAGTCGCCACCGCCACTTACTTAGGTAGGCGGACACCATAAAACAGAGATTCAAAAGATAGGGATCGGGAGTCGATTTACGGATGGGGAAGGATTAGTACCCCACACGCCTTAAAATTGGTACTTTAATAATTACCGCTTTATTAATATTGGATTTTTCGGATTAAAGTAGCGATTATTTTAAAATTCGGTCATAATTGCGAATAAATTTTAAGGGCCCGTTATCCGAGAATAAACGCCCAACCACTACCACTACGCACGATCTGGCCCCGTTTTACGCTCGGATAAAAGGGCACCGCATTAACAATTTATATCTCGATATGCAAACTTAGTGAGCAAAATATAAAACATGGCAAATAATTTAAATACAATGCAAATAAATATTAACATAATAAAATACTAATCTAATAAAATATTAATCTAAAACATACATACATAAATATTAATCTAACTCATAAATAAAAACATATCTAGCATAAATAAAATACTATCATTCATAAATATTAATCTAACACATAAATAAAAACAAACTCAACATAAATAAAATACTATTCTAAAACATACATAAATAAATATTAATCTAACTCATAAATAAAAACATATCTAACATAAATAAAATATTAATATAAAACACAAATTTAAAACATATTAAATATTAATCTAAAACATAAACATACAAAATAAAAAATAAGACTACAATTTTAAGATAATTAATATTTCATTAAATTATAGAAATTACAACACTAATAAAAAAGGGAAGAAAATATACCTAACTAGGAGCTCGTATGACAAACCCCGATTGAACCCCACCGAGATCTACCACGACCTCTCCAAAAATATTAACTAGATCGGACCTAAAATAGGACCCCGATCGAACCGGTTAGGACCGAGGATATTATCCCGGTCCTGGGCTAGCCGATTTGGCCTGCCCTGCCGATTCCAATTGCAATTGTTGCAATTGCAAGAGCAATTGCAATTGCAATTTTCTTGCTTCTTTGCTGCTGCTGCCTCCTCTATTTATAGGGGGAGAAGGGTGACGTGGAGCCTTGTGCTCCACTCCCCTCCCCCCTTTTTTATTATTATTATTATTATTATATTATTTTTTTGCTTTTTTTACTTATATAATTTTAGTATTATAATAACACTAATAACACTAAAACCCGGTCAAAAATGAGTGATTACAACCGTATAGATGCTCTTATCATTCCTTGTGCCGACGTCGTCTGTGTTTTGGATCGCAAACAACGTTGCGTTGTGCCCTCGTACCGAGACAACGGTAAAGGAACCAAGACGCTCACTGCCATTCAGCTTGCCGAGGATGCTCCAAGCCAAGGAGACATCGCTTTGGGGGCTACTGTTGGAGGAACTACTTTAGTGGGGCAAGAGTTACCTGAGTCAGCCAACGGCATGAGGCCCGTGGAAAAAGCATCTTTGGGCAAGGTGGAAGAAGCATTGAACTTCAAGTGTAAAGAAAGGTCAATGCGGGAAAAGTTGCCAATGGGCAACGAGGCACCAAACTTCACGAGGGAAGGGTTGATGCCGGTTAGAGTGAATGCCACGAAGGAGGCACATCTCAAACTTCATCGAGATGTGCGCAATGATGCAGAGCGAGAAGTTACACAGCGGAAGGAACCAAGGCGAGCAGTCTGTATGGGAAGACAACCCAGTCCGAGTCGAGCGCTCCTTATGGGGGGAGCCGTTCTTATGGGGGAACATCGTTGCCTGATTCTGAGTTGGGAGCAAGCCAAGGTACCATGGAAGATCCAAGATCAACCAAGAGAAGTCTTTTCAGAGACAGCGATGAGGGCATCGCCGGATTTGGTAGGGGAGAATGTCAGCACATTTGGGTCCGAGACAGATGCGCAACAAGTAACCCAAGAGGTTCTAGGCTTGCCAAGAAGACCACCAGACTTGGTCCGATCGTTGGAGACTGAAAGAAAGCCCAAATGCATTGAGCCTGGTAAATTAATAGATGGCATCTTACCAGAAAATATTACAAGGGATAAGAATATCTCTCAATGTAAACACAAACTTAAGGAAAGAATTTCATAGTGATAGAGTTTCCTTAGTTAGTGTAGATTTGGTAGGTGGTTTTCAATCTGGGTTGTTAGTGTGATTCGATCTCGTCCGTTCATTGTATGGGGATTCAACTATAAATAGAAGCCTCCCCACCCCACTTGTATTCATCCATCATTTGAGTAATACACTTGGCATTTACTCTAAAAACACTCTGTAGTGTTCTTCGCGTTCTTGAGCGTTCTTTCTCTTGTTCTTGTTGCCTTTCTCTTTTGTTCGGTTCCTCTTGGAACGATCTTGTGTTTGTGAGCATTGGAAGTATTCGATCTTCCGGAGAAGGATTTCAGGCTTACTTAGTCGTTTGTCTAAGAACATCGACTAAGGCCGCACGTTGGGTTGGTTCAGAAGTCTAGCCCCGTGACACATGGTCTTTTAGTTTGTAGAGTTCAATTAGGTAAAAATATTTTAAAGGATTTAATTAATTTTTTAAAAAATGTTTAAGAAATTTTGTACGGGAACCTAATAAAAACTATTATAGAGTTAAAAAAAAACCATTAACACCTTATTAAACATATTCAGAAAAATAAATAATAATAATAATAATAAAACTTCCGATCAATGACAACAATGATGAAAAAAAGTTGATTTTCAAACGAGGTTGATTGAAGGCTAAAATAAAAGTAATATTTAAAAACTCAGTTAAATTTGATTGTTATAACCAAACAATTTGAAGAATTTATGAAAAATGGTCGATAGTAAAATGAAATAAAAAAGGCTTAGTATACAAAGAAGTGCTCAAATTATACGTATTGTCTCACTTTTAGTGTTTAGATTATTTTTTGTTTGAAACAGAAGGATAACGTTTTATTTTGATCGTTTTATGTGCATGCACCGTTCATTATTGTTAATTTTTTAAAAAATATTTTTTATTATTTTATTTTCTTTTTAATTTAATTTATAAAAAAAAACCTTAAATTTTTCAAAGTTCACAAATAACACCAAATGCAAAATCCCTAATTCCTCAAAACTCAAGATTTGGGCTGATTCCACCATCGATGGCTATGTAGCCGACCACCACATTCATTGTCGGAGCACCACGATCATTTATCCCACAATCTCGCAGCCGAAAATCAACTGACGCAGTGCGAAATGTCGAACGAAGGCTGAAATCTTCGAAACTCATTCGAACGATTCATCACGATTGGCGGCCGAACAAAAGACGAACGATGTGTGGATCTTTTAGTGATGGGAATACTCTTCATTCTGTCACCGACAATGTGGCCAGCGACAACGAGAGTGACTAGATTGGGGTATTTGGGTATTTTGGGTGTTTTTAGAATTTTGGGGTTTTTTTTATTTTGGATTTTTATTTTTTAAAAAATATAACCTATCACATGTCACATTTTAATTGGCTAACAAATTTTTTTAACTGCCAGACACTTAAAATAAACAAATGAAACGCCATACACCTATTTCGAGAAAAAAAAATTAGACACAAAAAATGAGCAACATGTATAATTTGAGCATGCATTTGTATTCCATAAAAAAACAATACTCCGTTTTTCATTTTAATTCATAAATTGAAGTTATAGACATATATACAATTTATTTTGAGGATATATATTTAATTTGTTATATAATGTATATATATATATTATTGGAAGCATAGATGAATATATGATATTAATTTTATATAAAATTATTTGATATACTGTCTACCAGTTGTAAACTTTAATTCATAAAAGTAAGTTAATTTTAGGATTTAAGAGTTTAGTTTAAAGTTTATAGATTTATGTTGTATAGTTATAATTCAGAGTTATAGTTATAATATAATGTTTAGAGTTTATGATTTTAGTTTTTTTTTTTGAATAATTTCTACTTAGGGGAGGAGAAGGGGAATTTACTCCTGCTGAGTTTCGAACCCACAACCTAAAGGAGAGGGGAAGGTGTCAACTGAGATCTTTAACCACTTGCTCTAGAGATTGTTGACATTTTAGCTTTTAGAATTAAAGTTGTAGACTTAAATTTTACAATTTAAATACATATGTTTGTATAATTTTTTATACTGACCAACCCGAACGTGGTGCGTACCGATAGGGTTGCCCGTGTACCGACACCTAGTGTAATTTTTTGTGGTGTGTACCGATACGAAACTAGGTGTACCGATACGCCTGTGCAATTTTGCACACTTTTAAGCCGAAACACACCTCGCATACCGACCCCTGAGGACCCGTACCGGTACGGCTGGTCTGTAATGACCTCTTGGTCGAACATATAACACTTTGGCTCAATCTAACATACTTCAAACAGCTTACAAACATCCTATAACATTTTAACCCGCATTTCCACAATCAAATAGGTATGACAGAGGATCATTCAAACTATAGCAAATCCAATCAAATATCCTATAGACATGATCTCTACCCAAGCATGCAATGCATATCCCAACCCCTCAAAACAAGCCATATAGCCACATACATATCCAAAATACCAAAAGAAATATGTCCAACAAAGGGAGCAAGCATACAACCCTCCAAATTACAATTTGGTCACATTGTCCTTTTATTACTACAAGTTCGTTTATTAAAACCATACTTGAAACGATTTGATTCTTAGATTCCTCCTTACTTGCTGCCTCGAAAGTTTACCTTCCCGCATTGATGAGAAATGAGATAATAAGCAAATAATGCCTAGTGAGAGACGCTCTAAAAACACTCATCAATGCATTTAAGACCATTTGTTTCAAAACACTTTCTAAACATCATGCTTAAACATCTCATGCCCTTTTTACCTTTGTAAAACATGCATATTAAACCATATACAAAACATGTATCATGGATCTCATGCATAATCCCATTTGCAAAAACCTCAATTTAAGCCTTCACATGCTTGTTCATCCAATAGCAAAGCATAAAGAGCAAAACATGTATAAATCTCATTATACAAACATATTTATCCATCATGATACATTAATTCATATATTGGCATTCAAGTGACCCAAAAAAGAACCTTTCCTTTATCAAAAACATGTCGAATACACAGATTTCACAAGTGGTTCCTTCGACCACTTCACATACATACATAACCGGAGCAAACGACACATTTAACCCCTCAACGATTATGATGTATAATATCTACAATGGGAGAAAACAAAATATTTAACCCCTCAACTATTGTGATACGTAATCCACCAGTGGGAGAATATGGCACAATTAACCCCTCGACCGTTGTGGTTCCCATGGTAGAGAAAACGACACAATTAACCCCTCGACACACATGAAACAGCTTATTATAGTGCACTTTAAACCCCATGGCATGCCAATTATATTCGATAACATTTATTTCATTGTCACTTAGCCAATATATTCCACTTTAAACATGATACCACACTGTTTTTCATATGCATCATTCAAACCAATTTCCAATGCAACAAAACATGCATTTACATATCATTGAAATCCTTTTTCACAAATCATTTGCCATACTCAGATGCCACCAATATAAGATCATTTGCTTCATATTCTATTTACAAAACATGCATAAAATAATAGTTATCAAAACATAACATAGGTATGAGAAAATCAACTTTGCCAAACCAAAATTGAGAGTGAAATCATCTAATACTTACTTTTGAGATTAGACAAGCATTTCAAGCTTAATCTAAACTCTCAAAATCACTTTCAAACCTTTACAAAGTTATAATTCACGTTTCCACCCATCGACAACACAAAGCTCCACTTGCCAATACGAAATTAAGCTTCTGTAGCCTCCGAAACTTCTCCATTTGCTAAAGGATCTATCTCCCCTGTTTTACCCACACAAAAATAGAGAATTAATGCATTACAATGCATCTCTAATCCCAGCAACATCTATTATCAACTTCACCACACTAAAAGCCATAAAAAAACCTTTCAAGAACAACCGAAATCATCACTAAACTCAACCTAAATGAAGCCCAACCATAAAGTAACGATTTTAACATCATCAATTAACATCCAAAAACAATAATATAGCAACCTTATATCTCCAACAACCTTTCAACACCAAGAACACCTCAAAATCTAACTATTTACAACCTAGAAATTCAGAAATTCACTTAGTTTCGAGATTCCTTTTATTAATCTCTTCTCATAACATTAAAATATATCTTACATGTGATCCAAATCAATTAGAATCAACACAAATCAGATCCATTATCAAGATTCATCAAATTTCTTATCAAAACTCAATTAAAACATTTTAACCACGATTTAATCGTTAACACATAATAAAAATCAATTGTAAAGGATCAAGAACTTGGAAATTTTAGTAAAGAACCTTTAATTAGAGGATAGAAATGAAAATCACCTCTAATTGCTAACTTCCCCTTAATTGGCAAGATTTGAGTGAAATCTCCAAGAAAGCAAATAGGATTTGGTGCAGAAATCAAAGCAATCAATTAAGAAATCAACATAAAATCAAAAAGGAATGATTTCTGAGTATTTTAGAGTAAAATTGATAACTTGGCTGCTGAGAAAGTTGAGAGCAAATGTAGTTGAGTAAAAAAATGAATTTGATTAATAAAAATCCCTTTTAATTAAATCTATTTTATTTTTATTTATTAACCTTTTAAAAATAGCCTAAATTAAAGAAAAATTCTGATTAAAAAATTTAGTAAATTAGATCCTTAAAGATTCTAAGTTTTGACCCTTTTATGATTTAGTCACCAAAACAGTTTTGAAAACTTTACATTTTAGTCACCAGTCCAAAATGTCCCAAAATTCGATTTTATTTCTTCAAATTGAGTTTCGCAAAACCCTTAAAATATTAACTAAACATTTTCTAGTATTTTTTCATATTTTATTTTAACCAAAAATAATTTATTACGAATTAATTCCTGAAACTAACTCAAATCGCCTAATCCAGTTCCTCTGAATCGTCTAATCTACGTAGCTAACTTCTAGCCCCAAATTCGGGCCGTTACATACTTATAGTTGATTTTTTTTACACCCAATAAATAGTTAAATATTTTTAATTTATACATTTTTTGGGATAAATTTGTGTATATTTATCTAGGGAAAGCAGTGAAAAACTGCTACAAAACAAAAGGAGAAACCTATCAAGGAGTTAACATAACCCTCAAGCTATACAAAGATTCGTATTCAACGGTCGTTTTTATCTATAAATTGTGTTGTAACTTAATACGAACTATATCCTTTATACAAGAAATAATAACCTCAGCAGTTTGACTGGTTATTCGAAAATGCCTCGCGTTTCTCTCCATCCAGATGTGATACACAAAAGCATTTCATGCGAGTTTGAGTATTAATAACAGCAGTGACTTTCCTTTAAGACAGACAGATGCCCAAACTAGCTCATCATACCATCCAGTTATGTTTCTGAAGATTTGGCAAAGTTCTAATAGCCTCGACCAAATACCCCTAAAAAGGCAGTCAAAATATATGTGATATCTCGTTTTCTCGTGAGATCCACAAAGAAGGCAGACATTCATTACGGTCAGACTCATACGTTGTAAACGATCATAATTAGGTAGCCTATCAAGTATGGACATCCATCCAATAATGGCATGCTTTGGGATGTGCAGTGAAAACCACAAAAGCTTATGCCATAACACCTTGCATCTTATCTCACGCTTATGCTCCCAAATCCAGCAAACCTTAACCATAGACCAGTTTTGAACATAGGAGAAAATCTGAGCAGCTTCTGATCTGAGCTTTAGGAGTTTCTTCATTATCCAGCTAAAATTCATTTTCTGTTGAACTTGCCAAAAGTCGACCCCTTTCAACGCATACTCTCGAACCCAGAATACCCACAAGGATCCTCGGTTAGCCAAGATATTCCTAATGAGAGTCAATAAGCATACATGCGACCAACACTCTAATTTCTTCAAACCCAGACCCCCTTCAGGATTAAGGGAACAAATGTGCTTCTATCCCACCCTATCCCCCTTGGTCGAGCTATTGCAACCCTTCCAAAAGAACCGAGAATAGATCTGCTCTATTCTTTTGATCACAGCCTTAAGAAGAGGTACCTGCCGACACCAAAAATTGGAGGTATATATAGGAAAGACTGAATCAATTGGACCCTGCCCCCATAGCTGAGGCGTTTCCCAAACCAAAGCTTTAACTTATCTGCAAGCTTTTCAAGCAAAGGAGTGCAATTCTTAATCGATAACTTTCTTGCCACTCAAGGGATCCCCAAGTAAACGAACTGGCAGCTTCCCTACCTTGAAGCCCGTGTTGCTCATCACCTCTGAAATGCAATCATCACTCATACCCAAGACAAAGAGCTCAGGTTTAGATGCATTCAACTTTAAGAAGACATCTAAAACACTCAGAACTCCCAGAACAGATTCTAAATCTCCCTTGCAGAATATTAGGAGATCATCCGCAAAACATAAGTGGGTTAGAAATACCCTTTTACATTTTGGGTGGAACTTAAAAACTCTTTTTTGCGCTACAGAATTGAGCAAGGCTGATAAGACATTCATCACGAGAGCAAATAGATAGGGGAATAGGGGATCACCCTGCCTAACTCTCCTCTGACCTTTAAAAAACCCCGCAAGGCTGCCATTAAAAGAGATAGAGAAGCGTGATGAAGTGACACAAACAACTATCTATTTCTTAAATGTCTCAGGCAAGCCCACTGCCTCCAAAACTTTGATCAAAAAGCTCCAATCAATTGAGTCGAATGCCTTCTGTAGATCGATCTTAAGGGCGCACCTATGAGATAATGAACTCCTATTATAACCCTTAACTAGCTCATGTGCAAGAAGAATATTATCTGCTATGCTCCTGCCCTTAATAAAAGCAGACTGGTTAGGGGATACCATTGCAGAAGAGAACTTAATCAATCTGGAGACTAGTACTTTTTGTAATGGTCTTGTACACCACTGAACAACAAGAGATAGGCTAGAAGTCTTTAAGTCTAGAAGCATTAGGTACCTTCGGCACCAAGGCAATAGAGGTGGCATTAAAAGCAGGCAATAGAAAAATTAAAAATTTTAAAACGTGAATAAAATATAAATTATAAAATTTTAAATAGTTGAAATTGAAAATTTATCATTTAATTTCAAAATGATAAATTTAAAAAATTATCATTTAGAATTTTAAATAGATGGGACAATTGCAATTATCATTTAAAATTTAGTGTGCAAAAATTTAATATTAATTTTAAAAAGATCATTAATTTTTATATTAAATTTAATAAGTTTAACCACCTAAGATATCGTATCAATTGGGTCATCTGTCTGGTAAGTATACAAAGTTTTATCCGTTTCTTTAATCAAAAAAGTTTGATCGGTTTCTAGACCACATATATTTTGCTTCCCAACACAGATTGGCCTTCCCCCGGAAATATTTCTTATACAATGCCTACGGATCCCAACACTCCCAACATTAATTCAAGAACACGTCCATGGCCTTTGCTGCCTCTCGTCTTCTCCGCAGTTCTGCTCCCAGTTGTTGCAGCTATACTTGTCTACCAACTTGACTCATTCGACGCCGCTCCCATGCCCCTCCACGAGTTGACTCACCCCTTCCAGCCCCCTTTGCTGCGTAACGACCGCATCCTACAGCGGGCGGAGTACTTGGGTGCAGGGAAGCTTCAGGGACCCGAAGATTTTGCGTATGATTCCAGCTCTCAGGTAATCTACACGGGCACCGGAGATGGATGGATCAAGCGAGTCTGGCTGAACGGCTCCGCCAGTAAAACGGTTGTTGAGGACTGGGTCAATACCGGTGGTAGACCGCTCGGAATCGTTTTCGGACTCAACAATGAACTCATCGTCGCTGACGCCTATAAGGTTTGGAAATTTTTTCATATAGATTAGCCACGTATTTCAAGAAGTTTAATAACCTAATATGTTTTTATGCCTGTATTAACTTTTTACCACTGTCAAACAGATATAATTAATAAAATAAATAAATGATAATTATTGATACAATTAAAAAAAATTTCCAACCATTTTAATTTTTAGATTTAGAGTTAAATTTTATGCATGTATTAACTTTTTATCATTGTGAAATATGAAACAAAAATAAAAGATAATTATTTGATATAAATACGGTGGGAAAATAAAATTTTCCAGCGCTTTAATTTTTGGATTTAAAATTAAATTTTAGGGGTTTTATGGTTAGTAGGGTAGGTTTAGAGATTTAGAATTGATGAGTTACATTTAAAATTTAGGAATTAAATTATAATTTAAGATTTATAGATTAAACCTAAATTTATGATCATATTACACTAAATTTTAAACTCTGACTATTAAATATTAAATTTTAATCATAAAACCTAAATTTTAACTACAAATTTTTTATTTTTACCATCGCATATTAAATATAAATACTTAAATAAATCACATCAAATACTTTTTCTCACCCCTCAAATAAGATATAATCTTTGTTCCCTATTTTTTGTTGGTAATTTAAACTGTTAATTTTTATTCTTTCATCTCTTAGGTCATAAATTTTAAATCATTAAAAATATCTCTTCCCTTCTTTTAGATTTTTCATTCCATTACGCTTTAATTAAGATTAAATAGGATTTATATACATATATATACACACACTCCTTGTAGTTACTTGCACGTAACTCGTCCTTAAATAAGTCAAACGAAGTACCTTTCTGTGTTAGTTATTGTCATGTCATGACATCTTACGTCACATCACAATTTTGGCTTCTGGGTGAATATAAATAAAAGTAAAATATATAAATGATCATTAAATTATTTTTAAAAATATAAAATGATCACAAATTTTTTTTATAAATTATATAATGGTTATTAAATTTTAATTTTTATTATAAAATAGTCACCGAGCCATTAACTGTCGTTAACTGAGAGACATATCAGTTAAGAAAATTTTATAATAACATATTTAATTTTTAATATTTATACATTCAATTAACTTAACATCAATAATGAAGGTTAAATTAGGAATAAATTGATTAAATGTGTCAATATAGAGGATTAAATGTTATATTATTCAATTTTTTGTAAATGTCATGTCACCCAATTAACGATAATTAACAACTCAGTAACTATTTTATAACAAAAACTAAAATTTAATGTCTATTATATAATATTTAAAAGTTTAATAATTATTTTGTATTTTTAAAGATAATTTAGTGACGTGAACTTTACCCTATAAATAATGTCCTTTCGATCATGACAATATGATCAATAGACAGGCAAGTTGTGCTGTAGTGTTCATTAATAAGAAAGTATCCGATCTTGCTTATATATTATATATTAATTTGTTTAATATTATTAATCAGCAACATGAATAAATACATAAAGTACACATACAGTCATGTTAATTAATAATTTAATACCTATGATCTGCTTTCATTTATCGTCTTATTTGAACATACATAAATTATTGCACTAATTCACTAATTAATTATCATGCCTATATATTTATATATAAAGGGGCTATTGAATGTAACAAGAGATGGTGCTGTGGAAGTGCTAGCGGATGAAGCCGATGGTGTGAAACTTAAATTAACGGATGGTGTAGATGTAGCAAAAGATGGCACGGTCTACTTCACGGATGCTTCCTATAAGCATAGCTTGCACCAATTCTTTCAGGACATTATGGAGGGTCGGCCTTACGGTCGACTTATAAGCTACGATCCTATTTCCAAACGAACCGATGTGCTGCTCGCCGATCTCTACTTCCCCAACGGAGTTGCCGTGTCGCCTCATCAGGATTCCGTGGTCTTTTGTGAAACCGCCATGTATGTTTTCCTTAATCCTTTTGATAAATCCGCATCCCTCCTCACTTATATATGAGAGTAACAGTGTGTGTGTGTATGCAGGAGGAGGTGCAGGAAGTACTACATTCAGGGAAATAAAAAGGGACAAGTTGACAAATTTATCGATAATTTACCTGGCCTGGTTGATAATATTAAATACAATGGAGAAGGACATTATTGGATTGGATTGCCCTCGGTATGACAAGGATACCTATTAGCAATATTTGTTGATTTCTTTTCGTCATTGTTATGAGTAGTGATTGTAATTTTGCATTTGGTGGACCATATCAGGAAATTACAAGGTTGTGGGATTTAGCATTGAGATATCCAATGTTTCGAAAGGCAGCGGCGGTGGCCGAGAGGTGGATAGAGCGACCGAGAATGGAGAAAAATGGTGCGGTGCTGAGCGTAGACGTGAACGGAAAACCCGTTGCACATTATCAGGATGTTGGATTGAGTATGGTCACAACTGGAATCAAGATAGAAAATCATCTGTATTTGGGTTCCTTTATGTCCCCTTATATTATCCGTCTGGAACTAAATCAACGTCCAGCGCAGCACAAGTCGTGAACTATTCGAGTCTTGCGATCTTTATATTAGTGTATTCCGTTATCGGAGTGACAATGTACTCTTCTACTGTTTTCCATTCTAATTTACATTAAAAACAGTCAAGTCTTTTTGTACCATAAACAAATGTTAATTATTAGACTATTGCTTTTTCTGATCATTTGACATTTGCATCGTGACTGGGCATAATACGGAGTATTTCTTCTTCTTCTTCTTTATGCATTCATTGATTCAAATCATACGGTGCTAACAACATGAACGATTTGGAAAAACCATGGGTAACATGCAAAACTTGACACAAAACAAACGATTTTTTAGCTCACTGTGACCCTTGATCCACATAATCTGTTCTAGGGGATGTACATTCGGTTAACCGACTCAACCGAATTATCCAAAATCTATTAACCGAAATGATTTTTTTTTTTAAATTAACTAAACCAAAAAAAATTCGGTCGGTTTTTCAATTAACCGGAATTTATTATAAAATTTTTAGTAAATTACACAAATGGTCACTAAACTATTCTAAAATGATCTTTTTAGTCATTGAACTTTCAGAAGTTACAAAACAATTATTAAACTTATCAAACTATTATAAAATGGTCATTGACTCATTGCATGTTATAAATTATTGATAAATTTTGAAAAGTTTAATAACTATTTTATAATAATAAAAAATTAATAATTATTTTATAATTTGTAAAAGTTCAGTAACCAAAAATAAATATATGTAATATAAATAATATTTAACATATAATAATTTATATTAATTAACGAACGATAATTGAAATTAAAAAAAATAACCGTTAATAGTCCTACTTAAAATTAACTAAAAAAATTAATTCAATCAATTAATTTAATTAAAACCGAATAATACACCCCTAATCCGGTCAGATCCCTACGTTTTACGTTTTGGAAGAGAAACGGCATATAAGCTTTAACACAAAATTCCAAAAAGTACGAACTTTAAACAAATTATTTATTGATTTGTTGTTGCAGTGTTAGGATTATGAGTCATCGGTGTTACGCGCTGTGCGTTTGGAAACCGATTACAGTGAGAAGGCACGGTTTCAATCTCAGTAAAAAGGATACAAGAGGACAGTGAGAATCGGTCAACGACTTATCGTGACGTTGTGATGGCAGACTCAAGACCGGAATCCGATTCGCAATCTCGGGTTTCCACCTCCGGTACTCAACCAAAACAGAGGTCATGGTCATGACCTTTCACTATTTTGTTATCCACTCTGCTGCCCGTTGTGGCAGCCATGGTTGTGTACCAGCTCGATTCATTCGACCCTGTTCCTCTGCCTTTCCACGAGCTGGGTCAGCAGCAACCCTGGGCTGTCTCGTTGCGCAACGATCGGATGCTACAAGGCGCGGAGTTTTTGGGTGAGGGGGAGTTGCAAGAACCAGAGGATATCGCGTATGATTCCACGTCGCGCGTTATTTACACGGGTTGTAAGGATGGGTGGATCAAGCGAGTCAGGTTGAATGATTCAGCCGTGGAAAACTGGGTTAACACCTATGGTAGACCGCTTGGACTCGCTCTCGGCCACAATAGTGAAGTTATCGTGGCTGATGCTTATAAGGTTAGTCTTTCCTTTCTTACACAGGTTATTCATGGTCTAGATGAATATCTGTCCCTTGTTTTGGCAGTCAATCAGGTGATATATCATCTAAGTTCTTTTCTAAATTCATTTCCTATGTGTTATTATCCGATCATTAATGAATAGAAATCTCTGCCCTTTCCCCCCTATTTATGTCATAATCTGAAATTAGATTTAGAGCTTAATATTAAAATTTAGGGTTAAGGTTTAATATCAGAAAATTAGAGACAAAATATATTTTAGAGTTTTAGATTTATAATTTAAAATTTTTACTTAAAATTTATTTTTGTAATTTTAGGGTATAAAAAAATACTGAAAAGAGAGATTTTTTTTTCAGGCTGTGCTTGGATCTACATAAAAATGGAAGGAAAAGAGGGAAGAAAAAATAAAGGCTGTGTTTGGTTCCGCAGAAAAATGGAAGGAAAAGAGTGGAGAAGAAAAAATGGAAGGAAAATTAACTTAATGGGCTGTTTGATTCAAAAGAAAATAGGAAAGAAAAAAAGTGGGAGGGAGGTTGTTTTCTTTCTCCTGTGAGGGTGTTTGGCAAATAGTTGATAGCTGATTATAGTAGTTAGTTTAACTAATTAATTTTATTAGTTGATCTGAAAAATTAATTTGATTAACTGTTTATATAAACTGTTTGATAAAACTTAGCTGATAGCTGATATGAGTAAAATGACAAATAAGGGTGTGATACATTTAGTTGTTAAGTACATATATGTATTATAATACTTTAATGTTTATTGGAGTAAAATTATTCGAATAAAATACTTTTGACAAGGAATTAAAATTTTTCTTAAGAAAATTAGTGAATACTTTTAAAATTTTTGAATATATTTTTTTTATTTAATATTTACAAATGTTAACCTTGTGGAGATTGATACATACTATTAACCTTGTATTAAATACCAAAACTATAATTTTTTCTTCACTTTCATGTTTTGTTGTATTTTCTTAACTAAAATATACTTGAGAATCTACAACTAAAAAATAGAATAATAAAATAAAATTCTACTAATTCATCATTAGACGTTGCATAAAAATTATTTTACACAATTTCATTGAAAATATTCAAGAAAATGATACATATCCAAACAAGTACAAACAAATATGAGTATTTAATAAACGTGGTGTGGTCGTCTAATAGCCATCAAACTGGTAGTGATGTCATTACGCACCTTTGTCATTTCATTGGTACTCATACTGTCATACGCTCAACTTCTTGAGTGGATTTGATATTCAAAAATGCTTCTGGAGGATTAAAATTTAGATCTGAATCTATGACCCTAAAAGCTAAGTCGAGAACTTTACTTATTCTAATGTAGTTATGTAAAGCAAATGAGGTACAAATTATCCTATTTTAGTCTTGAGACGAATATATAGGCATTTTTGCTAAAATCTTTCAACGTGCCTTTAGAATGCCAAATGACCTTTCAATACAACTCTTTAAGGATGAATGAGCTGAATTAAAAATTTCTCGTGCCCCTCTTGGATTTGCACCACGAAACTCTGATTGGTGATACCTTATCTTATGATATGGTGTCAAGTAGTCTTGTCTTTCAGGGTATTCTTTGTCTGCTAAGTAATATTTGCCTAAGCATGATAAAAAAGTCACAAAATTAAAAAAAACATTTATTTTAAAAAAATGAATGTGCAAAAAAATAAGAATAGACGATTAACTAAAATGAAGGTATTTATCTGAAGGAAGTTTTGGAAAATTTAGATTTGGGTTCCCTATTGTATCTAGGAAAATGCAAGAATCATGAGCCGATTCTTCCCAACCACTTAACACATATGTGAAAAATAAATTAAAATTGCATGTCGCTAATACATTAATGGTGGGTGTCTCTTTCCTTCCTCTATAACGCTATTAATCTTCCTTACGAAGAATAGCATCTATATGAGTACCATCAATTGTTCCAATGCAATCCTAAAATGAAAGAATTTATTATAATATGCATATGGATGAGGTGTAGATTATTACTATAGAATAACATATATTAAATAACAACATCCATTAAAAATACCTTAAAATGTGGCATATATTTGGTGTTATTAGCAATTTGTGAAAGAATTTCCTTGAATTCAGGATCTCTTGGTCTTATTGTGTCATTTGATAAGCCATCTGTGGCATCTAAAACCTCTTTAAAAATCTACTTATAGTTTCACCAGAATGTTGAAATCACTCTTGGACATCCCGATTCGAGGCTCCTTTACTTAGAGTAAATACAAATAAACACACATTCTCCAAAGTAGATATTCTATCTGAAGGAAGCAACCCATACTTGCATTCTAAATTCATGCATAGCTGGCTAAATGTGCATTGTGTCGTTCTAAACATGTTAAAACAACGTTTTTCATGACCATTCAACAATTCTTGCATCCACTTTTTTCTGTTTGAAAAGAATTCATGCATGATTCCTTGTGTATGTATTTTACATAGTAAAGAGATATATAACCAAATGTATAAGTTACCAAGTCCCAGAATTCACTATTTTTGCGCCTCTTACGTATTCTACCGCGGATAACTTGTAGTTCTATGCCTACAAATATTTGTATATATCAATAAATTGTACTTGCTCCAAATTGTACCTCACATCAAACAATTAAGAGAACAAACATTGCTTTGGAAGTCAAAATAAAAAATTAAAAGTAACAATTTAACTTTAGATAAGCCGCTTTCACATTACAAATAAGTTCTAGTACAAAAAGTATATGTAGCATCAACTTGCATTGAATCTATAGTGATGTTCATTAAACCTACTATGACAAGTCACTTTCACATTATAAATAAGTTCAAGTACCATAAGCTAGCAAAAATTCGTTAAATACTAACTAAAAGTTGACTTCAAAATGTGTTTACAAGTGGATAATAAATTAACTTCAACTTGCATTAAAGCTGCTATGGTGTTCTTTTTTTCCTCTCAAATAAGTACTTAATCCAATTACGTCTAGCATCGTCATCTGGCAGACCATTAAAGATAGTCCTTTTCTGAAGATCTTCAATCAGGGTGCAAGCAAAAAAACTCTGGAGTACTAGGTATTAAGCCAGGTAAAAATATTAATTTCGCTAAAGAATCAGCAAGTGTAAGAGAAGATTCAACATTTGAATGAGAATATTAAACGAGTGAGCATGCTTCAGCATTCATTAACTCCATATCTTTAATGTTTCTCTCAGTAACAACTTAAACCATAACATCGAGTTTTTTCAGTAATAATGTTGATCCTCCAATTCTCCTAGACGTTTCAACCTTGGAACTCTTATTACTCACAAAAGCATCATTCTCAGAGGCTCGTTTGCTTCCTCTTCTTCCAACTTCTTGTTCATTAAAATTAGGAAAAAAAAAAGAAAGGAATTGAGCTAGAATCATTTCAAATTTTTTGCCATTCCAGATTAGCTTGCGTAAAGTTTATGACATTACTCTCACTCCACACATCATCATAATAAAAAACAGCACTACCAATATTATAATTTGGGGGAGAAAGAACATATATTGTTTCCTTTTCATGCTCAACAAGAGTAAACTTAATAACCCCTTGTGCAACTGAAACTCCAAACAATTGTTCCATCTTATATTTTAGTTCGGGTTCAATCTCTTCTTCTTAAAATGCTTTAAAATGTGTGTTTTCCTATAAAGCAAGGTAAATAAAATCAATTCTAAAAATTTAAACTAACTTAATTTGTGTAACTTTTGAAAATAAAGTAATAAAATAAGTGTAGATAAATATGCTAACCTCAATTTTCTTTGTCCGCCACTCCTCACTAGCGCGTATTGTTCTTTTTTCATGATACCAATCTAATCTCGTTTTATTTCCTTTTAAGGCTTTTCAAAGACTCCATCTATTCTTTATTCAATCCCACTTGTTCTTAAGCTTAATCTTCTCATATGTTAAGCACGTCTTTTTTTGAAAGTGTAATTCTATCATCTTTCATGTCACTTTTTGTGAGATTGTCACACCACTTTTTTCTTTACTTTTTTCAGCACATTTGATACACAAATCACAAAATATGTGTATATTTTCTTTCTACCAACTAGCCTTGCTTACATCTTTCCTCTCTCACTTTTTTCATTGTTCTTTTTGTTCCTTGGTGTCATCTAAGTACTATGTAACATAATTAAATCCACTTATTTTACTTATATACCTCTTAAAATTTTTGAAGCAAAAATACTAGCATGTCAAACAACCGTTGTGATCGGATAACATTCCAATCCAATATTACTCATAATGTATTGTCATCAAATTACCATATCAATCAAACATGTCACTTTACTGGGTTTTTTTTTGAGTTTTTCTACAAGTATCTATACTTATTTTGTAAGTATTGATATTTGCCCTCAAACTAAAAATGTTAGACTTTTTGATAACATTTTCAATTGGTTTTTTGAGTTTTTTCTGCAAGTATTAATACTTATTTTATAAGTTTTGATACTTTGTGCCAAACTAAAAATTTATCAAAAAAGTTAAGTATCGATACTTACAAAATAAGTATCGATACTTGTAGAAAAACTCCAAAAACAACCGAAATATTATCAAGAGTCTAACATTTTCAGTTCGAGGACAAGTATCGATACTTACAAAATAAGTATTGATACTTGTAAAAAAACTCGGAAGAACGATCCAAAAACAAGCATTTGAACAAGTAGGTAACAATACTATAAAGATTGGAAACTAACCTCAAATCTTAAACTGTAATCTCAACTTGGAGGACTTCTCTTCTTTTATCATGCAAAGATTTTCTACACAAAATTACATCATCAAACAAAAAAATGATTAATGATATGAGGCAGAAATGAGTGAAATTATCTTGCAAAAGAATCTTGCTCAAGAAAAACCAAGTACAACCCATTAAAAGCATAGAAGAAAATAACTAACCTTAATGGGTGAAATTATCTTGCAAAAGAATCTCCATGGTTTGGTTGCTTGATGTTGTAGTTTGACAATGAAGAATACTGTGATAAGAGATTCATAGATTAGAATGAGGCTATTTTATTAGATTATGTTTTATGGCAAGGATGTAATTATGAAAATAATAGGGTCAAGTACGTCATTTAACATCTTATTTTGCAATCAGCTTTTCCAATCCGCTGAATTTTTTAGCCTTTTCTATTTTAGCTTACTTTACACAATCAGCTTTCTCAAAAAGTTGTTTGCCAAACACTAAAAATAAATGGTTTGACTATCAATTAGCTATTTGTGCCCAAATAAGCTAAAGACTCTTTAAAAAGTTATTTACCAAACACTAAAAATAAAGGGTTTGACTATCAATTAGCTATTTGTGCCCAAATAAGCTAAAAGCTCTTCAAAAAGTTATTTACCAAACACCACTGTGTATTTTAGTATCCGTTACGCAACAGAAAAGTGATTGGATCTTATTTTAAAAGTTAAAATACGGAATTACCCCTCATTAGATTTAAAATATTATCTTTTCTTCTCGCATATCTTATACGCTCCTTTTCTTATCTGGAATTATTTTCATCGAACCTTCAGTTGTTTTTCAAATCCTAGGTTTTCTTCTTTCTCTCGAATTCACGTTATAACTTCATTTGAAATCACGGGTATGTTTTTTCAGCTTTCTTTTGAATAAAACCTTAATTCTTAAACTTCCAATACTTATTCTCATTGGTTTTTTATTGATTTTTTTTCAGATCTTAAATTTTGTTTACTAATTAGGTAAACCCAATAATCAAATTGAAGGAGAAAGGAGTGTCAGCTTAATTTATCCTATTATAATTTAATCTCATATAATTTGAATTTGTTTCATTTATACTATTTTCTTATTTTTTTCATCTATAAAAAATATTCTATTATAATTTAATTTCATATAATTTATCTTTTTAAAATTTAATTTATAATTTGAAAAAGTATTCATGTATATATATATCAATATTATATAATAATTTAAATTAGTATTTTTATAAATATTTTTATCTTAAATATTTTAAGAAATTTTTTGTATTAAGATTTTAAAAATAAAGAAAATTTTAACCGTTTTATATAAACATTATCCTAATAATAATTACAATTAAATAATATCATAATAAATTGTATTAATAAAAAAATATAAGTACAAGGGTATAATAGTAAAGTAAATTTTTTCCTTCCACTTTTTCATTGTATCAAGTAATTTTTAATTTTCTATCCTCCCAACTATGCACATCAATGGAAAAAAATATTTTTCATCATTCCACTTTTTTATATTTTTAATTTTTTATCTTTCTAATTTTCTTTCCTCTCTACTAGAAAAAGCTTAAGTTAGGATATTAATGGCACATAAAATTATGTACTTAATACTCTTTTTTATTTAAATTTAATTGTAAACATATATAGATATTAACATGGTCGTTCATGAGGGTGGGCCATAAGGGCGACGCCTTAGGGCTACCATTCATAATTATAAGTGTTTAATTTTTCTCCAATATTTATTATTAGGGTCTAGTTTTTTAATATTTGTTATTAGGGGTGGTTTACTATAAATTTTTTTTCCAGTACTTATTATTAGGGGCCCAATTTTTCTTTTTCAATATTTGTTAGACATACTCTTAAAATTCAATATTTGTTATTATGTGTCCAATTTTTTACAATATTTGTTAATAGAGGCCAATTTTTTCTAATACTTGTTATTAGAGATCTACTCCTAAAATGTATTCTTTAATATTTATTATTATGGGTCTAATTTTCTCCTCAATACTTGTTATTAGGGTCCGATTTTTTTCCAATATTGTTAATAGGTATATATTATTATTATTAGAGCCCAATTTTTTTAATTCTTGTTATTAGGAGCCTATTTTTAAATAGAAAATACTTTGATACACAAGCTTAGTTTACACCAGCATTTCAAGGGTTTAGAGATTTAGGTTGCGGTTTAGGGGTTTAGGTTGTATGATGTAGAATTTAAGGTTTATGGTTAGAATTTAGGGTTTGGGGCTTAGGTGTTAGGGTGTTAAGGCTAGGGATTTAGATTTTAGATTTCATAGTTGAAATATGAAGAGTTGTATAAATTTTTATACACAGCTTGTGTATTAAAATATAACTCTTCCTAAAATTTACTTTTTCAATACTTATTATTAGGGGTCTGATTTTTAGGTTCGCCGTATGCCACCAAAGTCTTAGGAACGGGCCTGAATATTAATATAGTAAGAGAATGAATAACCTAATTAAATCATGCTACATATTGATTCAAATTTTAATCGGTAATTAGACCGAATTTTATTGTAATTAAGTTTATCATATTTAGGAGAAACTATTCTATGGACGGTTCCACCACGTCATCCGTGGTCCTTAATAGTTAAAAAATCCATGTCATTATTTTTTACACATCATTTACACACTCAGATTTTTAATTTTCAAATCATCCTCTCCAATTAACATATATCAAAATTGAAAAAAAAGTCGACGGCTTTATTTTAGGTTTTCGCTTAATTCTCTCTTCTTCTCCAAGTCGCTCTTGATTATCAATATTAACTGGAATTTCATCTGTCAAGAACGCCATCTTCTTCACTAGAAAACTGGTAAGCTTTTAATTTTTTTCTATTTCTCCAATTAAGATATATGAAAATTTAAAAAATTCCATGGTTTTATCTCTTGGGTTTGTCTTAATCCCCTATTATTTTCCAATGTAGTTCTTGACTACTGCAAGATTTAAGAATTTCAGGATTTGCCAGGAACCCCAGCTTTTTCACTAAAATCGGTCAGTTCTTTAATTTTTTTTATATTTCTCCAACTGATAAAATCCGAGTTTGCTGTTTTGGGGGTTCAAATTAGTGTTTTCTCCTTGGTGATTCTAATATAATCGATTTAAATTGGTGCTCATTGTTGTTTTGGGTTTAAATTAGTGTTTTCTCCTTGATTATTCTAATAGAATCGATTTAAGTTGGTGTTTAACTGTAAAGTTGTTTATGTTTTAAACTTGTAGTCGTCTTGTTCTGCTACTCCTTTTAAGGAGTTAGTGATCTATGTTTGATGATATCGTTAAGTTATCTCTTTTTATTTGATTGGTCCTATTCTGTTATGTTTCGAGGAGCCATAAGTTCATATTGCGTAGACAGGAATGAAAAGTCTAGATATCTTCAAAGCTTGGTGGTAAGTATTGGTCATATTCTGTTATGATGCCAAGAAAAGCTCAAAGAAGCTAGAGCTAATGTTTCTATTGTTTACGGAACTTACATTTTTTAGAGTCTTTTTTTTATTTATTCTATATATTGAGGTGCTTAAGTAAAGTTTTATTTTACGGATAAACTTGTTACATGAAAATAGGACTTTGTTTGTTTGAGATTTTGTTATTTAATGAGGTTGTAAATTTGAGTTCTTCACGTGGCGATCTCTATTTATCCGAATCTAAATGTCATTTGAATTTTATATCTAATTATAGCGTTTCTTTAAAGCTCACATCAATACTTGTAGGTATATACTTTTAATCCTAGACATGTAAAAAGTACTAACTTTTTAAAACAAATAAAAATATATAATATATTAATACTATAAGAGTACACGAATGACCACATCCAAATATCACATGAAACGATGTCCTCAGAAGTACAAGGGCATGTAAGGTAACCACAAATGGTCGAGACTTCATCTTAAATCATGCATGAACAACAGTGGTTTCTCAAGGGGTGCATCATTGTACAGTGGAATAACAAGGTAAAACATACAAATTGAACAACAATATGTTGTATTTATCTCCCCCTCCTCAACCCCTCTATATAGATGCATGCATGTGTATTTTTTATACAAACATCAGCCTGGCAGATGACAAGCAATGATCGAAAGAGTTGTAGGAAACAAAGATCATACTTGTTGCCAGCCAACATCCTTGTCGTGGTCGTATCGATATGCCCTGTAGTGAAGTTTAAGTAAGCGAAAATCAACATCTTTGAACTTTAAGACAAATAAAAAAACACATACACAGTAAACCAGGAGAAGTAAAATAGATAGTCCGAGGAGCAAATATCATATGACCCCCCAAAGGTACATGAAAAAACTTCAAAAATTTTGAGGGGATATCTCCACATTTTTTTCTTTTGGGACCTTGTTTTACTTACCAATACATCAAATACATATGCCTTAAAAATATATATTTTATGTACTTACATTCGACATTCACCCCTGAATTTGAGTAGTATAAACACTCTATGGTACAATATAAAAACACATAAGGTAAGACTTTACAATATGCAATTGAACAAATATAAAGTTCGAACAAATGTAATTAACTAATAAAATCCACTCTAGAGGGTATGAAAGTGGAGAAAAGAAATAATTACAAAATCAATTCATTTTTCAACTATTTTTTGTTTACTTGAATTCTCAACTAGTAAAGTTGCTATCGCCTAAACAACAACTTATAGAACACTTGCCTACTTTTTTATTTTCTTATAAGGAAATTTTGTTATAGTTGTTTCACGGTTTAGCTTAAGGCTTAAAACTACAATGGTTACATCATCGAATCTAACACTCTACCCCACAATCACCAACCAATTAAACAAATCAAGATGAAATTCCGAAAAAGGCAAAAGTAATGATATTTATGGATCTTAATAACTTCTTATTGATTAACCATAAGCCATCAAAAGTTTCAAATGAAGCAACAAAGTCATAATCTTAGCCAACATAAAGAACCCAAATCGATAGAAAAATCAAAAAGAGAGAGAGAAAAAGGTGATTAAAAAACAATAAACAAAGTAAAAGACCGAAAATTACTCTTCAGTTCATCAAGTCAGGGACCGACACTGTCCAAGGTGGTTTTCCTACTAATATCATACACAAATAAAAGCATCAACAACACCTATGTAATAAGCATAAGTGACGACACAGAACCTTTCTCATATTTTTAATGAATTCTTTCAATTAAAAAATTCATGTTAAAACAAAGTAGTGACAGACAAGAACAAAAAAAATACACCATTACTACGTAATTCAAGCTTTTTACATAATTGTTAACTACTAATTTACTTTTAATTTACAGTTTATGTCTCTTTTATATTCTTTAAAAGAAGTAGCGGAATGAGACAACTACAAGTTTAAAACATAAACAACTTCACAGCTAAACACCAACTTAAATCGATTCTATTAGAATAATCAAAGAGAAAACACTAATTTAAACTCAAAACAACAATAAACACCAATTTAAATCGATTATATTAGAATCATCAAAGAGAAAACACTAATTTGAACCCCAAAACAGCAAACTCGGATTTTATCAGTTGGAGAAATATAAAAAAGATTAAAGAACTGGCCGATTTTAGTGAAGAAGCTGGGGTTCCTGGCAAATCTTGAAATTCTTGAATCTTGCAGTAGTCAAAAACTACATTGGAGAATAAGAGGGGATTAAGACAAACCCATGAAATTTTTTAAACTTTCATATATATTAATTGGAGAAATAAAAAAAAATAAAAGCTTACCAGTTTTCTAGTGAAGAAGATGGCGTTCTTGACAGATGAAATTCCAATTAATATTGATAATCAAGAGCGACTTGGAAAAGAAGAGAGAATTAAGCGAAAACCTAAAATAAAGCCATAGACTTTTTTTTCCAATTTTGATATATGTTAATTGGAGAGGATGTTTTGAAAATTAACCAATTTTGATATATGTTAATTGGAGAGGATGTTTTGAAAATTAAAAATCTGAGTGTGTAAATGACGTGTAAAAAATAATAATATAGATTTTTTTTAACTATTAAAAACCACGAATGACGTGGTGGAACCTGTCTATAGAATAATTTCTCCATATTTAGCCATGGAGTCTTCTGAATTTAGTGAGTTCTAAACTTTAGAACGGTGAGAATTCTATTTTCAAGATATTTTTTGTTATCTCTGTAACTACCGTTACTATGTTGCATGGACAAATTTTATAAGAATATTGGCAGAATATTTGAAATTATGGGATTTTGAGATTTACACCGAGGTTGGGACACAAGGGGTTTTTTGTGCTATTTGTGATATTTATGTTTATAAATTATATTTTTTTTCATTCCTCGAAGTAGTTAAGGTCGAATTACGTTAAATCTCGTTTCTTTTATATCTTTTTATTGTTGATTTTGTATTGTTTATTTTTCCACTTGCAAATTTCTAACAAACCACATAGACAAAACCAAAATCAAACAATTGAACAGAGTTGATAATGTATCAGGGACTACTGAAAATAAGCAGAGATGGTGATGTGGAGCTGCTAACAGATGAGGCTGATGGCCAGAAATTCAAACTCACGGATGGTGTAGATGTTGCAGACGATGGTGTGATATATTTCACAGACGCTTCTTACAAATACAGCATGCATGAAGACATCTGGGGCATCATGGAGGGTAGACCTCACGGCCGATTTCTGAGCTACGATCCGGTTACCTTAAAAACCAGGGTGTTGCTCAGCGAGCTTTACTTTGCTAATGGTGTTGCAGTTTCACCTACTCATGATTATGCAATCTTCTGTGAAACCGTTACGTATGTTCTCACTGTTGCTAATCTTCCGATGCTTGCGTGATTCAAGTGTTGCACATTTGACAAACAATGGATTGATGAGAAATTTAATTGCAGGAGAAGGAGCAGAAAGTAATACATAAAGGGGAACAAACAGGGGCAGGTGGAGAAATTTATTGATAATTTACCAGGCTTCCCTGATAATATCAAATTTGATGGTGATGGCCACTATTGGATTGCATTAGCCTCGGTAAGGATGGTTTATTATTTATTTGTCACAAGAATGTCCACGAATTCGCATGCTCTCGATATCTATTTACCTGTTCGTATATGTTGTATTGCAAATCATCTGCTGGTTTGTTTCTTATTGTACAATTTGGGCAGGCAACTTCAGTTCCTTTGGACATAGCATTTAAGTATCCTTTCATCCGAAAGGCTATGATAGTCTTGCAGAAGTATACCGGACGACTACATATGGAAGAAGATGCAGGTGTCTTGGCAGTTGATCTGGAAGGAAGTTCGGTTGCCCACTATCATGATAGAAAATTATCTATGATCACGAGCGGAACGAAGATCGGAAATCGTCTTTATTGCGGCTCTGTTGTGCACCCCAACGTACTCAGCCTCGATCTGGATCAATATCCTGCAAGAGCCACTGGTGGGAGCAAGTAGTACTCGATGCTGCAAAATGCAAATGGTAATAATGTAGCTTTGTTCAACCATCTGTGGTTTGTAAATACATCACAATTTAATGAGCCGTTGAATAATAATGAAAAACTTACATTTTTATCCTCCAGTTTTGTAAGAAATTTGGGGTTAGCTCAATTTCGAGGTTGTGTAACATCCTATATCCGGCTTAATCGTAAATCAGGCCGAAGGTACTTTATTTATATGGGGACCATTATCACACCATTATTAAACATTCAATTTTAAAAGCATCAAAGAACAACTTTATAAATTCTTACACGATACTTGATCTAGGATATTTAAAACCCAAACACATAGTTCAAGTTTTTTATTAATTTCTTCTTAATTCGGTTGGCACAACAGATCGGTTCGGAGTTTAAACAAGTTCGGGTATCCAGAATTTTAGGATGTTACAAGCTGCCGAGGGCATTTGCTTTTTCTCTCAGTTTAAACTTCTGTATCTTTCCAGTCGAAGTCTTCGGCAATTCATCAAAGACCACTGTTTTGGGAGCCATATAACGTGGCAAGTGATCTCGGCAAAACCTGATGAGTTCTTGAGCATCGACATCGAATCCTTCTTTTAGCTTCACAAAAGCACAAGGAGTCTGCCCCCAATGATTATCCGGCCGTGCAACAACTGCTGCCTCGAGAACTGCTGGATGACCGCTCAAAGCCATTTCGACCTCCACCGTGCTTATATTCTCTCCCCCGGAGATAATGATATCCTTCAGCCGGTCCTTTATTTCCATGTAACCATCTGGATGCTTCACAGAAAGATCCCCACTCCGAAACCATCCACCTCTAAATGCCTCCTCTGTTGCTTGCAAGTCTTTGAAGTATCCACTCATCACAGTGTTTCCTTTGAACATAACCTCGCCCATGGTTTTCCCGTCAGCTGGTACACTTTCCATGGTGACGGGGTCTATTATGTCAACCTCCTCCAAACCGAGATGCTGCATTCCCTGCCGCGCTTTCAACTTCGATTGCTCCAGTGGTGGCAAGGACTCCCATTCCGGTTTCATCACGCAGTATGTACCTGGACCGTAAGTTTCCGTAAGGCCGTACAAGTGATTCACGCTGAATCCCAACTCTTCCATCTTGAGAAAGATCTGTGGGGGTGGTGGAGAGCCACCGGTGAATATTGTGACCTTGCGGGAAATCGGCTTTTGATCACTGACAGATGAATTCACAATCATGTTGAGGACTGTAGGAGCTCCTCCCATGTGTGTCACATTGTGGAGGACTATGCTCTCGAATATCTTCTTCGGGGAAACATTCCTCAGGCATATGTTTGTGCCACCCTGCGCCGCAACACCCCAAGTCAGGCACCAACCATTGCAGTGAAACATAGGCACGGTCCACAGATAAACAAGCATCGAGCTCATTCCGTAAAGGAAAACCGTCGCGAGGGAGTTGAGGTAGGCTCCCCTGTGACTATAGACAACTCCTTTGGGCTTAGATGTTGTGCCGGAGGTATAATTCACACTGATAGGATCCCACTCACTTTTTGGTCTCCTTATCTCAAATCCAACATGCCCGGTTTCTAAAAAGCTCTCATACTCATAACTTCCCGGCACAGTGCTGATTGAAGATGAATCATCCTTTTCAGAAATCAAGATTAAGATGGGTGGCTTTGTGTTTGTTTTAGCAAGATGATCAAGTGCTCCACGAGCAATTTCAAGTAATTCGTGGTCTACAAATAGGACCTTAGCTTCTGAATGTGCCAGTAGGACCGAGACCATGGCCGAGTCAAGGCGTGTATTGAGCGTACAAAGAATGGCTCCGGCCATCGGTGCCGCAAAATGCAGCTCGTACATTGCTGGAACATTGGGAGCCAGGGTCGAAACCTGCTTAAACAATTCACAGCACAAAATGGAACCTCAACAAAAGCAAACAAATTCTCAACAGCACCGAAGCAAAACGCGAAAAAGACAAGCAGTAGGTACTAAACATGAGAAAAACTTGTTTTTCTTTTTGAGAAAACCAAGGTTAATACTTATCTGGGTGAATTGAAAATGAGTAAAAGCCAGCTTGGTTCTGCATGTTGAATGTTGATGGCAGATCAATCACACAGGTACCATATGTAAGTAAAAATCATTAATTTATTCACTACTCAGTCCAACAAACATACAGATTGACTTTCTACAAGTTCTAAAACTAGATTTGTAAAAAAAAGTTTTGATTTTTTCATTGGATTGATCGTCATCCTTGAAGTATCAACCCCAACCATCACCAAATGGTAAAATAAGATCAAAAAATACAACAAAACAAAGTGGCCTAATTACAGATTGGTGTGGCAAGGATTTGGAGCTATATTAGAGAGAGAGAGAGAAACGAACCACATCACCCCGGGAAATCCCGAGCTGGGACAGGGCGGAAGCGAGCTTGAGACAACGTTGATGCGTTTGACTCCATGTGAACTTATGAGAACCGTCAACAAGAGATGTTCTGTCTCTGTAAACCTTGGCAGCTCTCTCCAGGAAGCTAATGGGGGACAAAGGCACGTAATTGGCAGAGCAACGGCGGAGACCCTCCATCGATTTCCATGACCCGGGGTGTTGAAGACCGTCATCATCGTCGCCGTCCCCTGCAAAGCGAGAGAAATGACGACAACTTTGAGCAACCGGTGAGTTGAGCAGTCGGATGCTGGTGGGGACCAACAAAGTCCACGCAGGTTTTAAGAAGCGGATCATGATCGAAGGAGAGAAGACTAGAGCAAAATCAAAGACTGAGTAGTAGAGTGAACTCAGTAGAGAGAAAGACAGAGAGAGGAGAGGAGATTAGGTGAAACGGAACTTAAAAACTGTTTGGACTTTGAGCTTTTGTTGTACATAAATGTAATGGATAGAAGAAAACAGCAAAACCAAAGAGTCGAGTAGAAGCAGAGTCAGAGTGGACTCAATAGAGAGGAGATTAGGCGAAAGGGATTGGTGTTTGAGTTTTATTGGGCAGAAATGTAACGGACGCGTACCCCGATCGTCGGGATAGGCTGAGTCGTGTTTTCCTCGTGGCGTCCATATCAGATAGGTGGTACGATGTTATCTGCTATGTCATTTTCATATTTTGTAATAGAAACGTTGGATACACGGCCCTTTTTATTTATCTACAACCTAAAATTTATTCCATTTATTAAGATTAGTTATTTAGTATGGCTATCGGCAAACCCAACAAGTAGTCTAAAAAAAAGTGAATTATATTTATTTTAGAAGATTTGAGTATAAATCGTTTTGTCTATATAATTCGTGTATTGTTAAATGGTTAAAAATATGTATGAACAAATACTACATTGTAACTATTTTTATACTATTAAAAAAGTTATTTTCAATATCACATCAATAAAATTAATTTTTTAAACAATTTCTACCTAAAGGAGGAAAACAGTAAATGAAAATTTTAAATTTAATGAATATTAAACCCACGACCTAAAGAAGAGAGCATGATGTCAACCGATAGTTTTAATCTACTACTTTAAAAATTATTGACATCAAAAAAAATAATTTTGCATATGTATTTATTAATTTAATTTAATGCACAAAGTCCTATGGTTATGTGACAATATTGAAAGTTCAATTACACAGTTGATTAATGTAAGAAGTTGACGTAAAGATAAGATCGGGCAGTGAATAAAGGAAATTTAGAGTAAACCCAGTGAACCTAAAAAAATTAAAATGAACAAGTACGTTTAGTTGATTAGGCACATTTCTTTAATCACGAGTTCTAAATTTATTAGAAATATTCTCTTTTTTTTAAGTCTCATTTTTCCTTTTTTAGATAAAATTAAAATTTATCAAAAAAAAATTAGATTTAAAATAATAATACAATAATAAATGATGGTAGTGATAATTTCAAATTTAGTATGAATTCTCTCTTTCCACGAAAAGATGGGGCAGCCCAACGTAACAGGCAAGCAATATGTGTGGAAACCATATTTTTTATTTTTTCTATCAGAAGGAAACCATTTCCTTTTAAGGATAAACCGTGGAAAACTGAGCATATTATTTGTATCCCATTTAGTTTGGCCCCTAACTAATATCCAATCTCATGAAGAAATATCTAAATCTTCTTGCAATCATTAGATGCCAAAGTTTTTTTATATCTTAATATTCAATAATGGTTCGTATTAAATACTTATATTTTTAAAGTTAATTTTCTCTATCTATTATATTCAAACATATTGTAACGACCCGAATTTTAGAATTTATGGGTTGGTTCAACTCGAGCAGTGGGCTTCACGTTGTGGGCCAAGAGTTTGGGCCTTGGAGAGCTCAAGAGAGAGCTTTAATGGGCTCTATGTTTTCTTGTTGTGCTTGAGTTGTAGTTTGGTGGAAAGATGGAAGAGTAAAGAAGGGCATAAGGGAGATTTTATAATTTTTTTAAAAAGGGGTTGAATGTGTCTTGCAAAACCCATGTGAGGGAGGAAAAAAGCAAGACATGTTTTCATCATCCTCATAACTCCCCTCATCTCTCTTTCTTTTCTCTTTCACCTTGGATTCAAAAGGTAATTGTCCAAACTTTGTGTTTTTGAGTATGAATTCCGAAATTCTTGTCAAGGGAAATGTAATCTACGTTCAATGATCTATATTTTGAGGTAATAATCTTTAAATTTAGTGAAGGATGAAAATGGTGGGTTTTTGGAAGGTTTAAGGCTTTAGAAAGATTTCTCTTGATCTTAAGGTTGTATCTTGTAGCAAATTCCTCCATGAGCTCTAATTCAAGTTTTGTTTCAGATTTTATGTTCTAGATGCATGGAAGAGGTTGGAGGACATTTAGAAGCTTGAGGTTTGTAGAAAGTGCGAAAAGACTTGAGTTGAAGCTTGAACTCGAGATTCTTGCTTAAGGTTATTACACTACTAACTCATTTGTGTTTCTAGAAATCATTAATGTGATTGCCTTGTTTGCTTGAGTTGATATGATTGGTTGACTTTGGGTGCTTGAGACCCTTTAATGGCTAATTCTAAGATTTGTGTTAAAATGGCCTAAAATGGTAGGAAATCACTTAAACTATCTTCCATAATTTGTAGGTTCGTTTCGGGGATTTACCATGGAGTTTTGGGGGTGTTGGGAATGATTTGCGAACTTTAGAATTCAAATTTTGAGTTTGTGTACTAATACTGGATGAACAAGTATATGTACCCTTTTGCTTTTGAGTGGCTAACTTAGGCAAAATTTGTAGGGTGTATCGGTACGAGTATAGGTCGTATCGATATCTCGTGTTCTACAAGAATTCTAGTGGCCAAAACGGGTATTGGTACTCTTGGGGCGTATCGGTACCGATGGGGTATTAGTACATAGCTCCGTGTATCGATACGACGTCATTGTAGTGACCCTTATGTGTGCAAGATGGGGTATCAGTACGCTTGGTTGGGTATAGGTACCCTAGTGGGCGTATCGATACTCGTTGGAGGGTATCGGTACGCTTTGGGCAATCTACACGAAAATTATGTTTTGTGTTCAAAGGACCTATAATTCGGGGACTAAGGCCCAATGGGCCTCTAATAGGGTAAAATGAATAATAAAGCTGAGAAACTGAGAATTTAACCTCATATACGATCATAATGAGTAATAACTTAGTAGAACCTTGGATGACATTGTTGTAATAGTAATTATATGGATCTTTGGTGGATCGAGTAATGTTGTGTACGGTATTATAGACGTGTCATTGCTATGTGCTGAAATGGACATTTGTTTTGGTTGAGTCGCCCTTGATTGTTGGGATCCGAATACCTAGTGTGACCGGGCCTCACTCAGAGTGTATGATCCCGAGGATTAGTGGTATTATACTTATGATTGTGTAGCGACCTTTTTTCTGAAAATCGAATGATCGCTAAAAGGGTGTCCTTTTCCTTTTCTCTTTTTGGAAAATATAAAAACGGAGAATTCTTTTCGCATTTTTAAAAATAAAAACTTAGAGTCGCCACCAGCCACTAAGGTAGGCCGGACACCATAAAACTAGAGATTTGTTCAAAATCGAGTTCGGGAGTTGGTTACGTGTGGGGAAGGATTAGCACCCCCCATCACTCCCGGAAATCGGTACCAAAATATATGTTGCTTTTAATTGATGGAAATTATTGAGATTTAAATTGACTTTAATTAAATGGTTCATAATTGAATATAAACTTTAATTAGACGGGCTTGGTCAAATTGGTAAATTTTGAACCAATTAAACATTTAATTAATAAGGGTGACGATACATCGGACCATAGATTAAATCGACATCAAATAAGCGTGATTGTCGTGTTAATTTATGGTTCGAACTTCGTTCATTACCTTTATGCATGATGCAAGCAATTAATAATGATGTTATGACTTGTCAAAATTTTATCTCAAATTACATTTACCTTTAGACGGTAAGAATTAATTCGAATATTTGGTCAACATCCAATAAGCCAGGATTGTTACAATACAGATATCAGAATTAATAAATACCTTATTTTTATAAGTTAAGTTAATTAACCATATGCATTTCCATTAAAACCATATGAATGACAATTAAAATGTATGACATAGAAAGACATAAAATAAAACCTAGGCCCACTAAAGTCTTAACCTAAAAAGACCTAAATTATCGAAAATTCAATTAGTGATCTAATTATTAACTAGGTTAGTCTAATATTAACCCTAAATTAATTAAATCCTAAAAATTAGGAAACCCTAATATCTTATGGATTATCTTGAATCATAATAATTAATTTGATTAATTTTAAACTAGTATCCCAATGAGCCAAGGATTCTATTTAAAACGAATCGAATTAATTAATTATGATTTTAATTTGGTGTCCACCTAAGTCAAATATCAATTTTATTCTAGGAGGTAATTAAGAGGTGTTCAACTAATTTAACAAATTCGATATTTGTCCCAATAAGCCAAGGATAAATTTAAATTAATTAAATTAATTCAAACATTAAATCTAACTACGATTTTAAAAAATCTAATCCTAAATTTAATTTAATTAATTTAAAACTTATGCCCCAATAAGCTGAGCATATAATTTAAATTAATTAAATTAAACCCTAAACTAACTAAGGCCTCAACCAACCTAAAATCATAAACTAAATTCATTTTAATTAATTTAAACACATACCCCAATAAGCCAAGGGCATGTTTTAAATTAATTAAAACAAACTCTAGAAAGCTAAACTATCCTAAAACACATACAAGCAAATAATAAATTAAACCACATCCAACAAATAAAATAAAACACATAACACAAACAAATAAATTAAACAAAAACAAATAAAAAAGATACTTAAATAAATAAAGAGGATCGTCAATAAATCTCATTAATATTTTCATTAAACTATAAGAAAGGTTACACAATAAATAAACAATGGAAGAAAATACCAAAATCTAAATATGCTCGATCAATCAATCCACGTATTGTTGTTGATAGATTTAAAAAGCTTGATTTAAGGGTTGGTAATTCGAATGGGGTTGAAGTGATTTGGTGAATGAAGGAGAATTTTGGGAACTTTTTTAGGTTGCTGAATGATCTAGGGAATTTTTCTTGGGTGTTGCGGCCGTGGAGTGTAAGCTTAATGGTGAAAAAAAGGGGCAGTCGGTTTTGGGGGGAAAACGGCAGTGTAAGGATGATTTGGGGGGAAATCAATGGCAGTGTAGGGATGGAAGGATTTTTTTTTTGGGTGAAATTGAATGATTGCCGTGGGGAATAAGTGGACTGGGGGAAAATCTTTGGGGGAAATGAGTCGAATGGTAAGTGGAAGATTGGGCAGGGGAAAATGAAATCCGCTCCTCTCTTGTTTGGGGAATTATATATATATTATTAATATTTTTTATATCATAAAATAGAATCAATGAGGTTTAAGACCTTACTCATTAAGTAGTGGTTCATGCAATAGGAGTGAGACATTCGTTTATCCAATGGGAGTAAAGGCTTAATGAAGGAGTTGGGATTTTATTATTTTTTTATTATATAAAATCATATGTAATGAGCCATGTTTGATGTGGGCTATTGGGTTAGGGTGTAAGGTTTTGGGTATTAAAAAAGTAATGTGGATTGATCTTATTTCGAGTATTTTAATTTAGACTCGGGCAAAATTTAGTGTCTACAGATTGCTGTGTGAGATTTGGTACATCTGTTATTGTTGATTGTTATGTGTTTAGATGGCTAGAGGTAGTGCCAATTGTTATTATATTGTCATGATGTCATCTTTAGCTACATGTACGTATTTATGGTTTGCATGAAGCATGATTGAGTCGTAGTGGATCCAATAAACTTTGTTAGCTCAGCATTCGGAATCATTGTTTTCGTTCGCATGTTAGTAGGTTTGGCACCGTGCTTGAAGGAGCACCATCGGTGAAGGATTCCAACGCTTTGTTTCACCGGAGTACAATACTTAGGTCTTTGGGTTGTGTATTCGTAGGACCCTATCATGTATTTTATAACTTGTATTTGAATTTAAAAAGAGTGAGTCGAATGTTTTGATAATGTAATTTAAAAAGGAGCTCACTTACAAATGCTTTCAATATTTATTTATGTTTTAAATGATTGGAGAACAAATGTATTTGGAAATAGATATGGATTGGGCTAAACTATGTCAAATTTTATGGTTACGGGTTGGGCTTGAGGCCCAAATGTGATATTCAGGTTGAGAGTGTTATACACGTGACTTTATTTACCATTATATAAGTATAATCATAACTATTTTCACAACTGAGGGGAAAAGAAATTTTACTCCTAATAGATCTTGAACCTATAACCTAGAGGAAAGAAAAAGTGTCAACCGAAAGCTTTAATCACATCCTCTAGAAATTGTTGATAATACATGACTTTATTTAAAAGACATTAAGACCAACGATGTGTGTGTTTCAAAGGCCTAAACTATTACAATTAGTAACCAGATTAATGAGATACAAATAATAATAATAAAAAAAAACAAGGTGAGGAAATGTTGGATGAAATAGAGAACCGGCAAAGGGTTATAAAAGAGAGCATAAACAATGATTTTGAGCATAATGCCCAATGCATAAGAATATTTTATACTTTGATTTACACAATTCTGCTTTTTTTAATATAGACATTAAAGGTTCAAAGGTTATGTATTTAGTTTAAGATTAGAATTTAGAATTTTAAATTATAGTTTATGTATTTAGTTGGATGTTTAAAGTTTATGATTAAATTTTAATATTTTAAGATTAAATATTTAAATTTTAAATTTTAGAATGGATAAAGTTGTGTAAAAAATTTTCCACTATAATTACATTCACAAATAATTATAATATCTATATATATAATTTCATAACCACACTTGACTAATAGAATAATGACTTTTTCAAACGCAACCTAAAATTTATTTAGAGGCATTCAAAAGGACAGAAAAGAAAACTGGGTCCTTAGCCCATTCAAAATCACCCTAATCGAACTCAATAAGTGTTCTAGTGAAAAACGGACGATGTTTATCTTAGGACACGAGTTTAAATTATTTTTTTACAAGGTGTATGCACATTATCAAAGGTTTAAGAATATTTATGAGGCTTAAATAAAAAAATAGATGCACAAACTATACCACTTTTAAACTTTAGGTGCCTAAAGTTTTTTTTTTTTTGTAAAAATAAGTGTCTAAAGTTTCAACCGTTATAATTTTAGGTGTCAGGCCATTAATGATCGTTTAAAAAAAATCAGCGTCCAATCAAAACCAGACATGCGGAAGGAATATTAATTTTTTTGAAAAAAAACTTTAAAATTTAAAAAAAATCTCAAATTTTCAAAACTTTCAAATCAGTCCCTAAATCCCTAAAAACAACAAAACCCAAATCATCACCACTGTTGCCGCCGATCATCGTCGCCGATACCACCCTTTCGATCATTGGATTAAGCCGACCATTTCCCCCAATGTGTCATCGCCAAAAACTGGCGAACAATGTGCCAATCGAATGGCTTTTTAACATTCGCCGTTCAATATTTGACTAGCACATCGTTCGTCAGTTTTCAGCGGCAGCACGTTAGGAGAAATAGCCGATTGCGTTTGCCAACCTAAAGGATGGGGTCGGCGACGATAACGATAATGATTTGGGGATTTAGGATTTAGGAATTATTTTAAAATTTTCAAAATTTCAAGATTTTTTTAAAAATTATAAATTATTAAAAACAAAAAATAATTAAAAATTATAAATTAAAATATGTTACGTGTCAAATTTTTATTGTTCAAGGCGTCTTTGCTCATTTCCCTATTGGAGTCTTAGGTTTAATTCAAGACAGTAGCCTTTTTCGCGTGAATTTTTTTATTATTTTGGAGGGGCTTTTACTATTTAAACCTTTTTATTTCACAGCAAATTGGTAGGTAAGGAAAGCCCAACCAGAGCATTAGAAATACAGAAAGCTCCCGGGACATGAGTAGGGATAGCAGTGGGTCAGGCCGGGCCAAGTTTTTAACCGACCTGAACTCGATTCGACCCGACCCGATCTGACCCGAATTTTATATATTTTTATTTCTTACGGGTAATAATAAAAGTATAATCAGACCTTGACTCGACCTCGAAATTTTAATAAAAAATCTGATTAGACATGACCCAAAAAAATTAATAAAAGTCTTAAATATAATATATAATAAATATATTTATAAATAAATTGGGTCGGACGGGTTGGAGAATTTTCACCCTAAATCCGACCCCAACCCAACTCAATCTTTTTTAAACCCGACCCAAAAACTAAAAATTAAAAAAAAATTGACCCTATCGAATCTGGTCGGGTCGAAACCTGCCGGTTTTGGATTTTTTTGCTATCCTTAGACATGAGCCCAAGCTCCCTACACCCAGAGACAGTCTAGAGTACTAGAGTTTAATGTTGATGACCAAGATTCATTTATAAATTTTTGAGGGATCAAATAATAATTTATCAATATTTTGAGGGGGAAATTAGTAGCTTTAACCAATATTTAAAGTAAGTGACTGAGGATCAAACCGTCTGAGGTCAACAGGGTGGACGCAAGGTTTTGTGACAGGAAAACAAATTTTTATATTTAATAAAATTATATGGGAATTTAAAAATTTTAAAAATTGTAAAATTAGATTGTCAATATAAAAATACAAACATTTTTTTTAAAAATATAAGAATTTAAAATTTTTATTATGCGGTTGCCTCCTAGCACTCCTCGATTCACCTCTTGTTGTTAAGGTGTAAATAAGACATATAACTTGTAAGTTATTTGAGTTTGACTTTAAAAAAGTTAAATTTGATTCGATAATTATCGAGTCAATTTCAAATTATCAGCTGAGTTGAATTCTAGTATAATAATAATCGGTTCAAACAGCTCGCAGACTTAATTGAACTTATTACCGCAAAGGTCCATATATATTTCGACTATTGTATAGAATGATTAGTTAATCCATCTAAATTAGAAAAACCAAATGAATAGATTGGCTTCACCAATCACCATTTGTTTACCCCTACTATGAAATGTAGTTTAATATTTGGAGAAGCATTATTATATTCGAATTTGCTTGATTATTGATGTTCTATTTACACCCAACTTATGTGATGTTAACTGATTATCACTTAAAAAATCTATAAAATTGTGAAAGTAAAAAATAGAGGCCTTAAATAGACGCCCATGTTGCTCCCCATGTCAGATGCCACTACAGAGAGCTAAAGATGGGCATCCGGCTCTGAGATAGAAGCGGGTCGGGTTGTCCATTTGGAAATAGAGTCGTGACAAGTTTTGACCCTTTTAGCGAGTGAGAAAGCCATTGAGAGGGAAAGAAACAAAGAAACAAGTTTTGGCATTTCACGTTACACAAATTAATAAAGCTGTTCGTGTTGTAGTACAACGAAATCAATAATGCTAAACATAAAGTTCATGTGTATGGGACTGTGGGTGATGAATTTTATAGTAATTCCACGACTTAAAACTCTGTGCTGAATCCAATATTAAAGATGCAGAATGTTCCTGGACGTTAACATGGCCATATACAACTAGATTGGTGGCTAGAGGTGGCAAATGGGTCATTCGGTTCGGTTTCGGTTCGAGTCATTTCGGGTCTGATTATATTCGGTTTAAATTCGGTTCGGGTCTGGTTCGGTTTTAGTTCGGGTCTATGGTAATTTCAGTTCGGGTATCGGGTCAAGACTTTGGTTCGGTTGATTTTCGGTTCGGGTCAATATCGGGTTAATAGGATATTGATCGTTTTAATCGGGTTTTCAGGCCATGTTAGGTTTTTCCACTGACTTTATATAGCATGTATATTTGGCTTTTTGGTGTGTTATGCGACAATTCAAATCTCATATTTATTTATTTATTTTAATATATTTTTTATTTTGGGTTGCCTTCGGTTTGGGTTGCTTTCGGTTCAGGTTCATTTTTGGTTCAACTGAAATTTGGTTCGGTTTATTTCGGATTTTGGATCAAATTTTGGTCATCATATTTAGGTCAATTTCGGATCTCGATTCAAGTAAATCAGTTCGGTTTTCGAATCTCGGGTCAAATTTGCCATGCCCATGCTTTTTTAGAAACTGCAGATACGGACAATGATACCCCCACACTTTCCCTTCCCATGCCACACTCATTAGGTTTTGTAATTTCTTTTTAATATAAAATTAATTTCCAAACCAAATATCAACCAAAATTAAAAACATATCCTTTATTGATATATTATAAATTATAATCACATTAATCATTATTCCTTTTAAAAATACAAATGTCAATTTATTTCTCTAAATAGATTATTTCTTTATTTGGTGGTTAGTCAAGTTGTTCGTCTTTGTTCTCTAATATTCTTTTAGGTTATGAGTTCTAAACTAACTAAGAGCACTCATTCTTTTCCTTAAATTTGTTCATATATATTCTCAATCATTTAATAATGTACACACCTTGTATACAATTTTTTTTTATCAGTGATTGATTGTTACAATCTTTGTATGTATATCAGTGGCCTTTTCTGTTAGTCGAATTTTTACTTTTAGAAACATGTTTATCATAGCTGGAATGAATTGGTTAGGTGAATTGAAAATCATTAAAAAAAAATCAAAATTAAGATAAAAAGTTTAAGGATTCAACCAACTAAATCAGATTTTGATTTTGCATACTTTATTAAATTTTTTGAGTGATCTAATCAGTCTTAACGTAAACCAGGGTGAAAAAAAAGGAGACATGTGATATGAGCCATTCATAAGAAGCCAAAAACAAACAAATAATAACACGTTATATATCAGACCAGACCGCCTCCTCAAACACCAAGTGAAACACACTTCCATTCACACAATAACACACACTACATGATACACCAAAAATAATAAATCAAGAAAAAGGGCCGCTCCGCCACTGCACCACTCGTCTTTCTCCTTCTACCTCCCTATCTCTAGATTCCTATCCCTTGCCTGTTCATGAATAGAGGGTGTTCGTTTCTAAACAATCCCTAGCTCTCTTTTCCTTTTTGTCTTTATTTTAATGGGTTGCGTCAGTGATTGGGGTCGGGAGTCGTTTCCCGAGATGCTTTCCGCTGGGTTATCCCTCGAAGAAACAGACGATGGGGAGGAAGCTACACCCGAGTCTATGCAGTTCCCTTTCGAGAAGGTGTTTCCGGTCTATGCAATGAGCCTTTCCAAGCCTCACACCGATTCTATTGTCAATCATGACCCAATTTGGGATGAGGTACCGATTTCCATAGCTTTTGTCTCCTCTTTTTTTTCTTAACTTTTTTTTTTCATGGGGTATTGCTTGAACCATTTGTTTGATCGTTTTGTGATGAGATTTTGTTTTTTTTTAAGTTTTTTCTTTGTATTGTTTGTGACCAAGTTTTGTCAAAGGATGTACAATTTATAATCAGAAAGAAGTTGATAGTCTCTTCTAGGGATGGCAAACGAAGAGCAGGTGCGGACACCTCTTCTATACTATATCCACCTAAAATTTTTATATTCATCACTTACCACTCATGTCGGTTATAATTTTCAAATCCACATCTGCTCACGCCGTTACTTCTCAAATCTATCATCACACCAACTATCCAACTGGACATCCACCAACTAATTCGTACCCGCTTGTACCCGCCCGTACCCGCCTACAAACAACCATTAATATCGAATTATGTAAAAATAAACCAGTGACTTTCGTAAATAAAGGTAAAACTTCGCATACTTTATTGATTAATCAAGTGCATATATATAACATTTACACCGGTATAAATTTAACTACAACTAGTTAACTAAAGATAGCTAACTTAATTAAAGCATATTTTTACAGTATAAATTTTATTTAACTATAGCTAACTAACTAACTATAGTTAACTCAACTAAAGCATATTTACACCCGTATAAATTCTACTTAATCACACATATTACAAATTTACAACCTGATTAAATTAAGCTCGATTATAAATCATAAATTCAAGCTCATCATAAACCATCTTTTTTCAAACTAAATTAATTGAGTTCAAAGTCTACAAACCTAAGGATTAACATAGATTTTAAACAAAACCAAGATCTTAATACATAAAATATCATAATAAAAGGCATAATTAAAGTCTACAAACATAAATGGTTCTAAATTCACATGGTGGTAGTTAGTAGGCAGGCGGATGCAGGGCGGGTGGATACGATGCGGGTAAGGTTTCAAATTCATCACCTACCCACTACTCACGACAGATATGACTTTTTACATCCACACCCGCCCACTACTCATCAAACTCATACCCATCTTCACCTCAACCGGGGCGTGTGCGGTGCGAAACCTGCGAAACTGTATTTATCTGCCATCCCTAGTCTCTTCTAGTTTTCTCGTTTAAAGATGAATATTGATGTCATGGTTATTTGACTTTCTTTGGTGTTCTTTTCATCGACTGAGTTTGTTGCTTGGTTTTGATTATTAGCATGGCTTCAGTTTTTCTATTATCACATGCACGTTAAATTGAAATCTTGGCTGTTCATTTTGTCATAAAGTTGAAGTAGTACCAATGGCTTAAAATGAAGGACCAACTTATGTCTTCATTTCTTATTGTTTTTGTGTGAAATTGTCATGGAATCTAACGGATGACAACATTTCTTTGTTTTCTCGTGAAAGGAGGTTGTTAATCAATGTATCCTTCTTGCTTAATTTCCTTTGCTTCTTGATATTTGTGTGTGATAAAATTGATAGAATGCTACTTGATGCAGGCAGAAAAGGAGCCTAGTTTAAGCAGTTTCTTGTATGCGTGTATCTTGGCACATGATTGTTTACAGAAAGCATTGGCTTTTGTTCTTGCCAATCGTCTACAGAATCCTACGCTCTTGGCAACTCAACTGATGGATATATTTTCTCATGTTATGATGAATGATAGAGATATTCAAAGATCAATACGCCTCGATGTGCAGGTGATTTTGTTAATTTTTAAACGATGATATAGAATTGATGTCGGATTCTAGAAGTTTTCATTGAAAAATCGCTTTAACCGTGTCTACATTCGGAAAATCTTTGTTCTGCAGGCATTCATAGATAGAGATCCTGCTTGCTTGCCATATAGCTCAGCGTTACTATATCTTAAGGTAATATATACTTTTTCCAGGTTCTTCATGTGTGCAAAATGTCATAACTTTTACACAAACTGTTACTTTGCAGCCCTTTTGTTTTTAAACTATGGTTGGTGTCCTCCTTATGGTGAAAAGCTAGTTGATTTATTACGGTTTGAGATCTAAAGAGAAGATATATTAAGAGATAAGACATATAAAGCTGTTAACAACTGTTGCACTTGCGAGTCGACTGTCCTTTTTTCTCTGGATACCATTCTCTGCAATCAATCATATCCAATATGTTACAAGTTCCCTCCTTTTTTAGGGATACCACTCTGTGCAATCATATCGAATAGCTCATGCCTTATGGAAACAAGGGCGAAAATTGTTGGCACTGGCATTGCAAAGCAGAATTAGTGAGGCAGAGTTTTGCTTTTGGTTATTGGATTAGATTTATGCCTTTTTGGTATGCCATTTCAATATATTTTTAATTACTTTTCAGGTTTTTGGAGTTGACATACATCCAGGTACATTTGTTTCATACTTTAACCGTATCATGTTTCCCATGTTTTTCGCAATATATAATATGGAACAGCTTATATTACCTCTCTTTCTTTTTGAGGGTTTACATAGTGCTTTTTGCTTATTCAGTTTAGTATATCTCAACCTCCTTTCATGTCACGACTTTATGCAGCTGCAAAAATTGGTGACGGTATATTATTGGATCACGGGACTGGTGTCGTTATTGGTGAAACAGCAGTTGTAGGAAATCGTGTTTCATTGATGCATGTGAGCCACTTTGTTGTAATTCTTTAAGATTATATGAAAAGATGGTTTTGCGTTCCCTATTTCTTTATTAAACCCCACTGTACTTCTTGTTAATAATCCAATAGAATAGCAATCAGATTTAGTGCAACTCATCAGAATTTCAGAAGAAACCCGGTTGATTTTGAAGCATGGGATTGATGGTTAAATACGCAAATTGCGCTGAGTTTGGAGATTGATTCTGGCCAAACTTTAGTTCTAGTCGACATCATAAATGTCATTTTTTGTCTTCTGCCATTCATCAACTTCCTATCTCCTTTGTCTATTACAAGAGTTCTCGATGATACGTTTCCTTCACTGTATTTACATATATAGACCAGTTGATAGCATGCAATGTGCAAATGTTTGTATATGTAAATTCTTTTTGTTTCTGTATGAAGAACCCTTGATATAAGATTATTCTCTATGTTTCTGAATCAGTTGGAGTCTCAATTCTCAATGTGTGTTTATCTCTTAGACGGAAAAGAATTACAACATCAATGGTATGGAAGGACCTGCTGATCAGTTACATTATATGATGCTTTGTTTCAGGGTGTGACCTTGGGTGGGACTGGGAAGGAAACTGGTGATCGCCATCCAAAAGTTGGTGATCTTGCACTACTTGGTGCATGCGTGACTGTACTCGGGAATATAAAAATAGGTGAAGGTGCAATGGTTGCTGCCGGTTCCCTTGTATTAAAACATGTTCCTCCACATAGGTACCTTTGTAACTTTCCCACTTATTTTTAAATTTAATGACTAGATCCTAAATGTTTGATATTGCCTTCTTGGGGTGTTTTAAGTATGGTAGCAGGTACACCGGCACAAGTAATCGGATCCATGGACGAGCAAGATCCATCTTTGACAATGAATCATGGTAGGTCTTGTGCATGGATGTTAAACATTATAAAAGAATATTTGACCATTAGTTTCAGGGATGTTTTTTCTGCCAACAGATTCAGCTATAACTTGTATCATCTTGGTTAGGTTATATCTTCCGGAAGCTACATAAAAATGTGGTCCATTAGAATATGCAAAAATGATTTAATGAAAAAACTGTACATTTTTAACTGACAAGCATCTTCATGAATATTTGACAACTATTTTTTATCATCTGTGTTGTCGTATTTGAACTCATGGCCTGGAATATTGCTATAACTTCATTGGTTTAAATGAATGCCATCCTTGCTTGAGTTAGTTTAGATACTGGTTGTTATGATGAACTTGCAGATGCTACCAAAATTTTTTTTAAACATGTAGCTGTTGGTACGAGAGATGGAAGATCGAAATAGTAAGTAAACTTTTCTTGCCGTCCCTATTTTTTTTTAATTTCAGCAACTATAATTTCAAACATGTGGCTCATTCCCAAAACTCTAATCATTTGAACTTATTTTTCAGAGGCATTGGATGATGAACACAACAATGGCGGGCATTGATGTCCACTGCCAGTTGCAGTTCAATTAGTAGATTGGATTTGTAAGACAATAAGACAAGAATTAACATAATATAGGCATATGGGTCAATTGATAGTTTCTTGCCCCCCTGAAATGATGTCACTGTCACTAACCAGACGAGATAAAAACCATGTTTCAACACAACACCAGTTTTGTTGGATTGGGATATTCATGTAATGCCCTAAACAACACTTCGGTTCTTTATAATAAACATCAAAATTCAAGCGACTTCTATTGCATTAATTAACGTTGTACGACCGAGAATCTTTTACAAAAATCTTTGCCGAACTTCCCCTGCTTGTTATATATCATGCATACTAAAGCAACCAACTTCACAGCATCAGCCAAAGGCATGGAATTGTAGATAGAAGCACGAATGCAACCAGCCGACCTATGTCGCTCGAGCTCCACCATCTTCTCGTTGGCAGTTTCCTTCAAAAATTCAGCCTCCGATCTGGTTTCTCCGATGCAAATAGCACATTTATCAGTGACCTTACTGATTTCTCAACAGGGCACCCGTAGAATCCTTTACTGTCATCGATAATAGTAAATTGTGACTGCAACTCAATGTAACGACCACATCGTAATTGTTTTGCAAGCACCACAAACTGCAACCACATTTAAAATCATAGTTATTTTTTAGAGAAAAGTCAAGTAGCAACGTCTGCAACTGCGCCGTTAGAAACGCATCCCTAACCGCTATCACAACTACAATTTAATAGCGGCATTGTACAATATACTGTCTTTCTGTTGGTATTTTAATGAAAAAAAAACTCAATGGATGAAGGAAACTGAGCACATCACTTTTATTCAACAATCATTCAGAATTTATACAAATAAAATCAACAACCCACTAACAAAATATTACTAAATTTAAGCAACAACCCATGAATAAATTCCTCCTAAACTTAAGCAACACTCAAATAACAAATAACTAAAAATAGAAGCAGTCCCAAAAACATCAACTAACACTCCTCCTTGCTTTAGGAACTGGAAACACCAAGTGTTGTTCTCAAGACTTCAAATTTGTTTACTGGAAGCGGTTTGGTGAAGAAATCTGCAAGCCGCTCCTCTGTTTTGCAATAAACCAGTACAACATCACCTTCTTTTTGCACTTCTCTCAAAAAGAAAAGTTTAATTTGAAATGCTTAGTATTCCCATGAAACACTGGATTGTGGGAAATTGCTATGGCAGTTTGATTATCAACGAAGATATTTGTACTTTCTTCTTGTTCAAGATTAAGATCACATAATAATTTTCTCAACCACAAAGCTTGATTAACAGTGGATGCTGCAGCAATAAATTTTGCTTCAGTAGTGGATTGAGCCACGATTTCTTGCTTCTTTGAGCTTTATGGGAAAACACCTGATCCAAAAGTGAAACAATAGCCTGAAGTACTCCTCATATCATCAATGGAACCTCCCCAATCACTATCAGAGAAGCCTACAAGCTTGAACTCCTTGTTTCTTGTGAATTTGACACCAAAATTACTCATGCCTTTGATATAACGAACTACTCTCTTAGCAGCCCCGAGATGCAATTCACTGGCACAATGCATAAATCGAGACAAAATGCTTACAACATTTAAAATATCATGACGTGTTGTTGTAAGATACATCAAGCAACCAATTAAGCTTCTGAAATATCCTTCATCAACTTTATCAGCTCCATCTTCTTTGCAAAGCTTCTCCTTTTGATTCATAAGAGTGTTTACTTCCTTGCATTCTTCAAGCTTGAACTTTTTCAAGATTTCTTTAGCATACTTATTTTGGCAGATGAATACTTCATGCTCAGCCTGTTTAATTTCCATTCCAAGGAAAAAAGACATCAACCCGAGATTTGTCATCTCAAAAAACTTCATCATCTCTTGCTTGAATTGCTCAAGCATTTGTGCATCATTTCCCATTAGCAAGAGATCGTCAACATAAAGAGAGACTATCAAAATATCATTTTCATGATGTTTGACATAAAGAGTAGTCTCGGATAGACTTCTTTCAAAGCCCAAGCTCAACAAATGATCATCTATTTTGTTGTACCAAGCTCTCGGAGCTTATTTCAGCCCATAAAGGGCTTTCTTGAGAAAAAAATCTTGTCTTCCTCTTCTTTCTTTACAAAACCTTCAGGCTGCTCAACTTAAATTTCTTAATGCAAAATGCCATTTAAAAAAGCTAATTTTATATCAAGTTGATGCACTCTCCAATTCATTTGAGCCGCTATAGCAAGTAAAAACCTTATGGTGTCCAAACGAGCAACTGGTGCGAAGGTGTCTGAATAGTTCACGCCAAAAACTTGTGCATAGCCTTTGACCACAAGTCTTGCTTTGTGCTTGTTGATTGAGCCATCAACATTAAGCTTGGTTCTGTACACCCATTTGACTCCAATCACCTTTCTATCTTGGGGTTGATCAACCAACTCTCATGTTTTGTTCTTCTCAATCATGGACAACTCCTCCTTCATTGTAGCCACCCATTTTGTGTCTTTCATTGCTATAGCAAAATCTGTAGGTTCACATACAGCTATATTACATCTTGCATAGATGTCAGTAAGCAATCTAGTACCCCTTGTTGGAGTATCATCCACCAACTCATTCAACCAATTTTCATCTTTATCTGTGGTTGAAGCAGGTAACTTAAGCTTCAAATCTGCAGTAGTTGGAACACTTTTCTCATCCCAATTCCACTCTTCATCTTCCACAAAATAAACATCTCTGCTTATAATAATTTTCCCATTATGTGGTTGGAAAATTTTATAAGCTTTTGCAACATTGCTATAGCCGATAAAGACTCCTAGAAGTGCCCTTTTGTCTAACTTGCCTCTTTGATCTGTGGAATATGAGTGAAGCACAAACAACTAAATATTTTGAGAAAATACAAAGATGGTTTACGACCATACCAAGCCTCGTAAGGTGTTTGATCCTTAACCGCTTTTGTGGGCAACCTATTCTGTAGGAAAACCGCAGTATGAGCTGCCTCTGTCCAGAACTTCTTTGGTAAATTCTTTTCATGCATCATACATCTAGTTATTTCCAAGATGTATTTGTTTCATCTTTCACTAACTTTATTTTGTTGCGGCGAATAAGGAGCTGTCAACTGATGCTGAATGCTAGCTTCTTCACAAAATGCATTGAAATTTTCTGAGTATACTCCTTGCCATTATCAGACCTCAATATTTGAATATGATTGCTACTTTGATTTTCCATATTTTTTTTTGAATTTCCAGAATGCTCCAGCAATTTCTGACTTGAATTTTAAAAAGAAAATCCAATACATTCTTGTAAAATCATCAATAAAAGTAACATAATATCGACTACCTGCTAATGACAGAGTTCTTTGAGGTCCAAAAATGTCTGTGTGAATTAACTGCAACTTACAAGTGGCTCTCTATGCAGTCTTTGGAAATGACTTTCTGTTTTGCTTTCCAAACTGACAAGCCTTACATGTCATCAAGTGATCATCAAATTCTGGAAAATCAATTGTCATACTCTTGGACTTCATCTTCAATATCCCTTGATGATGATAGTGTCCGAGCCTTTTATGCCACATCATTTTGATGTTTTCTTTGGCTGAAAAAGCTGATTGCCCCTCCTGCATCGGATTGAGAGAAAAACTTCTCCCTTCCATCTTAACTTCAAACATTTTCTGGCCTGTAGCATTCTCTATTACACATGTCTTCTCTATGAACTTCACTTTGAATCCATTCTCAACCAATTGACCAACATTAAGAAGATTTTGATCAATATCAGATACATAAAGAACATCAGTAATAAACTCGGTACCTAAACAACTTGCAATGGCTACTATCCCTTTTTCCTTTGACAACAATGTGTTCACCGTTCCCAATTCTGACCTTCTTGGACTCGGTACTCTTTAACTCTTTGAACAACTCTTTGTCATGTGTCATATGATTAGTGCAACCACTGTCAATGAGCCAGCTTTCACTCGTTTCGTGACTAGTGAAACAAGTTGCAACAAAAAGCTGATCATCTTCTTCTTGATCTAACACTTGTGCTTCATCTTGTTGCTGGTTTTTATACTTGCAAACAACAGCTTCATGTCCCATCTGGTTACACTTATTGCACTTTGCATCCGGTCTTCTCCAACACTTAAAAGGTAGGTGACATTTCTTTTCGCAATGTTGAGATGGAGGATAATCTTTCTTTACTCTTGGTCTTCTATTCCAGGCTTTATTTTTGTTCCCAAATGCAGAGTTTTCTCCACTCGAGCGTGAAACTTTTTGTTCTTTGGCCTCCTATTCTTTCCATCATCTTGATGCTTAACCGGTAGAGAACCTTCAATGGCCCATTCTTGCCTCATTACACGTCTTTGCTCTTTTGATTGCAAAGCACTTAAGAGTTCTACCAAAGTAATCTTTGACATATATTTCGTGTTCTCTAAGGTGGTGATGGTGGCCTCAAACCTTTCAAGCATCGTTACAAGGATTTTCTGCACAATCTTTGAATATGCTAGAGACAATCCTAGCAGTCTGACCTTATTTGCTATGCTAACGAGCCTGTCAGAATACTCCTTGACTTTCTCGGTCTCCTTCATCTTCTGCAGCTCAAAATCACGTACAAGATTCAACACTTGCATTCCACGATTTTTTTCATCTCACTCGTACTCAGCCTTGAGATAATCCCATATCTTCTTTGCTGACTTTAAAGACATAATTCGGGTGAAAATCGTAGGTGATGCTGCAGCAAATACACATGCTTTTGCGTTCCTTGCTTTTTTTCTTTTTGTGCTTTGATCTGTGCTATGGTGGGATTGGCCGGCAATGTAGGAATCTCATAGTCATCTTCCACAGCTTCCCAAAGATCTATAGCCTCCAGGTAAGTCTTCATGCGTACTGCCCAAACTGGATAATTTTCTCCATCAAATATAGGCGGCGCAATCAAAGAAAAATTACTTTCACCTTCCATGCTATAGCAATAACTAACACAGGTCCCTCAAGAAAAATGCTCTGATACCAATTGTTGGTATTTTAATAAAAAGAAAACTCAATGGATGAAAGAAACTGAACACATCACTTTTATTCGACAATCATTCAGAATTTATACAAATAAAATCAACAACCCACTAACAAAATATTCCTAAATTTAAGCAACAACCCATGAATAACTTCCCCCTAAACTTAAGCAACACTCAAATAACAAATAACTAAAAATAGAAGCAGTCCTAAACACATCAACTAACACTTTCTTTATTCTTCTTTTTGACTTCCTCCAATCCTCCTTGCTTCAAAAGGATCTTTACACCAACTTGCACATGTAAATCCCGGAAAAAGGTGTGTTATACAAAGAGTTGTTCTTAGAATAGACCTTATAAGCATACATGATACGGTAATCGTTTGTGCATGCCCTACAAGATCTTTCCTGACTATCAATGCAAGCAACTAATGGCCCAACGTTCTGTGCATTAGCATCAATCAAACCAAACATCTGGGGCCATGGGAATTCAGACGGTTAATTCGTCCATCGATCGAATCGAAAAACCTAAAATTGAAATAATCGATTTTTAAAAAATTATTAACTTAACTGAAAAAAGTTTTAGAGTTTGTGTTTTACTTTAGTTAGATTAATTTGGGAATTTTTTATTAAAAATTGGTTGGACATTGAAATCTTAACGAGTGTCATGGTGGTGGGGTTAAAAGATGTTGGGCCTTGATATCTTAACGTGTATGTGCTTAAAATATATGAGAAAAACTTTGATACTTTAGGTTGTTAGGTTTAGAATTTAATATTTAGGGTTAGAGTTTAGGGTTTAAAATTTAGAGTGTTAGGGTTTTAGATTTTAAATTTTCAAGAAGAGTTGTGTAAAAAATTTACACGGGTTGTGTATCAAAATATAACACAAAATATATATGTAATATATATAAGGATTTATATTCAATACACTGGTTGTGGAAACTAAAAATTTTCATAAGCTCTTTAGTTTTAATGTTTAGGGATTCGTTTTAGGAAAATACTTTGATATACAAGCTTGTGTATATTAACTTTCAATTTTAGTCTTTAGAGGATTATGTTATGGTTTAGGTTGTAGGGTATAGAATTTAGGGTTTAATTATGGGTAGAATTTAAAGTTTAGGGATTAGGGTGTTAGGGTTAGGAATTTAGGTTTTATATTTTATAGTTTAAATATGAAGGGTTGTGTAATTTTTTACACATCTTGTGGATCAAAATATAATCCTTTATGTTAACTATTAACTGACCAAAAATTTAATATTTAATATACTTTAATATTTAATATTTTTGTTAATTAACGATAGCGGAACTTTGAAAAATTCTTTAATTATTAACTGAGCAAAAATTTAATTAACTGAACTAAATATTGATTCAATCGGATAATTTAATTATAACCGAGCAATTAACATAAGGGTAAAACTTTGATACACATACTGTGTAAAATTTTACACAAGCCTATGTATTTACACTATAAAAACCTAAATCCTAAATTCTTAACCCTAACCCTAAAAAACTAAAATCTAAACCTTAAACCCTATACACTAAATTCTAAGCACTAACCTTAAATTCTAAATCCTACAACCTAAACCCCTAAACTTTAAACCCTAAACTATAAACTAAAATTCTAACCCCTAAAACTAAAAGACATGTGTAAACTAAAGTTAACAAAAAAAAAAAAACTTTCCTTTAACATAATTAGTTACATCAACAGACTCGGAACATCATTTCAAAAAAACCAAAACAGACTCGGAACATAAATTGAAAGACATATCTAACATGGGATCTAATATAGGGTTTTGCCAGTACATCCTCCACCCTTGCTGCTACATGGGAACTAACATAGGGTTTTTGCTGAAACTATATATATTTTTTTCTTATAATTAGCTAGTTAATCATGGTTTTAGTTGCTATCTGTTTGTATAGGGCTAAAATGATATTGCATTGGATGGTGTTACAATTGATTCTTTGGATGAATAAAGCAACATTTATCCAAAAAAAAAAGAAAAAAAAAAAGAAAGACATATCAGCTACGAGAACCCCATTCGCGTTGCTGGGCCCATGAACTCAGTCAACCTCACTGGTGCATGTATGCAAATACTTGACATCTAATTTCCCAGATCATCACTAGCTTTCTTGAAGTCCGCATCTCCCCAGATAATCAACGGTGTCATAGGGGCCACAAAGATTCAAAGGGACAGCAGCCAGCTGGGTGGAGGCTCCACCTTGAAGGAACAAAATGACAGTCTTCGGAGTAGGAGTGTAAACGAGCCAAGTCGAGTCTGAGTAATACTAAGCTCGATTTGGCTCGTAAGAAATCGGGTCGAGCTCGAGCTTGAGTCGAGTCTTATAGTGTTAAATTCGATGAGTTCGAGCTCAAGCCGATTCCAATCGAATCAAGTATTGATCGAGTTTTGACTGAGTCTTGCTCGAGTAGCTCGCGATCCATCTCGTCTCATTTTACAACCCTACTTCGGAGATAATGAGAAGGGCATGTAGATCCGATTCAACTTCAGCCTTGATTAGAATTTTTATACCGAAAATTTCAGATAAAAAAACAAATTAAAAACTTTTATAGAATTCAGAAAGAATGGTATTTCATTTATTAGTGTATCAGGGAAAAACTTGAAATTACAGTGAGAAAAATTAAAATATGTTCAATTTGAACATACATAAACCATGGTCGTAAACACATCCCCAAGTGCACGCAACCGAAAGTTGCTCAATTTATTAAAAATTAGATGCCCTCCCGCCCCCCTCTCTCTTCACCAAATCAGGTATAGTCGGCTGGATGTGCTATGGTTGTTGGGTCTCTAGTAAAAACTTTGCAGCTTCACATTTTGCTGTGAAACCAAACTTGGACGTGCAGTACTTTCTATGTACCCCGGTTAGTTTTCCTGTTGCTGCCCTCTCATGGAAACCAACCATCAATCTAGAACATTCTCTGCACCGCCCAAAAAACAAAATTCATTAACAACTTGTTTTGGTTACAATGTTTGTCGGCAAGAAATGGAAAAAAGAAGACATGAATAACTCACAGTAGTTGATCTTCCGTGTAGCTGCTATGCCACTCGCATGTCTTACTCCACTGCTTGAATCCATATAGACTGCAGTGAGCAGTGTGGACCGCAGCAGCTGCTAGCAGCGACGGTTGGAACTTGATCATCTCGTACTCCACCAGTGCGAGCTCGATCAAGAAGAACGACAGAAGCTCCAGCTTCTTGTCGGACTGAGCCGCCTTGAGGAACCTCCGCATGAAAACGTAGGGTGTCGGAAACGACATGTTGAATTGCAAAGTGTTAAGCATCCGTTTCTCCATTTCCGGAACATCTTCCCTGGAGTAAGCTTTGTCCGATATAAGGATTAGATCTACCACTGCAGGAACAGAAACCACCTCGTACTTGCATGCTAAGAGCATAGCCACCAGTCCAACCAGTTGAAGCTTTTTCCTCACCACTGTTTGTTGACACAAAAATCTGTCTATGAGATTAACCGTAACAAACAATGTCTCCCCCATGAGGTCGAATTTGTCGTGCACCTGTCAATTTCGCAAATCCAATTACGACCTTAGTGCCACCCTTATTACATCATTAAAAGTTCGAACCAGAATCAACTATTTCAAATACCTCAATAAGCCAATCGATCAGTATAGCCCTCATTTTCTCATTAATGTCTGGTTGCTGCTCCATGTAATTAGGTGGAATACGGCTAAAATTCTGCATACAATGAACTGATTAAACATGGTAACTAAAATCCTGCTTAACTAGGAAACAAATCTCTTAATGGATATGAATATTATTTAACTCCATCTTTCTGTAGCAGGCATACAAATCCTCGACATATTCGACGACCGCCAGTGGATTCTTTGCATCGCACCCGTCGATATCAACAACCGGCTCCTCTTCAACTATATCCTCCATTTCGACTTCCTCCATCCCATCTGTTTCTTCTAAGAACATGGGTACCGGGTGGTCTGCAGATGCCTTGTTTTCCTCCACATCTATAAATATACAATCTCCAAACTCATTTGAGCTGGGAACTGACGGTTTCAGCTTCTTAGATTCCTGTTAAAAGGACAAGACATCAGAATCTAGAAATAATGCCCTTGTCTATGTTACTCGAACCAAGGATGGACCGAAGGCTGCTCGAGGGGCAGTCACACCCTACAAATTTCAAACTCTAGTATAGTTTATGTATTTTCTTATCATTGATCTAAGTTCGCATCCCCTAAAATATTATACTTTCACACCCCTAAATTTATCGCACCCCTTGACATAAAACCCTGAGTTCGAACTCTTGGCACTCATTAGAGGCTTAGAGAGATGGAGTTGTGTGGTACCTCGGGCCAACGCCGTTGACTAGTACTGGAAATTTGGGCAGCAAACTTCCTGGATGTCAAAAAAGAAAGAATTAGAGTTTGAACAGTACCCTGGCAAATGATTTAAAAAAGACATGACTTTTTTTCTAGTTGACTGAGATCCAAGATCCAAATTTTGAACCATTTGTTTACTTTTACACCTTTGCTCATTTGACAAGCAAGCTGGAAAGCAAAAGTGAAACTTGAAAAATGAAAGGGGGGGGGGTTAAAATTTCAAACTCTAACCTGGTAATAGGTCTGTGCACAGGATCAACCTGCTTGTTTTCAAAACACCCATTTCTTCCGAGAGAAAAAAAACACAAACATTCATCAGATATTTTCCCGACAAACAAACAATTGAGAGATGAAAGAATAAAATAAAGCGAGATATATTACTGTGACAAGCCTCTCTTATTAACAACACAAGGGTATGCTTTAGCTCCCACTAAGTTGTTATTAATCACACTCAAAGCTCTCCTGTTGTGCTTAATCTCCTGCCCAAACTTTCTGCAACCTACAGCACCACCTCCTTCTTTATCCAAAACAAACATGTCAGATCTATGGGGTGGTTAAATTAAACACCCAATTTCGAATATCGAACCCAGAAGAAAGTGAAACCAAACCTTGAAAGCTTGTGGGTTTGGTGAGATTAGGATTGTTCTCATCAGATATATGTTCCATTTTTTATTGATTCTGTGTATCTGAAAGAACAAACAAACCCCCAGATGAAGAAGAAACAAGGCCAATGTATGCAATTGTAACCTCTTTAAATTAGCGAGAAAACGAGCATTTAAAGAAGTTAAGAGGGCTCTCTCTCTTTGTCTGAATGTGGAAACGGAGATCTACAAATACAGGTAGATACTAGATAGATAAAGTCTGTCTGAAAGAAAAAGGGGGGATGGACGAGTATTTTAAAAGAAGAGGGCAACGGCTAACTGTGACGTGACTGCCTCCCTGCATGTGACTTATTTTCAAATATTATTAACATTATTTTAACCTTTTTTAACCTAAATAAATAAATAAATATTGTGGTTTGATTTGGTAATTTTATAAGATTACGGTGAATTAAGATTTGTAATTTTTTTATTGTTAACTTAGAGATTACTTTAGATGTGAAAAAATAAAATAATAAGAGGTTCGGAGATTTGAAGTTTAGATTGTTTACATGACGCGCACTCTACGCGCTCTCCCACTGCCACTGTGGGTTCTTTTTGGGACAGTATTATATTATCCAAGACTAAATTAAAATAGTTTTTTTATATATTTGTTTGATTAATTTGTATCAAGTATTTCATATATCTATTGTAAAGACGTTCAACTAAATTTGTTTCATTCATAATGCTATAATTTAAACTATTAATCTTAATATTTAACGTCTTATGTCGTTATATCAATTAGTGATTAATGTTATATTTTATATATTTATATAATAATGCTCCTTTTTTTCTATGTCTTCGTTTAGAGTTATTTTTGTACACAAGTTTTGAATAAATGTCTATTTTAAGCTTACGTTCTTAACATCTAAACCTTATAATCAACGATAGATCTATATAGTGGTGGGGAGGGGCAATCGCTACCCCGCCTCAGAGATTTTTCTTCTTTATTTTTGTCCTTTATATAAACTTAAAAAAATGGTTTATTTATGAATTTGCCTTCTACTTTCAAATATTTATGTTTTGCCCCCCGACTTCAAATCTTAGCTCCGTCCCTACTTATAATCTTAAATTTTAAACTCTAAATTCAAAACATCTAAACTATATACCTTAAATAAGAGCATAATTCCTAAAATTAATAAATTAGTGTAAACTTTACAGTATTTATCTATGATATTTTCTATTCTTTTATACTAAATACAACTATGTAATTGTTTAATGGGAAAAACAATAACGCGTAAAAAATTAAAGAAACCAGTCATATATGTTAGTTAAATTATATGAATCTGAAAGAAGTAAGTGCATACAAGTACAACCACCCGCATTTAGTTGATCGCTTTAATTTTTGTGCAGAGGTGACTGGTGAGATCGAGTAGCTTTCTTCCTTAAACTTAGTCCTCTAAAACATACTTGTTCGTATTAAACAAAACTCGTTTTATGACTAATTTATTACGAGTATATGTAGAGATGAGCGTTCGATCGAGTCGAGTTAAAATTTTTTAAGTTATTCGAGTTGACGCATCATATTTTACAACTCAAACTTTATTTGATTTTTTTTATTTGAGTTTATGAAATTCGAGTCGAGCTTAGTTTTCAAGTTCCTATACAAATTTAATTGTAATTGTTTTTCATGTTATAGTACAGTTTAATTCCAATTTAAACGAAATTTTTAATCATATAAGATATGCGCATATATTTATTCATATCTTTTCATACGTGACATATATATATCAAGAAAAATGAGAGACTCAACTCGAACTTAAAAATCAATTCGCTAATTACTAAAAATTTTGAGTTGTTCAAGTTATTTGAATTTCGGGTTAAGTCGAATTTTTTCTCCTCGAGTCGAGTCAAAAAAATTATTTTTTCGAGTATAGTTTTGTTCACCTCTAAATATATGTGATATATTCATACTTTAGGGATGAGAGGACAAAACATAAATGTGTGAAAGTAATAATAAATTTATAATAAATTTATTTTTTAAATATATAAATAAAATGGTAAAAATATGCCTGGGAGCAAGAACTCTTCCCGCTGAATAAATAACTTTGTCCTTGCGGATATGTGTAAATATATTAGGATAATTATTTGACATACTCGCGGTGGAAATTTTTAGTTTCCACAAACGTCTTAACTTTAGGGTTTAGGATCTCAATTTAGGGCGTATAGTTTAGGAGTTTAAATTTAGTAGTTTAAAATTTAGTGATTGTAAATAGAATTTAGGGTTTAGGGTTAGAATTTAAGGTTTATAGTTTAAAACCTAAATCCTCAACATATTACTCTAAAACATAAACTCTAACCTCTAAATTCTAAACATTTCCCATAAATTCTAAACCCCTACACCTAAATCCCTAAACCCTAAACTAAAACTAAAACGCTTGCAGAAACTTTGAGTTTTCACCATTGATGTATTAGACATAAATCTAATATATTATATTAATTATCATATTTTTATAATAATTAGGGTAGATTTAAGAGGATAGGAATCATTTATTATTATTTTGATTTTATATTAATTATTAGATTTGATTTTAGGGAGATGTCTTGATTGTTTTTAGTTAATGTACTCTCTATAAATACCTATGTTTTGTATGTGAATGAAATAATTTCTCTTCATCTTTACTATAGTTGACATGATATCTGACTCATAGTTGATAAAACTAGATCATAATTCCTAAAAAAAAAAAACTAAACCATGATCGGTGATAGTAATTTTAACGGCAAAATTCTTTCTCAGCGGAATATGATATCATACATTAAGATTGTGGTCACGGACGCAGTCCGAATTAAATCGTGAAAGGATAAGTTTTTTAATTTTAGAATGATTGAAATTTTAAAATATAATTAAACTATAAAACTTAAAGGAGATAAAATTTAATTTTACTAATTTTAAAATTAAAATGTCTTAAAAATAATTAAATAAGGAAAATTAGAGCGCAAATTCTTAATTTAATTAATTTTAAAATTAATAAGATCTTAAAAATAAATTATACAAGACAATTTCGAGAGGAACAAAAACTTAATTAAAATGGTTTTAAAACTATTACTGATCTAAAATATAATTAAACCATTAAAATTGAAAACAATTATCCCTTCCACCTCCCGCTTACATCCATCCCTGATTATTGTTTAATGGAAAAATAATAATAACGTATACGAAAAAAATAAAGAAACCAATAGTTAAATTACATTGGTTTAAAGGATGTTTTCTTATTTATTATTAGTATGCACAATGACTTTGATTTAATATAATGGTCCCATTTTCTAATATATTTGATGTCTAGAGGAGAGCCTATGCTCTTTTCTTAATATAAAGAGTAATGAGGTGAGACGTTATTCCTTTAAGTAATGTTTAGAATTTGAAATTTGATATTACGAATGGAATAGTTTAGATTGGATGTCACTTTAGAGTGGGCATCTGTATTCAGTAATACCTAATTATAATTAGTCAATTAATGAGTTGAATATCGATGATTATACAAAAATAATAATATAGTGATTTGTAAAGAACTATTTGTTTCAAGGAATATAACATTAGCTCTCTAAGAATAAGATTATTATTGAAAATATTACTTTACCTTATTTGATTCATCAGTTAAAATGTAAGATTATGGTGTTTGATTAGCGATAGTTTAAAATATATTTTACTAAACTATTATCGTGATAATTTTTTTAACGACATTAACCTTAGACTTTTCTTGGTAGAGTGAAAAAAATTAAAAGATAGAAAAGTAGAAACTTTCTTTACTTGTTGTGCTTGGACAGGAAAGATATAAAAATTGTAAGAAAATATAATTTTCTTTCCACTCGTAGCTTGATAGAGTTAAAAAAATAGGAGAAAATATAACTTTTTTAAAAATGCATAATTTTGAATAAACTTACAACTCTCCCACATTTTTTCTCTTATTTTCCTTCTAAATTGGAATGATTTGATTTTACACATCAGGATAAAAATAATGATCTTTATTATTTTCTTTCCTCTCAAGGACACTAAAAAATTATTTTATTTTCACTTTTTCACCCTTATTTCCCCATTTTAATTTTCACTCAACCAAACAAAATTTTAATATTAATTTCAGGGACAAAATTATCCAAAATATAACATTTGACATTATTGACTATATTTCCAAGTATTTAGTATTAGTAATTTTACATCATTAATATAAGATAATATTATAAAACCAAACAAAATAATATAATTCTGAAATCTTAATAAATGTAACATCATCCGAACCAAACCCACGTAAAAGCATGTGTTGTGTTGGATATGGCCGAAAAGAGAGAGTAAAAGCATGTGTTGTTGACTTCGTTTGAGGACCGTTGTTGGGCTAAGGCCCAAGTCCCATGAATTGGGCTTAGGAAAGTAATGGATTATTTACAGCTCAAACCCAATTCTCTTAGTCTACATAGTTTCTCCTTTCGTAACCGTTTTTGTTCGTCTTTTTCCTCACTTTAAACGTTTCATTTATTGTCTCTGGAAAATATACTTCGCTTTTTGTCTCGGATTGCAGTTTCATTTCCCTTTACAACTGCATTTTACTTGGATTTTATGACAATAACCAAATTCCGTACTACTTTCCCTGCTTAGCCATATAGGATTATTATAGCTGGGCAAGGTTGGGAGGTTTTTGAGTTTGAGGCGGTGAGTGGGAGAGGAGGTGATATTACTGCTTCTATGGAAGCGGTCAGCCAAACCGACGCCCGATATGCTGTCACCGTCAATATCAGCTGTTCCTCCGGATCTAAATTATCCGTTCAGATCAATCTTGATTCAACCGTCCTTTCCTTCAAGGCACTTCTGGCGCGCAATTGCGATATTCCTGCCGATCGGCAGTGTTTGATTTACAAGGGCCGGATCTTGAAGGACGACTACACTCTTCAAAGCTATGGTACGTTAACTCATTCTCTATTTTGTTTTTCTCATTTCTTCCTTAATTGAAAGCTTGTTGATCCCTTTGACATTTGATCGGCAGAAGAATTATAATCCAGTATTGTAAATCGAATGTTTTGAATTGATATGCTTTTGTGGTTGAGTTAATCCGTATTGAGGTTCTATTGGGACGGCTTCCTTGGCCTTTTATTTTATTTTAACTAGTTCAACAGGGTTAGCTCCTGCTCCACTGTATTTAAAAACGCTACTGTTTTTGCCTGGTTATTACAATACCAGATGTTCTGTAAGTTCTGCTTTTTGTTTATGGAACTGCACCGAGGTTAAGGTAGATAGATAGGAGGGTAGTAGAAAGAAATCCCGGATGTTACTTCCACTAGTTACGCCTACTTAAATGTTTGATGGCATATTTAATTTTATACTTTAGGTTTGGAGGCAGATCACACCGTCCACTTGGTCCGTCGTTTTGCATCAACACCGTCAGCAAGAACAACTGATGCAGCTGGGCCAATCGGTTCTGGGGGTTTGAACACCACTCTAACAAACTCAAGGGTTGCTGGCTCAGATGATGGCGGGGCAATGGGAGCTGGAGGAGCTGGTCTAAGAACTTCACTGTTTCCTGGACTTGGCTTTGGCAACTTAGGTGGCAGTGCTGGTTTATTTGGAGTTGGGCTTCCAGATTTTGAACAAGTACAACAACAATTGGATCGAAACCCCGGCATTATGAGAGAACTTATGAATATGCCTGCTGTTCGGAATTTACTGAATGATCCTGATATGATTGGAAACTTGATCATGAACAATCCTCAAATTGCTCAGTTAGTTGACCGAAATCCTGAGCTTGCACACATACTTAATGATCCATTGGCTCTCCATAGAACACTTGAAGCTACAAGAAACCCTGAGCTCATGCGTGTAATGATGAGGAATACAGACAGAGCAATGAGCAACATAGAATCATCACCTGAAGGATTTAACATGCTTCGCCGTATGTACGAAACTGTTCAAGAGCCTTTCCTGAATGCAACCACTTTGGCTGGGGCTACTGGAAATGGTGGTGCAGACCCATTTGCTGCCCTCCTAGGAACTCAAGGAGGGAACCAAGTCAGAGATGGGTCAACTAACCACTCCTCCCCGGATTCTGGAACTACTACTGATTCACCAGCTCCTAATACAAATCCACTACCAAACCCTTGGTCTTCTTCTGTTGGTAAGCTATTGCTTTCTTGCAACTTCTTGCCCTTTCATCTCAAACCATTCTTCAAAATGTTTTTTCTTTGAAGCAGTTATCTGGGCTTTAGTTCTGTTGATTTAATTTCTGAAGATGGTTTATGAGTTATAATTCCCATTTTGAAATATGACAGAGAGAACTATTACCAAGAAATTAGATTGAGTGAAATCTTGCAGGTGGAGGTTCCCAAACTAACATTGCAAGGTCGGATCCTAGTGCAGATTCTAGGCCACAGGCACCTGCTGGGTTAGGTGGTCTTGGTCTTCCATCGTTTGAAGGCTTGTTTGGTGCTATGCAGGATACTAATTCACTGAATCAGTTGATGCAAAATCCAGCTATTTCACAAATGATGCAAAGCCTCCTGTCCAACCCTCAATACATGAACCAGGTTTTAGTTTATTGGTATACTCCTATAAGTGGGGTTTGGGTGAAGTTTTTTGTTTTCTAACATTGCCAGTGGCCAGGTTCTTGGTCTTAGTCTTCAACTTCAAAGCTTGGTTGGCTCTAATTCTCAACTAAGAGAAGTGATGCAAAACTCTCAATTTCTTCGTCAGTTGACTTCTCCTCAGATGATGCAGGTAACTGTATCCAGTCTGCAGTTTATACGTTTTCTTTCTCGTGCATGAAAACATATAGAAGTTTGCTTCTAACTGCCAACAAGCTGTTCTGCATGCAAAAATAAAATTTGAAATTTCTTGTTGCATACCCTTCCTTGATTTTCTATTTTACTGTAATTATCTTTTCACTTGAAATGTTCTGTTTAAGAATGTTTTTAAAATTAGGATATAAAATAAACTGTTTGCTAAAGGAAGATGGTTATCTTGTAAATATTTATGTTCTTCTTTCTTACAATGTTTTATATTATAAACTTACTTTTGAAACTGCCAAAAAATAAACAAATAAAATTTTAGCTATTTTAGGTTACTATTAGGTAAAAATCAAATGCTTGAGAGTGAAGTATTCTTGAAACATTTATTATCAAATAAAATGTTTTTATTAAAGACTTTTGAAACTTAGCTAGAACAGGGAAAAAAAAATGCTTGAGAGTGAAGTGAAACATTCATTATCAAATAAATTTGTTAAAGATGAGGGCTTCTGAAGAGTGTTGGTATTATGGCTCGTTGATAACCAAATTATTCCTGGATTTGCATGAAACATTTATTCTTGTTTATAATTTTTTCCCTAAATATACTGGCAGGGAGCCTGCTCATACTGGTGGAGGTGCAGGTACAGACATCATTTATAAAAAAATCATTTCTCTTTTTGTTGTTTAATTTTTATGGAAGAGTTTGACAATGGTTTAGTATCAACTATTAGTGAATTGAGAATTCAAAACTGTGAGACTTGGATTATGTGAGAGTTAGCATTGTTATAAAAGATATTGCGGAGTGAATGTCATCTCATTCCTTCATCAACAATAGAAGGGGGTATACAAGAAACCAATTTTATTTTGTTAGAAACGATTTGATAAATGGGAGTGTTTTTTATAATCTTAATATATTTTCAGGAACTCTCAACAACATGGGTTTGGAGGCACTGAGGACCATGTTTTCTGGACTTGGAGCCGGCAGCTTGGCTGTTCCTAATAGATCTGATGGTTAGTGCCTGCAATTTTGGGGGGACAATTTACTTTTGTTTGCCTCCCCACTAATTAACAAATACTCATTTCATCATTTCAGTACCTCCAGAGGAACTATACGCCACACAGTTGTCGCAGCTTCAAGAAGTGGGTTTCATCGACACTCGAGAGAACATTCAGGCATTGGTTGCGAGTTCAGGGAATGTTCATGGTGCAGTGGAACGGTTACTGGGAAATCCTGGTCAGTAATATCAGTGACCAATATGTAGTTAACGTAGAAAACCGTGAGTTTTGAACATGAGTGGAGGAAGGAACAAAGCTTTAGTTGACGAAAGTAGGGCTTTGAATGAAGCGACGTAGTCTCTTTCTTGAGAGCTCAGGGAATATACGGATCAGAGGTCCACAGTTCTCCTTGAATGAGCTAAGGCAGCGAGCCATAAGTACATTTTCACTCTATGAAACTATATTGTCCAGCAAGTTATGTTTTACTTCAATAACCATCGGTTCAGACTTCAGATATCGGTTTATCTTTTTTCAAGTCCTTTTTATATATTACAGTTGAATCGAAATAGAAGTTTACAGGTTGGAAAACATTTGTTTGATTTCCTTCTTTAAATGGTTTGGAAGGCTGGTGGCTCCACCTCATCAAACCCTGTGCCGTGTGTGTTATGAAAGCCACAAATCCGATTGAGCAAAAACAAAATACCATCTAATAGACTTGCAATTGCATTGGATTTAATTATTTCCTTTTCCTTTTTTCTTGGTTAATTTTGGGTAGAAATGCAGAAGTATAGATTTGTTAAACAACGCCAAAAGCAAATCGCAGTTTTCAAGGAACCCACCAACCTTGTTTTCTACCATTTGGTGACTTAAAAGGTTCCCCAAAGGCCAAAACCGACAGGATAAGGGGGTTTGTGGCCTTCAGTGTTGAATCTTTGACGTCCTCTTATTATTTTCCAACTTATCTTATTTTAATATTTTCCTTTAATATTTTCCAAATCTTAATTTTCCAAATCAAGTTTAAATATATTAATTCGAGTTTGAAATTATTTATTATAACTATATTGTCACGTGGCTAGAGTTCTAACTAGCCCACCGTGCGGCCTTAGGCGATGTGACTCAAGACAAACGCCTAAGTAAGCCTTTTCAACCCTCTCGGAAGATCAAACTTCCCAAGCACCGACAAACGCAAAGCGTTCTACACGGAATAGGATTAAAAGAGATGAGCGAAAAAAAACTTCGAAAGAACGCTCAAGAACAAAGAAAAGAACACAAAAACACTCAGAGGATTTAGAGTAAATGCCTTTATTCCTTGGAAACTTGGATACATGAAATGAGGAGGGGAAGGCCTCTATTTATAGTTGAGTTCCCCCTAATCCGACGGTCTATACAAATTTACATCGACGGCTAAGATCAAAGCCCACCAACCACAATGGTACAATCCTGGGAATATTCCCATCTATCTATGGTAACAAATCCTATGTATACAAGGCCAGTTTACATAGGTCAAAGTGGATGGATATGCCTTCTAGAATCTCCCACGGATCGGGCTAAGTCTGGTGGTCTCTTTGGGCCCAAGATCTCTATCTGAACCTCTTGGGAACCCTGGTGTGCACCCCGTGGTGCCAATGACTCGGGCCTTGGCTGACGGCCCGTGACAATCTCCCCCACCAAACTTGGAGACGTCCTCATCGCGCCTCTCGAACAAAGTTGAGATCGATCCTGGAGCTTCCTTCTGCGTACCTTGGCTTGCTTCCAATTCGGAATCTGGCTTGATTGTCCCCCCATAAGGACCGCTCTCCCCATAAAGAGCACCGGACTCTGACTCGGATGTCCCCCCATAAGGACTGCTCGCCTTGGCTCGCACCGCCATGCAAAATTACCCGTCCCAGGTACATCTTGATCGTAGGAACTCTTTCCTACCAGTTCTGACTTGCCCCGATCTGGACTCTCCCGATCCTTGTGCACAAACTTGGATGCCTTCACGTTGAACACCGAACGAACCTTTGGAACTCTGAATGGTTGCTTCGGCCCGCACCAAGTCTTGGCAACTCCATCTGATGGGTTAGGTTTTCTGCACCCTACACCCAACAAATCCGGCAAATCAAACTGTAAAATACTATCACCGTGTTCAAGACGTACCTCACTCCTTTTCCCGGCATTTACTCTACACATTAATCCTTCGTCCTTGAAGTTTGATGCCCCACTGCTCCTCGGCAATGCAAAACTCATCGACACTTCTCTCCCATTGAAGTTCGATGCCTCGGCCACCTTGCTCATGGATGGCTCCTCGACGGCCTTCATGCTAACTGCCTCGGGCAACTCTCGCCCATCCAAGGTAGTGTCCTCAACTGTCGCCTCCAACTCGATACCTCCTTGGCTTGGAGCATCTTCGACAAGATGAATGGCTGTCAGCTTCTTAGTTCCTCGCTCGCTGTCTCGGCATACAGGCACAACGCACCGTTGTCTCGGATCCAAGATGCACACGACGTTGGCAAACGGAATGATGAGAGCTTCAATACGGTCAAGGAAGTTTAGTCCCAAAATAAAATCAAAGTCATCTAACTCGATTACCTCGAAATTCTCCTTGGCCTTCCAATCCCCAATCTACAACTCAATCTTCCACACTGTCCCCACAACTGGAACTTCCCTTGAATTCACTGCCTTGATCTTACCGGTTGAGTCCACAACTTTAAGACCAAGCTTCTCGGTAGCCTTCCTGGACATGAACAGATCGCTTGCCCCGGTGTCCACCAAAGCACTTATCGATCATCCCGCCACATTGATGTCGACAAACATCAACCCATTATGCTTCTAGCCCTTCCTCGCCTTGACAGAATCCAATATCATCGAGCCAAGCTTCGCAGCCTCATCACTCTCGGGCTCGTCCTCTTTGGACTTCTTGACTCGATCAGGGCATTCTCGCGCCAAATGCGGCCCCTTACATCGGTAACACTTTCGATGTACTTTTTCCACCCTTGGCTTCCCTCCTTTGATGCTAGGGATTGCACCAACTCTATCGGGTTCTCCATCTGACTCATCGTGCTCCTGGACAATAGCATCGAGGCGGCTCCTCTTCTTGGGATAGTCTTTCACTACGTGTGGACCATCACAATGGTAGCACCTTATGGATCATCGATCCTTCCGATCATCTGGTTTCGCATTCTAGTCTGGCTTGGTCGATGGCCTCTTCTTGCCATCATCGCTGCTATCTCCGGACACATTATCGTCTCTCCCACCAATACCCTTGCCATGGGGCTTGGAAGACTTGGACTCCATGGACTTGTAAGCACTGTAGTCGGTCAAGGACTCCGCAATGGCTAGGGCTTTGGAAAGTTCATGCACATCCCTCCGCTCTAACTCGGTCCTGGCCCATGGCTTCAATCCATCCATAAACGTGAAAAGCGCATCCTTCTCACACAAGCCGGGGATAAGGAGTTGTAGCTTACTAAACTCCTGGATGTAATCCGCAATAGATCCATCGTGTCGAAGCCTCCTAAACTTGGTCCTGGCTTCTTTCTCCGTGTTACTCGGGCAAAACTGCTGCTTGAACTCCGCTTGGAACTCCTCTCATGTTCTAACGCCCGTGCCTCCACTATTCTCATCAAGCCACCTACGTCGCCACCATAACAAAGCAACGTCAGTCAAGTAAACAACAGCAGTATTTACCTTCTCGGCATCGTCTGTGACGCTCATTGCCTGGAAGTACCGCTCCATGCACCAAATGAAGTTCTCAACATCTTTCGCCGACCGGTTCCCCTTGAACTCTCTTGGCTTCGGAATGTCCTTCATCGGTCTAGGTGTCGTGGTTAACACACCGTTCCGCATGACAGCCTGATAAACCATCACTTCCGCCTTCAGATCCACCATTTCCACCCTCAATGCCTTCAGCATGGCTTCGAGAGCATCTCTCTTTCCCTCTGACTGATCACCCTGGTCATCCATCTCCTCGATCCGTGTATCCACCACGTCGAGTCGCTCCGCAGAATCCTTCATAGATCCCTCAAGCCTGGTGACCCTCTCCTCGAGCACCGACAACTTGTCCTTCGAGTTTTCTCGACTTCCTTTGTCCGCCTGGGTCTCCACACCCTTCTGGCTCGCAACAACATTCTTTCCCTTCTTTGGTGCCATCTCTACTCGATGCTTCGTGCCTCGAACTAGCTCATGTCGCTCGAACAAGGCTCTGATACCAACTGTCACGTGGCTAGAGTTCCAACCAGCCCACCGTGCGGCCTTAGGCGATGTGACTCAAGACAAACGCCTAAGTAAGCCTTTTCAACCCTCTCGGAAGATCAAACTTCCCAAGCACCGACAAACGCAAAGCGTTCTACACGGAATAGGATCAAAAGAGATGAGCGAAAAAAAACTTCGAAATAACGCTCAAGAACAAAGAAAAGAACACAAGAACACTCAGAGGATTTAGAGTAAATGCCTTTATTCCTTGGAAACATGAAATGAGGAGGGGAATGCCTCTATTTATAGTTGAGTTCCCCCTAATCCGACGGTCTATACAAATTTACATCGACGGCTAAGATCAAAGTCCACCAACCACAATGGTACAATCCGGGAAATATTCCCATCTATCTATGGTAACAAATCCTATGTATACAAGGCAAGTTTACATAGGTCAAAGTGGATGGATATGCCTTCTAGAATCTCCCACGGATCGGGGTAAGTCTGGTGGTCTCTTTGGGCCCAAGATCTTTATCTGAACCTCTTGAGAACCCTAGTGTGCACCCCGTGGTGCCAATGACTCGGGCCTTGGCTGACGGCCCGTGACAATATGCAATCGAGTCTAATCGAATGAATTACTCGTTAAATCAATCCCAATTTTTTAAAAGTTTATATTGAATCCAATATCAAACCACAAATTTACTTAATCTTATTATCAAAATATAGTATTCGATAAAAAAAATTAAAATATAGTCCGACGAAAAGTAACATGCTCCACATCTCTATAAACAATATTTTGTGGTATACACAAAGTGGATAATTTTTTTTTCAAACTCCTTGACAATTATTATTAAAATAAATTATATTGGTAGTACTTGAATTTCTAGGTTATTTTCACTTTGATCATCAAACTTTTAAAAATTTATATTATAGTCATTAAACTTTTAATTCATTTTTATTACGATTACTGTTGTTGAAAATTAGCATGGGAAGGCTCCGTTTGATCAGAATATTTGTATCTAAGGTTGTTTGGTGGTTTATCCTATTGAAAAGATCACCAAATTATTCTCTCTTTTTCTCTTCTTTTTCATCGGTTCAAACTAGTTGAAAAACCTCATAGCCTCCTCAAATATCCATCAAATTTCAATTAAAATTAAAAATTAAAATTTTTCAATCCTTCACTCTAAATTATCGGATCAATTTAAAATCAAATTATGTTAGTTTTTTGACCAAATGAGGCATTCTCATTGTTGAGATTGATCGGTGATTGGTTCATTCATAAAAATCAGCTTTTTGTGACAACAATCAGTTCTTAAAATTAGATTTTCTTTTCGAAAAAAAATACTTTAATGAAAACGAATTAAAAGTTCAGTAGCTGCAATTTAAGTTTTAAAAGTTTTACGACCAAAGTGAAAACACCTAAAAGACCATTGACTACCACTGTAATATACGCTTATTATTATTATCGCCTAAAAAACAGATGTACAAGAACAGAAACAGAGAGCTCCCTTCATTCATTCTTTAGTCTTTACTCTTATCACCAATCTAGATTATCTTCTTTCTCTTCTCTCATCATCATGGATCCTTACAAGGTACCATTTACCAAACACCATTATCCATTTCTTAAGCTTCTGTTGTTATCCAAGTCTTATTTTTGGGATGCTTTATATGCTTTTCTTGATTGCTTAATTTGATTGTTTGCTGGGAAAAATTAAGAAGATGTAGTATGTTAATTACCGTTCTTCTGAAAAAACTTGAGAAAGTTATCACATTATAGATTGTTGTTTGCTCTTGCTAAAGAATGGATAATCTGTAAGTTCCTTTCTATTTTCCTATATTTTCTGAGCTACCAAACAGAGAGGTTGTATTTCTATTAGCTATATCAAGTTACATAGTTCCAAGGTTTATTTTTGAATGCTTTTAATTAAGTGGTTTACTTTTAATTTTTTTTATGTTGCCACTTGTCCTCTCTTTTTTGCACTATATCATATGTGTTTTGGTTTTCAGTTTCTGGGTTTTGATCGTTTACCTCTTATAATCTTATATAATCTTCAATTGGTTTGCTTGTGCCTATTTATTTTTACTTCTTATTGGAGCTAATTTTTGATGCAGTTGCATCCTTCGAGTGCCTCTGATTCCCCGTTCTGGACCACCAATTCTGGTGCTCCAGTTTGGAACAATAACTCATCACTTATTGTGGGAGCAAGAGGTAATTATATGTATATTTCTTGGTGTTCCTATATCATATTTATTCCTTGTAGTGCTTTCACAGGTAAATATGAGAGTTTCTAAACCATCAATATTGAATCTTTGGGGTCGATCTGGATGTGTTTCACATTTACTGCTTTTAGCCTTAATAAGGGTGTTGATTTTGACAATATTAGCATAAATTGATTTGAACCATAGTTCTTATAAATACACCAAAGCTTCTTGAATCGGGCCAGCCATTTTTGCTGGTAAATTCTTCAGTTGGTTCTATATGATTTAGGGAGGACTAGCACCATGGCAAAGAGAGAGAGAGAGAGAGAGAGAGAGAGAGAGAGTGCAAAAGATACATGCGGTAAAATCAGAGGTGTGAATAACACTTATATCATGTGACAGGTCCGATTCTCCTAGAAGATTATCATTTGGTGGAAAAGCTAGCTAATTTTGATCAAGAACGCATACCTGAACGTGTTGTTCATGCTAGAGGAGCCAGCGCTAAAGGGTTCTTCGAGGTCACTCATGATATATCTCATCTCACATGTGCTGATTTCCTCCATGCCCCTGGAGTTCAGACCCTAGTCATTGTTAGATTCTCCACAGTCATTCATGAACGTGGTAGTCCTGAAACTTTGAGAGACCCTCGAGGTTTCGCTGTGAAATTTTACACTCGAGAGGTAACTAGAGATTTGGTTCAATATCAAAAGTTTTGTTTGATTGCTTCTATTTTCCTAATTTTGTAAGCATTGTCACATTATTCTCTCTTTCTTTCTATATTATATATACTATAGCGAAAATATCATCATATACATATGTTGAGGTATTTGAGTCAGAGAAATACCATTTATGAGAAGTGAAGTTAATTGTTCGCTCTTTTTGGTTCCTTTTCGTTCAACCAGGGAAACTTCGATCTAGTGGGGAACAATTTCCCTGTGTTTTTCATCCGTGACGGAATGGAGTTCCCTGATATGGTCCATGCTCTCAAACCCAACCCAAAGTCCCACATTCAGGAGAACTGGAGGATTCTGGACTTCTTTTCGCACCACCCTGAAAGCTTGCACATGTTCACTTTCCTCTTTGATGACATCGGTATTCCACAGGATTATAGGCACATGGATGGCTCCGGTGTTCATACCTTCTGTCACGGGGCTAGACTTCTGAACCAACCCAACGTGCGGCCTTAGTCGATATTCTTAGACAAACGACTAAGTAAGCCTGAAATCTTTCTCCGGAAGATCGAATACTTCCAATGCTCACAAACACAAGATCGTTCCAAGAGGAACCGAACAAAAGAGAAAGGCAAGAAGAACAAAAGAAAAAACGCTCAAGAACGCGAAGAACACTACAGAGTGTTTTTAGAGTAAATGCCAAGTGTATTACTCAAATGATGGATGATACAATTGAGGTGGGGAAGCCTCTATTTATAGTTGAATCCCCATACAATGAACGGACGAGATCGAACCACACTAACGGCTCAGATCGAAAGCCACCTACCAAATCTACACTAACTAAGGAAACTCTATCACTATGAAATTCTTTCCTTAAGTTTGTGTTTACATTGAGAGATATTCTTATCCCTTGGAATATTCCCCGGTAAGATGCCATCTATTAATTTACCAGGCTCAATATATTTGGGCTTTCTTTCAGTCTCCAACATCGGACCAAGTCTAGTGGTCTTCTTGGCAAGCCTAGAACCTTTTGGGTTGCTTGTTGCGCATCTGTCTCGGACCCAAATGTGCGGGCCGTGACACTTCACTCTAATCAACAAGGCTGGGAAGTCGCACTATGTGAAATTCCACTGTAAACCCATTTGCGGCATAAAATCTCTGTTGGAGGATGAGGCCATAAGAGTTAATGGAGCTAATCACAGTCATACTACACAAGATCTTTATGACTCGATTGCAACCGGAAACTACCCTGAGTGGAAGCTATTCATTCAGATAATGGATCCTGCTGATGAAGACAGGTTTGATTTTGACCCAATTGATGTAACCAAGACCTGGCCAGAGGACATCTTCCCATTGCAGCCAGTGGGTCGAATGGTGTTAAACAGTAACATTGATAATTTCTTTGCTGAGAACGAGATGTTAGCTTTCTGCCCTTCCATCATTGTCCCCAGTGTCTATTATTCAGATGATAAGATGTTCCAAACTAGAATCTTCTCCTATTCTAACACTCAGAGGTACCGTCTTGGACTGAATTATCTACAGCTTCCAGCAAATGCTCCCAAATGTGTTCATCACAATAACCATCATGGTGGTTTTATGAATTTTATGCATAGAGATGAGGAGGTATTATTGTGAGTTAATACGTGTATAATAGGAAGTCTAACTCTATCCTAGCTCTATCATAACTAAGTAGTTTAGTTATAATCTAACTCTATCATTGTAAAGGATAAGAGTCCAATCCTAATAGGTTAACTACTCTGTGTAAAACTCCTCTATAAAAGTTTATAAATAGACTTCTTCTTTTGTATATCGATATAACAAGAAGAGTATTCAAACTCTCTTTTCTACATGGTATCAGGTTAGGTCGATCCTATCTCCTCAAAATCTTTTTTTCCCTTTTCGATCAGATCTATACCTCTCCCTGACTAATCCTGATCCTGCTACATCAGAAATTAGCTCTCAAAACAGCCCTCGTTCATCTGATTTCCAACTCTCGGATGCCTCTCTTTCTCCCATTACATCCTATAAACTAAATGGAAACAACTACCTTCCTTGTTCTCAATCAGTGCGGCTGTACATTACAGGAAGAAGGAAAGCTTCCTATCTCTCAGACTCAACTCCTGTTCCAGATGAGTCTGACCCAGCCTACTCTAACTGGTTGAGCGAAAACACCATGATAATGTCGTGGTTAATTAATTCCATGGTACCCGAAATTGGAGAAAATTTTATGCTTTATCAAACTGTAGCAGAAATTTGGAATGCTGCCAGAGATACGTATTCCAGTGTTGACAACACACCAGAATTCTTTGGAGTTGAGAATAAGATCAAAGATCTCAGACAAGGGGAGGTAACAGTGGCGCAATATTTTGGAATCCTAACCAAATGCTGGCAGCAAATAGAGCTGCATGGAGCTAATGAATGGAAGTGTCATGATGACATTAGCTTCTACAATAAGTTCAAAAATCAGAAGAGGGTGTTCCAGTTTCTTTCCGGACTGAATGGAGAATTTGATGGAGCTAGCAGCAGGATTTTAGCCACTAAACCACTACCACTGGTTCGAGAAGCTTTTTCAGAAATCCGAAAGGGAAGAAAGCAGACTTTCCCTGATGATGCCAGCAGTCCAGCAAACAGAAGCTTCTGCTCTTCTTACAAACTCCAACTCTGGGAGTAAACAAAGGAGGGGGATACCTTGGTGTGACCACTGCAAAAAGGCTGGGCATGTGATGGACCAATGTTAGAGGCTGCATGGAAAACCAGCAGGTTGGAAGCATCCTAAATCCAGATTCCAGAAAGAAGCCCATCTTGCATCTTCTGAAAATTCTTCCAGTAGCTTTAGTAAACAACAGATCGAGGAACTCCAACAGATTTTTACTCACCTATCATCTAAGCTTGTCCCTAATGCCTTAACAGTTACTGAAGGTAGTATTTCTTGCTTAGCAACAACGAGTGAATTTAATTGAATAGTCGATTCTGGTGCCTCTGATCATATGACAGGAAATCCTACTCTCTTCCACAATTATAGTAACCACAAGTCTCCTTCTTCCATCAAGATAGCCGATGGTTCCCTTACAACAGTAAAAGGGAGTGGTTATGTTCGATTGAGTAGCAAGATAATATTGTCTGATGTTCTTTATGTTCCCAAACTCACATGCAATTTATTATCTGTTAGCAAATTGGTTTAGGATGTTAAATGTGAGGTTAACTTTGGGGTTTCTGGTTGTGTTTTTCAGGCACATGGCTCGAAGACGGTGATTGGCAGTGCTAGGCTGTGTAACGGCTTATATATCCTTGATGGCCTACCCTATCTGAATCCTTCTATTTCCAGTTGCTTTAGAACATCGGTTTTTTCTAGCAGTTTACCTTCGAATGATATTATGCTTTTGCATCTTTGATTAGGACATCCAAGTTTCTACTACCTTGCAAAGTTCTTTCCTAATTTCTTCATTAATAAAAATCCCTCTTCTTTTACTTGTGAAGTATTTCAAATGGCTAAACATACGAGAAAACCATATGTTCTTTCTCACTATAAACCTACTTCACCATTTTCTATTATATACAGTGACATTTGGGGCCCTTTTAAAGTAAAAAACATCTCTGGGTCTAGATGGTTTGTGTCGTTTATTGATGATTTTTCTAGAACAACTTGGACCTTTTTTATGAAAGAAAAGTTTGAAGTTGAGACAATTTTTAAAAGTTTTTATCACATGGTCAAAGCTCAATTTTAGAAACAAATTAAAATAGTGAGGAGTGATAATTGGAGTGAATATCTTAGCAAATCTCTTGGGTATTTTTTCAAAGAAAAAGGCATCTTTCATCTTACTTCTTGTGTCAACACCCCTCAACAAAATGGAGTGACCGAAAGGAAAAATAGACATTTACTAGAGGTGACTAGGTCCCTATTATTTTTTGCCAATGCACCTAATTATCTATGGGGGGAAGCTCTTCTTACTGCCACCTACCTAATCAATAGGATGTCAATCAAGAGACTAGGATTCAAAGTACCCACTGAAACTCTTTTCCAACATTTTTCACATTTTAAACTATTATCCTTTGTTCTTCCTCTTCGAGTTTTTGGATGCACATCTTTTGTTCATGTGCATCGCAATAATATGAGTAAACTTGATCCTAGGGCTCTACGTTGTGTGTTTATAGGGTATTCATCGAGTCAGAAGGGTTACAAGTGTTACTGCCCCATTACCAAGAAAACCTATATCTCTTTTGATGTTACTTTCTTTGAAAATAAACCTTACTTTGCAGGAATTGAAATTCAGGGGGAGAGATACAAGGAATCTCAGTCCTTGCATGATCCACAGCCCATTATTTCCTTGCTTATTCTTGATGTAAGTACCACTGCTCCGCAAAATACTTCTTCTGAGCCTACTTCTGATGAAATTGTGAGTGCTGCTCTTAATCCTGTAGACACACCTTCTCCACAGTCTAAAACTACCAACCCTTATACAACACCTCCTCCAATGATTAAAACTGTACCACATACATCACCAAACTCTATGACTCCACAACCACCAGAAAGACAACTAAGCGTCTATACAAGAAGAAAAAGAAACTTGACCGAGGCAGTTAGTCAGCCTAACACTTCCCAAGAACTAGCTTTGAGTCCTGCTGCTTTGGAGACATGAGGTAACATTATTCCACAGGATTCTACTACTGTTAATTTAGATGAGTTTCCTATTGCTATTAGAAAGGGGGTAAGGAAATGTACTGCTCATTCTATTAACAGGTTTATTGCCTATGGGAAACTAACGCCTGGATTCAAAGCTTTTACAGCTAGCATTGACAGCATAAGAATTCCCGAAATAGTGGAAGAGGCCTTTGACAGTCCAGAATAGAGGAGAGCAGTTGTGTGAGTTATCCGAGAGAAATTTCAGCTTTTGTAAATAATATAGTAATTATCCTACTTAAAGTTTATCTCCCTAATAGATTAGATTTTATCCTTAGTAGGACTCCTTATTGTAGTTAGAGTCTATCAACTTAGTAGATTAGAACTAAAAGTTATCTTGAGAAGGTCTTCTTAATGTACTAAAAGACCTAGAGCCTATATAAGTGTGTATCGAGAGATGTAAATTCATTGAGCAATAACAGAATACAAAATATAAAATTCTGTTTCTTCACATTCGTCAACTTACATGGTATCAGTCTAATTTCGATCCTATCATAATTTTTTCTTCTCACGGAAAATCATCCTCAATCAACATCGGTGAGATGCAGTTCTCCTCAACCTCATTTGTCAATATGGCAGATTTTTGAGAATAAATGTGAGTTCTCTTGTTATTTCTAATCAACAAAGTGGCTTTACAAAACAATGATGCTGGAACTGCAAAGAATGTTCAACAAATTTAATGGCAGCGAGTGAAGGAAATCTAGCCCTAGTACATGATGGTGTCCAAGACAAAGCCTCATCCATTGCTCTTGTTTCTACCGATCTGCAGCAAATTGGATTATTGATTCGGGGCCTCCGACCACATGTAGTAATAGGGCTTTATTCTCTTTTTTTTAAAAAGTCTTCTTCTCAAGCTTCCATTAAAGCTGCAGATGGTTCTCTATCTCCCATCAAAGGGACGGGCTCTGTTTCGTTAGATGGTAATTTGATCCTTAAGGATGTGTTATTTGTCCCTGACCTCGCATGCAACTTGATATCAGTGAGCAAAATTTCTAAAGACTTGAACTGCTCCTTAAGGTTTACTGATTCTACATGTTTTTTGCGAGCCTTTGGATTCGAGGAAAATAATTGGCGGTGCTAGCTTGCAACATGGTCTTTATATCCTTCATGGAAAATATCCATCTTCTATTTCAAATTCTCCTTCTTGCTTTACTTCTTTAGGACGATTAGATACTATAATGTTATGGCATTTTCGGTTAGGTCACCCCAATTTTCACTATCTTAGAAAAATGTTTCCTGATTTGTTTGTTAATAAAGATCCAAATTCTTTTAAATGCCATATCTGTCCACTTGCAAAACAAACCAAATCTTTATATTTACCATCTATTCATAAACCCTCTAAACCATTCACACTCATTCATAGTGATGTTTGGGGTCCTTCTCGAGTGAAGAATATTACGGGGGAGTAGGTGGTTTGTGACTTTTATTGATGACCATAGCAGACTTACTTGGACCTACCTTCTTAAAGAAAAATCTGACGTTGCTTCTATTTTTGCAAGGTTTTATGAAATGGTGGTTACTCGGTTTGATAGCAAAATAAAAATGTTTCACTCGACAATGGGGAGAGTTTTTCACTCTTGCCTTAGGAGATTTTTTTTTCGGACTAAAGGTATACTACATCTTAGTTCTTGTATAGATACCCCACAACAAAATGGGATTGCTGAACGTAAAAATAGGCATTTATTAGAGGTTACCCGAGCCTTATTATTCACCCATGCTGTTCCAAAATATTTGTGGGGGAAGCCTTATTAACGGCTACATATCTTATAAATAGAATGCCTAGCAAAGTCTTGCATTTCAGAACTCCTAGAGATGTTTTCTTGGAAAATTATCCTACTTTTAAACCTATGTCATCTAATCTTCCCTTAAAGACGTTTGGGTGTATTTTTTTTCTAAAATCCACAGATCCTTCAAGTTCCAAACTAGATCCTAGGGCTTTGCAGTGTGTTTTTTGTTGGATATTCTTCACTTAAGAAGGGCTACAAATGTTATCACCCTCCTTCTCGTAAGTTTTTTGTCTCTTTGGATCTCACTTTCTTTGAACAGGTACCTTAATTTCCTAAGACTGAAAATCAGGGGGAGTGTTGGGATAATTTCCAGTCTCCTAACAGCCAGGTTCTTTCTTTTTCACCTTCTTTACCTATAGCTCCTTTGTTTGTGAAGCCTCAAAATTTTTTAAAACCTGATACCCCTGTTTCTAACACTACACCTCTACATACTTCACCTAAATCAACTGTTCAACCCACTAACTAACGATTCTGGTATATACCAGAAAAAAAGAAAGCCATTCAGTGTGTGTTGCAATCTGAAACCTGCCGAGAATTGGACTTTAGTCCAATTTGCTGTGAGGATAAAGGAGGTAATGATGTTGAAATTTCTCCTCATTTACTTGAACCTGAAATTCTGCCTATTGCTAAAAGGAAAGGGGTAAGACAAAGTGTACAAAGCATCCTATTCAGAGATATGTTGCTTATAGCAATCGATGCCCTCTTTTAAAGCTTTTACAGACTTGTCTAGATGAAGAAACAGATTCCCAAGACTATTGAAGAAGCCTTAAGAGACTCCAAGTGAAAGAAAGCTGTTGAGGAGGAGATTGCAAAGCACTAGAAAAAAATGGCACTTGGACCATAACTGATCTTCCACAAGGCAAGAAACCAGTGGGATGCAAATGGGTGTTTGCTATCAAATACAATTCGGATGGGAGTGTGCACAGGTACAAAGCAAGATTGGTGGCCAAGGGTTTTACACAGACCTTTGGAATAGACTATAAGGAAACTTTTGTTGCTAAGCTAAGTTGAACACCATCGAGTCTTGTTGAGTTTGGCTGCATAATTGATTTGAAACTTCATCAACTTGACATTAAGAATGCATTTCTTAATGGGAAACTAGAAGAAGAAGTTTTTATGAAGATTCCTCCTGGTTTAGAGTCCAAGAGAATAGGCGAAAGTTTGCAAGTTTGGATGAGATCACTTTATGGGTTAAAGCAATCACCAAGAGCCTCGTTTGATAGGTTCACTAGAGTAATTACGGAAAATGGATACAAGCAGTCTCTAGCAGATCATACCTTGTTTTCTAAGGTAACTCCAAAAAGCAGAAAAGTTCTTTTGATAGTATACGTGGATGACATTATTGTGATTTGGAGATGATGAAGAAGAAATAAGCCACTTAAAATCTCTTTTGAATAAAGAATTGAGATGAAGGACCTAGGAAAGCTTATATATTTCCTAGGCATGGAGGTGGCTAGATCAAGCAAAGGTCCAGTAATCAACCAAAGGAAGTATGTTCTTGACTTACTCATAGAGGCGAGAATGTTGGGCTGTAAACCAACCGATACTCCTATGGAAACAGGCCTAAAGTTTAGCAAAGATGGGTCTAGTCCAAAGGCGGACAAAGGACTTTTTCAGAGATTAGTTGGAAAATTGATTTATCTATCCCGACCCAGCCGGATATAACCTTTCTTTGTGAATATTATCAGTCAACACATGACAAATCCGAGACAAGAGCATATGGAAGCGGCTACCGAGGATACTAAGGTATCTAAAGGGTACACCAGGACATGGTTTAATATTTAAAAATACCCTTGATAAAACAGTCAAGGTTTATTCGGACTCATTTGGGCAAGTGAATTGGTGATAGAAGGTCAACAAGTGGTTCTTGTTCTTTTGTGTGGGGTAATCTTGTGACTTGGAAGAGCAAAAAGCAAACTGTTGTATCAAGGAGTAGTGCGAGCGAATCTGAGCTTTAGCTCTTGGAATTTGTGAAGGAATCTGGCTAATGAAGCTTCAAAAAAGAGCTAGGCATGGTTCAAAACGAGAAGTTTGAAGTGTTCTGTGATAACCAATCTACAATTCAGATTGCAGAAATCCAATTCAACATGACAGGACCAAGCATGTTGAGATCGACAGACACTTTATTGCGAGAAAAGCTTACAAGTGGAGTAGCTTCCTTAACCTATGTTCCTCAGAAGAACAAGTGGCGGACATCCTTACGAAAGCCCCCGCCAAAAGCTCTCTTTGATAAGTTCTTATTCAAGTGGGACTATACAATGTATATTCTCCAGCTTGAGGGGGAGTGTGAGTTATCCGAGAGAAATTTCAGCTTTTGTAAATAATGTAGTAATTATCCTACTTAAAGTTTATCTCCCTAATAGATTAGATTTTATCCTTAGTAGGACTCCTTATTGCAGTTAGAGTCTATCAACTTAGTAGATTAGAACTAAAAGTTATCTTGAGAAGGTCTTCTTAATGTACTAAAAGACCTAGAGCCTATATAAGTGTGTATCGAGAGATGTAAATTCATTGAGCAATAACAGAATACAAAATATAAAATTATGTTTCTTCCTGTTCTGTCAACTTACAAGTTGAAGAGGAAATTAAAGCATTACAAAAGAACAATACCTGGAGCTTGACAGATCTGCCAGAAGGAAAAAAGGCTGTGGGGTGTAAATGGGTCTTTATAGTCAAGTACAATTCAGATGGGAGTGTTGAGAGATACAAGGCGAGGTTGGTGGATAAAGAGTTTACTCAATCATATGGAGTAGACTATCAAGAAACTTTCACACCTGTAGCAAAGTTAAACACCATCAGGGTATTGCTTTCAGTGGCAGTTAACAAGGATTGGAGTTGCATCAGTTGGACATCAAAAACGCATTTCTAAATGGTAGACTTGAGGAGGAAGTGTATATGTAGGTTCCACTTGGTTTAGAAGAGAAGACCACAACAAAGACAGTGTGCAAACTGAATAGATCATTGTACGGCTTGAAGCAATCCCCTAGAACATGGTTTGACAAGTTTGCTAGAGCTATGGTTCAAAATGATTTCAAGCAAAGTCAAGCAGACCATACATTATTTAGAAAAGCTGCACCGGATGGTAAGATAACTCTCCTAATTGTCTATGTTGATGATATGATTATTACTGGGATGACATAGAAGAAATAGAGAAGCTGAAAACTATTCTAGCAAAGGAGTTCGAAACTAAGGAGTTAGGAAGCCTTAGGTACTTCTTGGGAATGGAAGTTGCAAGATCAAAAGAAGGGTTAGTTATCAACCAAAAAAAATACATTCTAGATCTACTTACAGAAACCGGAATGCTCGGGTGTAGACCAGCAGAATCTCCAATGGAACCAGGTTTGAAATTCAGTAAAGATGGAATGGGGAATCCAGTAAATAAAGAGTCTTACCAAAGGCTGGTATGAAAACTAATCTACCTCTCACTCACCAGACATGACATTGCATACTCAGTGAGTATAGTGAGTCAACACATGAGTGATCCTTGAGAAGAGCGCATGAAGGCAGTCGATAGGATCTTGAGGTACCTGAAGTTTACACCAGGGTCCGGTCTTATTTTCAGAAAACATCAAGACAGAACTGTGAAAGTCTACACAGACTCAAGCTGGGCAGGAGAACTAACAGATAGAAGGTCTGTGAGTGGCTACTGTACGTTTGTGTTAGAAAATCTGGTCACTTGGAGAAGTAAAAAGCAGGATGTGGTATCTAGAAGCAGTGCAGAGGCAGAATTCAGAGCTATGGCTCTTGGAATATGTGAGGGAATGTGGATTAAAAAGCTTCTCACTGAGTTAGAGTTGGATGGAAAATTAGAATTTGAGGTTTACAGTGATAGTAAATCAGCAATGAGCATTGCCAAGAATCCAGTGCAACACGACCGGACTAAACATATTGAAATAGATAGGCACTTTATATATGAGAAGGTCAATAATGGAGTAATAAAGCTTCATTATATTCCTACCAAGAATCAACTTGTTGATATCTTCACCAAAGCACTTCCTAAGGCGACTTTTGATGAGTTTTCATCCAAACTGGATGTACACAACATATACACGCCAGTTTGAGGGGGAGTGTGAGTTAATACATGTATAATAGGAAGTCTAACTCTATCATAACTAAGTAGTTTAGTTATAATCTAACTCTATCATTGTAAAGGATAATAGTCCAATCCTAATAGGTTAACTACTCTTTGTAAAACTCCTCTGTAAAAGTCTATAAATAGACTTCTTCTCTTGTATATCGATATAACAAGAAGAGTATTCAAACTCTCTTTTCTACAATTATCTCTCTCTCTCTTTCTTTTACTCTTGTGCAAATAAGTATACATTTAAAGATCTAGCATAGAAAGACTTAACTCTTAAGATCATGAATTTCTATAGAGTTCTTCCTTTAATGTTCTAGCAACCTTTTTATATTTATTCTGCATCAATTGGTGATCAAGAATCCTTTTATTGTTGCATAATTGTCATTGACGAATATCCTTTTAGGTGAACTACTTCCCTTGCAGGTTTGATCCTGTTCGCCATGCTGAGCAGCACCCTATTCCTTCTACCATTTGTAGCGGAAAAAGAGAGAAGGTTACTTATTTCCCTAAGATCTTATTTTAACTAATTTAAGTTTTAAGCTTGAATCTCAGAGGCTCCAACTTAGAATATGGTTTGTTTTCTACTTCCAACTAGATAATGATCAGTTTATGATTTCTTTAACTCTTGTCACAGTGCATTATTGAGAAGGAAAACAACTTTAAGCAGGCTGGGGATAGATACCGGTCCTTTGCACCTGACAGGGTTTTTTTTCCTTTACTTTTGTAGTGGACAAGAAATTGCTTGATTTCTTTACATATTTACTTACAGAATTCCACTTTGGTTGTATGCTTGTTTCACAGGCAAGAACGCTTTATTAAACGCTGGATTGAAGCCTTGTCTGATCCGAGGGTCACACACGAGATCCGCAGCATTTGGATCTCATACTGGTCTCAGGTGGGAATCTCATTCTTTGATCTTTAGCTTGCATGGATATTTAACCATAAACAATGCGGAAAGACGAAGCTTTTTAGTGCTTTTTTTGCACCCTAATTCTCTTTGGCCATGATAAGCTCGCGGTTGTTTATACGACCACTTCATAGCTAGTAAATCGTGCTGATATAACACCAAAGAAGAAACAATGTAAATGATAAAGCAGTGCGTAATAATTTAATTGTCTTGTTGTGATTTCAGGCTGACAAATCTTTGGGTCAAAAGATTGCTTCTCGCCTTAAAGTCAGACCAAGCATTTGATCGACGATGTTGATGGAAACAGATGGAGAGAATGCTTCCTTGTGTGAGGAGAGGAAGTGGCAAAGCATAGTATTGTGCCGATGTACTAATTGTATGGTTCTGAATACTTGCATTATGCAATGGAATAAGGTCATAATGTAGCCATTCTACCACTAAGAAGATATGTAACTGGATGTGATACTATTTTGTTGTATATGTAAGTTTTGAAGTATTCAAATACTCTACATTTTTATGTCAATTTCCCCTGCTCTAGTTTTTATGTCATGTGCAATGACAGTTTATGCCAAGTAATCCAATCTGTTGGCACTGTAGGAGTTTTGCTGTTAATTGGTCATGGCTCTTGTGCATGTTACTTTTCCTCCACAGCTAAAGCTGAATGATGTGATTATACTTTAATAATTTCATGGGGTTGTCAAGTGCTTTAGTTTTGAAAATGGAACATCCTAGTCTGTTCAAATCTTGACAAGATTGTCAAAGGTTTGTAGACAACCAGGACAAAGGCAAACTTAGGATTTGAGGAAGACAGAATTTGTAAAGCAATTTTTATTTTTTTTATAGGTAAAGCAGTGATTATATGAAAAAAAAATCATCTGCATTCCGACACACACTAACGACTTTAAAAGGAAAGTTAATAATTACTTATATATGGCGTTCAAAATCAACATGTTTTCTTTCGTTTTTAATTGATGAATTGCATTGATGTAATATCATTACTGATTTTGGACGACCATGAAGATAAAATTACTCATTAAGCCTTTATATATCAATATATGGAAATGATATTTTGTTCTAAGACTTTTGATGTCTGCTAATCAGATTCATATGAATCTTATTTATAACCAAAATTATTTTCTCTAACCAAAGATATAAATTCATTATCATTCGACCAAAACATTATTAGTATATACATCTACATAGCTTACTGGGATGGAGCGGTGAGATTTGTGGGAACATAAGAAGAGAATGAATAATTGAATACTATTGTTAGTACTTAGTAGCAATGGATAATGACCATATCAATAATGCCCCATTAGTGGGCAGGAATTGGAAGCATCGAACTGAAACCACGTTAGCATATAATCCCCAGACAACGGCATAATAATAGTTATCCGGCATTCTTTTATTAGCCAAAAACTGTTAAAAATCCTCCGCTCAACAAAACTTAACACAACAGTACGAGGGAAACAAGAAAGAAAAAACATAAACAAATCATTCAAACAACGTTAATCTGTCAGGCTCTCTCGCCTGCCCTCTCGTTATACCACTCTTACTTTCTTGCAAGACATACTGTACTTGCACTTGAAGAAAGACACGGATTTGTTTCCCTTTTGTTGTTTTCCACCAAGGAAACTTGAATCTCACTCTCCACTTAGAATATTTGCCTTATTTGTCTTTTACCAGGTACCGTTTCCTCTCTTTGGCTGTCCCTTCAGAAAACTCATCCTACATAGTCCATAGATGTATTGAAGGTTCTTTTTTTTATATAAAAATACTTCTTTTTTTTGTGTTTGATTGTGGAATGTGATTTTGTAGTGAAATAGAACTCCAATAATGATGGAGAGGGCAGAGTCATGCCAAAAGCTATATACAAGACTGCGGTTATGGGAGTTCCTCGATGAGTATCTGATCGAACCCACCGATGGCTCTTCTGCTTCCTCTTTGTCAATTAACCGTGTGGATGCCTCAATCAAGCTCGTTGGTGGGTTTCTTTTATCTTTTCAATTTTGGTCATTGGTTGGTAAAGTGCTAGATGTTTTACTAGGCGTCTTTGTCTGTTGTATAGATGCTATCCCAGAATGCAGCTCTGTTCGTGTTCCTAAGATTCAGACCATCTTTGGAGTAGTTGGAATGCTAAAGCTTGTTGCAGGTATGATAGGTTACTATGAAAATTTCTGAGGTTTTCCAATGTAGTGCCTGGTTAGATCAGTAGGGCACATGGATCTTGAAGATCCAATGAGACGACAATTGGTTTTCTTTTGTTATTTTGATCTCTTCTCAGAATTGGGGCTGGTGGTTTCTCCAATCATTTTGATGTGTTAAATTTTATGTGTTTAGGATCATATTTAATTGTTATAATGGAGCGTGAATGTGTTGGATCTTACTTGGGGCATCCTATCTTCAAAGTCATATCCATGAAAATTCTCCCGTGTGATCATTCGCTTAAAGACTCTTCTGCAGAACAGGTACATCGGCTGGTTCCTCACTTTTTCTTCTAGCAAGCGTGATTCGATTGATTGAATAACACAAATATCTTTTGTACCATAATTGGCAGAAAAGGGTGGAGAGTGAGTTTTCTGGGCTGCTAAAAGTTGCAGGGAGGACTGTTGGTCTCTTTTTCTCTTATGACACCAATTTAACACTGAGGTGGACTACTTTCTCAAACTAGGCCTTGCATATATGCATGCTTAGAACAAATTTCTTTCTCTAAACAGTCACACGTCGAGCAAGAAAGGTCCTGATTTGCACAACAGCATCTTTCTGAGTGACATCTTCTTACAACAAAACTTCTGACCAAAGCAGTTCACAATTACATGAAGTCTCTTCACTACAAAAATCAGCCTTATACATGAACGTGCAAACTGCAAAGTATAAGTTTAAATGTGACGGTCCTAGGAGGATTAATTTGCAATTCCCTTTAGACTCAGTGGAAAATGAATTGACTTTAGATGTGCCTTTGTTCTGTAAGTTTGAGACAACACATAGGGAGCACATTCGTGAGCAAAATAGGAAACTGCCCCTTTAACGTGTTAAAGCTAATCATCAACCACTAAGTTGTTCCAGTATAATCATCAAGATTTTAATTTGCTAATGAAGGTCAAGTATGTGATCAAACAACTTGCAAACTTCCAATATATATCAATAGGCTAGGTACTATTGGAATTATTAGCAATTATGCATTTTTTTCATTTTTTCCAGTTGTTATATTTTCTTTAAATGTTATATTTATGGTGAAGTAAGTAACCATTATAAGATTTGGTACACAACAGTGCTCAGCGATTAAATGATCTGGGAGATGAATCTAAATTGCTTCCTCTTTGGAGACAGGTAACTTGTTCAGTTTTTAGGTACCTAGTACACGGAATACTCTATTTGAGTATTGCTTTCTATTTTATGAGATACTAGATGATCTGCCACTAGCTTCAAACAGTTTTTCTTTTATGGTAGTTTTTGTAAGCACCGAGTTCAATATTTGAAGAATACAACCGTTATAAAAGATAAACTTCAAATATTGTAAATATTATTTGTTATTATCTGCTAACATTTTAGGATTAAGTCTAAAGGGATAAAACTCTATCTCCTAGCATTATCTAGGATTCTTATCTCTTTTATCTTATCTTCTAGTTAGATTTAAATTTTAAATTAAGTAATTTGATTGTAACATAACTCTCCTGTATTCAGCCTATATAAAGGCTTTGTACCGATGCATTATTCAAGTCAATACATTTGAGAATTCATTCTCTCTACAAAACAGTCTCTCGATTATTAACGTGGTATCAGTTGCTTAGGGTTTTTTTTCGATCCACAAAACCTAGAGAATGCATACCTCTCCAACATCTGAAATTAGTTTGGGGTCTGATCAAACCCTCCCACAAGAAGATCTGCCGTATAGTTTATGCAGCAGCAACCAAAAGATCAACAACGAGCAGCTTGGGGAATTAAAACAAATGGCTGGGCAGCCATCAGTAAAAATTAATCAAAGTGTGACCATGGCAGCAAACGAAGGTAGCATTTCCTTTGCAAATATTGCTGGTAAAAAAAATCTCATCCCTTGGATAGTCGATTCTGGGGCTACTGACCATATGACAGGAAATAAAAGTCTCTTTCTTACTCTTACAAAGCAACCTTGTCAAAAGAGTGGGAAAACAGCTGATGGTTCGATGACTGCAGTAGAAGGGATTGGGACAGTCTACGTTAACAAGGACATTGTTCTTTCATCTGTTTTATATGTTCCCGACCTAAAATGCAATTTACTCTCAGTCAATAGATTTTGTGATGTTTTCCAGTGTTTCACTCAGTTTGATTCTGTTGGTTGTGTTTTTCAGGAAATGGCTTCGGGGAAAGAGATTGGCAATGCTAAGCTATGTAGTGGCCTTTATCTTCTTAAAGGTCAACCTCTTCCCAACGGACAAGTTCACAAGTTGCACCTTTAAATCTGTTTGTTTACCCTCTCAACTTTCTAGTTTAAGTTCAAATGAAATTTTGCTATGACATTTTCGACTAGGTGATCCTAGTTTCTTTTATCTTCAGAAATTGTTTCCTAAATTATTTCTTACTAAAAGACCAGCTTCATTTACTTGTGATGTCTGTCAAATTGCCAAGCATAAAAGAAATTCTTACCATCCATCTTCTTATAAAGCTTCACAACCTTTCTCTCTCATTCACAGTGACATTTGGGGTCTTTCTAATGTTAAGAATATCTCAGGGGCTCAGTGGTTTGTTTCTTTCATTGATGATCACACTAGGAAAACCTGGACTTATCTTATGAAAACAAAATCTGAGACTGAGGAGATCTTTAAAAAAATTTATTCTATGGTTGAAACTCAGTTTTGCAGTTAAATTAAGATATTCAAGAGTGATAATGGGAGTGAATTCTTTACTAAAACTTTGGGTATTTTTTTTAAAGAGAGAGGATTAGTTCATATTAGCTCTTGTGTAGATACCCCTCAGCAAAATGGAGTAGCCGAGAGAAAAAATCGACATCTATTAGAGGTTACTAGAGCCCTCTTATTTTCTTCTAATGTCCCTAAGCATTTTTGGGGAGAGGCATTGCTTCATGCTACTTTTTTAATTAACAGGTTACCTAGTAGAGTTCTGGGGTTCAAAACACCAAGGGAGGTATTTCTTCAAACTTTTTCTTCCTTCAAACCAATGTCATGTACACTGCCCATTAGAGTTTTTGGTTCATGTGCTTTTGTTCACATCTCTAAACAATTTCGGGGTAAGTTAGATCCTAGGTCCATCAAATGTATTTTCCTTGGATATTCTGCTCAGAAGAAGGGTTTTAAATGTTATTCCCCTGTCACTAGAAAATTTTATGTTTCTATGGATGTTTCATTTCATGAATCTCAACTTTTTTCTCAAATTCTCAAATTCAGGGGGAGAGTTGGGATGAATTTCAGCCTCAACAGATTCAGTTACCTCTAAATGAACCTACTGTTTTGTTACCTCTAAATGAACCTACTGTTTTGTTACCTCTAAATGAATCTACTATTAGACCCACCTCTATTCCAACACAGGATCCTATCCCTGAATCTACTATGATACCAGATTCTGTTCTTGAAACTTTATCTCCTAGAGTTGAATCCGTACCAAAAAATCCATTAAATCTTCCTTTCGAGAACCAACTTGAAACCAGAGAACTCAGTGTCTATACAAGGAAGAAAAGGAGGCCTATTCAGGACACTACACAGCTTAGGACTGCTCAAGAACTGGAACCGATCCCATTGTCCTTGGAGGAGGAAGAAGGTATGGAAAATTTGAATAATGATGATATTGAACATACTGATACATCTGACTTACCAATTGCTAAAAGAAAATGTATCAGGAAATGTACAAGTCATCCGATACAGAGATATGTGGCTTACAGAAAGCTAATGCCCTCATTTAAGGCTTTCACAACCAAGATTGATAATATCCAGATCCCTCAAACAGTACATGAAGCCTTGAAGGATCCAAGATGGAAAGAAGCTGTAGAAGATGAGATTCAAGCACTGCAGGAAAATAAAACCTGGGTGATAACTTCTTTACCTCCAGGAAAGAAGGTTGTAGGTTGTAAATGGGTATTTACAGTTAAATATAATTCGGATGGGAGCATTGAGAGGTTCAAAGCAAGGCTGGTTGCAAAGGGATTCACTCAGTCATATGGGATTGATTATCATGAGACATTTGCTCTAGTGGCAAAACTCAACACAGTAAGAATCTTATTGTCCCTTGCTGCGAATTTGGACTCGCCTCTTCATCAACTAGATATGAAGAATGCCTTCCTAAATGGGGATCTAGAAGAAGAGGTGTACATGCAAAGGCCACCTGGTCTAAATGAAAACTCAGATCCAACTAAGGTATGTAAATTGTTAAAATCATTCTATGGTCTTAAACAATCACCTAGAGCATAGTTTGGCAGATTTACCAGTGTTGTTCTAAAAGCCGGTTACCTTCAATGCCAAGGTGATCATACTATGTTCATCAAGACCTCTTCTGAAAATAAACAGGCTATTTTAATAGTCTATGTTGATGATATAATCATCACATGTGATGATGTTCTGGAAATCAGAAAATTAAAAGAGTTCTTGGCTACAGAGTTTGAAATAAAAGATCTGGGTCAGTTAAGATACTTCCTAGGAATGGAAGTGGCGAGATCAAATGTTGGGATTGTGATAAATCAGAGAAAGTATGTTCTAGATCTTCTTTCTGAGACAGATATGCTAGATTGCAAGCCTGCCGAAACACCAATGGAGCATAATCTGAAGTTTAGAACTGACAACAATGGAGCTCCTACTAATAAGGAACAATATCATAGGCTAGTTGGTAAGCTTATTTATCTCACTTACACGACCTGATATTTCTTTTTCAGTTGGTATTGTTAGTCAGTTTATGAATGATCCTAGAGAAGAGCATTTAGAAGCAGTCTTCAGGATTCTGAGATATTTGAAGATGACACCAGGCCATGGCTTAATTTTCACCAAAAATGAGAACAGAAAAGTGGAAGTCTTTACGGATGCAAGCTGGGCAGCAGAGCTTACATCTAGAAGATCTACAAGTGGATATTGTGCTCTAGTATGGGGAAATTTAGTGACATGGAGAAGCAAGAAACAATCCGTAGTATCAAGAAACAGTGCAGAAGCAGAATTTCGAGCCTTAGCTAATGGAATTTGTGAAGGGATTTGGATTCAAAGGTTGTTGTCAGAACTAAAACTCAATCACAGTAAAGATTTTGAACTTCATTGTGATAATCAGTCAGCAATTAGTATTGCTAAGAATCCTATACACCATGATAGAACAAAACACGTGGAGCTAAATCGTCACTTTATTTCTGAGAAGATCACTAGTGGGACAGTCAAGCTAAATTTTGTTCCATCTCACAAACAACTAGCCGATGCACTCACCAAGGCACTTCCAAGAACTACCTTTGATGAGCTCACATCCAAGCTTGGTCTCTACAATGTGTATTCACCAGCTTGAGGGGGAGTGAAGAATACAGCCGTTATAAAAGATAAACTTTAAATATTGTAAATATTATTTGTTATTATCTGCTAACATTTTAGGATTAAGACTAAAGGGATAAAACTCTATCATAAAACTCTATCTCCTAGCATTATCTAGGATTCTTATCTCTTTTATCATATCTTCTAGTTAGATTTAAATTTTAAATTAAGTAATTTGATTGTAACATAACTCTCTTGTATTCAGCCTATATAAAGGCTTTGTACCGATGCATTATTCAAGTCAATACATTTGAGAATTCATTCTCTCTACAAAACAGTCTCTCAATTATTAACAATATTCATCGAATTTTCCATGTGATTCTTCATTGTCACTACTGAGAGGATTTTCCTTATGTTACCAAATGTTTGCCACGGGCAGAACCCAGATTTCTTTGGAACAATTATATGTTGGAAGTACTTATAGACCACAAGGTGAGCTTTTTCCTTTAGTACCTTTGCAGTTCATGCCTCACGTTTCCATTGTTTGCATTTGAACTAGCTAACTACTTTTGGGTTTTTTTGGCTGCAGCTTGATCCATTTTTGCTTCCAGTTGTCCAATGGAGTATCCTTGATGAAACTATTAATTTCAGCAATTTTTGGCATGAAAAGTTTTTATTCCTTTTTATTGGTGTTGGCTTATATTTCTTTCTATTCGAAGCATTGCCTTAACTGCTAATCAGGTTTTCATAACTTCCAAGCAGCCATTGGAAAAGACATTATTGATATTACATTGATTGGTAGAAGATGTAGCCGTAGAAATGGTAGTCAAAGCCAGAAATGCCTCTCTATCTGGTTTTATCTTGCCTGCAAAATTTTTTCAAATTTCTTCTGTGAGAGGGAAAGGTTTCAAATTATTGAATGCTGCGAAAACAATGGAGAACTAGTAGAGTAGTACTATTACAGATTCTGCTTTCTAATATGAACAAATTCATACCTTTTGCAAGTTCCATTCATGCATGTACTGGATAAATTTCATTATTTGTACAAAATATTACCTGGCAGAATTGCATCATCCATTTTAAGTTTTTTTTGGGGGGGGATAGGAAATGGATTTACCAAAGAAATATATAAAATAAACTTTAAACCTCTCCATTCTCTTACTTCAAAATTTTTAGGCGTTATGTAGATAACTTAATCTCATTGATTATGCATTGTTTGAAAGGAACCCAGATGTGGAGAAGAAGAGCTGATCCTGATGGGTATGTTGCAAATTTCGTGGAAACAGAGCAAATTGCGCAGATGAATGGTTTTATTGCATCATTTGTTCAGGTAATAAACAGTCGCTACTAGTTTAATTTCTATGTATAAAATCAATATGTTACAAAATTTGGCCTCCTTTTCAGTCCTTATAAGTTTAGAGAAGCATCAAGCATAAACATTTTTCTTCCAGAAAAGTAGAAATTTATTAATAAATAAAGGATTATACACCAAAATAGTCAGACCAAAACAAAGTTACAAGTATTAAGAACCTCTTTCAAGTGCAATCAGCAGCGCGCTGACTCTACCCACTCCTGCCTTGGCAAATTTATCGGCTTCGGGAGAAAATTTCTTAATGCTAAAGGAGAAGATTTCTTGTAAAACTTCAGATATGTTCCTTGCTTACTCAGTTACTCCTGGCCTTGCAGTATTGGATGGTTGAATGAAAGAGGAAGAAATGAGTTTGTCTAGTGATTCTGAGTCACAATGCTGAATATGCATCATAATAACCACATCAGGGACTTCAAAAGTTTACCGCATGAAGTGATATTCTACATTATTTTGGTGTGAAATGAAGACAAGCAGTTGAACAAAGTCCAAAGAGACTGCGTTCATAATTTCTTGGAAGGTTTAAATAGGGGGTGTATGCAAATATTCAGTGTATAAGTTATGAGGGCCATTTTTTTCATGTTCTACGAGTTATTGGATCAGATTGTTATAACTCCCTTCCCTTGTTTTGCCTCTTACAGGTTCGGGGGTCAATGCCATTTCTTTGGGAGCAAATTGTTGATTTGACTTATAAGCCTAAGTTTGAGATTGTAAAACCTGAAGAAGCTGTAAGTGTGTTCATTTATTGCAACTATTTTATTGCACACATGGATTTCTTCTACCTTCACTGACTTTTCTGATATTGTGACATGCTATGTAGCCCCGAGTGGCTGAGAGGCATTTTCTGGATCTAAGGAAAAAATATGGAGCCGTACTAGCTATTGATCTTGTCAACACGGTGAGCATTGGATGACTGTTGGTGTGCAGTATGCAATTGTAATTTATTATATTAAATATACTCAAATCCTCTTATGAAATGATAGAGAACATCTTTTGACAATATACTTTGTCCTTGCAAAAAGTGAGTTGTTTGCATTTGGTGGACAAACATTCATTCATTATTTCAAATGTTTGATAATGTGCCACTCTATCTCTTACCAGACTGGAGATGCTTGAGTGCAAAGTTTGCAAGTTCAGTGGAACCTATACTGAATGATGATTTAAGGTACTGTTTTTGTTTATCTAAATCTTTCTTGTTTCTTTGTTTTTGTTATGTTTTATGAAATGATCTGTAATTCTGCAGATATATTCACTTTGATTTCCATAAGATTTGTGGACATGTTCATTTTGAGCTCCTTGCCTTCCTCTATGATCAAATTGCAGATTTTCTTGAAAAAATGGGTATGTTTTGGTAATTGAATTTAAATGAGGTGTACAATTTGATAACTGTTCCTAGTGCACTTTTTATTTGATTGATTTTGCAATGACAGGTTTTGGAATATTGTTCCCTTAGTAAAAGTTCATAGCAATGAAATATAGTGATTAATGTTGGGTTCTCTTTGTTCAAAACTGATAGGTACCTCTTGTTGAATGACAAGGGTGAGAAAATGAGGGAGCAACATGGAATTGTAAGGACCAACTGCATTGATTGCTTAGACCGCACCAATGTTACACAGGTGCGTTTTAAACTACATATATCTAATTTTGGCTTTGTCTATAGTGGCACAACACGTTTGCCCAAGCATTTTCTTTTTGGATAGAAAACTTATGCTTAGTGCATGCATGCCGTGACAATTTCAATTTCAATTCCAATTCCAATCCAAACCTCTACAGGTTACTTTCATTTCTCGATGCTGCTCCTTCTGAATGGTTGTTATTTATAAGAGTAATACAAGATATTTCATGGGAGGTGTATTAAGTACTACAATAAATTCCAACTATCACTATAGACATAGACCTTTGAAAGTGATTCGTGCAACTAAACCAACAACAAATATAGTTTTGAATTTGATGTATGGGACTGTCTCTTAGCATATATGTTACTTTTGGTGTTTAAGTTGCAATGTAGATCTCTCTCTCAGACACAGACACAGACACAGACACATTCTCAAGGAGAGGTGCATGTAGTTACCAGTTATTCTTGTTTTCCATACTTTTAGTGTTCTTAACTTCCATAACTGTGCTAACCTATGTTTGCAGAGTATGATAGCTAGGAAAGTGTTGGAACTTCAGCTTAGGAGAATTGGTGTTTTTGCTGCTGAAGAAACTATTAGCTCACATCCAAATCTAGATGAGAAGTATAAAATATGTAAGTATTTCCATTTTCTTAATCAATTAATTTTCTTTCACAGGATGTTCCTTCTTAACTTCTATTATTTCCGATTATATGTCATTTTGCTTATTTATTTTTGGATAAATTGATAAGTTTATAAAATTGATTTACTAGCATGTGACCTAAAAAAACTTTTAAATGTTTCCACACATTCAGTGTGGGCTAATCATGGGGATGACGTAAGCATACAATATTCTGGCACTCCTGCACTGAAAGGAGATTTTGTCAGGTACATTTGCATCCTGATTTTACACATTGAGTGTTAATCTTTATATCCGGAAAATGTCAGACTCTCGAGCTATGTTGGTGCATCTTCGTACAGACAGCAGTATCTAAAATTTTTCTGCTAAATGTTGGTTGCTATATCCAACATTCTCTGAGAATACTGTCATTAATAATAAATTTGGATGGACACTAATGATATGCTCTATGAAGTTTTTCTTTAAACTAAAAATATTTCAACAGCATAGTTATTATTCAGCATTTCTAGTTCTCCTTGGTATACTTTCGGTTGTGTATCAAGAAATTTCGTGTAGATTGTAAATATATTTTTATGTATTTTAATCCTAGTAAATAACTAAATAGCTAAGTCTTATCTAACTTAGTGATAAGTTAAATCTTATCTTATCTAAATTTAAATTTCTAATCTTTTAAATAATAGATAGAGATAGAGTCATACTTAGCTAGGATTGTTGTAATTTAGTCCTATAAAAGGGACTCACTTCTTTTCTGTAAATCATAAATTAAAACAGAGAAAACATTTATTCTCTGTTACAAAACCTCTATTATTTACATGGCATCAGTTTGGGTTTTTTAGATCCTCTAAAATCTTGCACAATGCATACCACTTCCACATCAGAAATCAGTTCAAGATCTGAACTGAATGCTTGTCTTGCTGATCAGCCTACAACATCCAGTATTCCGCATGGTAGTATTTCATTTCTCTCCAACACTACTCAAATTCTATGAATAGTGGATTCTGGTGCTACGGATCATATGACAGGAAACAAAGATGTGTTTTTGACTCTTACAAAACAACATCACAAGAAGCATGTGAAGACTGCAAATGGGTCATTGACTGAGGTGGAAGGGACTGGAACAGTCTTTCTTAATAAGGATATTGTGCTAAACTCTGTCTTTTATGTTCCTGATTTACAATGCAATCTTTTATCTGTTAGCAGATTGTGTAGTGATTTGCAGTGCTATACTAAATTCAGTTTGCATGGATGTATTTTTCAGGAAATGGATTCGGAGAAAGTAATTGGTAGTGCTAAGCTGTGTAGTGGACTATACATCATTGAAGGTCAAACACTTCCCAAGGGACAAGTCCTACCAAGTTGCACTCTCAATTATGTTTGTTTTTCCTCCTAAATTTCTAGTTTAAGTTCCAATGAAATTTTGTTATGGCATTTTCGCCTTGGACATCCTAATTTTTCTTATCTCCAAAAATTGTTTCCCAAATTATTCATTCATAAAAATCCATCATCTTTTACTTGTGATATATGCCAGATTGCAAAACATATTCGAAACCCTTATCCTCAATCGTCTTACACACCATCTCAACCATTTTCCCTCATCCATAGTGACATTTGGGGCCCTTCTAAAGTTAAGAATATTAGTGGGAGTAGGTGGTTTGTATCCTTTATTGATGATCATTCTAGAACTACATGGACGTATTTAATGAAGGATAAATATGAAACTGAGGGTATATTTAGAAAATTCTATATGGGGATTGAAACTCAATTTCGCAGCAAAATTCAAATTTTGAAAACTGACAATGGGAGCGAATTTTTTACTACTACTTTGGGAAATTTTCTTCGAGAGCGAGGTATTATACACATTAGTTCTTGTGTGGATACTCCACAGCAAAATGGAGTGGCTGAGAGGAAGAATAGACACCTTTTAGAGGTTGCTAGATCATTGTTGTTTTCTTCTAATGTTCCTAAGCATTTTTGGGGGGAAGCCTTGCTTACTGCTACATACCTCATTAATAGACTACCCAGTAAAGTATTAAAATTTCAAACTCCTAAGGAAGTTCTTCTTAAACAGTTTCCTTCTTTTAAACCTATGTCTTGTACATTACCTGCTAAAATATTTGGGTGTTCTGCTTTTGTTCATATCCATATGCAGTTTCGAAGTAAATAGGATCCAAGGGCTGTCAAGTGTATTTTTCTTGGGTATTCTCCTCTTCAGAAGGGTTATAAATGTTATTCCCCTATCACTCGTAAATTTTATGTTTCTATGGATGTTACCTTTCATTAATTACAACATTTTTTCTCAAATTCTGAAATCCAAGGGGAGAGTTTGGATGGATTTCAGCCACAACCAGTCCAGCTACCTATATATATTCCTACATCCACCATAAACAGTCCTATATGTACCAAAGATATTCCTTTATCCACCACAAATGTTCCTGCATCCATAACAGATCCTATTCCTCCAATACTCCATGCAGAACCCGTATCTCCAATACCAGATTCACTACCTAAAACTCCACAAAAACCTTCTTCAGAAACTCAACTTGGGACAAAGGAACTAAGTGTCTATACAAGGAAGAAAAGGCTTACTTCACAGAAAACTACACAGCTTAGGACTGCTGAAGTACTGGAACCAATTCCATTATCCCTAGAGGATGAAGAAGGTATGGAATCTGTGAGTAATTATATTATTATCCCTTCAATTGATACATTTGATCTACCTATTGCTCAAAGGAAAGGTGTTAGGAAATGTACCAGTCATCTGATACAAAAGTACGTGGCTTATGGGAAGTTGATGCCTTCATTTAGAGCCTTCACTGCCAGAATTGATAAGGTGCATATTCCTCAATCTGTACATGAAGCCTTGAAAGGTACAAAATGGAAGAAGGCTGTAGAAGATGAGATCAAGGCACTGGAAGAAAACAAAACCTGGGTTATGACTGATTTACCACCTGGAAAAAGGGCAGTGGGCTGTAAATGGGTATTTACAGTCAAATATAATGTCGATGGGAGCATAGAAAGGTTCAAGGCTAGACTGGTGGCGAAGGGATTCACTCAGTCTTATGGGATTGACTACCAGGAGACATTCGCACCAGTGGCAAAACTTAATACCGTGAGAGTTTTATTATCTCTTGCTGCAAATCAAGAATGGCCACTTCACCAGCTTGATATCAAAAATGCATTCCTGAATGGAACTCTAGAATAAGAGGAGTACATGCAAAAACCACCTGGTTTAAATGAAGACTCAAATTTTGGTCAGGTATGTAAACTACATAAATCATTATATGGTCTCAAACAATCACCTTGGGCTTGGTTTGATAGATTTACTAAAGCCATTCTAAAATTCGCTATCTACAATGTCAAACTAACCATACTTTGTTTGTCAAAACTTCTCATGAGAACAAAAAGGCTATCTTAATAGTCTATGTTGATGATATAATCATCACAGGTGATGATTCTATGGAAATCAGAAAGTTAAAAGAGTTTTTGGCAACTGAATTTGAAACTAAAGATTTGGGTTACTTGAGATACTTTCTAGGAATGGAAGTGGCTAGATCAAGCACCGAAATTGTAATCAATCAAAGGAAATACATTCTAGACTTGCTTTCAGAAACTGGAATGTTAGGGTGCAAGCCAGCTGAGACACCTATGGAGTATAATCTGAAATTCAGAATTGATGACAAAGGAATTCCAGTGGACAAAGAACACTATCAAAGACTGGTAGGTAAGCTGATTTACTTGTCACTTACAAGACCAGACATTGCTTATTCTGTTAGCATTGTAAGTCAGTTCATGAATGACCCTAGAGAGGAACACTTAGAGGCAGTAACCAAAATCTTGAGATATTTAAAGATGACACCAGGCCATGGACTGATTTTTTCTAAGAATGAGTCCAGAAAAGTGGAAGTCTTCACAGATGCAAACTGGGCAGGAGAACTGACTAGTAGAAGATCCACTAGTGGATATTGTACTCGAGTTTAAGGAAATCTAGTGACATGGAGGAGCAAGAAACAATCAGTGGTCTCAAGGAGCAGTGCGGAAGCTGAATTTCGAGCATTGCACTTGGGGTTTGTGAAGGAATTTGGATACAAAGACTCTTGACTGAATTACAAATGAATCACAGTGAACAGTTTGAACTTCATTGTGATAGTCAGTCAGCAATCAGCATTGCAAAGAATCCAGTTCACTATGACAAGACCAAACACGTGGAACTAGACCGTCACTTCATCTCAGAAAAGGTTACTAATGGAACAGTCAAGCTCAACTTTGTTCCAACTCACAAACAGTTAGCTGATGTACTCACCAAGGCACTTCCAAGAACCACCTTTGAAGAGCTTACATCCAAGCTGGGACTCTACAACATATACTCACCAGCTTGAGGGGAGTGTAGATTGTAAATATATTTTTATGTATTTTAGTCCTAGTAAATAACTAAATAGCTAAGTCTTATCTAACTTAGTGATAAGTTAAATCTTATCTTATCTTAAATTTCTAATCTTTTAAATAATAGATAGAGACAGAGTCATACGTAGCTAGGATTGTTGTAATTTAGTCCTATAAAAGGGACTCGCTTCTTTTCTGTAAATCACGAATTAAAACAGAGAAAACATTTATTCTCTGCTACAGAACCTCTATTATTTACATTTCGGCATGTGTTTGGAAGTTAAAATAAGGCATTTGAATTCTTTAAGTAATTTGATCTATTCTAAAGCATATTAAGAACATGTCAAAGGCATTTGACCTTAGAACCATAATGAAACCCAGAACTGATATTAGATTAGCCTTTGAGCACTTTGAATATGATCAGTTACATTTTGTGTGCATATCTGAAAATATGGCTATTTTGTTCATCATTGAAGCCATTTTATGTTCCGTTTATTGTGAGCTGTAGGTTTGGTAAGCGAACAGTTCAAGGGATCCTTAATGATTTTTATAATGCATATTATTTGAATAACTTTGCTGATGGAACAAAACAGGTACAAATACTTTGTTTCTTTAAGTAATACATGCAATAATTAGAAAATAGCTTAATATTTCAAATTATTTTCACTTACTGTCACCATTTATAGCTGTCTGTAAATGTATGGGGTGGGATAAGGGTAGGTATCCCTATCTTTTAGTTATTTTCTTTCCCTAATTCTAATGATAGAAAATGTTTTATATGCATAAATGTCCATCAATCAATAATAGTATTTCACATCGAACTTCCATTTCAGCATTCTTACTGTTAAAATAGGTGCCATTTCTGTGATGGTATTAAATACAGAAGCTGACTTTCTCTAATTTATTTGTCACGCGCATGAAGGATGCGATTGATCTCCTGCAAGGACATTCACGATTAACCCCACCATCACAAAAAAGGCCTTGAATCTATGGCTGTAAGTATTGATTGAACAAAAATATGATGTCTATGAAGCTTTATTAATGTATGTCTATGAAGCTTTATAATGTCTGCTATTGCTTAATTTTTGAAGCAATTGCAATCTTGTTTTTGTGAATTATACAAGAAGCTTATGTCAGGTTACAGTTCTCAACAGAAATTTACAGTTTATTGTTCATTGACTTATCCTTGTCCGATACAATTTATCAACACTTCACTGCAGGTTTGAGGCCTGCAGAGAGAAATAGTGTTCCATTTGTATACAGTGCAAAACCTTCTATTGAAATTTTATAAATGTAGATTTTACTGAGAAATGTAGATTTAATTTTTTTAGTTTCTGATACCAAGATTGAATACAGATGCATAGATATATGATTTTGTATGTAACTTTATTGTATGTGTTTCCTATGTGTTGAATGCTTTTAGCTGTCTTAGTAGTCCTTTAAGTTCATATTTTCTTTGTTTCTTTATGCAGAACTTCCCAGCCGCTTTAGGTGTGGTCTCACTAGGGTTATTTCTCACAATCTTGTCACTGGGACAAGGTTAGTTGACTTCAGCTTAATCTAATGATGATGTATAGCTTCATTAGCACAAAAGGGATATTGACATAATCTTTTTTTTTCACCGCCTGCAGCTCGATATGATCTCCGACACTTAATTTTCGCAGCTTTGTGGGCTGCCATAAGCGTTGGTGTTGCAGCAGTTGTGAAGGCTAAAGGCAGGATCTTCTGCAATCGCCCTCGTTTGCATAAACCTCGCCGTTGATGCATATTCTGAATGCTATGGGAAATAAAACTTGTTCAAAAGCTTTCATCTTGCTGAATCATAGTTATTTTTCACACATATTTTTTTTGTAGTCCATTTAGTTTTAATTTAAATGTTTTCATACCTCAATCATAATGTTATTCTGCCATTAGCTTAACATTAAATTAAAAGTATATTCTTTCCCATTGGTGTGCATTGTTTGATAGTTCTTACAATCCCATTTTCCACAACTTATGCTTAATTGGAATTATGAATCATTATTACGATTTTCTTCTTCAATTGGCCAAGCAGTTTTAATCGTTGCGTGTTTGAAAATGAGTTACCCTCGGCACAGTCGGTATTGGAGCAATAACCCTTAAAATGCAGGAGAGTATTGGAGCATAATAGAACACATCGGCACAACTTTCAATTCGATTGTGGAATTGGATGGATATAATAGAACCAACTGATTTACATTAACTACAACAAAGGCACAATTTGATTCTTAATTTAAAAGCCAAGGCATGGCAATATAATAACTAATTATAAGGCCAAGTAGCTACATAGGTAAGAGCTCATGCAGGCGACACAATTTTGTTTAGCATTGTAAGTGTGCCTATAACTGCTGCTGCTTCTTTTTCTCCAAATAGGAACGGGTATGTTGGAATTTTAATATCACCCACACCAGCTGTGGCAAACCGATCTCAGGCCACAACACACCAGGAGAATACAATTGGCACTGACTAGTTTGCCAAAGTAGAAAATTGCTTAACCTGGTCTCACCGGAGCTTCGAATTAGTATGTCAGGATCAGGTGCAACTGCCATATGCATGTGCTTTTCGACATCTACCAGCTTTATTACAGGATACTCCTCTCTCAAACTCACGCAACCATCTGAAAATTCACCACTTTTACTTGCCTTGGATGTTACAACTTGGTCCCAGTTAGACTCAAATGATTCAGGGGCATGATATGGTGCGAGGCCATTCTGAAATCCCCTGGCCACCCCATTGCAATCTCTTCTGTGCTTTAATCCTCGAGATTCAACCAATGTATCATCGTAAAAATTTTGAACATCATTCACAACCATACTGTTAAACTTCTCGCTGTCTTTTACATCTTCTGTCACGCCATTGTCCGACTTGTTCAGTCGAATTTCATTCCTTTTTTCTTTACAGGATCCTTCCACAGCATGCAAAATTTCATCGGATGCAGTATAGGCCATACAGACTAAAAGCACTGCGCGACTATTGTTAGATGTGATCCTCATTACCTTTTCCGCCATGGCCCTGACAGGTTCACTCAAGAGTTTCAAATTACCAATGAAATACACCCTGATGCCATACTGATCCACAATGCTTTCTTCCACCAGCAAAGCCTCCATCTTCTCTAGCATTAGATCCATTAAACTTTGAACCTCATCGGGTTGCCTCTTAAAATTTTCAATGCTGAAGGCGTATACAGTAACATACTTGATACCTAATTCATAGCAGTAACGAAGCAGAGACATTAAAGCCTGATAGCCAGCCTTGTGGCCATCTCCTTCTTTCAGAATCAGCTTCTTTGCATACCTTCGGTTTCCATCCATGATAAAAGCGATGTGAGCTGGGATTGGACCCACCGATAGAACTCGAAATAAGCATCTCCTCAGAAAACTACCTATGTCACCAAACAGTCTATTCACACCATTGATAATGCCACTATATTTTCCCACTTTATTTGCAACTAATGTTACCATTATTAACCTGCTCAACATATATTATTGTTATTACTCTATAAACAAATCCAGTTGAGTATACATCTTCAATGCCAACATGCAAAAGAAATATATATTGAAACTGGTCAAAGCAATTGCTTTTAATTCCAAGGATAGAGAGGGAACAAATGAAGCAATAGGAGAAAAACACAGAAATTCAGCAAAAAAATAAAAAATAAAAATAAAAGTTAGTTGCAGCATTCTTACAAACGCCTACATGGCACATGAATAAGCTTCGATTTGAAAACAACCCAAAGTTGGTCCTTTTCTCCGCAAACAGAAAATTTAGACTCAAATGAGACCAAAATGTCTCCACGCAAATCGACTTCCAAAACAAAACACTTTTTTAGGGTAAAAAGAAGTTTTCTTGCAGATATCTGAACAAATCATTTTAAAAGAAGGATAAGCAGCAGCAAAAGTAAAAGGGAACTATAAACAAACCTTTTTTTTTTTTGATAAAATGTGTGAATATTATTTATCCAAGAAGCAGTAAAACTACTACAATCAAACATAACCTATGGAGGGCATCAAACTATACTCCAAAAATCCCCCACTCTGTACAAAGCTTAGCATTAGTGTCATCCTCTCTATCTATACATCTACCCTTTAGTTTGATACAAACAGTAGTTTTATAGAATTAACAACATCATCTGCACTTCTGAAGGTCCCTCTAAAATGCCGGTAATTTCTTTCTTTCCAGATGAAATATATGTAACTGTTCCAAGCTATCTTTAGAATTAGAACTATTAAAGACTTCCCTTTTAGCCTTGTACTCGCCCGGCAAAGCTCCTCGTCCCAGCATCCAACTGTTCTATTCAGCAAACACATCCTTAAAATTCTATTCCATATTCTCCTGGAGAATTGACATTAATAAAAAAATAAATGCTCCCGAGTTTCCAAGGAATCCTGACAGAACAAACAATCTCCAGTTTGTGTGATGCCCAAGTGCATCAGTCGTGCTCTGGTAGGGAGCCTGTCAAGTATGGCTATCCATGCTATGATCGAATGTTTAGGCACATGAGAAGAGTACCAGATCAATCTTTGCCACTGCACCTTATTTCCAGACCCCTCTAAAGGCTCTCCCATAGCCAAGAGATCGGCACGTTTGCCCAGTTGTCAACTCCAGCAAACATATACCTATACTCATCTCGCAGCTTTAACAGTTTCTTAATTATCCAACTGTAATGCGGTTTGCTCTCAATATTCCAGAACCCCACCTCCTTAAACAAACTTAATTATCCAACTATAAACAAACTTACCAAAGAAAAGGAAAGAATTTAGATTAGATATGATTGTAGCGAGGAGAATACAAGAATCTAGAAGTACACCGGTCTATGGAAAGGCCTGTACTATGCAAAGGCTTAAAGGAAAAATAGGTGCCCAAAGTATACCTCTTTTGAACTTTAGGTGCCTAAAGTATTTTTTTGTAAAAATAGGTGTCCAAAGTTTTCAAAGTTATAATTTTAGGTGTCTGGATGTTAAAAAAAGTTAAAAAAACGTTATTTATTTAAAACGCGACGAGTCTCATTTTTATTTTCTTTAAATTATATATTTTTTAATAATTTAAAATTTTATAAAAAATCTTAAATTTTTAAAATTTTCTAAAATAGTCCATAAAGGTAAATTGAAATTCCCAAATTCCCGTTGCCTTGCCTGCCATTTTTTGGACAGCCGTTTTCCCTCATCGACGTTGAATTTTAAATAATCTAGAATCGGTGTTATTTCACGCCCCAACGTGAACCGTTCGTTACATACTTTTATCGGGGCAGACTCACTAATAAAATCAAGAATAGACATAATATAGGGTTGGCCGTAAACTTTTTGCCCAATGCCCGATCCGGTGAAGATTTGAAGATCAAAAATCTGGTTTTTAGTGATCAATTTGAATGATTTTATAAATTTCATTTCTTTTAAAAAATATTTTTAATACAAAAAAATAATGAAAAAATCAATATTTTATATTGGACTGTTGTTTGAATGGTTACACGATTTTTTTAAGAGCCCTAGGATTATTTAAAATTTTAACTTTGGGAACTTTCCACCTATTTTTATAAAAAATCTTTAAACACCTATAGCCAAAAAAAAATATACAGTGACAAAAGATTCATTTTCCACTGTTTTGGCTTCCTTTCGGGAACTGAAAGAAACAAAAAAAATCCAAATTGTTGTTCCGTAATTGAGCCTCATAGATCTGCTCTTTTCCATTCAAATTATTAAGGAAAATATTTTGACGGGTGGTTAAAGTTTATAAATTTGTTAATTTGGAGTCGAGAAATCTAATTTGTACTTAGAGATTAATTTTAAGATTTAAAAATTTAAAAACTTAATTTAAATATTAGAGTTTAGAATTTAAAGTTTAAGAAATAAAATTATAATAATTTAAAATTTATAAATTAAATAAAAAGAATTATGTATTTTTTTACTTAACTTATATACTAAACCATAACTCTTAAATTAAGAGTTCATGTCTTAAAAAAACTAATACGCATATTTTTCTTTTAAGTATATTATTTTTACCGCTTTGCTCCTTAATATTTTTTTGGCACACTTCATCCCCCTAGAATATGTTTGATTCGACACTTTTTTATTGGACACCATTTCTATATATAGTGGATAATCCACATGCAGAAAAAATGTTGAGCACTTAAATATACATAATCTTACACTCTCTTATTTATTGTACCTTGATATGTCAATTAAATTAAATTCAATCGGTCCCAAAAAAAAATAAAAACAAAAACAGAACACCATATTATCTTTTATATTCAACAAGCAATAGCATCAAATGCAGCAAACGGAAGACACTCAACAATTTCTCCATTGTGTTCTACATTTACAGAAAAAGAATCCATTTCTAGACATATCTATTACAGTCACCACTCTCCACACAGAACAAAACAAATGTATGAAGACTCCCGCAGTTCCGCTTACAAAATTTGTCAAATTATAATACATGCAGAAATATCTAAAAGAATAATAATGATCATTCCATTATATTCATGCAAATTCATACCCCATCACAGTAACACAATGCAGGATCTTGGTCCCAAGTTTGATTACTTAGCTTTTCCGGAACGATGACTGCTAGATTGATGTCCATACCTAGGAGTAGTTGAGGAATGAATGGAGACGGATTTAGACGAGTCCTTTGATCTTTCCTTGTTGAGTGATTCGATCCGTTCCAATGCCTCCACAACTTCTTTCATGGACGGACGGTTCTTAGGATCATGCTCCAGACACTTCAGGGTGAGCTCGGCTGTTAGTGATGCAGCCTTGGATGAATACTGACCCTCGATCCGCGCATCCATGAGGCTTTTGCTCTTTCTTTTATGTGACAGTGTTGGTTTAAGCCAATCCACCAGATTTTGCTGTCCGTGCCGGCCGCTTTGTGTCCAATGCTCTCAACCCTGTCATCATCTCCAGCAACAGCACACCGAATCCGTACACATCGCTCTTCACATATAAATGTCCTGTTGGCATAGAATCGAAACTTTAACATTAGAACATATGTTCAGGGAAACATTTCGTTTTCCGTATCAAGTTAATTCGAAACAATGTATCAAGAATGAAATGGAATATCATCGTTACCGGTTGCAATGTATTCAGGTGCAGCATAACCATATGTTCCCATAACCCTGGTCGTTACGTGCGAGTCTCCACCAGAAGGCCCCAATTTGGCCAAGCCAAAATCTGATATTTTTGAGTTGTAGTTCTGCAGATGTAAACAAGAACCAAATCGTTACATATCGCTCTCGGAAGCAAGACAGGAAAACATTCCTTCCTTCTATTGGATTGTCATTGAACTTCAGCTCATTTCATTTTGTAAACTACATACTACATATCCATTGAAATCCAAAGGCATGAGGCAAACAAGGACTAACCCCATCAAGCAATATATTAGAGGCCTTGAAATCCCAGTAAATGACCTTCTCTGAGAAGTGTAAAAATGCAAGACCACGAGCAGCTCCGATGACGATTTTAAGCCTGGTTTCCCAAGATATAGGTTCAACTGCTGGATTTCCTGCATAAACCAAACAATCAAGCAATCAACATGACATTTATCCATGGAGATGAGCTTCCTTTTTTTTCCTATTAACATTTGAATTCTTAAGCTTACGTCGAAATAGATGATTTTCCAAGCTCCCTTTCTGCATGAACTCGTACACAAGGAGCAGCTCTTTATCCTCCCAACAGTACCCCAACAGCTTAACCAAATTGGGATGAGATAACCTTCCTAGAAAGTTCACCTCTGACTGCAAAAAAACAATGACAAAATTAGAATGACGACCATTTGCTGGCTCTGATAGAGACAGTCTTAAATAAAAAAATATGACTTTTCAAAGCCGTTAAAACTAAGGTAATTGCCTGAACACAGCTAGAAAGAAAGCGATGGCATTGAAGATGCTGGACCATTATAGTTGATGACCCTATGGAAATTAACATAGTCGTGAGATGTGGAACCCACATTCGGGGTCTGGTTTGAAAATCATCAAACTGTTGCAGATGCACAAACTTTCTTTGGTAGGTGTGGTTAAGGATTAAAAAGCTAAAGCCAACTTGCTTTTTTTCTTCTTTTTCAGTCTAGTAATTCTCAGAACAATAATTTACAAGACAATAATGCATACAGGCCTTGTTATTAAGATAAAAATGAATAAAAAGACAGTTTATGGTTTACCTGCCACTCTAATAAACCTTGCACACTTTCTTGCTTCAATTTCTTGACGGCAACAATCATGCCGGAGCCAACCTTGGAGGGAGCTAAAGTTTTCTCATCCAACCAGCCTTTGTAGACTTTACCGAAACCGCCTTCGCCCAACAGCGTGATGAAGCTCTTGGTCGCGGTCTTCATCTCGGCAAAAGTGAAGACCTTCAAGTTCGGTGCTTCCAGGATCCGCCCATCTGAGTTTTCCTCGTCCACAATTTCGCTGACTGTTTGAGAAAATTGACTCCGGCAATTGCTAACGCTGCTGGTCATCGAAGACTCGATGTTGTTGCTGCAATTATTGGATGTACCTGTTAACACAGAAACAAAAGCGTTGATTAAATCACCAGTCCTTTTTGTATCCAGGAAAGAAGAAAACAAAAGAAAAAACTGGTATATGAACAGAAATACAAACCTGAGGAGCTATAAACATGGCTGGTATTTCGATCAGAAGAAGAAGATCCAAAGCAATTACCCATATTGATATGGACAACAACAACAACTCACTAAATCTCTCTTACAAAAATGGCTTATGATGAGAAGAAGAACAGCATTCCCAGCAGTCCAGCTTGGAACTTGTTAAAGTTGTAGGCAAAAACACATGCTGATGTTTATATAATATAATAAAGCAAAGATAGTGGAAAAGGTGGGGTTCCAAGCTTCTTCTTCTTCTTCTTCTCTTGTAATTTTATGCTTTTAGAATGAGGCTTTTCTTGGTTGTTTGAATAAATAAATAAAACCGTTTAGCAAAATAAGAGCACAAACTAAATGCAATCACGCTGCGGGAAATGGGAGTTCAATTACTTTTCTTTATTAAAATTATAATGTTTCCATTATTTATTTTTATATATAAATATAATTTCGTTCGAATTCGCTGAATATTCTTTTCTACTAAAATCTCTTACCCAATTAAAAAAAAAAACTATGATTTTCAACCTGAGCATCAATTACAATATATTTAAAGATTAGTGCTTTACCAATTGTACTACGACTTTATTGGCGCAACTCAAAGGCAATTACTTTTCTTTGTTAAAATTTACAATTTTCAACTAGATTATTTATTATTAAGGTTTTAAATATAAATATCGGTCTCTACCACCGTTTAAATTTATCTTATTGGTCTTTTTTAGGGACTGTAACACAATCAAATATATAATATACAATTTAAAATTTCTATGATTTTCAAAAAAAAGAGCATTAATTTCAATTTAGAAAATGTGTATTAAATCAGTTTTACCAATTGTACTGAAACGTTTTTTATTGGCACTACTTATACTTTATCAATAAAAAATGAGTTTAATTTTTATTAAAAAAATTACATTTTTCAACTAGATCATCAATTAAAGAATATTTTTAGGGTGTATAATTTAGGGTTTAAAATTTAGGGTTAGGACTTAGAATTTAATTGTTTAGTGTTACGACAAAAATAATAATAAAACAGGGTAGAAGATTTTTTATCATCGTATAAATTAATCTTACTCTTATATAGAGAAAAAGAACTCAAAGGCCGACAATAATGAGATCAAATATTCTTATCTCTCAAAATTTTAGAAAATTGGAATTTAATCTCTTAATTTAAAAAAATAATTTGACACCTTCAAAACTTTTAGATATTTTTATTAAGTTAAAATTTAAAAAAAAATAATTAAACCCCAAAAGTTTCTTAAAATTTTAATTTTAAACTCTTCAAAAAAATAGTTTAGTCCTCTTAAATTTTTGAAAATGTTAAACAGACCCCCAAATTATTTTGTCAAATCCACCACTGGATGAACCTATATCAGGTCAGCTGTCTGCAGAAAAGGATGCAAAGGTGATGATGAAGAAGAAAATCAACATCTTATTATTCATCAGTAAGCAGATTCAAATCAGTTGTTTTCGTGTAAAGCAAATCTCCGAAAAAGGCAGTGGAGGAGAATGACAGTGATTAATTACTTGGTTGAATTAGTAATGGAAATGGAATTTATGGGAGCAGGAATAAGTGGAAAAGTGGGAATGGAATGGATGAACACTTTGAAAAAGCAAACCCATTACTGGCTGCTCTCTCTGCTAATTAATTACTACTTTCTAATATAATAAACATTCCCTTTACTACTACTACTACTCGGTTTTGACGACCAGCTCCCCCATTGGATGACTTACAATGGAAAATATTGACCACCAAAATTGTCTTTTCCCTCTATACATGTGCTTCGTGTGTGTGTCTGAAAATGAGAAAATGTAATTAATAGTCTAAACATGTAAGAAAATGTTAATCAATGTCTGGTGACATGGAAAACTAATATATTAGATGTAAAAGGAACTGTTATAATAAGATAACCCTTTACCAGTTTCTAAAAGCACCCGCTAAAGTACCCATACATATATGCATGTAATATATATATATATCAATCAATCATCTAGTTCAGTCATTTGATCATGGAAAACTGATAGGTACTGGTTTTTAAGAGCTCTAGCTTTATGCCTTCGCTTGAAAATATCCTGCCTAAACCGCTTCGTCTCGTTCTTTAATTCGATACAAGGCTCCCTTTCTATACTTTCTTTCTCAGTCTCCAACATCATTCGCCTCTTCGCTACAGCGTAAGCTGCAGCCTCGTCCTCCTGCTGCCGCTGCTCTGCCTCTTCCTGCATAATTTCTTTTCTTTAGTGGTTAAGAAAGAAAATGAAACATGTTCTTCGTAAACAAGTATGTGTACACATGCACACAGATAAAAAGTAGATTGATTGCATGCTGGAACCAAATGTGAGTACTGACTACTCAGAGATCGTTCATTCAAAGAATGATGCTTTTATGACAGTGGTCATGCCACGACGCAGCAAACGGTTCTATATCTTCCAAGTTGCTATATTTCATCAGTGCTAACGGTTTCATTTTGCAGTTATCTTACCAACAGATGGTTCAAACTTTTAAGCAGAATTAGTCCACAACATTGAATTTGTGGGTAATTACGGGAAGCAGAGTTCCAGCCAAATAAAAATGGGAGCTGAATTCAACTGTCAGGATGGTAAAAGGAAAGAGAAAGGACCTGGAGATCACGAATTAGACCGTCGAGGGACTTGATCTTCCTGTGAGGCCAGCGAGGAATTCCGAATTCTCTGCACTTCCTCTTCAGAACAGTGAGTCCAACATTCAAATTTCTAGAAGCTTCCACTATCGGAAGATCAAAGTATTTTGCAAGATCTTCAAGAGCAATTCTGGCTACATCCTTAGAGTCTGCTCTTTTTTTCTTTTTCACTGCAACACCTGCGGTTTTCCCTCAGTCTTGAAGACAATTATGCTTCATAAATGGCAGAAAATTTCAGATTTTATGAAGGAATGCATGCACCAATCTGCTTCTTGATAATCTATCAGATTAGCATATATTCTATAGCTCCAAATAATCTTCCAAAGTATTTTTGCAAGACAACCAGTAAAGTGCAGAACAAATATATCAGTCATTATTCATCAATATGAATGGCTTCTAGCCTTGAACTAATGAATCTGTAAATTACAAGTCCTGGGGAAAGAAAGGCATAATAAAAGAAAAGCCTTTTTTCTGAATATATGTTTGTGTATATTAACAATAAATCATTAACTGTATGTTTGTAGGCCAACATTAATCCGACTTAGAGTGCAAAGAAGCTTGCCTACATGCAATTATGAAGATTATAAACACAAAATAAATCCTTCTTTACAGAATATAGGACTTCTTATTTGTGTGCAATTACCAAAAAGAGGAAACTCTAGATGAACCTGTTGCATTTTGTTCTGTTTGTTGAGATTTCTGTAACTCAAATGTTGCGGCCGAATTAGGGAGGCAATTAAGATCCTGATCAAGTACAAGAAGATTTGTTTTTGGGTGGCAATGATTATCTCCATGCTTGTTACATGCTTCCTTAGGTGGCCCCCTATCTTCTTCTCCACATCCTCTCTGGAAAATCATTTGAAGATCATTTGCAAGCGTCGGGATGGACTTCAGCTTCAGGTTTCTGCATGATGAATTATGTTATTAAAGCATGATCAAAGCAAAATGGAAGAAGTTAGAATTCAAAACTTCACAAATGAAGGTCAGAAAATGGAAGGTTAGTGAGACTCCAACTCAGGTTGTCACATTTACAGACTGGATCATGTTGTCACATTTATAGTCTTCGATAACGAAAAGCCACGTGAGTAAAATGTCAACTAGTCTCGACAATATGCTATTTGTGATAAAGGGTCTACCTTGATTTTGCCTACCAGGTTTCGGAGACATCTCCTAAGTTACTTGATAAGTTCACATAAATACCACTCAAAACACAATGGCTCCATTAAAAATTTCTAAACAAAAGAAGAAAAAGAAAATGATACTATCTAATTCATAGTATGATCAGAGATCAATTTGGCAAGGCAATGCCCATAGCTGAGATGCCTCACCTATTGCAGAACAATGGTTTTGAAGAGACACTTTGTCAATCAAAGAAAATGCATTATTGTCAATAAAAGTAAAACATAATAGTCGATGACTCGACAACGATGCGACAGTTGCCGGCTAAGTTTTAGCTTAATTGACATTGTTACTATTGCTGCAACTCGGAGGCCGTGGAACCTGGCTCTTCTGATCCTTTATAGCCTATTTATCCCAATGTTTAATCAACAATTCTCTTTCAAAACACCAAATAACCAAACTTCGATTTGCATTGAAATACACAAATGAAAAAACAGGACTGGCATAGAAATAAAACCGATACCACATCATAGAATCAAGCAATCTAGCAAATAAGCATTTGAGAAGAGAATGAAATGAAAACAATGTACCTAGAAATGGAGAGTAAAGAAGGAATGAAGAAGAAACGAGGGAGACGACGGGAATGAAAAGCAAAAGAGCAGAGCCACAACACGATAACTCTGCCTTCAAAAACCTCCTGAGGTGGGAACCCCTGCAACAGCAGAAGAGGGGCTGCCGCCGTTTCCACGTACGGACCATCTTTTCTGAACACAAACTCTCTCTCCACCTCATTTTCCTCCCCGTTCTCCAATCGGTATACATGCAAGCTTCTGATCAACTCTGCAAAGAACAAGGAAACAAACAAGCTGAAGAATTTAAGCAAACCCAGGAAAGAAAATCCGAGGAAAACCGCGAAAGGGATTAAGACATTAAGTTACCTTTGTTGATGGTATTTTCAAAGACTAAGAGAGTTGTAAGACAAGGGGTTCGAGACAAATCCATGAAGAAGATGATGATGAGAGCATGAATGAAATGTGGGGAAAAAAGTTTAGAAGAACTAAAAAAGGACAGACAGAACTGAAGATCTACCGGTCAAGAGGGACAAGTTTGCATGACTCTCGGTCATGAACCAATCTATTATGCAAAACTTTGTTCTTTTCTTTTTGTAAACTTATTTTAAATTGTTTTTTGTTTCAAGAAAATAATCAAAATTTTAGTTTAGGGTTTGTTTTGTTTTAATAATAGGGAAAAGCAATTGAAGGTTAGTGTTTAAAACTTAGTATAAAGGTAGGGTTTAAGGTTTTTTTGTTGATGTAATGGGGTTTAAAAGAGGTGTTTTAGTGTTTAAAATTTAGTATAAGAGTTTAAGGCAACGACCAGGTTTAAAATTTAAGTTTTTTTTTTGGAAAAATTTAATATTTAACTTTTTATAATATAAATATACAAATTTATATAAAATTAATGGCAGAGGTAGTTGTATATTAAAATTTGTCTTTTAATTATTATTATTAACGTTGTTTTTTTTAACTATTAAATTTTAAAAAAATTGTTTGTTCAAGAAAATAATCAAAAAGGAATTATGGGTTTGTTCTGTTTTTCAATAAGACGAAAAGCATCTGAATATTAAATTCGAGCATAAAGGTGGGGTTTTATATTTTTATATTTATTAGAGAGAGAAATTTTGTGTTAAATAAATAAATAAATAGGCAACAATTAAATAATTATAAGTTTTTTTTTTGTTCGTTTTTAATTAATAATATTTAATTTACCTGGGCCGTATTGTTGAGAAGTTTTTTTGGACCCATATTTTTAATATACATTTTTTTAATTTTTAAATATAATTTTAATTTAAAAACAAGAAAATAATCCTTAAACTAGCAATAAACTCTTGCACTTCTAGGCTCAGTTCATACTTCAAGGTTCATATTTCAATAATATGGTCAAATATTGTGTTCGGTTGAAATAAAGTTAAACGATCTTAAATTGAATTATTAATTGATAAAAAAACATATAAAAAAGTAAAGGAGGAAAAAGAATTTGAGTGTAGTTTTAGAGTGGTCGTGGGTTGAATAGATCTCCATAAGCCACATTATAGACAATTGGGATAAGAGATAAAATCTCATTCAATTCCTAATTCTATCATGTACGGATTAATTTTTTTTTCTATATTATTAAGGTTTGATTTCTATTTTTTAAAATTAAAGTTAAGTTATTTTAAAAATCACATGAGTTATTAATTTAAGATAAAAAATTAAAAATGGTTAGAGGTGTCAAAGGATGAAAAAAAGATTTGAGTGTAGTTTTAGTGAACATTATTGTTTAAAGAATTCATGTCTTTTAGGATAATATATTACAATTAATAAATTAAATGGTTTGATTTCTATTTCTAAAATTAAGAGTTTTATCCTCCAATCCAATTATGATTCTCAACTTAAGATGAAAATTAAAATTTGATTATATTTATTAAAAACTAAAAGGACAAACTTTAATTGTTGGAGTATGTGATTAAGAAATAAGAAGCATGTCTACAGCCTACCAAACTTCATAGGTAGCAATATGCATGTTCAGACAAATTATAGTTAACCAGTCAGACAAAAAAGAGCTAAAACATAAGATCAACTAACAAGCGAGTGATTTTTTTTTTAATTTCATGAACATAATAATAATAATAATAATAATAATAATAATAATAATAATAATGATGGAATTGTTGAAAGTGTAGAACTAGGAATACATTGAAGTTAAAATCGTAACCTATGAATAAAATGAAGAAAATAAAAGAAAGAATACATTTCATTTCAGTCAAGTACTCTGATCTTTTCACTGCTATACAAACATGGACATGTAAATAAACAAAAATAAATAAATCAACCTTTTCAAACAAAACAATATCATATGCTATGTAGGAGATTTCATTTGTCTTCTTGTTCTTTAGAGCGCAGCAGTTCTCTTGCCATGGAAGAGAATGATTTAGCAGTATCTTGCATCTCTGCAGTCTTCAAGCTAATTCCCTGCCAACCCATATTTCAACATTTCATTACTTTTTTTCTTAATATTCTAATCAAAACCATTTTGTTTCTTTCGATAAACAGCTCCATTTAAAAATCCACATGATGATGTGAAAGCCACATCCATCATCCATGGGATGTCTTGAATAAATCACTAATATCAATCAATAAAACTTCGACAATTCAACAACAGTACCTGCAACTTCCTCACGTTATCCTGAAGCTTGTTTTCTGCCATTCTAGCCGCGCTTGATTCCTGCAACCAAGGATGAAAAGGACCATAGTTATCTTGCTTTCACACGGATTCAACATCCAAGGTCCCTGGCACTGCTATTCACTCTGCCTACTACAAAAGACTTGAGGACTATGTTCTATAATGAATTAACGATAGTATTATCATGGCTTATCTCATCTCATTCAAAGATGAACTTTATTATCATGCTAGCAAGATAAACTGGAAAGCACACTAGGTGATATTCATCATATAGTCAAGTTCTGGCATGATCAATGACTAACTTTTCAAAATCCTTTTCTATCTCCACTCAAAGTAAACAAACAGAAGGAATTATCAAGGAGTATTTGAAGACTATCAAGCTAATATATACATGTTGTGGTAACTAACAAAATGAACACATTCAGGATGTTTGCAATCAGCAAATACTTACACTTTGCAAAGAAAACCATATTTTTTCTTGATTTGATCAACAGCACTGGACTTCTCATCTTGAGGCTCTTCTTTGGGGATTGTTTTCTCATTTTTAACCTTCATCTGCTTCAGTTTACCTGAAAACATGAAATAATTTGTTATCAAATGAATACATTGATGGGGGCCTCTTGATTCACGGAGATAAAAGGACATTGACCTGCTGTAAAAGCCTGAAATTTAATTTTATGCTTATTAAAAGCTGCTAGGATATTCTGCTCTTTGGGTTTCTTTCCAGGATCATCAATGTCAATATCATCTTCAAAGGAAAAGGGAAAAAAAGTGAAAAGAACTGGATTAAACTGATGCAAGAACTTGACAATCACCATATGCATAGCAATGTCCTCATGAAAATCAGCCCTAGTCTGACAGCCTATTTGACGTAATAAGTTTAAGACATGGAATACTCAACACCCATAACATGCAATATACAATATATCATGATTCCTGCAACATGATTACCTATGTTTAAGTCAATTTCCATCCTCATCCGCAGTCTGGTTATCTTTATTCTCAACCTCGCATGGAAAATTAGCAATTGAAAAGATGGTAGAAAGTTCTTCAATACTTTCTCTAGTATCTTCTGTCTCCATTTCAGAAGCATGCTTTTTACTGCCTTTTATGTCTTTGAGAACAGAGCCAAAAATTCCCTGACATGCCAAATAAGTAACATTTTCAGAACAACCATCGGTTTCAGAAGGATGCATCTAGTATGCAGAGACCAAGCAGTGTAATATATTAACTACCTTTTTCTTCTCCTTCTGAAATGTGGCTCCAGAGGCAAGCACTTCCTGATTAAGCATTAGATCTTTTTTGTACACACGGCTGATAAAGTCCAAATTCCTATGAAACAAATTAATACTGAATCATGTCCTCCTCAAAGACCCATAAGAAAAAGAACAAGGGGATCATGAAGAGTCTTTTTGAACAACAAGTTCAGTTTTCTAAACATGTAGACAAATAGAAAGCAGAACAGGAAAAACATGGTGATTTTCTCTTTATGGAAAATAAAACGATTAGAGTAGCTATATTTGCTTTTAAATTTTGCTATGAAGTAATAGTTTTCTCCTTCCAAGTGAGGCAACCGTTTGTCAGGACATGGCAAAAAAAAGATTACAAAGATAAATAAAGACACAAATTTTTAGAACATTATATACCTAAACATATCCTTCTGGAGCAAAACTGAGAAAATGAAGAATTCTTGATCACCATTCACCTGTGAAAAGGAGTAAAAGATTATAACAGAAACAGTCTCCTCAAATAATATATATAAATATCAAGTAGTAAAATTATTAATTATGTTGTACCATTACAAAATCCCAGAGTTTGAAGAGCAGATTGAGCTGTCAGATAATGAATTTGGTTTTGGTGCAGAATATCTGAAACCTCTGATTGAAGTTTCCTTGAACAAGGATAACTCTGGCAAGGACCTTATATTACACACAAAAGATTTTTGTTGATATACATTAGACCAATTCCAGAAATAAATTTGCAAAAAATACCTCAGTTCCAATATCAAAGCATTGCAAAGTGTTGAACAGTCACCTTATTTCAACTTTTCCACTAGTGAAGATGAGTATAAGGCCAACATCAGAAGCAGTATAAAATGTTGAGGCCCAACAGCAAGAAGTGGAATGAAACTTCTTCCTGTAGTGCACTTTTTTGACTCCCTGAGTCAAAAAGAAAGGTATAAATATACCCTCATTTTGTTTTAAGGGCAGGACAGGGATGGGTACAAAGGATGAGTACCTACAGAAATAATGTGCTGATTACCTGAATGGTTTGAATCAAGGAATAGACATAAGCAGCCTTCTCAGAGCATACGAGTATGAAAGATTGCTTTGGTATGCCTTCCTCAACAGGACTACCAATAGATAAATTTGCTCCTCTAACTGATATATCCTGCCAATCTATAGAATACAAACAACAAATACTTTTCACCGAGTTCTAAAAATGTTACAATTTGACCAAAATCAGATTTGTATGCTCAATGAATGGACAATTTTGTACTTATTTTAGGAAGCATGCTAAGAGTAGCACATACCCAAAATCTGCATAAATAGGGATCTTGAGGGTTTCTTGGGTTGAACCATGCTAGTACTAAGCATGTTCCCAGAATCACTATCAAAGGTCAAAACTGACGAATCCTTTGTTGCAACCACCAAAACATTCTTCTCAAAATTTTGCAGACTGCAGGATTTTAAACTGCATTGAGATGATGCCAGGACAGATATCACTTGCAATATGACTTTGAAATATGACATTGAGACCTTCATTGTCGACTAGTGAAACCTGTTTATAGAGTTGAAAGTTAAAAATTATTGCACTAACATGCCACTGTCACTTCCTCTCTATCAGCTGAACGTCCAAAAGTTTCAAAACAACTTGTGAATTACATGAGGAAGGAAAGAATCAAAAGACAATAAGCTTACATCTCCTCGGTCAGACCCAACGGCAAGATGTCCTGTTTTCTGGCATATGGCTAAAGACAGTACAGAACCATTAACCTTAATGACCTTTACACTGTGGATAATATGATTGTTCCTTTTCTTAGTGCTTCCTGGACCAGAAAAGATTAAAAGGAAAAAAAGAGAATATATCATGGTGATCACTTTTAGGATATATTGAGTGCAGAAAATAACTATGCAATTGAGATCTAAAATTTGACAGAACATCTGAACTATGTCTCTTATAAATACTTCTCATTCATGCTTGTGTTTCAAATCCAAAGGAAAAAGAACATGGAAAAGATTGTTTTGTTGAACATACAAATGAAAGGAAAAAAAAAGAGAGCAGGAATAAGACACAAACCCAGAAAGAACTGCTAAACCCAACGTCAAAACCTCTCAATCCAAAGGTAAACTTAAATATACCTTGGAAAGAGATGAAACTGTTATCCGTTGTATATGGCTCGGGCTTAAACTTAAAGATGCGAACCTGAAGTATTCATGATAGAATAAGAAAATAGTTAGATAACAGAAGAAATCATTAAATTCAACAAAACTATCTGCAGTAGATTTTACCGTTCCACTTTGGTCACCAGAAATGAGAGTCGAGGAGTTTCCATCAAAATATAGTGCCGTCAGTGGTATACCACTTAAAGAAAAATCATCTTCACTCTGCATTAAGAGAAAAAGGTAAAATAAAAACAAGCAAAGACACCATCCAACCAATTTGCAATAATCTAGAAATCAATTATTTAATTAAAAATTTCTATCTTCTAGCTTTCTTTCTTACGATCTTAATGCAGCATGGAATCTAAAAAGCTTCTTGAATATATTTACCTGTTGCTTTAATGACAGAACTGGTATGGGGAAGGGGCATGATAAATCCCAAAAATTGATGGCTCCATAACTGTGTCCAGTTATGAAAAGGTTTTTTATCTTCCCAAATCCACTAAATTGGTATGAGTTTGGGTGACCTCCATCTTTAGACTTTGTCTCCAAGGGAACAATTGATGGAATATCCTTGACAACTTGAATGTAATCCTGCAAGACCCGAGAAAATGCAGAAGCAGCAGCAAAAAAACGTTAGACAAGTTACTTGTCAAAAGAAAGAAATGAAAATGGCAGCAGAACAGAAAACAAATGTCCCAATTAACTTACCTCATCCGAACTTAATGAGTAAGGGTTTTCAGTGATGAGTTTCGTGACTGTGATGCTTGAATCTACAAATGGCATCTTCACTGTTACCTCCTTTGGGAGGGAAGGTGGAGACCTTGATTGGCATTGCAGAAGATACTTCTCAATAAAGCAATCATCATACATATAAATATTTCCTGATTTTCCAATCAGAAGGAGAAAATCTTGTTTTTTGCTTTGCTCAGTGATACTTGAAGTGATCACCATGTCCACACAAGGCTCAGACAAATGAAGCCCAAGTTTAATTGTATGAGTTTCGGTATGCTCGTTCAATAAGATTACCTGCATCATCATAACCTTAATAGTCAAAAATCACATCCAATAATTGATTAAGGTTTTCATGTCAAAATGCCTATAATAGTTGTCTCTCATCCTTCTTAACTGGGCTAAAAGTTGAAAGCAAAATATTACAAGATATAAGCGGTATTGGAGTCCATAGATAATTATAACAAGACATATAAGTACCTGCAGCAGGCTTGAGGGTACATCAGAGGCACCCATGACATATAGTCGAGTGGCTTTTGCATCAGCATAAGCCCATTTTAAAGATGCTATTGGAGTCTTTTCTGATTTAAATCCAAGAATGAGTTTACAAATGGGAGCATTTTGAATGCCAATTCCAGATTGCTTTGATGTAGGAACACTCCATATGAGAACCTCTCCATTATTGTAACCAACTGCAACTTTACTACCAAAAGGGCACACCCAACATGCAGAAGTCACATGTTTTGCTTCATTATGTACTGATTGGAACATACTTCCACCGGTAACCAAAATAGATTTACTTTCTCGAATTTCCCACAAAATCATAAAGCCATCTCTAAATATTACCAGAATTCTGTAGTGAATTTAGCAACACATGAGAATATATTCGCTGCTGAGATAGCACGTTAAAGTTTGAATAAAAGGTAAAGAAATGAAGTATAGAAACACAAATGTGCTTAGAGGCCAGAAATCCTCACTATAAGAGTCAAGGGTACTTGAAGAATGGCATCTCCCGGAACTTAAATTATAAATGAAAATTAACAGAAATAGAAAGTAAGAGTACCTTTTGCTTTCAGCTGTTGGCTGAGGAAGTACGGATATAACGGCCCTATCAGTTAAAACTTCCGTTGGATTTCCTAAACAAGATAGTTAATCAAGTTAGATATATCAGTAATGTAAGGTACCACAAAGTAAACTTCAAGAATTCTCAGAATGGCTGAAACAGAACCAACACATGAAAAGTATTTCCTGTAATCAGGACAGTATTGAGGTCTCAGAGCTTTCTTTTTCAGAAAAATAATCAACTTTGAAGTTTGACTTAGTAGGTTTCTAGGAAAGGAACCATTAGGAAACTCCAAATGAATCAAGTAACATGCTTTATTTGTTTAAGATGGTTTTGTAATCAGGGAAGCATAATGATATCATTGTCACCAAGCCTTGTAGAGAGTAAACAAGAACATCTTAAAGTGTAAGGTTTGAACCTTGTCAAGTTTATTTGTTAAAAGATTATGCTGCACGATCATGCTTAACAACACACTTCAAATCTTAAGCTGATATGTATGTAATACTTACCATGAGAAGCTGAGAAAGGTACAGTGTATTTCATTTGTATAACATGACATACTTCTTGTTCAATCTTAAAAACCTTGATGTTGCCATCAGAATCTCCAACATATCTGCAAATTTAGAAATTAAATCAACATGGAAAGTTCAAATGCTGCATGTGTTTTATCTTGAAAGTTGAAATAACCCACAGTAGAGCTAAGAACCGAAGATAGACTTACATGTAGGGACCAGTTTGCATAACTGCAAAAGAAGTAATTTCTTCTTTAAAGACATGTACATCAGACAAGAGCCTCTTTTTCCAAGTCCCAAACCTACATTAAAATTTCCATAGAAAAATTAATTTCCATAGGAAAAAGAGGGAAAAGAAAACATATTTATAGGTAAAATATAGAGCAAGGAAACATAGGCATTACTGATTCTGATGAAAGTAAAAGTAAACCCACAACTTGCCTCAATATGGTTCTTCAAATTTACATTTATAAGGATGCCTTGATTCTGGACAATCTGGAGAAATCACAGTTCATATTAGTAACTCTGAATAACTTGACACAAGGCAAAAAGAAATACTGATATAGCATTATAAATGACAAAATGATATGTATCGGCAGAACCACAATTGAATGTAACAAAAGACCTCCAAAACTTGCTTGGCACTGTATCATCAGATTCAAGTAGTGCTTGAGAGTTATCTTTCCCAAAGAGTTTAATTCTGCCATCCCTGAAAATAAAAAATTTACTTTAAATAATAATCAGCTTGTAGGATATGGTTATCACTTATCACCATATAATCAGATTTCAGATGCATCTGCACAGCTCGATGAAAAAGGATACCCAAGAATTATCCTTCTGTAAATTCTATGTCCAATAATGAAGTAAAAATGACTTTGTAATTACTTATCAAGCAAGCAATTCAATGGTGCTATTCAAGAGAGGGAAAAGAGGCTTACACAGTAGATATTGCAAGAATCTTTTGAATGGAATCATAAGCAAACATGCAACAACCCAATGGGATCCCATAATGAAATACCAAATGTGGGTCCACATCACTAGCTTTCAAACCATCAAAACTTCCTCCAGGCTGAAATAGAAACAGTAATAGTATCATAACTTCATAAGATTGTGACACCCAGATGCATTTTTCTTGCTAGCTTTAACAATTTAGGCCCAGAAAATTACTGTTGAGAAAAGTTGGTATCAAATATTGATTATTCTGATAAATGTTTATACTTGCCTTTTGCTTTAGTTCTATAATTTCTACAAACTGTTAACACAACAGATAATTTAGTAGTTCTGCAGTGATGAAATAGTAAGACAATTATCTTGATTCTTGACCAAGTTTTATGAAATTTCTGCCACTAATCTCATCCAATTTATTATAATAAACAAATAAAGTTGCTTTTGATTGGGTCCACATAAGACAAAACAAAGTCTAATTTGAGATTAAAATGAATGGGATGAGTGGGTCCCATGTCCATATCCAATCTTTCTTGCAATAAAAACAGCACCTCCCATCACATGGACAGGTTTTGACTGCTGATTTCTTAAACTCCCACCGACCAAATCAAAGATAAGTATCCTAAGTTTGGTTACCAACTAGGATTATAAGTATCCATCCGGATATAAATGAAACAAGCCTACATCCAAAGCCCCAGCACAGGGGGGAAACGATGGTGGGGCAGGCAGGGGATTGGTTAAATAGTAAAAGTTAAATATTTTTAATCCCTTCCAATTTCCAAATTAATAATTCAATTAAGTCCCTTTAACTAGGTTAAATGAAAAAAAAATGCATTTTTGACCTCTCTTGAAAATTTAAAATTCAATTCAAACCCTCTTGACACAAATTTCCTGATTTCACCCCCTTCCTGCTGCTAAAGGCATAGCACCAAACGTTTCAGGGAAAGCTTTCTTCTTTTCCAAAACCTGGTGGCATGAATTCTTTCTTCTAAAATTACGATTGTATACTTATTATTAATTACAAGTTATTTTTGTAACGGTTGTTAACTGTCGATTTGATATGGTGATCGAAGACTACAAGGAAACTTCATCAAATCTCTTCACAGGGGACTGAGGAGGGTAAAAAAAATTAAGAGTTAAAGCGGATCCAAAGTGTTAAACTAATTCAAATTTCAACTAGTACGCAATGTGCATCTACTTGTTTAAACTATAGTTGATTTGCAATTAGTTCAGACTTGGAAAAAGAAGAAGAAGAAGAAGAAACAAAAAAAACAAATCTGGAGATATAAACTACTGTGAATCGAAAACGAGAAGAGAAAAATCCAAATGATTGAAGTTTACCTTCTTGGAAATGGAAGCCTTCTCCACCAGCTTCTTAACATTACCAAACATGGATTTTTGGTAATCCAAAACTCAGGGATTCCAATTTCCAACGCTGAGTGCAGAAGCAGAAGGGGGAATGTATGTAAATCCAAATCCTGCTTTGAGATAACCGAAAGTTCAAAAAGCTATTTTCAAAAGAAGAGAAAAGAGAGTGGATTGGTGAGGCTAGGGACGATTGATTACAGTTTCTTCAGAGCGGACAAAGCAAGTAGAGTGGGAGCCGTTTCTTTCTTTCTTTTATTATTTTGCTATTAACGTTTTAGCCAGGTGGAGGTTTATTAGGCTAAGCTTTTTCCCTGACTTGTTATTGGATTTACTTTTTTTTCCTGTTTCTGTTAATATTATATTGACACCAAAGACGGGATCGTTGTCTCCTCTGTCCTTTTCGAGGAAGACGATTTGGCTTTCATCATCCTTTGCCCGAAACCGACAAACCCGGGGACTCGTCCTAACGACACGTGCTGCAATCGCTGTGTGATGTTAGTATGGGACTGCCCACACCCGAACCAAACCAACTTTCATTTTGATTGCTTTGCCTAAATGCAAAAGAAAATGTCGTTTTGGTGGCAAATTGTCACATCTGAAAGAAAAAAATAAGGACATTAATCTCATATTAAAATAAGAGTTCTTGGAATATATAAAAAGTGGCACTGTATATTTTATCAGACATATATTTTAAGAATATGATAATAGTCCCGTAATAAATGATATCAGAGCGATTATTTTAATTGAGATTTTACCGAGAGAATCTCACAGCTAGGCGGGAGTATTGAAATGAATTTTTAAGAAAGAAAAAAAAATGGTGAGAATCTCATTTGAGAAGAGGCGGGGCGATGTTTTATATCGAAAAAAAAAAGAAGTCTTAGGATATATAAATGGTAGCGCTGCACATCCCTATCAAACATGTTTTTTGAAAAAAGGGTAATGGCCCTGTGACAAAATGAACATGTGGAAATATTTTTAAGACAAAAAGACTTTGGTTTAGTGTGATGAGAAATTCAATACCTTAAAAGGAAGGGAAATGCTCCTAGTATGTTAAGAACTCAGACCTAAGGGGATATAAGAAAACAAAGATGAATAGCTTGGCCAACCGATCAACTGTGCTTGCTCATATAAGGTCAAATATTTGAATATTGATATTATGAAGTAAAGAAATTAAATTGAGACTGTTACGAATTTATCCGATCTAAATTAATAAACAATAAATTTGATATAAATAATTATAAAAATATACTTTTAATCATAAATTCTTTTTAACACAAAATCTAATAAAATAATTGCCTATCCATTCATTCTAAATAATACCTCACAGATGTGATCCTATGATTAGCTTAGTGGCTAAAGATGCTCATGCTACTTCATTTTGTATGGGTTCGAATCTCGGTATAGGAATATAATCTCTATTTAATAAATAATACCTCACAGATTTGTAGGTTCTCGGATGAAAAGAAGATTACAAATTAGGAAAGTGAGACCAAATAATGTTAACAAATCATTTATTATCTTAATTATTATAAATACTTCAAAAAAATTATTATAAATACTTTACCTAAAAATTCCTTCACACCTGTCACCCACTTTTCTGTTAATGGCTCTTAATTGGGGAAAACTCATATATGTCACGTTTCTACTTAGTTTGATAATATCATTTTTTTATGAGATTTGAGTTAATTTTTTAAAAATAGTCGGGTTCGATTCAGATTCAGGGAGAGTCCATCTTGGAATGATTCGGGATAACTGCAAAATATACTCTTTATATTTTTTATATTTTTTTAGGTTTAGATTAAAAAATATATGTGAAAATAGCATATAAGGTACTATAATTATGCTATTAAATTAAAATTTACTTAAATTTTATGTTATTAAATTAAATAAATTAATAATTTATTTGAATACTAATTTTATATTTTGATAAAAATATGTTAAAAATTGAAAAGTATATTAAATCGTTTTGATATCAATTTTTAATTAAATTTTTTAGTCAGATAAAAAAAATTAAACTCAATCAAAGTCTAATTTTATTATATTAGTGTTTGGTCAAATTTGGGTCGATCAAAAATCCAATCCGACCGGATACTATCCTACTCTTAATTATCCTTTTCCATTTAAAATTTGTTAATGTCCTAGTGTAAGGAGCAAAGTGACTCTTATGGTGTTGTGTCTTGGAAAGCAAGCATGAGCCCAAGTCCAAGAGTAAATCCATGGCGATGAAATAGTTTATGAACCATACTACTTCTAAACGAATTTCCTTCATTCTAACGTATTTAGGTTCACAAAGATGCATTCAGTGGATTAGGAAAAAACAAAACAAATCTCCGACAGAAGATACCAAAATTAATAACACAAGTAGATGGAAGTGTTGTATTTGCCTTTTGGAGGTAATAAATTTTATAATACAGTAGGAACATGACACAAGCTTCAATGGTCTCACCCATTCTAACATCTCATTAATGACCCGTTTATGTTTTGTCGACTAAAGTTAATTCCGCAGACATGAATCATATATCATGAACCAGGATCAACCTAGTAATTTTTCAAACAATATAAATCATATACTTTACCATTTTTCATACTCATTTAAATGGCAACTTTTAAAAAATAATGCTAAAAAAATAGATGTTGAAATTCAGTAAGTAAAAAAATGATTAAAAAAAGTAAAATGAGTGGTTTTTATTGTTAGTGTCATGATTGTTGTAATAAGCAAGGTTTGTAATATAGTTTTTTCGACTAAATGAGAGTAGAAGATTTCTACTCATAAAGTATGCCCTTTCTGGGAAATTTAACAACTGCTAAAGTTTTATTAGATTCAGAGAGTGTTAATTTTGGAACTGAAATTGATGTTATGGATAATCGGATTTGATTTTAATAAATATTTAAATATCTATCCCTAATAGCAAGTAATAAAAAATAAATAAAATTTAAGAGTTTTCCACATAAACTTTAAATAAAAGATTAAAAAAAGTTTTTGGAATCTAATAACAAGTATTGAAAAAAATTGAATTTTAAGACTATTTAGTTTTAATAACAAAAATTTTAAAAAGGTTTAATAACAACTATTAGAAAAAAATTAAACATTAAAGTTAGATTTAGGGTTTAATTTTTAATAAATAGTGGATAAAATTTAAAATTTATTTATTAATAAGTATTAAAAAATAGACCCCTAATAATAAGTATTAAAAATTTGAATCATTAATAATAAAAATAATTAAAAAAATACAAATTGTATTTAGTTCTCATATTTGTTGGACAATTTTTTTATAAGCTCTTATTTTTATTAAAAGTTTTCGTCCATTCACTAACTGTGATAAAATGCAATGATCTCAAATAATATAAATTAAATATTTCATCATTTTTTCATATCAGATTCACCCACTAAAATGGTAATTTTTAAAAAGATCGATGTAAAAAATAAAAGCGAATATTTACTTGGTGAGAAAATGACATAAAATAGAGTAGTTTTTATTGATTAGTACCATGGTAGTTGTGACAATGTTTGTAATTAGTTTTTTCGACTAGAAGAAAGATTTCCACTCATAAAGTACGTCTTTTCTGGGAGATTTAACAACTGCTAAAATTTTATTAGATTCAAAGGTGCTAATTATGGGAGAAATTTTGGAACTGAAATTGATGTTACGGATAATCGGATTTAATTTTAATAAAAATGGTTTAAATATCTATGTTTAAACAATAGTTGTTATCATAAATATATTTTCGTCTTTTCATGTTTTCACATAAAACTTCAAATAAAATAATTAAATATCAAGATTTAAGAATCTAAACAGAACAAATAATTGCTTACAAATCTTGTACCATTTCACCTATACTTATTTGTTGGACAACTTTTTATAAGTATATTTTTATGTGAAAGTTTTCGTCCATTCACAATGTGGGTATGATAAAATGTAATTCCCTTTTTTTTTTATAAATCAAAACAAAAATATAAATAATTTTTTAAAAATAATAATTGTTTTAATATTTTTTTTTAGAAAAAATAATTATTTTTTCTTTTTTAACCATTAGAGCATTCTCCTTCATTCCCTAGAGTATCATTTTCTTCTTAAAAATATATGTATGATTAAATAAAAAAGAATTTATATAAAAAAAACTTTATAGGAAAATAAATGAGTGATTTATATTGCTTTGGGTAAATATAGTTTTTGGTACCAAATTTTGATATTTATGTGTGATGTGTTATCTAATTTTTTGAGGAAATAAATAAGTGATTTAAGTGTTTTTGTATTCTAAATATTTTAGGTTCGAGTCTATTTTAATTACATTTATTTCTTTTTTTGTGGCATCACTTGTAAATAGATATATATTAAATGTAGAAATTTACATACCAACAAGTTGTTTGGCGGAGTGGCTCTTCCGAGTCAATACCCAGGTTTGAGTGCGGGTAAAACCATTGTGCATGTTATTTACTTTCTACCAATAAATATGGGGTGACATGTGTTAATCCTTTATTGGTAGAATTCAAATGATATTAATTAAATAAAAATAATTAAAATTCTTCCAATTAGATATTGACACGTGTCATCATCTGATTGGAAGATATAAAATTATGAAATTAAATTAAAATTAGGATCAAATTGATATAATGTATAAGCAACAATGACTAAATATGTAATTATACTAATTTTTTTACTGTCATGTCACCACCTCCATTAGATTTTAATGGTTGGTGGTTTGATTGAAACCATTTTAATAGTTCAGTGGGTTGATTGTCAAAATTTTTACTTGGGTAGTCAAAATATGACATACCCTATAATTGGGTAGTCACACAAATAGTTTACCCTAAAATTTATTAAAATAATTAAACATTTTAAAATATATATATAAAAAAAACTTCAACGAACAAATCTCAAACTCTCACAAATCCAAATCTGCTACCATTCCTCAATCACATAGAATCAACCTTGCAACCAACACAACAATTGTCATTAAAAGAGGACACAACAAAACGATGTTTCTTTATGATTATTTGTCTGATTGTTTTTAATGTTTAATTTGAATATATTATTAAAAAGTGGAGTTTTCATGTGCAAGTTATCTTGTTATACTAATTGCATTCAAAAACTCATATTTTAAGGTTCACAATAAGATTCATAAGCACGACTTTGGTCTCATTATTTTAAGGAAAGCCCAAAAGTCATTATTATTCAAATTCAATGTTGAATCTATTGAAATGTGTTTGAGCTATTAAAAAAATGTGTTTGAGAAAAAGTAATAAACTCGAGCTTACAAGATACATTCTAACCCTTGTCTAGTGAAAGTGTTTATTTTTCTTTATAATTTTTAACATTCTTAAATAGCTTTATTTTTTTTATTACTTGTGAAGTTTCATAACATATAATACTTATTGATTTTTTAACATTTGAAATATATTTTTTTGATTTATTAAGCTCCCCCACAGCAGCTTAAGTAGCAATCAGTTGTGTCCTAATACATTTGCCTGAGAAAAACACCTGTCCTGGTGCAATGGCCCAATCAACAATGTTTGTACACTTTTTGGTCCCCCAACCCCAAAGCTGATCTGTCTCATCAAACCTACATTCATTTACATATAAATTATGATATAGAAAGACAGCCCCATGCCCACATTCATCTCATCTCAGCCTCATTAAGCTCTTGGTTTTTCAAATCCAACCACACGCTCTCTGCATCATTCATTACCCGACCACTCCGACTTTTCTGTTGTCATAAAAAAACATACAGCACAACTTCAACCCATCATGTTCTTCTTGAGTTGTAAGGCTTGTGCCTTTTTCTCCCCTTCATGGATGCTTTTCACTCGTACCCACACTAACCCACATTCCATTGTTGTTATAAAAATTGGATAGGTGGTCGGATTTCTCAGATTATTGGTTTTCGATTATATTATGGGAAACAAAAACTTTTTATAAGCCATTTAATTTTAGGGTTTATGGATCTAGTTTAGGGTTTAAAATGTATGAATTTATGTTTTGTGGCTATAATATAGGGTTTTATTGTTAGAATTTAGGGTTTAGGATAATATAGTTAAAAATTGAGGTTTTAACTTCTAAACCCTAAATTTTAACAACGACCCTTAAATTCTAAACCCCTGAATCTTTAACTCTACACTAGATATATAAACCATAAAATTATGGCACATGTAAATTTTTTTGTTTCCACCACGATATAATTACACTTGTATTATAGGTTATACTTTGATACACAAGCTGTGTAAAAAAGTTTACACAATCCTCCATATTTAAATTATAAAATCTAAAAATTAAATTCCTAACCCTAGCCCCCTAAAACCTAAACCCTAAACTCTAATAATAAATCCTAAATTATACACTCTACAACCTAAACCCTTAAATCTTAAACCCTAACTTAAATCACTAAACGATGAAATTAAAAGACTTGAGTTTACACAAACTTGTGTATCAAAATATATTCCTTATATTGTTAGGGTTATATTTTGATACACGGGTTGTGTAAAAAAATTACACAATCCTTCATATTTAAGTTATAAAATTTAAAACCTAAATACCTAGCTCTAAACGCTAAAACCTAAACCTTAAACCCTAACCTCTAAACTCTAAATTATAACCATAAACTTTAAATTTTACCCCTACAATCTAAATCCCTCAACTCTAAACCCTAAAATTAAAAGGCTTGTATATCAAAAGTATTTTCCATATTATTATCGATTAAAAATAATTAAAGAAACAAATTCAAAATCCTATTCAACCGATTGAATCACTATTTTTTAAAATCTTATTTCCATTATTTAACAGTTCACAACGATTGACATAAATTTTAATTTTGTTCCACTTATTAAATCGTCGATTCGATTCTGACCACCATAAATTCCGTGTTTCCTTCTTTACTTAATGAATAAAGTACACAAATGGTCACTAAACTATCTAAAAAATATAAAATGATAACCAAACTTTCTAAATTTATATAATGGTCATTAAACTTAAGTTTTTGTTACAAAATGATCACTAGGCCGTTAAAGACTGGGTGGCATGGCAGTTACAAAAAATTGTATAACAACATATTTAATCCTCAATATTTGCACATTCAATCAATTTAGACATCAATAATGAGGGTTAAATTAGGACTAAATTGATTGAATGTGTAAATATAGAGGATTAAATGTGTTATTATTGAAATTTTTGTATCTGTAGCAATGTCCCTCTTTTCGCTAAAAAAACGTATTTTGTTTTGTTGTTTGTTTTAAAATAATGTCTTCCGTGGGGGTTTTAAAGAAACCCGTATTTTATTTAAGAAAATGGAGTCGCCACCGGCCACTTAGGTAGGCCGGACACCGTAAAACCAGAGATTTAAAAAATAGTTGGGTTCGGGATTCGGTTACGGATGGGGAAGGATTAGCACCCCACACCGCCCAAAATTGGTACTTTAATAATTACCGCTTTATTAATATTAAATTTTCCAGATTAAAATGATGATTAAATTAACATTTAATTACATATGCAGGTAAATTTTAAAAGCCCCGTTATCCGAGAGTAAACGCCCAACCACCATCACTACGCCTGATACTGACCTCGTTTATGCTTGGATAAAAGGGCACCGCATTGACGATAATATATCCGAAATGCAACTTAAAAAACGAAATATAAAACATACAATTTACATTGGCGTGATATCAAAACATAAAAATGAGAAGATTACAAAATTAAACGATACTAATAAAATACATGAACAAGAAAAAACATGCTTTTAGAAACTAAAGTAATTGCTCCTAACATACTCACACATAAAAACACAAACAATATATATGCATGACATGATACTAAAACAAAAAAAGGGAACATCCTAATGTTAAACAAAAATAATAAAATGCATGAACATAGATATAAATGACATGTACAATTATCGAGACTAAACATAAGTAAAACATTTACACCAACATGGTAAAAGAAAAAAGGAAAAAACATGTTTCGAGATCGAATTAACTGGACATAATATGCTTAATCACATATATAAGAAAAACAAATGTAATATGCATGATACATATATGATACCAGGCAAACAAAACAAAATACTAAAATATTACACTAAAACAACACATATAAATATCTATACCAAAATGTTTCCAAATGTTAACATGATCATGGCAAGAATTATACATAGACTAAAGATACATAAACATGTAAATTATTTGTAAATACCTACATACCATTTAAATAAAAGGTAGCATGCATAAGTTAATCAAAAAAAGAGATATAAAATTAAAAGCACATACCAATAATATCACAAAAACCTACCGTGACACATGCTAGACATATCACCCTAGACTAATATATGACCTACAATGCAAAATGGTCGTAGAACTCATGTAAACCTATAAACATAATGCTAACTAAAACCAAAACATAACATATAAACAAACGTACACAACATGAACAAATAAAATGAAAGCAATATATAACCTGTATTTATACACACATTAAAAACAATAAAAAATATAATATATAAAAGCGAATATGATAAGTGTTCAAAAGTACTATTTTTTCTTACCCTTTTTACTCATATTATTGTTAGACTTAGGCTCATATTAGTTGCATAATTAGCCATTCATGCATTAATCCATGTTTTCTTCCATCGTTGAGCTTGATTACATAACTTGGTAGTTTTTGTGGGAAAATATGTTGCTTTGGTGTGTTTTGTGTGTATGTGTAGGATCACTTGCCAAAGCAAGGCTAGAGCTAGTTGCCAGGGCAATGCATGAAGGAGATGCCGAGCTAGTTGCCAGGGCAATGCATGAAGGAGACGCCGAGCCAGTTGCCAGGGCAATTATCGACAAAGAATAAGGTGATATGGTAGTCGAAATTGATGACTAGACAAACCCAAGATGACGTGAAGCAAAGCTAAATCCCAAAGGAGTTTGATTTCCATGAAGAGATTAAAGAAGAATTAAATTCCAAAAAGATAGGAGAAGTTCTAGAAGGAATATAATTATAATAAAGAATTATATTCTTTAAAGATAATTTAATTCCAACTTAACTTCCTCCTCAAAGAAGGACTTTGACCTAGCCCAATAAATTAGAGGCCATGTCGTCAACTCCAAAGGGGAGAGAGATGAGAGAATTTTTACAAGCATCAAGGGCAAGGAGGATTTCGACAAGCTTCATCCTTCATCTTTTTCTTTCTTGTTCAATTAGGTTCATGCTAGGGATTCTTTATCTTGTGTTTCTTTGGAACCTAGCCATGAGCTAAATCTATTTGGCTAAGGTTATTGTGTCTTGTGGTTGTGATAAACTATTGGATTTTGTTTAGGTAATAAGAGTTTGCACTTTTCTGTTCAAGGTTTATTCATTTTTGGTTCTTATTCTTGTTTGCGAGTGAATTGGGAGAGGATCTCGGAACTTCATCTATTTATCTAATATCGGGAGAGTTAGATTCAAGAAACGAATGAATATGATCTTTATTCAATCTATTGATGGTGAAGATTAATCTGGCTTAGGAATAAGTTAAGGATTTCAATGGCTAAGAGGAGCGCAAGATTGGTTGTTGTTCACCCTTGATTCACGCAGGGATGTATTATCAAGGCATGCACAAGTAGATAGAGTTTCGACTTAGGGATAAGAAGAAACCATTGAAGAACGCTCTGCCGAACCTTGAAGGTTGCTGCCCAGACGCCCAAGTAGTTGCCCAACTAGTCGCCCATACAACCATCGATTAGTTGCCAAGGCAACCCCGTTGTGCAAGTTGCCACGGCAACTGAGTTGCCCGTGCACTCTTTTACCAAGACGATCCAATCGGCTATCACACCTCAACTCACGATAACCTGGCCTATCTCTCTCATTTGATCTCATTTATTCTTTTACTTTATTGCCTTCTAGTTTAGTTAATAGTTAAATTTCTATAATCTTCTATTTGTATTTTTACTTTTTACAGTGCAAGAGACTAGATTCTTGAAGTGGCACCAATCCCTGTGGAGACGATATCTTTTATACTATAACTTGCAACGTGTATACTTGTACAATTGCGTAGCACTTATTACGTGCAACAGAATACATACACAACAGAAAAACAATGCAAGCATGATGAAAAATAAAGAAACAAAAGATGTAAATATTTCCAACAAGAAAACGAACGGAAATGTAATGAAATAAAACATAATGGCGGAAATCAAAAGGAAATAGAACCCGATTTAAGGACGGAATTGCAAGCTACACAAAACCTGAAGGGACCTACAGTGTAATATGCCCAAGGGACAAGCTCAAAGTGAAAAAAACCAAAACGCGGAGGGACTAGGCCGATGATTTTACCATTCAAAATCTGATTTCTGTTAATTCAGTGATCAATTTGAAATAAAACAGAAAAGAAAAAGGACTGATATTGCAATTGGCCCATGCGGCGAGCTCAAAACGAAAATATCAGGGACAAGGGGGATTTATGATGCATTTAGACCATTTTATTTTTATTTTGAGTCTATAAAACCCAACTAGCCGGGCCCCTATTTCATTTTCTCATTTTTTTTGCCTTGATAGAGAAAGCTCTCACTTTCTCTTTGATTCCCAGAAACTACTCAGACCGAACCAAGCTCCCCCCGGCAGCCGTCTGTTCCACCGCCGGCCGCCGCTAGTCGGCGCCGGCAAGATAAAAAAACCACCAAAACAACCAGCCTTTCAACCAAAACCCCTCATCGAACGTTAGTTTTTTTTTTAAAAAAAACCCAATCTTTTCCTAGATCTAGAAGAACCGAAACCATTTTTTAAAAAAAGATAAAACCTTTGAAATGACCCACCCCTTTTTCTTAGAACCTGGCACCCAACATCGATTCACCGAGTTCAGCCATAAGGGCCGATGGCTTGTCACCGGTGATGGATGGCTGACAGACGAAGGGTAAACTCTCTCTCTTTACTCTCTTTTTTTACTTGGTATTATTGTTGGTTTTTTGACATGCAAAGGAAGTGGGAGAAAAAAATACCTATTCGAAATGTTTCGTTGTTTTTTTTTTTGTATTTCTGATCTGATAAAAACTAGATACAAAAAATTGTAAATCTCCTTACATATATGATGTTTTCTTCTATTCTTTGTAGAGATAAAAAAAACAGTACATATTTGGTAGATTTTTGGTATTGATAATATTTGTTCTTTGTGATCTTGCCATGTTTGGACGATACGACTGGTGAGGGGCGGTGTGTACGGTGGCAGATGGTAGTTGGAGGCGTGGTGGAAGAAGCATGGTGGAGCTGTCATCTTAGATGGCCTCATTCTTGGTCGTTGGATCAGATCTGATCCAACGGCTGAGATAGTTCGATGACGGACGACCCAGATGCAATCTTGAAACTGGTGTAGCGGTCTAGGATCATAGTACGTGGTGCATGGCAGTCAAAGGGTTAGAGGCGTGAGATGTACGCGTGCATGGCAACCGAAGGGTCCGCGCGTGGATCACACGCGCGCGTGGCAGTAGAACGATCTGGACGTGTAGCAAATGCGGCCAGCTGGATAGCTCTCCTCTTTCGATCGTGGTCGTTGGATCAAAATCTGATCCAACGACCCTTGATTGGTTGCGCACAAAGAGACCAAAGTTAGATATTTTTTTAGGGTTTATATTACCTGATGTGTATTAGGGCTTTTGGGCCAACAGGCTTTGTAAAATGTAATGGACCTTGTAATATATTGGACTGGGCATTTAATAGTAACTTATATGGGTTTTTATATTTACAGATCCATTTTTAATTCTAACCCAATAATACCACTAATAATAACTAATATTGCTAATAATAATACATATACATACAAATAACAACAACAACAATGACATTAAGCTAAATACATACAAAATGACATACGGGTATACAAATTAACATACATATTACACGCGTTTAAACACAAGCATATACATTTGTTCATATATATTATACATGTGCAAACAATGCATGTACAAAATATAAACATACATATGGTACACATATACCAACACTTACACACATACACATACATAATATGTATAATACGCATGCACTTACACATATCACACACATATTTTACACACATTAATCACATGTATATAGTAAACATATAATATAACATGTATACATGCAATAATAATACCTCGTTAATTATTATACTAATATATTAACAATCTTTACAAACGGGATAAAAATGAGTGATTACAGTTGCCCCTCTTTGCTTGTTCTTGTGAAACGAGAACAAAGCAAAGACCAAAGGCACTCATTTTTATCCGACTTCCCTGCTCACGACTTCAGAATCACGTGTTCTTCTAGAACTCTCTGCTTTTCCTCGGCCGAATCTTCAGGCTCGTAAGTTTTCCCTATATAGAACTTTTTCACATTTGGTTATTCTTTGAGATTCTGAAGTTAGGGCTCTTCCTATATGGAGCCTTTCACTAGGGGGCTCGAAAACGTAGGCTTCTCCTTCATATAACCTTTGTCTTCGATTTTTCTTTCCTCTTTTTCTTTTTTTTTCTTCTTTTTTTCTTCTTTTTTTCTTCTTTCTCTTTTCTATCTTTTTCATTTTTTTTCTTTTTTTACGAGGCTGTGGATATCTTTGGACTTACGCTACTAAGGCCACCGTATCATGCCCGAATGACTTATCACCATGCTCGAAAGACTTAACGGTGGCCTGAATGACTTAACACTGTGCCCGAAGGACTTACTAATGACCCGAAAGATTTAACATCTGGTCTCACGCTACTATGGCTGCCATCATCTGGCCTCACGCTACTATGGCTGCCGCATCATGCCCGAAGGACTTACTGATGGCCCAAAGGACTTATCACCATGCTCGAAAAACTTACTGGTGGCCCGAAGGACTTAACACCGTGCCCGAAGGACTTATCGATGACCTAAAGGATTTAACATCTGGGCCTCACACTGCTATGGCTGCCGATCTTTCTAGACTCACGCTACTAAGGCTACCGCATCATGCCCAAATGACTTACTGATGGCCCGAAGAACTTATCACCATACTCGAAAGACTTACTGGTGGCCCGAAGAACTTAACACCGTGCCCGAAGGACTTACTGATGACCCAAAGGATTTAACATCTGGGCCTCACGCTGCTATGGCTGCCGATCTTTCTGGACTCACGCTACTAAAGCTGCCGCATCATGCCCGAAAGACTTACTAATGGCCCGATGACTTATCACCATGCTCGAAAGACTTATTGGTGGCTCGAAGTACTTAGCACCGTACCCGAAGGACTTACCGATGACCCGAAGAATTTAACATCTGGGCCTCACGCTACTATAGCTGTCGATCTTTCTGGACTCACGCTACTAAGACTGCCGCATCATGCCCGAAAGACTTACTGATGGCCTGAATAACTTATCACCATGCTTGAAAGACTTACTGGTGACCCGAAAGACTTAACACCGTACCCGAAAGACTTACCGATGACCCGAAAGATTTAACATATGGGCCTCACGCCGCTATGACTGCCGATCTTTCTTTTCTTTAGTAAATTCTTTGATAATTCTTCAAATACCTGTCTAGAAACAAGAAAAAATTGACATGCCTCTATCTATATGATGCATGCAATGTCGTGCTTTTTTTTTTTTTTTTTTTTTTTTTTCTCTCTCATTTCTCTCTTTTACCTCTTTCTTCTTATTCTTTTTTTATCATCATTTTTCTGTTCTAAAGTCTTACGCCCTGGAAGGTTATTTCTCGGATTTCTTCATTCTTTCCTATTGCAGTATGTCCTTTGATCAGTTATTTATCTGATTCATGTCTTTTAACCCTTTCGCGATATAATTCTCTCTCTTTTTTTTCTTTCTTTCTTCTTTCTTTTTCTTTTTATGTTTTAAAATTCTATGTCCTGAAAAGTCATTCTTCGGATTTTTCTGTTTCCTTCCTTTATTGCAGTATGCTAAGTTTTGATCTTCATTTCTGTCAATTTTTGTTAAATGAGTACATGTTCTTGTTTTTTTGCACGAGCACTTGCCTTTCTTCTTCGGGATCTCTGCCCGCTTCACAAACAAACTCTATATCATGCATGTGCAGAGATTCTTACCATTCTTTCTGTTCTGTATTGCCCCACTCGATCATGAGCTCAGCTACCTTCCAACTCCTTTGACCCAACATTCTGAGTATTTGTTAGTTTCGTCATCGGGGTGAGCAAAATGCTTATATGTTATGAACTTAATCTCAATATTTTGGCTGCCTCTTGATAGGAACCATTTCTCGATCTATGTGCTTTAATTCTTTGGAGACTCAATATTTACCTCTTACTGTCCCCCGTATTTTGTAATCTCATTCTCCTCCTGGTTCATCCTTCATTTTCTTGAACCAACCAATACATCATGCCTGAAACCCGCTTCTTGTTCTTGAGCTGTTTGACATATATGCTCTTGTCATCATCTTCATCCTATACATTGTGGGATCGCTTATGGTTAGGTGCTCCAATAATATCTGCTACCTTGTGTTCTGGATCTTATCTCTGACGTAATACATGGAAATCTTTGTTGCTTTAACTTGTCAATTTGTTGATTGGCATTCCACTGATGGGTATCATTTAGATTAACATACAGGATCTTGAATCGCATAATAGGATACCTGGATATCAAGTGCAAGAGCGTCTTAGACTCAACCATTCAGTAATTCAAAGCTGTGAAGTCTTCCGAAGTGACTCGGTTCATCCTCATGATTACCGCGTTGCTGGAGAATACTACTCTTTCTCAATCCTCATTACCTGCTTTGCCCCCCAAAAGGGTGGGCTTGTATGACCACTCGAGCACAGAAATATTACTCAAAGAATAGAGTTCTAGGTGGTGCGTGTTTTAATTTTACCTATGTTATCGTTTATTTTTCTCTCTTTTCTTTTCTCTCCCTTTCTCATTCTTTTTCTTTTTCCTTTTTTCTTTATTTTCTCTTTTTTTTCTTCTTTTCCTTTTTTTCTTTCCTTTTTTTCTTTTTCTTTTTATACTTTTATCATTATTTGAGGAAATCAATTCGTCACAGTCCTTTGTCTTGAGGACAACAATGGAGCAAACAACACTGCCCCAAGTTACTCGGCATAGTCACGATTTGAAAATATTACCATCACTCATGAAGCTAAGGTTTCTTGATTTGGATGGTGTATTGCCATCTTATCGCTTCAGCGGAGTGCCCCAAAATTCCCACACTCTTATCCGAACAAGCCTATTACCAGGTTTCGAACATATGAGTGATTTTTATTATTATTTTATCTTTCTTTCTTTTTCCTTTCTTTCTTTCTTCCTTTTTTCTTTTCTTTTTTTCCTTCAATTCTTTCATTTTTTAATTCTTTACTACCTGGGAGATTATGCCTAGAGTTTTAATTTCAAGCAACTCTACATGGTTGATATTCAGAGCTTTTTTGTCCTTGAACATCATCGAAAGAGTAGTAATCTTGCTTTGCTGACCAGAGTCTGGTAGAGAAGATCACACCTCATCGTTGTCACAACATCCATCTAATGCCACATCTTGCAATTAATATCCAACGTCCTACAACGGTGAGAAAATATACATCTATGTGCTTTCAAGAACATTGTATGTTAAGCAAAAAGTGTTCTTCATTGGAATAAAAATCAACAAACATGCCCCTTCACAAAAGATCTTTACCACATGTGAGCCACATGTAGTAAAGTTGATTCCTTGTATTACTTCATGAAATTCTTTTAATGTAGAGACATACCTGGCTTCTTCAGTACTATGCAGACTTGCCCTTCATCCTTGGTCATCCATTGTTGGATCAGCTCTTATGTCAAGATCTCATCATTGATCAGCTTCTTGATCTCCTCAAATAAAGGTCTACATTTTCTAATGGGATGCCCCGGTGCCCCCATATAGAATTCGCATGTGCTACTCGAGTCAAAACTATGGGCAGATAGATCAGGTGCAATCTTTATCGGTCTAGAAGCAAGATAGTGACCCTTTACCAAATGAGGCCATATATATGAGATAGATGTTCCGAACACTTCCAAATTTGCGTTCGTCCAAGGAATTTTCCTTGATGACCCCAAGGTGTCAGTCTGTCTTCTTCTTTTATGGCCACGCGAACCCTGGAGATGACACTCATTTACCTCTCCGTCTTTATCTATCTTATCTTCGATTCGGTCCTTGGAATTAGACCCTAATTTTCCTTCTTTGATTGCTTATTCTATCCTCTCTCCAACCGTCATGAAATCTTCGAATCTGTTTCTCAATTTCTCCAACATCACATCGAAGAAAGGAGAGGGAAGCGTTGCATGGAACAAGGGAGTCAACTCTTCTTCCGCTATAGGAGGCTGGACTTGGGTCGCCAAACATCGCCACCTTAGTGCATATTCCCTGAAGCTTTCATTTGGTCTCATTTTCTCATTCTGAAGAAACTGACGACATGGCGCTAAATCTAAAGCATATCTGTATCGACTCAAGAAGGCATTAACGAGGTCACCCCATGACCTAACTTGATTTCTGTTCAAACGGTTATACCACACTACTGCAGGTCCCGTCAGGTTATCGTGGAAGTGGTGGATCAATAATTCTTCATTCTTCATGTATCCCTCCATTTTTCTACAGAATATGGTTAAGTGAATCTTCGGGCAGCTGGTTCTGTCATACTGCGTAAATCTGGGAATCTTAAAATTCAGATGAATGACCAAATCAGGGACTAGGCAGAGTTTCCTCGTATTGAGAACATTTATCTTTTCTTTCTTCTTCAGCTCTTTCTCGATTCTTTCTTCTAGCTGGTCAAGCCTTGACTCTCTAGTTCGTTCTATTTTCCAACTAATTCTGCCATCGAACCCCAAGTATTAAATGATGAAGTGCCACGCGATGATAAAAATATTAAATAATGCAAAGGATGTGATGCAAATGCAATGCATGAATACAATAAGGCATCGATTCCGCAAGTGATTTGTCCTTATAGGACATCTTTCATTCAGACCAAAAGGTTTCATTACATTCGGTAATAGAGGTTTACAGATAGCGGTGAGCCCTGACACTTAATTTCTTGACCTCATACAATAGTCCTGTCAGCTTTCCTTCGCGGTCCAACGCTGGATCCATATTCTGGCTTATCGGCGCTGCTGTATCGGCTAAGTCTGCTACCTGTTGGGCCACTTGTCGGGCTTGAGTCATAACGATCTTCATGTCTCAGTCTTTCTCCCGTATTGTCTGCTTAGCTTTTTGTAGCTTGACGGTTACTGTTTCAGCACGAATCTCGCTGGTATGTAAAGAAGTCTTGAGCCTCGCTATCTGTTCTTTGAGTGCTGCATTTTCCATTTAAAGGGTTTGTTATTCCTCACTTTCCTGTTGCATACATGATTTCAGGATATCGTCCATGGCCAGACTGTTTTCCAACTAACTTTGGAGGATGTCGCGTTGGCTCTCATATTCTTTCAGCTTATGTGACAATGATCTGACTTTATTCTTACTATTCTTGCATTTATGCTTCCAACGTTCCAAATCGTTCCTCAACTAAATCATGCCATTAACCCATTCTTCAGAGGTGTCACCCAGACCGACATTCTTGAATTCAAAGTGCAGCTTCTGGTACTCGTCTTGTATGCTCTTCAATTTTATGCTCAGATCGTGCCTCTCGTGCTTGAGCTGGCCATACTTGCATGGAAGTTCATCTTCTGAGATGCTTTTATTCTTGACTCATGAATTTATCTTGTTTGAGTGACATACTTCTGTGTTACCCGAACCTTGGGCCAGACGTTGACCCTCCTTCGACTTTGCCTATCGGGCAATGGCTGGTTCGCTGTAGAATCGGGGTTGTCCGTCTTCGAGATCTAGAACTCTCATTCTGATAAGATCTTGAACTCTGTCCTTCAGGGCTCTACAATTCTCAATGTGATGACCCGAATCGCCTATGTGGTAGCTGCATCAGACGCGGTTGTCATAACCTTTCGGATAATAAGGTCTCTTTGGTACAGATTTCACCGGTACGATAAGGCTCCTTTCAACAAGCAACGACAGTAGCTCGGTGTATCTCATGGGTATAGGATAATACCTTCTGATGTTATTGGATTCTCGAGCTTCCTCTAGTCTTGCCTCTGTTCCCTTGGTATCTACCCCAGATATGTCGTTTGTCTGTTTCTTGACGTTGATCACAAAGGGATTTGATTTGTCGTATTTAACGATGTTGTCTGTCTTGACATTCTGACCATTCTGTTCCACATTCTGATCCTTTATCGATTCTTCTCTGAGTTCGATAGGCTGCTTGCCTTTCATCATAGTATTCACCAGGTCCATCATCTCGGCCATTTGCTTCTTTAACTCTTGTACTTCATCTCGATTGTTACCAGAACTGACACTGCTTACCGAATCTGTTCTGGAGTCCCTGAACGATCCTTCTTCTGCTGTCCCTGGCCTAGTATCGGGATGGAACTCTGGAACTAGACTCAATTCCTTCAGGTCAAAGAACCTTTGGTCCATCATGAACAATCTTCTATTATGGGAGAAACCACTCGGGAATCAATGCCCTATGTAATGCAAATGCGATGATATGCAAAAACAAAACAAAAAAGAAAACAAGTCAGTACCAGATAAAAACAATAAATACATAATAAAAGGGCAAATTAAATGCGATAAACAAACAAAGCAACCCTATTTACATCCCATCTAAGACACCTAGGTTATCCTCATGGCTCTAACAGGGTGGGTTTCTATGTGTTCTTTACATGCAGTTTAGGTTATAGGAGGTACCCGAACTGTTCTTGTTATCCCCTACTAAGAGTAGCAAGGCCCCCGATCATCACCCATTATAGGCTTATTTCAACCGGGTTCAATTCAGGGGGACCCATTCGCTTATGCCTGCACAAAAGAACAATATCCTTATGAAAGTATAAGGTACTCGAGCCCCGAAGGTACTTGCTAGGTCTACATGGGAGAACGATATCTCCACGAAAGCGTGAGCATTTCCCCTACTTAAAAGGACATGTTTATATGCCAAATTTTAAATGTGCCAAAATAAACGCGCACTTATAACCGAATATTAATTTAATAGTCACTTTAATCCAGAACTTCTAATATTATTAAAGCGGTAATTATTTAAAAAGCTCGACTCACTTTATTTTGTTTTTGAAAAACAAAAATGAAATCCCCTGCGGAGTCACCATCTGTAGCGATATCCCTCTTTTCGCTAAAAAACGTATTTTGTTTTGTTGTTTGTTTTAAAATAATGTCTTCCGTGGGGGTTTTAAAGAAACTCGTATTTTATTTAAGAAAATGGAGTCGCCACCGTCCACTTAGGTAGGCCGGACACCGTAAAACCAGAGATTTAAAAAATAGTTGGGTTCAGGAGTCGGTTACGGTTGAGCAAGGATTAGCACCCCCACACCGCCCAAAATTGGTACTTTAATAATTACCGCTTTATTAATATTAAATTTTTTGGATTAAAATGACGATTAAATTAACATTAATTACATATGCGGGTAAAATTTAAAAGCCCCGTTATCCGAGAGTAAACGCCCAACCACCATCACTACGTCTGATACTGATCTCATTTACACTCGGATAAAAGAGCACCGCATTGACGATAATATATCCGAAATGCAACTTAAAAAACGAAATATAAAACATACGATTTACATTGACATGATATCAAAACATAAAAATGAGAAGATTACAAAATTAAACGATACTAATAAAATACATGAACAAGAAAAAACATGCTTTTAGAAACTAAAGTAATTAATCCTAACATACTTACACATAGAAACACAAACAATATATATGCATGACATGATACTAAAACAAAAAAAAGGAACATCCTAATGTTAAACAAAAATAATAAAATGCATGAACATAGATATAAATGACATGTACAAGGATCAAGACTAAACATAAGTAAAACATATACACCAACATGGTAAAAGAAAAAGGAAAAAAACATGTTTCGAGATCAAATTAACTGGACATAATATGCTTAATCACATATATAAGAAAAACAAATGCAATATGCATGATACATATATATGATACCAGGCAAACAAAACAAAATACTAAAATATTACACTAAAACGACACATCTAAATATCTATATCAAAATGTTTCCAAATGTTATCATGATCATGGCAAGAATTATACATAGACCAAAGATACATAAACATGTAAATTATTTGTAAATACCTACATACCATTTAAATAAAAGGTAGCATGCATAAGTTAATCCAAACAAGAGATATAACATTAATAGCACATACCAGTAAAATCACAAAAACCTACCGTGACACATGCTAGACATATCACCCTAGACTAATATATGACCTACAATGCAAAATGGTCGTAGAACTCATGTAAACCTATAAACATAATGCTAACTAAAACCAAAACATAACATATAAACAAACGCACACAACATGAACAAATAAAATAAAAGCAAGATATAACCTGTATTAATACACACATTAAAAACAATCAAAAACATAATATATAAAAGTGAATACATACACAACAGAAAAGCAATGCAAGCGTGATAAGAAAATAAAGAAACAAAAGATGTAAATATTTCCAACAAGAAAACGGACGGAAATGTAATGAAATAAAACAGAATGGCGAAAATCAAAAGGAAATAAAACCCGATTTAAGGACGGAATTGCAAGCTCACAAAACCTGAAGGGACCTACTGTGTAATATGCCCAAAGGGCAAGCTCAAAGTGAAAAAAAAACCAAAACGCGGAAGGACTAGGCCGGTGATTTTACCATTCAAAATCTGATTTCTGTTAATTTAGTGATCAAATTGAAATAAAACATAAAAGAAAAAGGACTGATATTGCAATTGGCCTATGCGGCGAGCTCAAAACGAAAATATCAGGGACAATGGGGGGATTTATCATGCATTTAGACCATTTTATTTTTACTTTGAGTCTATAAAACCCAACTAGCCGGCCCCCTATTTCATTTTCTCATTTTTTTTCTGCCTTGATAGAGAAAGCTCTCACTTTCTCTTTGATTCCCATAAACTACTCAGACCGAACCAAGCTCCCCCCACGGCAGCCGTCTGTTCCATCGCCGGCCGCCGCTAGTCGGCGTCGACAAGATAAAAAAACCACCAAAACAATCGGCCTTTCAACCAAAACCCCCTCATCGAACGTTAGTTTTTAAAAAAACCCAATCTTTTCCTAGATCTAGAAGAACCGAAACCATTTTTAAAAAAGAGAGAAAACCTTTGAAATGACCCACCCCTTTTTCTTAGAACCTGGCACCCAACACCGATTTACCGAGTTCAGCCATAAGGGCCGACGGCTTGTCACCGGTGATGGATGGCCGACAGACGAAGGGTAAACTATCCCTCTTTACTCTCTTTTTTTTACTTGGTATTATTGTTGGTTTTTTGACATGCAAATGAAGTGGGAGAAAAAATACCTATTCGAAATGTTTCGTTGTTTTTTTTTGTATTTCTGATCTGATAAAAACTCGGTACAAAATATTGTAAATCTCCTTACATATATGATGTTTTCTTCTATTCTTTGTAGAGAGAAAAAAAATAGTACATATTTGGTAGATTTTTGGTATTGATAATCTCTGTTCTTTGTGATCTTGCATGTTTGGACGGTACGGCTGGTGAGGGGCAGTGTGTATGGTGGCAGAGGGTGGTTGGAGGCGTGGTGGAAGAAGCATGGTGGAGCTGTCATCTTGGCTGACCTCGTTTTTGGCCGTTGGATCAGATCTGATCCAACGGCTGAGATAGTTCGATGACGGACGGCCCAAATGCAATCTTGAAACTGGTGTAGCGGTATGGGATCATGCCACGTGGTGCACGGCAGTCAAAGGGTCAAAGGCGTGAGATGTATGCGTGCGTGGTAGCCGAAGGGTCCGCGCGTGGCAGCCGAACGGTCTGGGAGTGTAGCATATGTGGCCAGCTGGATAGCTCTCATCTTTATATCGTGGCCGTTGGATCAAAATCTGATCCAACGGCCCTTGATTGGCTGCACACAAAGAGACCAAAGTTAGATATTTTTTAGGGTTTATATTACCTGATGTGTATTAGGGCTTTTGGGCCAACGGGCTTTGTAAAATGTAATGGACCTTGTAATATATTGGACTGGGCATTTAATAGTAACTTATATAGGTTTTTATATTTACAGATCCATTTTTAATTCTAACCCAATAATACCACTAATAATAACTAATATTGCTAATAATAATACATATACATACAAATAACAACAACAATGACATTAAGCTAAATACATACAGAATGACATACGGGTATACAAATTAACATACATATTACATGCGTTTAAACACAAGCATATTCATTTGTTCATATATATTATGCATGTGCAAACAATGCATGTACAAAATATAAACATACATATGGTACACATATACAAACACTTACACACATACACATACATAATATGTATAATACGCATGCGCTTACACATATCACACACATATTTTACACGCATTAATCACATGTATATAGTAAACATATAATATAACATGAATACATGCAATAATAATGCCCCATTAATTATTATACTAATATATTAACAATATTTACAAACCAGATAAAAATGAGTGATTACAGTAACTGTCATGTCACCCAGTCAATAACAGTTAACGGCCCAATGACCATTTTGTAATAAAAACTAAAGTTTAATGACCATTATATAAATTTGAAAGTTTGGTGACCATTTTGTATTTTCTAGGATAGTTTAGTGACCATTTGTGTATTTTACCCTTATTTAATTCAAGCAATCTCGTTTTATTGTATCCAATCGAGAATATCTGGTTTTGGTCATCAGGTTGATTAACTATGACACAAAATGTGCTGACAACTTTTTGACACCATATTGTAGCAGAAAAAGATGCAAAGTGCATCGTATTTCTTTCCTGGATGAATTATTATACACGATGGGGGTAAAGGAATTGTATGATTTATGTTAGCCGAAAGGCATTGGCATCTTCTCTTTAGACATTCATGTGCTACATAATTTAAACTATATAATATAATACAAAATATTGCAAACTATTAATTTTTAAGAGGGACTAAATATGTAATTGTACCATTTAATCAAATGACCGGAAAGATTTCGAGTGACCATAAGTGATAAAACTAGATTCAGTTAATACCATTATAACTTGTAAGATTAATATTGATGCTTTTACTAGTATTTATTAATTATCATTTACTGGATTTCAAGTGTTCAATATTTATCTCATATATGAGCTAACATAACGCGAATGAATAATTATTTGACTCATTTCAATAGATGCCTTGAAAAAACTATCACTTAGTTTTGTTATCGGTTATGAGTTATTTTGTTATTGTTGAGTTAGGGATATAAAAGAATATGACAATTCACATTTATGATTAAATGAAAATAATTTCGATAATTGTAATTGAATGAAACACTGTCCTATCAAGAGATCATCAAGTAAGGTCGATGTGACTTGATATTTGTCTAGATTGAATACATATAAAAGACGAGTTTAAAAATAATATAACTCTCATAGATATGAAATTCTTTCGATGTTTGGTAAGATCATTCCTTAAAATTACTTTCGTGTTGATATTTAGACAGATTCTCTTTATTATTACTCAAAAGTGATTGTTTATCTTTAATTTAATAAAGTAAGACCGTAAAGTGTTCCTATTCGTGGTGTTGTTTTAAAGAAGAATCATGATATCCAAATTAATTTTCAAACCATGTAGACATACCATTGATAGAGTAAAGCACGTTGTATTAGTTAGGTGAGGTCAAAATATTAAGCAAGGTTGTATGGTGGTGTTGATGAGCTGTTAGGGAAATGGTTGGGGACTCTCCATTGTTATTCCATTTTTAGTTTGCTCACTATATTATTTTATATTTTTGTTCACTTAACTAATCCGAATCGACCTACGTCGTACACCTACTTAAGCAATATCAAACTGTTTGACACTTAGACCAACCCAATAGTATACTACTATTTTATGGAGTATTTGAATGTCAATCATTTTTTTGAACAATTCCTACCTCGAGAGAGGGGAAGAGAAAATTTATTCGTACTGAATTTAGAACCCACAACCTAAAAAAGAAAAAATATCAACTGAGAGCATTTAACTACCTACTCTAGAAATTGTTGACGAATGTGAATCATTAATTATATTATATGTACATCAGAATAGATCTAATCTCATCTGCTTTAAATCAAATGTATTGTTTATTGCAGTAATTCTCAGTTCGGTTATGCTCATAAATAGAATCAAAATTTAGAAACAAGCATGTCTTCCGGACCATTTTTTCTGTGTAATAAATTTTTTTTGGAAAATAAATAAATAAATAGGGAGTAGTAAACATACATCAGCAACAACAAAAATCAAAATCATTAACGTTATTTTAAATTGCATCGACAGCGATGGTTTCATCATGGACCCATCTAGGCTCATGCTTTCTTTATCGTAGAGCTATAGGCATCAGAAAGTTGGTTTGGGGAATGAAACAAAATTATAAAAAAAAATGTGTGATTTATTATTGATTTTGGGTAAATATAGTTTTTGGTACCTAATTTTGATATTTATGTGTAATGTGTTATCTAATTTTTTGGTGTAATTAGGTATCTAACATTTTTAATTATATGTGGGCGATAATGTAGTATTTTTTTGAATAGTCTAAATGCAATAATATAGTATTTGTTCAAACATATTCTTAATAATTTAACAATGCACACACACCTTGCAAACAAATAGATTGAACCCGAATCTCCTATTATTTGTTCAAAAATATTAAATACTATTCGCAATACATAGACTGCGTAAATTTTAGTTTACATAAGTCTTTTAATTTTAGGGATTAGAGGTTTAGTTTAGGGGTTTAGGGTTTATAATTTAAAGTTAGTGTTTAAAATTTAAGATATAGAGTTTGTAATTTAATGTTTAATTTTTAAACTTTAGAGCTAACAATTTAAAATTAAAATTTTATCGTAAATATATTAGGTTTCTGATTACACCACTAAAAAGTTGAATATCTCGTTAGGCTAGTAAAAAAAATTAGATATCTATTTACAAAAATAAATACCATTGCACATGAATATCAATAATTTAATTACCAAAAGTTATACTTAACCAATGATTTATGATAAATAATTCACTAATGCTTCGTTTATTTTTAATAATCACTAAATTAACTATTAAAAATTTACTAAATTAATAAATTTATATTTTGACCAGTTAGATCTTATAAAATAGTCATTAAATTTAATAAATTGTTATAAAATGATCTGTATCAGATTATTATAGAATAATCATTAAATTTATCAAAATATTACAAAATGACTATTAAATTTATAAAATTTTATCACTATTTAATAAAGTGTGGTAATATTTTTATAACAATTCGATAAATTTTATAATTAATTTATAATTTACAAAAACTTAAGTGGGCAAAAAGACATTTTTGCTTAATTTAGGAATCATTCATTTGTGTACTTTAACCTTATTTTTATTTTTTTATTAGTATTATTTTTTTAAGTCTTCGCCTCCGTCTCCGCCTATGCCATGCATCATCAATCATCATTCAAATCTTAGCTTTCATTTCCAACTTCTATTCAACTTTCTCTCTGTCTACCTTCCTGTTCATTGCCAATTTGCCATCTCCATCTTCGAAACGACACCGTTTGCATGATATGTACCTTCATTTTCCTGCTCTTCTTCCTTAGCATTCAGCAATGGCTCCTGCTCGCTCTCTCACAGTACTTGGTTCTCTCTGAAAAACAAAGGGTACGTTTTCCTTTACCTCTGTTTGCTTCGTTTCGTACGCTTCTCCCGTTAGATGGTATACCCCCAAAAGGAAACACTATAAAATTGGAAGCTTTGAATTACTTACGGTTTCATGGGGAATGAATCCAGAAGCAAGTTCCAGCTTTGGCTTTCTGGAGGGTTCTTAAACAATGAGAAAAGACCGAGAGATTTGAAGTTTTTTGACTTGTTCTGTTTTTTGGTGTATCTGTTCTTGACAAAGCACTTTACAAACTTGCAAAAAGAAAAGAAAATAAAAAAAAATGAATTTCTCTTCTAAATTTAGACAGAACTTTTGCTTTGATCATCATAAAAATGAAATTCTTCTCTCTTACGTTATACAGATTTATTAGTTTGCCAATCCTTATGTCATTTATTCTGCAAAATTGTTGTATTATATTCCTTCATATAAAGATATCTAGATATTTAAGTCTTATGAGAAATTGATTAAAGTGGATGACTAAATTCAGTGAAATCTCTGCATATCTATTAAACAAACAATGCTATGGGGTAGTGTCAATTCTTCTTGTAGATGTATGCTCTTTGTTCAGCCACATTTGGTAAGGTAAGATAATCAATGTCTTCATTGGTTCTTGACAATGAGTTGCTTTGTGGCTTTACAGGACATAATACAAGAGCGTGATTTTCTTCAATGTAGGAGAAGACTGATTTTTGGAGTGATAAGAAGTACTTTCTGTGTAAATGAAATGATTTAGTAGATCAACTGGGGCTCCATGGGACGTTTATTTCACTTTTTCGACTTCAACCGAGGCAACATGGCCAGAAAAATACTTGCGCACAAGAGACACGTTGGTGGTAAATATCACTCTTTTTTGTTCATGGGAAAAGTTCTTTAGTATAACACTTTGGATTCAGAAGTTAGATATCTTTTGGTGGTTACTTCCATTCCGATTTTACAGTCTTCAAAGTAAACTTGTACGATTGTTTGTAATATCTTGTTTGATTCTCACAATAATAATGTTGCTAGGCAAAAATTAAGTTCATTTCTTATCATTTGACTAGAGATTTCCTGAAGTGCTATTTCTGGTTCAAGGTCATCTCAAGGAAGTAATGCAAGATTAAACTGTGATTTTTACCAGCAAATTTTTTTTCTTCATGGTTGATGTAGTATACTAAATTTTAAGCATTGCTAGGTCATTTTGTAGATTATCATCTTCTTAATTGGTGAGAGGATATGTAACAAGAATGTCAATTCCTCCTAAAATGGAGAATGCCATGATAGCTTCCATTTCCACAGTGTGATTCAGTAATGCAGTTGATTTTGCCACTCTGCAGGTGTGGATGCTCCGTGAAATAGCTTGGAGCTGCAACTAGAAACTTCTCAGACCTACTGTGCCGTAGATGATCTGCCGGTAATCTTTCCAATCGAATTCCTTGTCATAGATATAAGATACATAGCAATTTTTTTAACCATCCGAGACTATGCTCTTTGTGTTGCATGACCCCGTCTAATGATAATGTCTAACTGGGTAGTCTTGAGGGTGACTGAAGAAGTTTTAGTTCGGTTTTCTTCTTTTTTACCCAGTATTCTAATCTTTTAATGTTGTGATTTGTGAACCTTTGTTTTGGTTAAAATCTTTTATCATCTCAATGAAACACATGCATCTTTGATCATCCTTCATTAACCTCCCTTCTTAGTTGGGGCCAAACTGAATCTACAATGAGTTTGAACTCGAGCTGAAAATAAAATTATCATCTACATATTTCTTAGGCATCTGGATGCATTTCATGTGAATTTTCAGCACTCTTATCAAGTTGAAGAAGATTGGGCAGCAAAATACTATTGTCAAACTGAGGCTTCAATGAAGAAACTAATTAATGAAGAGATGACCAGACAATCTAACACCAGACAAAATGCCCCTAGTATCATCGCCCGACTTATGGGGATGGATGCGTTGCCATTAGATACAAAATCCGCCGTACTTCAATCAGCTGAGAAAAAGAAAGGTAACCAGCAAGTAAAGTTTTGTAAGAGGGAAAAGAATGCAAAGGGCTCAGATGTACATTTGGCTTCTGACTCAACTTACTCGAAGAAAATGGATAGGGACTCGGTTTATGGTAGTCGAGACAGAGATGCAGAGAGGCGGAGCACCAGCCAGAAGTATGGGAAGCCTAAGCCTCGTGAACATCCTCAGGAGGAAGAATTGCAAAAGTTTAAGAAAGAATTTGAGGCATGGCAAGCCGCCAGGCTTAGGGAATGTTCAAAAGTTGTTGATGTTGGAAGCATTTCTATGGCTCAAGAGAAACTGAGCAAGGACAAGATGTCACTTTATGCAGATTCTGAAAGAACAAAGCATGAGAAGAGTTTGGAATCTAAGAGGTTTGCAGTAAAAGAAAATTTGCACAAAATGCATTTGCATCATCACAGACATAAATCAGCAGACTTTATAGCTGAGCAAAAAGAATCAAGAAGACGATGCACAAGTAAGGATATTCAGCTTCCTTCTATGATATGTTATAATGAGAAAGTTGATACTGCTCCCACAAGAATAGTGATCTTAAAGCCTGGTCCTGATAGAATTTACCGTGAAGAATCATGGACCGGTTCCTCTGGCCCTTTTGATGAGAGACCTAGTATAGAAGATTTCCTTGAGGAGGTGAAGAAACGGCTAAAACTGGAACTGCAAGGTAAAACTCTTGTAAAGAGTTCTGTGGTTAGAGGAAGTGGAATTGAGACCTCTTTTAGTGAAAAGCCATCCGATCCAAGGCAAATTGTTAAGAACATAGCAAAACAGGTCAGGGAAAATGTCGGTAGGGATCTTGAAATGAATTTAGTTCGATCAGAATCAACCAAATCGTATAGAAGTGAAGTTCAGTTCAATGGACCAGGCTCCCCTGAGTTCATCAACAAAGATACAAGAAGATTCTTGTCAGAGAGACTAAAGAGTGTTCAAAAGCAAGAAGCGGTGTTGGACATACCGGTAGTTTCCACTGGCAGCTCTAGAGCATCCGTGTACTATAATGGAAGGGACAAGCTAAAGCAAATAAATGATATGCCAAAGTCCGGAAATGAGAAGAACTACTGGGAAATTGTTAAAGATGAACAAGAAATGCAAACCAGATCTTTCAGGCATGGAGATGGTGTTGGACTGCTAAATAGGGAACCGTCCTCAAGAAATCTTGTTAGGTCTTTATCAGCCCCAGTCTCGGGAACATCATTTGGAAAGCTGCTTTTAGAGGACCGCCATATATTAACCGGTGCTCAGATCCGGATGAAGCATGAAGGCATTGAGAATGTGCCAGTCGATGTTGGAAAAAGGAAGAAAGAAAAGTTCAATTTGAAAAAGAGAGTGTCAAATATCAAGTATGGTTTGACACTTCGACGGAGGCTATTTGGCAGGAAGATTCGGTCAATGGTAGAAACATATTGTGCACATGATGGTCCTGCAAAAGACATCTTAAGTGGACCAACAGTTATAAACTTCAGCGAGCGGCATGTAAGGGCATTCATCCAGTTATAAACTTCTCATTGTGTTTTGTGATTAATATATCTTTGTTATCATAGGAGAATTCAACTGAGGTGCCTCCCAGCCCGGCATCCGTTTGCAGCAGCACAAATGAAGAATTTTGGAGGCAAGTAGATTATCTCAGCCCGATATCGACACCTGATGTGAATTTTGGAGAGGAAAATGTGGTACCACAGGTTTTCCAAGAGATCAGTTCTAATTTGATTGGTATGGAGCTTTCCCTTCAATACATAAAGCAGCATGAATTGTAAATTATGTTCTATGAAAAATTATAAAAGGATTCCGTTCTCTGTTCCTTGATCGCTTAACTACATTACTCATAATGAATCTGACATATATTACAGTTTATATAGCACCATTCCAATCTGATATAGCTACTGTCCACATGATGAACGATTATGCGTTGATATTCATGCAATTTATGTAAATCTTTTTTATTTATCGATTACCAGAGCTGAGGAGGCAACTTAATGAACTTGAGTCTGACGGAGCAGACGACTTATCAGTCGAACAGGACTCTAGTGAATCTGAACTAGGAGATCTGGAGGACCAGGCAGAAGGCTATGTCAGAGACCTGCTTGTTGCTTCTGGTTTGTTTGATGGATCATGTGACAAATCCTTCTCTAGGTGGGAACCATTAGCGAAGCCTATCGGTGACTCCGTCTTTGAACAAGTGGAAAAGTCATATAGAAAATCAGGCAAGGAGAACGATAGCTCTGGAAACGATGCGGACGAGAAGAAGGTAGATCGAAAGGTGTTACTTGATTTGTCGAATGAAGCACTCTCAACAATACTAGGGCCACCAGTGACCATGTCTCTGTTCAGGAGAAAGCTTCTCGGTTCCTCCACATTGCCACCTCCACGAGGAAGGAAGTTATTGAATTCCGTGTGGGATATCATCCAAACCAATTTATATCCTCCAAACAATAGATGCCACTACTCGCTCGACAGCATGGTGGCCCGGGATTTACGGTCCACCCCTTGGTCCGGCTTGGTAGACAATGAAACTAATGTTTTGGGAAGAGAGGTGGAATGCCACATTATCGGGGACCTGGTTCAGGAAATTGTAAAGGACATACATTCATGATGCCATACACATTATTTGCCGGTAATATTGACGGGAGATGTCCAGTCCATGTACATATTATTTGCCGGGTTTGCGACATATAGGTTGAGTCGATCAGGTTTATACATGCTGTACATGATTGCTTGTATAATTAGAATTTTATTCATAATTGAGAAAATCAATAATAAGCATGTTACTGGTTCTTGTTTCCTTGTTGAGTATTTTTGTCACGTCTGATAGAAAGGTGGGGATATTAATCTTACATTGAAAAAAAAAGTTATGAAGTATGAAAATAATGACGCTGCACATCTTAATATACATGTTAATTTTATAACAACAAGGTCAAATCAGCAAATGGTTTCTTATTGTAAGTAGGCCAGCAGATGATTGAGGGAAACAATAGGAAATGTTCCTATTTTTACGTCAAACAAAAAGTAGGTAAAAGAGCAACCAGAGAGTAAAAGAAAGACTAAAACCAATACCAAATTCAAAGGAAGAAGAAAGTAAGCACAATCATCATTTGTTGACTGTTCCTTTTTGCAAATCTTGGTTAGGTACACCGAACGACAATGTCTGTGTCCGTGTGAGAATCCAAGAAAAAAAAATCAAAAGATGAATAGAAATTAAGATCTCGTTCAAAGGGAAACCAAGGTTGTCATGTCAAAGTATTTGATCGACTGCTTATTCAAATCTTCACACCCAATAACTTAATTGGACGGTCGTTGAACTAGGCTATATGGTCTTATGGGTAGGTGATTAGTATACGCATCATCTCTTAGCATTTAAAGCAACAAACCATGGTGGGAGGGTGGTACTTCTAAGTTTGATGTTTGCACCTCAACTTTTTGAGCACTAATATTAACCAACAATTTCTCTCTCTATATATGAAATAATACATTACAAGTCACTTAAGTATAAGTTTGGTAACAAACATGTTATTTTTCTTCTAAAAGTTACAATTTAGTCATTCAATTGAAATTTTATTACAAACGGGTGACTCTGTGTCGTTAAAAATGAAACGAACAACTTGGTATAATAACAATTTTAATCCATAATACTTATACATTCTATTAATTTGGTCCTAATTCAATAAATTTAATCATTCATATTTAAACATTTTATTAGTGAAATGACTGTGCTTATATCTGATACCATGAAGATTAGAGGTTTTGAACAGAGAATATCATATTTATTCTCTGTATGTTTTTAATTAGCTAATTCACTTTACAGAAAAGTCTTTTTAAAATATTATACAAGTAGTTTAGTCTAATTAGGACTATTCTAAGTTATCTCTATCTATAAGTAGGATAAGAGTTAGACTAAATTTAAATTACTGACTTGATACAAATACAAAGTAACTAAACCTCTTCTATTTACACGTTAACAACCTACACTAGCAAGCGACATTAAGATCATAATGAGTTTGTTCCATTAATCTGTTAGTTATCCAGTAGTGCATTGATTGTATCTGTCGAGCTATCATATTTGTCAGTTATCAAGCTGATGGACATTATCATATAGTGCAACAAGTAGTCGGAGGGTGCAATGTAAAAAATTTTAAATATGAAGGGTTAAATTTATTGAATTGTTTTTGAATTAGGAGCAAATTGATAGAATTTGTAAGTTCTGAGGACTAAAACTATTATTACACCTACAATGTTTTGATTTTAAATACAGAAATATGTTTGCTACAAATTTTAATTGACTAAAATGTAACTTTTAGAAGAAAAGTGACTTATTTGTTATGAAATCTTTAGTTAAGTGACTTGTAATGTATTTTACCCAAATTTTAAATTCTGTCATTAATCTATAGTTAAGTGACTTACTTGGTACACAGAGTCGTCTCAAATATTTTCAAGACTTTGAGCAAAAAATGTAAAAATGGGGCCTATAGAACGAAATATGTTCTATTACTTTGAACAATTAATTTAATATTTTATTAATAATTCTTAAAAATATGATCAAAATTTTATCACACATTGCTGTTATTGTTTTGTTAAGAAAACATCGTAGATACAACTAAAAAATAAGGACAATTACTAACTTACTAGATTTTCATTTGAAAAGTCTGTGAAGGTAGAAAGTAAGGACATGAGCGGCGACTCATGTTGCTCCCCTTGTCAGAAGCTATTATTGATACACAAGCAGTGAAAAACTTTTTTCTACACATTCTTTAAAACCTAAAATATAAATATTTAACCCTAAAACCTTAAATACTAAACCATAATACTTAATTCTAAACCCTAAGTTCCAACCATAAATCTTAAATGTAAAATATTAAAATTTAAATCTTAAAATTTAAATCCTAAACTAATCTTCTAATTTTTAAAATAAACATATTTATGTAAACTAAAATTTAGGCTGAGGTACATCAAATATTTTTCTTTTGATTAGTGATCTATAAGAATCACTAAAAAAACACGATATACACTAATTTGGTACCGAATAATCTCTTAAATATAAACTTTCAAAAAACAATAATATGAAAAGGATATGGTAGACACGTGTCAAAAGTGTGTTAAGGAAGGTGGACTAAGATATACGGGAATGAGTCAAATGGGGCAACTCGAATGGGACTAAAATACATTTGTTTGGACTCTCATCCATCGCCTGAATTAGTGGGGGGATGCACATGCCGGTCCTACTAATATCATATAAGATAATTGAAAATCATTACATTATATTTTTTTAGAATAGTCTAAAGGCGATTAAAATATAGCATCTGTTCATATATATTTTTAACCCTTTAACAATGTACATACATCTTGTAGACAAAACGATTTGAACTCATATATCGTAAGATGAACATCATCCGCTTTTTCACTGTAACACTGGTTGGGTTCATCGTTACATTATATTTATATTCATTGTCTTTTGTGGTTGGGTTAGTAAGAGTTGTACCACCACTTAATAAAATAGGCTTATCTCCAATCTAAGAGAAAGAGACAAATTAAAGAAGCTGAAAATAAATAGAAAAGCGTATGAGTTGCTAATGTTTTGCCTAAGATTGAGCCATGTGTATTATGTTATTCTATTTGTGGACTCACGCACAAAGATAAGGTTTGCGGTGCATATATAAATAGAAAAATTTTGATGTATAATTTTTTTAAAAATTAAAGTTTATATATTCTTATGAAATTTAAAGACATGGGTTTAGTTTAGGCTTTAAAGGTTTAAATTACAAAGTTTATAGTTTAAAATATAAAATATAAAATTTAGATTTTAAATAAAATTTATGTAATATTTAACCTGAGTTGAGCCGAATAATAGTTTATAGATGAGATAAAATAATTTTGAACCCCTAATTTTGATGATATTTTTCAATTTAATCCTTATATTTTTGTTTACATTGGAGTCTGAATTTAGATTTTAGGTATTTTTATATCATGACACTGTCAGGTTTCACTATCAAAAGAACTAAAAATAGGGAGGAAATCAAATTCAAGTGTTAACATGGACCAAAAATTAAAAGTCAAAATTAGAAGGTAAAAACTACCAAATTCAGAGAAATTCTTTATCCGCTAGCAATGGTCAATTGGTCATGACCTCTAAAATTTATAGCATTGTAAATTAATACACAATAATTTGTATTTTAACACCTGATTGGAGAAAATTACGATTTAATTCTTTGAATTTATAAAATTTAAAACAAAATACAATAACAAATCATATTTTAATTTTCATAAAATTTTATAATTTAAATTCGACATTGAATCTTTTCCAGGTTAAGCAATGAGATGAGAGGGTCGGAATTGGAGGCAGGCAGTGAACAAAACAAAGATGTAAAGGTAAGAAGGTACTTTGGTTTCAGAACCCTCGTATTTTGGTTCTGACAGATAGATAGAATCAGTTGTCCTTTTCTTCTGCATGTTCTTACCTATATACTAACGACAGCTAGTAGCAGCATCAGCAACCCGTCAGTCTGAACAGTCCCATGATTTTATAAATTCCTTTCTACTCTCCAATTTCATCAAAATTATCAAATTCTCGTATACAGACAGATATACTAGTATTTTAATCAATACCATGAACCCAAGCCACGAGGCGCATGTTGTTGCTACCATACGCGCACAAGGCGCACTACGCACCGGGGCTGCATTAGCCAATAGCCACCCCCACATTAAATAGTCTACTAGTAGTGTGGACTGTGGCTTGTTTGTTTACACTTTATCTGTCGGTTTGTCCATTTCTTACGACTACCCCTTTTCAAAGCCTTTCTCTCTCCCAAGATGAGACACACAAAGAAGTTAATATAAGAGATTTGAGTTGCTGGAGATGAGTGAAAACTAAGATGATGGTAATGGAATGGGATGAGCAGCAAGAGAAGCAACCCCAAAACCAGAGGGAAGAAAACGGGAATCTGAATGTGAATAATGGTGGAGTCATGTATGTCCAAGTGATGACCGATGAGCAGCTGGAGACTCTCCGCAAGCAGATTGCTGTTTATGCCTCCATCTGTGAGCAGCTGGTCGAGATGCACAAGAACCTCACCGCCCACCAAGATCTTACAGGTTTTTCCCTTCATTTTCTCCTCCTGTGAATTCCCCTGTGTTTCCCTCATCTGCAATTCTCCAACTCCGGTCCTGTATACAAATTAGCACTGCTCCGGGTTCGATTTGGATGTTTCACTTGTCTGCTTTCTTGCTATTGCAGAATAAGTTAAAAATATGGGTCCAATTGATCGTTGATGCTTATCTATTTCCCCATCATCAAGTACTGTATATCTAAATAAACCCTTCCTTTGTTTGTAAGAAATTCACCTAACTTTAGGTGACAAAATCAGAAGAATGATTTGTCAAACAGTATAGGTGGGAGCCATTAATGCAAATACCCCATCACTCTCACTGGTTTCTAATGTGGACTAAATTTTGGATTTGCATTCGGAGTGAGGGCCATTCTTTCTCAGGCTGCCTTCTTTTATTCATAAGTTTCTGAAATTAAACTGATAATGTAGTTCCTACTCTTACATGATTGAAATAAATGTGAACATTTGATTTCCAACTAGAGATGATGATATCTTCCTATATAATGTTCATTCAATGTTGAAGAACTCTTCTCCGGGACAGGTGGGAGGCTGGGAAATCTGTATTGTGACCCTTTAATGACATCCGGCGGGCACAAAATTAGCGCCAGACAGCGGTGGACTCCGACAGCCGTGCAACTTCAGATTCTGGAACGCATATTCGATGAGGGGACCGGAACTCCAAGCAAGCAAAAGATCAAAGAGATAACTTCAGAACTAAGCCAACACGGCCAGATTTCGGAAACCAATGTGTATAACTGGTTTCAAAACAGACGGGCTAGGTCCAAAAGGAAGCAAGTAGTGGGTGCATCCTCCAACAACAACAACAACAACAATGCTGCCGAATCGGAGGTAGAAACCGAAGTGGAGTCACCAAGGACAAAGCCAGGGAATCTTCTCGTATCTCAGGCTCAACAAGATGTGTGCTTTCAGAACCCAGAAATAAGCCCTCAGCTGCATTTCTTGGGCGGGGGTTACCACATTTATGACCAGCATGCATGGCAGGGAGAGTGAGATTTGACATAGGAAAGCTATTACGTACACTGAACATGAGATGAACCGGTTAAGTTGGTTTTGGTTTTGGCTTTTGTATCTTTTTGATTACCTGTTAATATGAAGAACTCCAGGAATGTGTTTGGTTGTTGATGAAACTATGAGAAATGTTGATTTTGTTAAGAGTAAATGGATGCTTCCTCGGATATTGGTCGGAAAGTTAAACTGTGTGACAATATTATTGCTTTGTTGTCATGTCATTAAAATTGCATATTAAACTGAAATGAAGGTTAAATTGAAAATGTAGTGTTACCAATGCAGGCATAGGGATAAGCTAATCAAGCATCGAGCAACAGCCACCGATAATTCAGATGTAAGGGTGTAAATGAACCGAGCGTTCAATGAACAGCTTGCATAACGTCTGTTTATGTTGTTAAATAAACGAATATGAATAAAATTTTTATGTCCATTTAATAAACGAACGAACATGAATAAATGTGTGTTCGGTTGATTTTTGTTCACGAACAAGCTCGTTTACCTTGTTCTCCTTTTCCTTTTATTTTTTACATTTTAAATATTGGTAAAGGTGCGGATTAAATTGAACAAATGGTGAACTTTGAAATTCAAACTGTGGAGCTTAAAGACTAGTGGTTTAATATCACCATTTTGACGAATATGTTGGCAGACATATAAACGAACATGTCCACAAACGTTACACGAACATGTTTGCGACGTTAAACAAACATGTTTGCAAACATATAAACGAACATGTTCGCGAATGTTAATCGAACATGTTCGCAAACTCTAAACAAACGAGCATGAACACTTTCAAAAATAAACAACCAAACACAAATAAAACCTTGTCCATTTAAGCTCGGTTCATTTACACCCTTATTCAATCAAAAAAGAATGGCTTGTTTGTCCATTTGCTGCTTTTTAACTTCACTTTGCCTTCAAGGTTCGGGCAATCTGTTTAAAATTGAAAGAGTTTTCTTTATCGGTTTAAAATACAAATCCTAAGAGTTTTCTCTCCATAACCACCGCAATTTTTTTTTAATTTTTTTGTTTAACCGGTGACGACAATTAATTTTAATACTAGTTGTCGACCACCGGTGTTCATTATTTTTCTTGCTCTTTTTTGTTTTATTTTTAAATTTTAATAAAAAAAATTGTTCTCGTGGCAAACGTTTTCTCTGCCTTTGTGACACGTTTTTCATTGGCTTTTCTGGTTCGTTTCATATGTTGTTTGACATTATTTCAGCATACATTAACGGTCGTTTGGCGCTCGTATAAAAATTCTCACGATGCTAGCTTTCTGATTTGATTCTGTCGGTGGTCATAGAAAAAAATGATGCCCACTAGTTTAATGGTTTGTTAGCCGATGTAATCAGAACTGTGAAGTGAAGTAATTTGCTTGATAGTTTAGTTCGCTCATCACTCCTTTTTCATCTCATAAAGCTTCTCGTTTGGCTAGAGACCGAGAGATTTATAAAAGTTTCTGGATTTTGATGGTATGCTAATCTCCATATAAGGCTTTGCTTTTCTTTGACCTTTATATGGGATTTTTAGTGGACTAGTCTTTTTTCTCTCTTTTTAATGTATTGTATTTATAATATCTTTTATGATATTTAATAAAAGTTAAATGTCATTGTTTAAAAAATGTAAATCCTAAGCCTAATCCAACTCGAATCAACCTTAAACTAATCATTTATAAAAATATGACCAAACTTTAATACTCCTTTTGTCCCACTCAATATGTCCCTTTTGTGTTTTGAAATTGTCCCACTTAAAATGTCTCATTGAAAAAATTAGCAACTTTTATAAGGTACATTTCTCTTTATACCATTTTTTTAGTTTTCTAACAAAATAAAATTTAATTTTTTAAAGATAAAATTGTCGTTTCAATTATTTTATATCATTTTTCTTACTCATTCTTATACAATTTTTTTCTTCTAAAACTGTGTAAAAAGTCAATAATAAACAAAATAAATGAGACGAAGAGAATACAATGACATGTTTCAAGCCGAAAGAAACATAAAATCTAAAAACACTGTATACTTGTGATCCAAACCCAATCCACTTTCATGCAATTTCCAAAACAAATAAGCAAACAAAGCTTATTGAATGATTGTTTTTGTTACGAAGAACGGAAGAAATGAAAAAAAATAATTTATTAATTCAACGGTTAAGAAAATCTAAAACCTTTACTTTAAAGCTCCTCATGTCTTAAGCAGCTAATTTTTATTTTTTATTTTTGTAACTATAAATATTCAATTTATTAATTGATTAATTTAAATTAAATAAAAAATTTATTATGAGATAAATTTTCAACCGCTTAATCAATTTTGAAAAAAAAAATGTACTTTTAGTATATATTGTTTTCAACTGCTAATCAAATTATCTTGTAAGATACCAACTATAGATATCGAGGAAGCTGGTATGAGAGAAATGAAAATTAATTGAAGATAAAGAATTATGATGCAGCAACTCGTGTACAATATTCTCAATCTGCAATACTTATCATAAGCCGGGACAAAATTAGAATTTAGAGTTTGGGTAAAATATAAATATTTAAAAGTTGAAAAAAATTTATAAATAAATTAATTTTTTTTCAAAATTATATAGGAAGATAAAAGTAAAAAAATGGGGTGGGAGCAATTGCCCCTCCCCACCCCTATATAGTTTCGTCCCTGATCACAAGCGATACATTTAGTAAAAAAAAATGTAATCAACTATTGATTATTTGAGACAACGGCTGAGTCAGAAATTTCATATAGTGAGCTCAGAGTAGAGGATAAGGTATGAGAGATTCTCGTACCACTATAACAAATATTGTTGACATCATACCTCAACAAATTAAGTGTGATCAATTTTAATATTTTTTATAAAAAAATTTATAAATTCTTTATTAGTTCATTAAAAACCTCATACCCAACAAATCAATTGGGGTCATTGATCCTAAATTTAAAAGTAACCCCCCAACCCGAATTTGAGGAGCTTGGCTCAACGGCCAGAGGTCCAGAGCAATGGTTCTTCACATCGTTGGCTTAAGATCAATTCCAACCCTTGGAAAATATTTTGTTTGATTTATTTTGCATGCCGATTTGGAAGGTTAAATTCAATAAATTAATATTAAAATTAAGATTAAATTATCAATCAAATACTTGAATTAAATTGAACTTAAAATAAAATTTATAAAATATGTAAGTAAAGAGGATTAAATGTGTAATTGTATAAAATTGTTTAACTGTAATATCATTAGTTCCGTCAAAAATTATCGGTACATGACTTGATAAAATTATTTTAAAAGTTTAGTGATCTAATTTATAAAATTCATAGTTCAGTGGTCAAAATAAAATCAGACTAATAATTTAGTGATCATTGAGGTACTTTACCTTTAATTAATACAGTAAAATGATCCTAAAAGAAGGAAAAGGAAAACTATATCCTCTCATTATTTTTACTCCATTTTTTTAACCGCCGCTCTAAGGTTTGGCTCCTCCCGCCACCGCCACTCTCCACCCATCGCCGCCGCGAGCTCATGGTCGACGTATCACCGGACCTATTTACAGTCTGAAGAATTGATTTAATTGGTAACCGTTTAAGTGTGTCTCTCTTTTAACAAGTTTTGAGAATCTTCATTTACAAAAAAAAGGATGGGGAGGATCTCGATGGCTTATATACACGAGGGTGAATGGCCTCCTGGGTCAGTTGATATTCACATCGTTAAAAAGAGTCTTCGAAAGGCTGTCTTTGCGGCTATTCTTCTTCTACCATTTGCCTGCATTTTCCTCTCTTTCAAGGTATGCACTCTGGACTGTCAATTTATTCCCCATACTCGTCTCTTTTAGTAATATGTTCATATGTTTAGGAATCAATTCACTACCCTTTTTCTTTTATACTATGACTATTAGTTATTTGAGAAGTAAGGAATTGTCAATCATGAATTTTGGGATTTTTTTTCTAGGGTTAGAATGGGTTTTCTACTTGAAGAGCAATATTCTGGAAATTAACTCCGTTATCTGGTTTTAGCATCTCATGCATTGAGTGAATTTATATAACAGGAAATTTCAGCCACTCTTATTTTGTGGAGAATGCTGCTAAGTGGACAATTTGTGATATTATTATTATTGCTTTGGAACCCTGTTCACAAAGGTGAGAGCCTTTTCAGCCGGTTGCCTTTGTTATCTGATGTGCTATTTTCTTTCCCAATTCAACAAGTACAATGACATTGATAATTAGAGTCTTTTAATCCTTTTTCTCAAGTTTTTTTATTTTTAAGCTTGCAGAGTCTGTCATCATAATGCCAGCCTTTGGAGTTCAGCTTGAAACTCACTATGCAAGGTAACATACTAAAATTCTAATTCTCTGAGAATGAATTTTAGATACCTATGTAGCTACATGTTCTACGGCATACCATGAATATACAGAAACATTGCTTTAGTTTTTCTTTTTCCTTCTATTTTTCTATAATATTAGAATGTAAAAGTACTAAATTTTGGAAGTTGGTGGCTTTCCTGACTTGATTTTTCAAACTTACTCTTTTAATCGTAAAATAAGATTGCGGAAGCAGGGGAAATGTCTGTTGTCAGTCTGTATCATAATTGATGATCTAGGGTATTATTCAGTATTGATGTTTAGTTGTTCTTCCATCCAATTTTAGCATTTCACATTGCACTGTCCTGGAGTTGCAAGTGGTTCTCGTGCATTTCTAGCTTTGCTTCAATATCATTCTTCTTTCTTATGCTTAATCAATATTCATGAATAAATCCTTGAGAATTTTTGTTCCCTAACTTTTACAAAATAGTAGTTGTAATAGCACCATAACCAATGTTGTTATTTCATCTTCTATTGTTTGTTTACTTTGTTATAGTGGAAGAATCATCCGCAGATTTATTCCTGCCGGTGAGATTTTGAAACCTGTATTATTAGAATGTGTTACCCCTGTAACTTGTTACTGGAGCCTCTCTTTACTTGTGCGTGGGAAGGAAGAGCTGGTGTTGGTGTTTAAGGTAAAACAACTGAATTTCAATCTCTGTTACTTCCTTTGGAAAATATAGGGGGAGAGATATGGTGCTATATCTAAACAGGATATTCAATCACTTATTGTGAGGATATTAAGTAATAGGAAAATTGTGTAGGGAGTGTGTATGTGTTGTCATATAGCTCATATAGTAGTTTTTTGGTTTAATTGGAGTAAACTTGGTTGTGTGTGAAGGAGCTACGCCCTCAGATGAAGATGTTGCTTCCCGTATGGAAGGCCTTGTGTGCTAGCATGGAGAACAAAGAAAGTCCAGTCACATGTGGGGAAGGTGAAGGTGGTTGATTTCAAGGCCGAGAAAATACAAAAAGAATTATATTGAAACCCATCAATTAGCCAAGAATGCATCTGGATTACTTGCTGCTACTGTAGAGAAAGAGATTTAGGAAAATGCATTCTCATCAGAGTTAAAACAAACTAGTCCATTCTTGTAGAAGAGGTCAAGTATTAGAGATTATCACCAAGTTTTGTCTGTTGCAAAAGGAAACAAACAGTGGATGATGACTTTTCCAACTCAATCAAACAAGAGACCATATGCTTTTGTTTGTCTGTTGTTTTCTTTTTCATTTCCTTTTTTGTTTATTTGTTTCATTTACTATCCAAATGGGTTTTAGGTTTAGGGTTTACTATACCTTTTGCAAACAGGGCAAGTGTATTGAGAATTCATCTAGAATCAATAGCCGTTGAGGCCGGTATATGTACATGTGGATGGAAGAATGATCGATTTAATTTTTCATAATGGCAGCATGATTTATGAGCTCAGGTTGTGAAATACAAGTGTTGTTAGCATAATTGATTGTCACACAGGTTAAACAAGAGCCCTGATTCCTGAAGCTTGAATTTTTCGTCTTCTCAAGGCACCAAGAAAGCGATTAGAATCATCCTGCACAAGAAACAAGCTCCAACCTCTCTTTTGCCTTTTATTTTATTGATGTTTTTATTCTGTTTATTTTTTAAAATTCTTATTTCTGGATATTCTTTTTAGTTTTTGAAGTTTATTTTCTTTGGATGTTTTGGATATTATAATTTCAATCAAATGTTCTGTAAATCTATTTTTTTCTCTCTTTGTTTGTTCAACTAATTAGAATACGAGAATTACATTAGATTGTTTTGCATATTCTTTGTTTGTGCTATGTTTGGTCCTTTACAATAGATTTTACGAATTGCAAATTATGGTATATTAGGTCGAGTTGGACTGGGGTTGGAGTTGTAAAAAAAAAAGAAAAGGTTTAGCAAGGGTAATGTTAGGTTGGGATCGGGCGGCCAAAAAGCCGTTCTTGCCGTCATCATCAGGAGACATAGCCCCTGCCATGATTCCCTCACCTGCATCTTAGGCTGACTCTGTTGACATAGCACATTAATTGGGTGGAGACGATGCTCCCTGTCTCAGAGTGAGAAACAGAAAAGGAACATGAATCATAGAGCTACAACTAAGAACAAACCTCTCAACATCCATAACATTGAAGCGAACAAGGGAAATTCTGAATACGCACTTTTTAACGGAGTGCAGCACCTACTTTGGGCTTCAAATTCAGCATTGCAAATCTCCTAATCCAATCCAAGGGAAGTGTTTTTTCAGCAGTGCTATAAATTAAAATCCTATTATTAAATACAAAATAGTTGTAGACTAAATTTTAGGGATTAAATGTAAAGAGATTAAATTTTAAGTGTATGGAGTATAGGAGTATAAGAAGAATTAGACCATAAACATTATTTTTATAGGAAAATTACAAATTTCATCACTCTACTTTCTTCTTCTCCTATTTTGGCCACTAAAGTTTACATTTTTTTAATTTAACCATTGAACTTTTGATTTACTTTTATTTTGGTCACCTAACCGTTAAATGCTTAATAGCGTTATGATTGGTCATTTGTCTTTTAAAAATTATAAAATGACTCCATATTTTTTATTTTTTAAAATTTTATTTCAGATTCCCTTTAATTTCTCGACGATGGAGCATCTTCCTTCAAATATCAACAATGAGGAGGTGGGGAAGGAGGAAGTAAATTGTATATATTGATTCCATATTGATTGGATGTCGAATATTATAGATCATAGTGGTTTGGAGTTTTACAAATTTTTAGTTTTGGGTCGAGTTTTGTGTGTTTTAAGTAATTTGAGAAAATTTAAATTGATAGAGTGATAGGAGACAATAAGGCGAGTTTGTTGGTGTCTTGAGTGGTCAAAAAAATTGTCAAAGAAGAGTGACTTCGACGTCAACATGACATAAAGATAGAACTGTAAAATATTTATTTTGAAGAAAGAAGATGAAACAAAAAAAGAGAGAAAATGACGTGGATAACAAGTGATTGTCGTGCCATGTAATATCGAGTGACTAAAGTATGAGCAAATTGAAAGTACGGTAAATAAAATGATTATTTTAAATTTTAGTAACCAAAAAGAAATGAGATCAAAATTGAGTGATACAATAGACAAGTTACTCTTTTATTAGCATAGTAGTTAGTAAGACGGCACAAGATCTTCGTTTTCCCCTATTCCCTACACTGGACCCCTCCTCTGGCTAATCTTCAAAACTAACCCAAATCGATACCCAATACAATATTAATCTAATATAAATAAATATCAACCAACAAAAAAGAAGAAAAAACCCTAATTTCCTTCTTCTCAAATCTCTCAAATCATCTCTCTTTTTGCAATCCAATCCAAACAAACCCCTCATTGACACCAAATCAAGCTCCAAACTCCCCGCATAAATGATCAGGTATTCAATCCAAAATCCATCCCCTTTTTTTCCTTTTGTAATTCACTCTGTTTTCATTTGCATTTCATACTTCCATTCAATCTAAGCTTCTGCTCTGCATTCTCGCTTCACGTTCCTGTAATTCTCTATTTTTCTTCTATCAATCGCACTGTTTTTTACGTTTAATTTTTCCTGCTCTCGTTCGTACCATCTGTTTCCTGATATAATCTTTAAACTTGGCAATTCATTTTTCATTGCATGATGATCTTTTTGTTGACTTCATATCTTTATTATTCTTTTGATTTTAATCGGAAGTTCTTATATAACCGAATTTGCGGGTAGGGTTTTCAAAATTTCCTTCTTTGTGTCATTTATAGCACGTGAAAGTTGAAACATCTTTCAATGCGGATTTATGTATTAGAGCCGCTTGAATTTATGCTGCTTTCCAAATCTGTACGTTTTTCTTTCTAAATTTGATGGATATTTAGTGTTATTATTATTATTTTGACTGTGCTGAGAATTTAGGTTTTGTTCTGGGTTTAACATCTGGAATCTATGATTGTTGATGTTTTAGCGTGGATGCGATGAAAACGTTTTGATTATCTATATAGACAATTACTCCTGCTTTGATGTTTCAGATTTTAATAAATTGGAGAAGGGATATCAATGGAGGCTAACATTTGTGACATCAATCACTTGGATGCCGATGCCCTTCTGCCTCCTCGGAAGCGGCTGCTGGCAGGATTTAAGAAACGGGCTTCCAATGCCAATGGTGCTTCAGATCAGCCTACGGTTGCTTCTTCCTCGTCATCTCCTCCAGCTTCACCCTCACCTTCACTTTCTACTTCGTCAAGTGATGTCAATGCCCATCTTAAGAATCTATTGATGAGTTCCCATTTGTACAGCCCAAATCTTTCTCCTGAGGAGATTTTGGAGGCCTCGAGAGCGGCAGCTACCTCGGCTGCTAAAGCTGCAGAGGCTGCCAGAGCTGCTGCAGAGGAGAAGGCTGCAATTGCCGCTAAAGCTATTGCAGCAGCTAAGAGTGCATTGGACATAGTAGCAAAATTTTCTGAAGAAACGGTTCACAAGGACAGACACCTAAAAAAGAATAAGCTCAAGAAACATGTCCCTGTTCAACTCCTGTACAAAAAACACGAACCGATTGAGAGTCCTAGGACAGATGAAGATTTAGCCCGGAAATTGCAACGAGCTATCAACAGTTCCCCAAGAATCTCAAAGACTTCTACTGAATGGAGAGGTCATAAACATAAGAGGCCTAAGGTCATGCCAATTCTTGAGGAAACAATGGCTTCCAATGGGGGTATAGTGTTGGGTGGAATCCCATCTTCTACATGCAATGGAGGTACTGTAACAGGCGAAATTGATTCTGAAGATTCCATGGAGGAATCCGTTAAAGCAGAGGAAAAGGGTGCTAATTATGAAAAATCTAGGCGATCAGAGCTGGATAATGGTGAAGCAGAATCAAGCCATTTGAAGGAAAAATCTTTTGAGGATGTAACCCCTGGTAAAAAGAGAGGAAGAATGAAGCTTAAGAGGCTGCCCTTGAGCATTTGTTCCTTTAGGGATCGAGTGAATCCAAAGGAAGAGATGATTAGTAAGAGCTCTCCATTGACTGAAAAGAACACGGATAATCCAACTGCTGCTGTTAAGACCTTTTTTACTTTGGAGCCCTCTGACAATGGTGTTATTTCAATTGAAGGTGCACCCATGCGCAAGTGCCAGGATTTCAAGGCCCCTGCATGTATCAAACAAAACAAAGTCATGCAATCATAATGTTCAAATCCTGTTCTTGTAACAGGTGGCCTCAGTGATTGAAGTTAATAGCGGAGGTAGGATTCGTAATTCTCTTTTTATAGGAAATTAGGAACGACTTCACCCATTTATCTCTTTGCTGGTTACTGTTTTTGTAAGAAGTTGAATTGTCAGAATGTATATTTGAATGCCCAATTGCTTGCCTCTACACTTCACTAATTGTGCTTGCTGCATAGAATGATAGCAATATTTGGATTTGAGATAAAGAGGAATGCAATAAATTTAGATGGCTCCTTTCTTTCTTTTTCTCTTTTTTCTTTTTTGCATATTCATCCTGCTTTCTTGGATGCTGCTGCATGTACTAAAACTTTAATGCTCTTGGTATTGTTGATTCATTTCCTTTTTCTATTCGCTTATCAATTTTCTTGTATGGCCGTTCCCCTTTATTCTATAATATGGCTGTATGAAATTCCTTGTGTTGTTTAATGAAGGATATCGGTGGAACATATACACTTTTACCTAGCGAGCCATCATCTAACAATTGTCTTTCTTTAAAGGAAGTGGATTGACCTCGCCATTTGTCGACAAAGGATTCACATTCTTTTTCTCAATGAATTTTGTTGAACTGAAATCTTTGTATGGGGTTCATCTAGGACCTGCTGACAGTTGCTGGAGTGTAGTAATGTGGTGCTGCTTTTTATTTGAAGTTTGGCCAAAACTGGAGAATGATATTTGGTTCAAATGTATATACCAGAGAGAGAGAGAGGGGAAGGTTGTTATCAAGCTTTTTAAGTTCAATTCATGGAAATAAATTTGAAACCAGCAACGCCGGTTGCTCTTGGAAACTTACAAGCACCTGTTTATACTACAAGGAGAATGACATGCACACATCAAGAAATAAAGGATTCATAACTGATCAAAACTTTTAGTAGAATAGCTGGTAATAACATTTCTTGATGTGTAACTGGTATAATTTTGACGTAAACGTGTAACAATTTGAACAAAACACATTCAGTAATCGCAGTTAAAACACTCATATGTCATTTCTTCACAACAGTTGTTACTTTTGTTAACCAAAAAGAAAAAAAAAAAGAATCTTATTGAAAATGGCACAAGCCAAAAAAATCAAACAATTAAAACAAACACAATCAGTAGTCGTACAGGTGGAGGGAAGGATCTTTAATCCCTTCTTCTCTTGCCCCCCTCAAATCTTAAGTTTGCTCATTCCAGCGTCCACCTTAGGTTTACCATCTGAGCTCCTCAGATTCAGCCATGGGTGTTGCAGACACTGCTGGGCAGTTGGTCGCTTCTCCGGTGAAAAATCAAGTAGAGGGGAAAGGAACTCCCGGAATTCACGAGCATCAGTATTGGAGAATTTGTATTTAGTCACCAATAATCGATCGAGTGGCAAGTTCTTCAGTCTTCGAATCCTCTTCAGATCTCCATGCCTGTCAAAAAAATCCTTTGATCGAGCTCCGCCAACGGCAATCTGTTTAGGCAAGCATAAATTAACATTTGTATCACAACTTTATAAATAGGAAAGGGCATTAATATAGAAATTATTTCACCTTCCGTGGCATCTTTCCAAGAAGTTCCATCATTAGAGCTAGGTGATCCTGGATACAACCGAAAATGTTATTTCCTTTATCGCTTTACTATCTAAAAAGTCATTATTACAGTAACAACACAAACAAACAAACAAACAAATGATGATGACGATGATGAAACAGTAGGCATATATATATTCATAATGATATGCTAATCAAAGACAATAACAAAATCTATAACTCTGTTAGAACCAGGATGCACTTCATAATATATATGTATCTCTATGAAAATCTAATTTGATTTGACTTAAATAAAAAAACATTATTGTTATGATGCAGGCCTGCGTTCTACTCAGAACAGTTCTTTTTATAGCTCTTTTATGGTATGACAACCAGAAGAAATGAAATACTCTACTTCCAGTATAAGAGGGAAAGGAGGATAAAAGCATTACTATAACAGATTAACAGTTTGCAATGCAATTGGAATACCCAAAGAAAATAGGTGAAGAACTAAGATTATCATAACCAAGCATCACGTCATTAAAATAGAACACATTGTTTTCATTATTGTGTTGCTCTCTATTCCTATTTCCAAACTCAGACCCTGCAAAAATAGGACAAGGAAAGACAATTCCGAAACTGTGACGCATAGAACGGTCGTACCTCATCTTCACTAAAACCTTCTCCAGTTTTAGGAGCAAACATCATGTCACCGGTAGAAAGCTCAAAGGCTATGCAAGCAAATGACCACATATCAACGGAAAAGGTATACCCAGATTGAAGTATGACTTCAGGAGCTCTATACTGCCTTGTTTGAATTTCTTCTGCAAATCGTTTGTCGGCCCAACATGCGTTTCCAAAGTCCACAACCTTGCACCTCATATCAATCCCATCAAGACATCTTGCAGGCTTTGCAGCTGCTCCTCCCATCGAATCTCTTCTACCGGATATATTAGCAACTGCCCGTTTTGCCCTCCGTTTCAACTTTTTCTCGATGATGTTCATGGTAGATCCACCATTTAGGGTGCCCCCCTCGGGCCTTTCAAGGATAGGAGTAAGACCAGATCTAATTGGATCCTTGGCTGGGTCAATGGTGGAAAAGAGAAGAATGTTTTCAGGTTTTAGGTCAGTGTGGATTATACCAAGCTCCCTATGCAAGTAATCCAGAGCTATCAGAACACACTTGCAGATCTCCCTAACTTTATTCAACTCAAGCCCTTTGTAACGGTTAAACCTGATTAATTGAAGTAAGCTATCACCAAGGAATTCAAGCACCATGCATGGATGTTGCCCGTTTGGTCCAGCATGCTTAAAATGGTCAATCAGGCGCACCGTGCACTTGGAGTTTGAAGGGTCTCCATCCGCAATGGCACAAAGGACTTCAATCTCATGAAGAGCAGCTTGTGCAAACTGTTGAGCGCTCTTCTGAATCTTTAGAGCAACATATTTCTGGTTTAAAAGAGAAAACAGTTTAGACCACCCTTTCTAAGAAAACAAAATTTCCAAGGCAGCATACGATTACAAGATTTTGCCAACTCATACATAAAAACACAATTTCAGATTCCAGATCAGGTTTCTTTTCTCCTAAGGTTTAATCACCAAGATTATTATTTCATACTTCATCTGATCATATACTCGTAGTAAAATAATTAAACATCGATCGCCGATCCCGAGAAACAGGAAAGGAGAAGTGAAACGGATAATAATGCCGTACAGATCATAAAAGCATGAATTCATATCACATGAATTGACGGCGAAAGATGTGGAAATGGGAAGAAAAGATGGACGTACAGAGGTCTTAGTATCGTAAGCGAGCCAAACGGTGGAGAACTGACCCCATCCGAGCTTCCTTTGGGCGATGTAACGACCGGAGGCGAAGGGATCGCCGATCCGCACGGCATGGTAGCCTCCTTTCCTGTAAGAGTCGATTCCCTCGTCTTCCTCCTCGGAGCCTGATGACGAAGAACAAGACATCTCGGCAGAGTGATCCGATCACGCACGCCCTTGTTTTGGGGGAAAATTAACGAAAAAACGGAAACAGTGTTTATGGTTTGGTTAAAGGTTTGTGTGTATATATTGGGGGATTGGTATGCTTAATTTTCCTTTTCCCCTTGTTTGTTGTTGGTTTTTTTCTAATTCTGGCGTGTGTGTCATTTGAATAGAAACCGTGCAGCAGGTGCGCCTCTCCCCCTTCGCTCATTTCCGCATCCTATGTTATGTATAGCTTATTTGGTTTTTGTTAAAGCATGAAAGGAGAGTGGACCTATGCAGCATTTGTAGAGGTTCATTCGATCTAGTAAAATCAAATGAATCGATTCTTTCCTCCATTGAATCCAACAAAGTTTAGTTGATTCTATTGTTTTTAAACTAAGTTATAAGGTTTAGATTTTGTATTTTTCGTTTTGTTATATTATATTAATTTTGTGTATTTTTTGTTCGGATTAAAAATTGGTTGGATCTCTTCAAATCTTGATGGGTCTAGCCTTAAAATATATATGCAATATATACTTAAATTATTAAATATTTATACTTTTGGTTAATTCAGTTAATTAATCGATTTCGAACTAAATTAACTGATAAACGATTTTTTTAAAAAAAACTTTAATCGTTATCTATCGAGCATTTAATTAACTGGTCGATTAACTAAAATGAATTTTAATTCGATCGATTAATTCAGTTTTAACGTAAAAATAAACCTAGTGGGAATTATGGGATGAAGATGAGAGCGTGGGCTCTGGCAATTTGCAATTGGTTCTCGTCATTTGATTTTTTAAATTGAGTTATTTAATTTATGTATTTGTTCTATTCGAATCAAGTTAAAATTTATATTTTAAGTATATTGAATATTAAATTAGAGTGAATAAGGGTGGATAAAACTTGACTCTACTAAAAAAATAAAAAAAGAAGTCGATTATCAAATAATGAAATAGAGTAACGATCAAATTATTTGATTTTTTTTTAAGTTTGAACCAAGTTGAATTTTATAATTGATCCATCTCAACAAATTTTTTTATAAAAATATTCAAAAGATTATAAAAATACTAAAATTTTATAATATACGAATAAATGAATTAAAATTTTCAAAATATTACCAAATCCTAAAAATATAAAAATACTAAAATTTTATAAAAAATTTAAAAATATAAAATTCCTATATAAAAATATTAAAATTTAATTTTTCACAAATGATAAATTCAAAGATTTAAACAAATGAATTACTAAATCAAATTATCGTACTAAAATATGTTGTTTTTGTATTGTTTTCTTAAAGAGTTTTAAACAATACAATACATAGTCTTAATTTCATTTTTTTAGCAACCACAATTAGCCGATTGGCCAAGCTGCTCATCTTTGTTTATTCGTATTCTCGTAGGTTATGGGTTCGAGACCCACTAGAAGCACTCATCTTCCTTCCCCTAGACTCCTCCCTTCTCTTTCCCTCCACTCTAGATATGATTAAGATTAGATTTAGAATTTGTCGAAAAAATTAAAATTTTCAACAATTTAATGACACTTAAAAATTTGTTCTATTCGACTTGATTTGAAAATTTTCAAATTATCTTGTGATGATAAAATAGGATTCACTAGCTCAACTAACATAATTTTCTTAAAATTAATTCAATGGAACACTCACATCTACCCACATCGAGTGTGGTTTGTAAAATATCATATTAATAAAATTATTTTATATACCAACATAGTGATAAAAAGTCTAATATCTTTAAAATGATGTCGAGTTCAAATTTTATAGATAAAAAATAATAAGGATAGATTATTTTTACTTAGAAGTTTAATTTTAAATCTAGACGAAGTCTGATCTGAGTATCAGATAATCGAAAAATATCAAAAAGCAAAAATCATTTTATATTGTTGGCTAGCTTGGTGTTTTATAATTAAATTTGAATATGGGTATTTATCGAGCGAGTTGATTATGAGTTAAAAAGTGTTCAATTCGCGCTCGTTAAAAAATCTCGTTATTCGACTTGACTCGTTGCTCGTTAAGCTCGATAACATTTTACTCGACTCGTGCTCTTTAGAAAATCTCGTTGTTCGACTCAACTCGTTGCTCGTTAAGCTCGCCAAAAAATTTACCTTGTTTGTTTTTAAATATAGGTAAAATCTAGTGATACTATTAGAGCTTAACATAAACATAGAATTTCAGGAAAAAAAACGTGAGGTATGAGGAGATAAATAAACGAACTTGTCATGAACGATTTAAAGATGAAGTCGATATTCGAGTGCGAGCCTCTTTTTAGTTTCTCAACAATTTTCGCTGAACAACAAAGAAGAGGATGCCTTAAAAATTTTGAGTTTTAACTTTCAATGTATGAGAAGTGGAATTTGAAGACTTTTTCCTTTTTTACTTGTATAATTAAAGTAATACTAAAAGAAAAAGGAAATACTTTAATAAAAAAAGAAATATTCATTATTATAATTTAATTTTTTATTAATATAAATTAACTTTTTTTAATTTTTGGGAAATACAAAGAAATTTGAAACTAAAAATTTATGGGTAAATTACCTAGCAATTCACTTAACTTTTATAGAGTTTTTAACTAATATTTAAACTTCTTAAAACATTATTTTTAAGGTAGTCACCAAAAAATCATAAAAATATTTATAAAAAAAATAATGAGATGCTCACAAACTTATCGAGTCGAATTGAGTCTTGCTCGAGTTGACTCGCTAAGATATCGAGTCAAGCTCGATTTCGAATCGAGTCAATTCGAGTCAAACGTTAACTAAATTTTGACAAAGTCCAACTTGAATTATTTGCGAGTTGCTCAACTCAATAAGCTCCTCTAAATTTGAGAATCAGATAATTCGAAAATATTAAAAAGTAAAAACCTTTTATGTTGCTGGCTTGCTCGGTGTTTATAATTAAATTTATTTATCTATTTGTTAAATAAACAAGTATTCAATCAAATCAACTGAAAATATATTAAAAGAATTATTCAAGCCCTGGTAATGGACGACGGAGAGCTGGTCTTGTTAGGTGGTAAACAAGCAAAACATTCAGCGAACTGTTTGTGAGTCATTTGGCGAGAAGTTCGTTTAATTAAATGAACGAATATGAACAAAATTTTTTGTTCGTTTAATTAAATGAACGAACACGAACAAATAGGTCGTTCGTTCATTTATATTCGTGAACATCCGATAATCCGTTCATTTATGTTCGTTCCTTCAAGTTCGTTTAAATTTATTCACACATATTCATTTATATTTATTATTTTTCATAACAAAAGTATTATATTAAAAAATCAAATTTATTCACACATTTCATTCGTTTATGTTCATTTAAATTTATTCACATATGTTCTTTTATGTTCCTTCGCTTGTGTTCGTTTACGTTCGTTTATCATTTTAACGAACGAACATGAACGAACACAACAAGCTCCATTATTTAACAAGCGAACACGAACAAGAAATTATGTTCGTTTAATTGTTTGTGTTCTTTCATGTATTCGGTTAAAATTAAACGAACAAACATGAATATACCCGCATTCGTGTTCGTCGATTCGTTTACGGCCCTAGGTCTAGTAGGTAGAGTGATGTTTGTCTTAGGTTTGGAGGAGGACGTAGTTTCATCTGCCGCCCAATGCTTCATCGTCAATTGCACGATTGCTTCTTTTTTTTTAACTCATTCTTATATCTGTCAACGTAAATAAAATAGATAAATATGTAGCGATGGATTCAAAATATTTTTGAAGATAAACATATATGTATATATTTATATGTGGATATAAAAATCTCACGATGAATACAATAAAACAGATAATTAGAATAAAAAATTTAGATTTTATAGCGCATACAATCAATAAAAGAGATAACTAACATAAAAAAGTCAGAGAGTGAAAGTTTTTGAGTACTAGTGGAGTTATAATTTTTATAAATATTAAAAATTTAAATTAAGACAATGATAAAACTATATATCAACTCTTTAAAAAATATTTAGTTTATCGTTTTCCCTCAAATTTAGAAAATTTTAAATGGTCTGTACAATAAATAATGTTGAATTTTGTCATTTAAAATATTTTTTACTGATTATTATATCATGAACAGTTATTTGACACATTGTTAATAGAAAGAATATATTTTCATAAAGCAGCGGTAGAATCAATAATAAATGTTTTCCTTGTAAATTTTAATACATTTATATCATTTCCCTAGTCTCGAGTATTAAATTTAGTTTAAGTGTAAAGTGAAGTATATCTAAAATATAAATTATATTCACATGGTTATTTTTTGACATGACAAATCATATTATTTATGCAAAAAATATATACGAATTTAAATTTTGATTACATGTTTTCAATATATATTCAATATCAAATAAAAATGTATTTAATGCCTAAACTAACCACTAGATTAACAAAAAGGACTTAATTTAATATCCAAAATATTTTAACATTTACTGTATCAATTTAAAATTCGATCATAAGTTAGCAAACAAATTTAGTTGGTTGGTCAAGCTGCTTATCTTTATTCTTTTATATTTACTTAGGTCATGAGTTCTATACCCACTACTAAGAGCACATTTTCTTTTCTAGAGTCCTCTTCCCCTCATCTCTAGGTAGAACTAAGATTAGATTATGATTTTTCAAAAATAATTTGATCATAAGTTGAGAACATGCTAGTTTCTGTTAAGTGACATTAAAAATGGGTGACGTGGTTGTTTAAGAAAAATTTATATAATTACACATTTGTCTGTTAATTACAACTTATATCAATTTAATTCTAATTTTAATTTAGTTAAATAAGTTAACTACTCAATTAGGTGCCAACATGTGTTACAACCTTATTGGAGGAATATAATTACGCAAAGAACAATTTTGCCTTAGCTGGGAATTGAACCCAGGTTCCCCTAGGTGTAAGTGGTGTGAGTTTGCCACTGAACCAAGTGGTCATTTGTGACATAAAGTACAAAACACAATATATGTTTTAGTTTGTTGTTAATGCAAGGAAAAGGAAATAAATATGGATTAAAGAGACTTGAACATGACATACTTGAGACGCATAAAAAATATTTAAATCACTATAGAAATATAAAATTTAAAAATATTTAAACCGTTGTAGAAATATTTAAACCACCTAATTGGAGGAGAAAAATAAAATTATTAAATAAAAATAAATAATTAAATTCCTCCAATAAAGTGATGACACGTGTTGGCACTTAATTGTGTGATTAATTTATTTAATTAAATTAAAATTAAGATCAAATTGATATAATATGTAACTAACAGAGATCAAAATGTGTATTTATATAAATTTCCCTTTAACAACTACATTCACCCATTTAACGGCACTTAATTTTGAGTGACCAAACGTTTACGGCTCGAAAACATAAGTAACCTTATTGGTTGAATTTGAAAATCGATGACCAAAACTATACTGGAAAAAACGTAAGTGACCAATATAGTAGTTAACCCTTTATAAAATGCATCGGAATATACTCAGCATTGGAGGCAGAACCATGACTAGGGTTGCGCAAGGAAACTAGGGTCGACTCATGTACTAGTTGAGTCAGATAATAGGGAAGTAATTAAGATGACTGAAGACTCTCGTTCATGCATCATATTTGGAGCTTATTAGGACAAGAAGTTAGACACATTCCTCCCTAAAAGAATATACTTACGAATGTATTGACGAAGATAGCGTGACAACATTCGTTGTTTATTCAACACGTAAGCAAGTATTTAACCACAATAATTAAGGGTGTGCATTCGGTTAATTCGGTCGGTGGCCATACCGAATTAACCGAAATTTTTAGAACTTTAACCGTGAACCAAACCGAATTAGCCTTAACCGAATTAACCGAATCGAAATTATTTCGGTTAATTCGGTCAGTTTTCGAATTAACCTAAATTTGTTATAAAATTTTGGGTAAATTACACAATTGATCACTAAATTATGGTAAAATGACCTTTTTAGTCACTGAACTTTCAGTTTATACTAATTTGATAAAAGTTTAATGAACATTTTATAATATATCAAAAAATTTAATGATCATTTTATAATTTTTAAATGTTCAATGACCAAAAATAAATATATGTAATATATATAATATTTAATATATAATAATTTACCATAATTCGGTTAATCAATTGATTTCAAACCTAATTAACCGATAACCGAATTTTCCAAAAAAAATAACCGTTAACCGAACCTACCTAAAATTAACCTAAAAAATTTAGTTCGGTCGATTAATTCAGTTAAAACTGAATAATGCACACCCCTAACAATAATTATGTGAGCCCTAGAAAATTGAAATTAAATATTCTCATAACCAGTAATTACTTTATATGGGTGCGCGCGTGTCAATCCATTGTAAGAAAAACAATTACTACTTTATATAATTAATTTATAATTAATATTTAATACAATGATAAACAAATTTTAATTTTTACAAGCGCTTTATTTTTAAGATTTAATAGTTTAGTTTAGGGTGCAAGGTTTAGGGGTTTAGTTGTAGGGGTTTAGAATTTAGGGTTTAATACTAGAATTTAGTGTTTAGATGTTAGGGTTTAGTTTTTAAGGTAACACAGTGATGATTTAGATTTTAACCTATAAATCCTAAATTATAACCCTAAACCTTAAATTTTAACTCTATCCATAAATTCTAAACCCCTATACCCAAATCCCTAAACAGTACACTCTAAACTCTAAAACTAAGACGCAAGTTTTCACTGCCATTGTATGAAATAATTACCCATTTATTTATGGGTAATTATTCCATGCACAAGCACTTGTGGAAACAAACCACAAGAGCCTTAATTTTAGAGTTTATGAACTTTATTTAGGGTTTAAGGTTTATGGGTTTAAGTGTAGTAGTTTTGGGTTTAGAGGCTATTGATAGAATTTTAGGTTTAGAGTTAAAATTTAGGGTTTATAGGTTAAAACATAAATCTCTAACCATATTACCATAAATCCTAAACCCTACATTTTAACCATGAACCCTAAATTCTAAACCCATAAACTTTAAACCCTAAATCTTAAAATTAAGACACTTATTGAAACAAACAAAAAATCACCTCTTGTATATGAGATAATAATACTTAATTTATTACTTTTTATAAATAAATTAAAATTAGAAAAAATAAATTTACTCATTCATTATTTAACAAACTCTAACTTAATTTAAACCACACAAAAGTAGTTTAACCTACTCTTACATGAACAATTACATTAACTTATAAAGTTAAAAATTGTACTCTCTTTGAATTTAAGAAAAGATCCTGGTGAGCAATGAGTGATTGTGCTCCTCTAATATGTAAGATTGCGGTGTTGGCAAGTTAGAGTCTTATCATATGCCGACAGGCTCCAATTAATTCAATACGTTATTTATAGCATTCAGAATGAATGGCGTTGTGAATTGGTCTTGTTTGGGGTGGTGATTAGTAAGATCAATCAGTTTTGTTCCCGTTTCTTGGAAAGATGAAGATATGCCTATTAAGGGGACAAGAGTCAGCTGGCATGCTGTATGCTCACCTAAACCTGAAGAAGGCTTGGGCTAAAGGATCTTAGATGTTAGAATCAGACTTGTCTTCTTCATTTGAAGAAAAGGATGATCATACTCACATGTTTTGAACATGTGCGAGATAAGCGATCATACAGGTTCAAAAAATAGACCCCAAATGAATTGAATTGAATGCTTATAGAAGGAAAATAAAAGATTACGGTTTAATAAATTATAATAAAAAATAATTGAGGGGCCCATAATATATTTTTTTACTAAAGATAAAAATATATATTTAAAAAAAATCTTATATATATTTGAAATTATAAGTTAAAAAATCTTGTTTTAATAAACTGCACGACTCGTAAACCTTTGAACCGCCCCTGATCATACTTAAGAATGAGTATGAATTCATTTATATGTCATCAAGGATGGCTCTTTTTGGAATATGTCTTGCACACAAAGTTGCAGCTGGATCTGGAAGAAACTTTTGCAGCTCAGGCTCAGTTTCAGGGCTGTTGGGACCTTCTCTAGCTACCACAGCAACGATTTGGAGAGAGGTGAGGGAAAAGAAGGCAAAAGTCTTTTGGGAGAGGCTGGTTTGGCATTCTGAACATATTCCTAAACACTAAGTTATTACTTGGATGGCTTTTTTGAATAGGTTACCAACCAAAGATAGGCTGCTTTCCTTTGGCTTGAATGTTGATGGTGTCTGTGTGCTATGTCACAGGGAATTGGAGTCTCGGGATCATCTCTTCTTTGCGTGTGACTGCACAAAACAGTTTTGGATGAGCATCTTGAGTTTATGTCGAGTGCAAAGGGATGTAATGTGTTGGGAGCAGGAGCTTATATGACATGATATAGATGTAATGGGAGGTCTTTGAGTTCTTTGGTGTTTAAACTTGTCTGGAACTGTTTTATATACATATGGTATGGAGGGAGAGGAATTGTAAGTTGTTTAAAGGAGTCAATAACACGATTTTAGAGGTTGTGCATATGGTGAAAAAGATTGTTTTAAACTGAGAGGAAAGCAGCTCAGGAATGCAGGGGTCTGCAAGCAGGGCTATTTGTATAGAATGGGCACTGGATAATTAATTTGTATAGGAAGAGAGGGTATAGTTGTGAGGTGGTTATGACTTGGGATGATGTATATACTTGTGCAGGGTTTGTTTTTGAAATGAAAGAACGCATTCATCTGGAAAAAGATTCTGGTGAAAAAAATATTTTTTTTCTCTTGAAAGATTTAGGCTGGATCAACTTTATCCGTAAAATATGCATGGGTTTTATGAAGGATTAGATACTATCATTGCCATTGCAACTTACAATTTGCAGGAAACGAGACAGAAAGATGTACACAAGCACAACTCATTAAAATGGTATGAAATACACCAATTTCAGGAGGAATTCAATGGTAAACACACACGTCAAATTTTATTTCTTTCTCCTCAATCATCGTTACTAACAGTCGTTAATATGGCCAAACCCTCTACTACCTCAAGAAGAGAGAAAGAAATCAGGCCTTGGAATCAGACGCAAATATCTCCATGAGAGAAGACCAGGTTCCAGAGATCCCCATAACCACACCTAAAACCACAATGACCGCATCCAAAAGCAATCCATCCCACCCCAACTCACCCTTGAACACCATCAAATGAAAGAGAGCTGGCAACACAAACCCCAGAGTACAGCACACACTACTACCCACCAGGGACAAGAAATCTGCAAAATTGGGGACCAGAAGAGCCACCAAGCTCACTCCCAGAACCGCCGCCCACCTCAGCCACAAGCAGTATCTAGAACCACACAGCCCCCTCTCCACCACCTCGTAAACCGGGTTCATCATCAATGGGAACGTGATGAACAGGTTGATACACAGACCCAACTGCACCAGAGTGCTTATCAATCCAGCTCCCAGGTTGGTGGTGATTATATCTTTGGTCCCTTCACCGAACGCCATGTATCCCAACAATCCAAATGTACCGTACAGCAATGCAATGAATGCCATGCAAAGGGCCAACACTTTCCCGAACTTGTCTTTGTATTTAGCCTCTAATTCCAACGGCAGTATCATTCCCACTCCTTCAAAAGAGTAAACAGCCACGCCCAGGCCATAAAAGAATACAAAGAAACCACCAAAAGCCTTCAACTCGGGTCTGTTGTTCAAGAAAACAAACACATCCTCCACCATCACCACCCCCACCGCCGCAAGATCCACCACATCGGCAAAGATACTCAAAGGAGCCAAATGGGTCAACGTTGCAATCGAATTCAAGCCTAACTGGAACGGAAAACAAGCCCACAGATACAGAGTCTTGGGACTGAGCCCGAGAATACGTGCCTGATTGTTATCATCACCGCCATCGGCATTGAAAACATAGGCTAAAGTGTTGGCAATGAAAATGAGATAGCTAACACAAAACCCAGCCTGGGCAAGAACTATCATGACATCAACCGCAAAGCGACCGAGGGGACCACAAACCTCGAAGCCGAGATCGCCGAACGAGTTGATCTTGTAGAAGCCATGGAGGGACTCCAGCTTGCGGCGAGTGTAAACCAGAAGCATCATGCAGTGATAGGCTAAGATAGCGACGGAGAAGAGCATAACGGAGCCCATGAGCCATCCTGTTTTCTTGAAGGTGTACGGAAGGCCGAGGACGCCTGCTCCGACTATAGCTATGAAGACGTTTGCAAAGGTCTTGGACTGAGAAGAGAGGCGGCGTGGTTGGCCCAACAGAGGGGTGTCTTCTCTCGGGAGCGATGGCACTTTCAGCACATGAGACGATGAGCTCGCTTCCTTATCAAACCCCATATCTGGAAAAACAAACGACTGCAAATTGATGGGTTTTCCGAGATATCTGAATTGGAACTGTTACTGTAACTCTTACAATCTGTATTCTTCAGAGAAAGAACACAAATCGTCAAATAAAAAGGTGGTGGAGGGGGGACTGTTGAAGATGAAGATTTTTTTTTTTTTGGTTTCTTTTGTCGTTTTCATGAAGAGATGAAATGAAGAGAAGGTTATGATATTTGTTGTGGATTCTCACTGTAATTTGAAATGAGATGGTATGAGTATAGCCGTATAAGCTAATCTAACTATCTAAAAAATCTTCAACAGTTGAAGGTGTTCAGACAAGTTGCAGTTAAACACGCAAAGCATATTGATAATGATAAGGTGAGGTAGCTACTAGCTAGAATTGGGTGACCATTTTCAGTTTGCCGCGTAAGCCTCAAGTATTGGCTTCTACGGATGACCTCTTTGAGGGGCATTTGATTGATACAATTTTCTCTTTATTTGCGGACATAAATGCCCCCTTCCAAATCAAACTCAACTACCAAATAGTCCTCGTACTATGTATAAATTAGGGGTTTTGGCCCCAATAATTTTTCTAAATTTTGAAATTTCAAACTCGGACCTAAATAATTCAGTATGACTAAATTACAGAGACTCAAAAGAAATCAAATCAGAAAACATGATTTAAATCTATAATTTTTACATAATACATAGATTAACAGTAAATTTTAACTAAACGTATTTTAAAACTATTGCGTGGTTGGAGATTGATATTTTGGACTTTGAAAATATAGGGATTAAAAACGATCAAATTAGAATATATGACAACATACATGTTGTCCCCAATACTAGAAAGCACTAGAAAGAAACAAAACTAGAAAGCGGAAGCAATTTTTTTTATATATATACATATTGTTTTGGTTTTTCCTGTGTCTGTGTGGGGACAAATTTTAAATTCCATATATGAATTTTATTAATAATAATAATAATAATAATAATAATGTATTTCTTCCTCCTGCAACACTCTTCGCTCCTTCCTTATCTATAGACAGAGATGGACAAGGGGTTTTTTATACGAAAAAAATAATTTATTTTTTAAAATTTTATAAATCCACCTCTAAAATTTTATAAATTTAAATATTATTAGCGTCCGTCCTTGTCTATAAAAATATTAATAACCGGACTTGAAGAACAAAAGAGGCCACAATACACTTCTCATATGTGCACTTATGATGACGTTACCACGTCAGTAAGTTATCATTCTATCCGTAAATTATCAAATGTGAAAATTCTTTATGTAATAATTTTTTTAAAAGAAATCATTTAAAGATATATTAACTTATTATGTATTAACTAAAAAGAGGGTATAACACGAAAACTTCTTAGGAGGTCACCAAATTTAGTACTTTCACCCAAAGACACTTAACTATGGAGATATGATGAGATTTAGTGTATTAATACTGGAATGATCGCACCCATTAATATACATTTTATTTTTAAATTTATTTTTATAATTTCATGTATATAATCATTGAATTGATTTTTTAAATTTAATTAATAATTTTAATATTTATTAAAAATTTAATAAAATTATCATATTAAAAATTAAAATTTTTAATAAATATTAAAATTATTAATTAATTCAAAAAATCAATCCATTAATTATATACATGAAATTATAAAAATAAATATGAAAATAAAAAATATATTAAATTTAGTTTCAAAATATAAAAATCTTAAAATTATTTTTATTTTAAATTATGCACTAACTATAATTTAAAATATATAAAAATGTTGTTAACTTTAATTTAATTATTAAATTTATTTAATTGAGTTATATATTTTTATACATCATAAGTGTGTCATGCTCGAGTCCCTTAAAACCATATTTACTTCATTTTTCTGGCATTAACAATAAGCTAACACATATATTAAAATTCGTACTTCTTATCACAAAATTGTGCTTGGCACAGTGGTAAACACATGCTACTTGCACTAAGGGTATCTTGGTTTGAATCCACCCAAGGCCAATTTCTTTGCTTTTATTCTTTTCTCTTCAATCAGGTGACACGTGTTATCACCTGATTGAATGATGAAAATAAATTTATTAAATTAAATAAAAATAGATGAAGTCCTCTAATAAGGTGACGACACGTGTCACCATCTAATTAAATAATTAATTAATTTTTTAAAATTAATATCAAATTTATAGATTATGCAAATAACGGAGACCAACTGCGTAATTATACCAGTTTTATTTAATAGTCACTTTTAACGGTTGGTGGCATAATTGGAACCACTTAAATAGTTATGTGGTATAATTGCCATAATTAAATGTATAATGACCAAATTTATTTAATTGGATTAAATTTTTTATGCATCATAAGTGTATCATGCTCGAGTCCCTTAAAACCACATTTACTTCATTTTTCTTGACATTAACAACACGTTAACACATATGTTAAAATTTGTACTTCTTATCACAAAACTATGCTTGGCCCAGTAGCAAACACATGCTACTTGCACTAAGGGTATCCTAGTTTGAATCCGCCCAGGGACAATTTCTTTGCTTTCATTTTTCTTTCTTCAATTAGGTGACACATGTCATCAACTGATCGGAGGAGGAAAATAAATTTATCAAATTAAATAAAAATAGCTAAAGTCCTTCAATAAGGTGGTGACACGTGTTACTATCTAATTGAATAATTAATTTATTTATTTTAATTAAAATTCAGATCGAATTGATAGATTGTGTAAATAACGGAGACCAAATGCATAATTATACTAGTTTTATTTAACAACCACGTCAGTTTTTCCGTTATATTTTAACGATTAGTAGCTTAATTGGAACTATTTAAATAGTTACGTGGCATAATTGCCAAAATTAAACTATAGTGATTAAATTGACGTCAACTTTATAATTAATTGGTCATTTGTGTAGTTTACCTTTTTTATTTTCACATAATTTTCCTAAAAAGGCCGATGATCTAACCCGCTGTTTACTTATTTTTCTGACGCTTCTCGAATCTCGCCACTCCAGTCTCCGGCAGCCTTAATAATAGCCATGGGGCTTCAACTATTTGGGTTTAAGGCTAAAATTAGGCCCATGTTGATAATGATATGGCCCAGTAATGAAATATTAGCGATCTCAATCTCAGAATTTATAATATTTACCAACTCCGAAGTCAACCAACTTATCGTTCATGTGTCTAATAGTAGTAAATAAATTTTTACAATGAAAACATAACATAACATTGCAGTACTACCTCAAACGTGCTCATACTTGAGCTTAATTGCTCACTGAAAAAATCCCAGAATCCAACATCAAATCTCTTGAGGTTGCCCCAGGCAACTTATTACCAGTTTCAGACTGCAACTCAAAAACAGGAAGAAAAAAAATTGTATCCCAGGATTGAAGAGCTCATCAACTATTCCTATCTGGAGGGAGGGACCAGTTGTTATTCAGAAAACAATGGCTCTCCAATTTGTTTGAACTCCATTGCTTTCTTCTTCTTTTGTACAAGATACACAATTCTTCATCACTCACTCATGCGTTGTTCAACACCCCCTTGAGGAGATCCAGCCCTTCCGCTGATATACTCCTCCTCTTATGCGATCTCGGGATTTCAATCTTTGGAGGCGGATCCGGAGAGAAGCAGACCACGACGACGGTCAGATTATCGCACGTGTTGCGTTGCAGTGCCTCCTTCACTAGTGCTCTCGAGCACCTCTCCGGATCGTTGTGCTGCATTAGCTCCTTCCGCACCATCGTCACCGCACATTGGCTACTCATCACATCCCAAAGTCCATCACACCCCATTATCAGGAACTCATCCTCTTCCGTCAGCTGTATTTCTTCCAATTCCGGCTCACAGCTTAAGGGACTCTTCGAACCTTTAGCTCCCTTGATGTGCCAGTCTCCGAGAGCGCGTGCTACCGAAAGCTGGCCGTTCAGGTATCCATCGTATATCACACCACCTAGTTTCTCAATTCTTAACCTTTCCGAGGTACAGTTGGGCTTGTGGTCTTTAGACAGCTCAATCGCCCTTCCTCGTTTCCCCAATACAGCTCGGGAATCCCCGGCATTAGCGACGATCATGGTCCTGACACAGAAACAACAATCACAGGTAAAATATGTCCATATCAATGTCTAACCGAACAATGCACGCACCAAGATCGTTAAAACAAAACAAACATTAGCATTTGGTTTCTTACCTATCCAAAATGAGAGCAGTCAAAGCCGTGGTGCCAGAGGACTTATCAAGAGTTTTAGCATCTGCAAGTGCATGATCTGCTTTCACATATGCACTCTTAACCGCCTTTTTCGTGCCGGTCACAAAGTTCTTGTCTTCGACGATGAAGTTGAGAATGTTCTTTCGGGTAAAGGATGCTGCATCGAGACCACCATGCCCATCAAATACCTATAGGAAACCAAAAAAAAAAAAAACCCTCAGTTCTACATTAAGAGATATGGTCTAATACCAGATCAATTCTACAATTATGCAAATGCTTTAATGAAACGATCGTACTGAGGTGACTAATTGACTATTACATACGAAATTCATTTGGTTGAATAGATTCCATTCACCTAGTGTGCACTCAAATTACAAAAACAGTGTCCTGAATTCAAGTATTCTAACCTAACAGAAGTTACACACCCCATAGAATGCTCCCAGGTAAGGAAAGTCTGCAGGCGAGCCAAGATGTAGGAAGAGATTATCGATACACATATACTCATCCTCCATATACTGTTTTGGTCCCTTCTCAGAACAGCTTCCCGAACGAAATACAGGTAGAAATGCAGAGTCCTCTCTCGGTGGCGGTGACTTCAAGCCTCCGGCACCCATGACTGATTCCTACACCAAACCAATAAGAGAAAATATCATCACATGAAAACAAAAGCATTGATTTTGAAGAAGTAAGGGCAAAAAAGACTAACCCTTTCGATTAACCAAGCAGAGCTTGTGCAATGGCGCATGGCCGGGAGGCTTCTCGGAGGTTTGGCAGCGCTGGTTTGGCTCATATTCCCCAATGTGTCTTGGTTTTCATCCTTCACTGAATTGAAAAAACTTCCCCCTTCCAGTTTTGTTGCAGGCGATACATCCGTCGCTGTAGCCATTGATCTCTGTCTCTCTCCACAACCCACCAAAGAAAACAAACAAAAAAGAACACTAACCCATCATTTCAAAGCACAAAAGAGCCCATGTTTTGCATGAATCAACTGCCAAAACAGGTGAAGCGCTTGATCCGAGGATTCCAAGTAAGATTCAATCCACACAAGATGTATGGTATCAGAAAAGCCACGAATTGGGAAAAAAAAAGTTTTACTGGTTGGTGTGAGGAAATAAAAGCAGCCCCATTTGCCAGGTTGTGTACACCCTATCAAAAAGTATGATCAAATGTAAAAGAGAGAGAAAATGGTATTAAAAGAGGAAGAAGGAAGAAAAAGCATGGCAGTAGGAAGAGGGGAAGGGAGGACCGGTTAGAGAGAGAAGAAGCACCATGTCTGTTATATATATTTATGGGATTCCAAGTTTTGCGCACGGTATTATAGGCAGAGCTTGAAAGGGGATTGGGCCTTGGACACGTGTCTCATTTCCTCATCGTTTACCTTTCCCTTGGTTTGGATTTCTTCACTTTGATCATCATCAATCTCTCACCTCGTGCTTTTTAGTTTTTCTTCGCTACTTGTGATTGAGTCATCCAATCAAAACCAACCATGTTGAAATTTAAAGCAGCCAATCCTAATTACAAAGGCATTAGGATAATCCTAAATAGACATGGAGGGGTTGTTTTATAACTTTTTATAGCAAAAGAATGTCTAAACCATAAATAAGTGCCATATATGTCTTTTATTTTTTTAACTGAAATAGTTGCTTAAAGTTTTGTTTTGGTTGAAATAAGTGTCTAGAGTATTTTTTGGCTGAAATAAGTGCTTAAAATTTTATTTTTGGCTTATTTTAAAGTTAATTGAGGCACCTACTTAGGCACCTACTTCAACAAAAATAAAACTTTAAGCACCTATTTCATTCAAAAAATACTTTAGGCACCTATTTCATTCAAAAAATACTTTAGGCACCTATTTTAGCTAAAAATGAACTTTTAGGCACATATTTCAGCTAAAAAAATATTTTAAGCGCCTATTATAAAAATAGACATAGTTTGAGCACTTATTTTGTAGTTAAGCCTAAAAGAATCTAACAAAAAAGTTTTCTAATTAGAGGACTATTTACATATTTTACTCTTTTTTATAAATTAATGTTATTTACATGAGAGGAGATTAGCTCCCATTTTGCCTTTTGCTGTTGGAGCGAAGCTAGAAAAAGGGTTTACAGTGAATTATAATTTCTTTAAGTTGAATTGTCATTTTATCTTTGTATTAGCTTTTGATTTTATAATTTTAAGTTTAAGAGTGTTCGAAACCTTAAAATTTCTTTGGGATCATCTAAGCTTATGAATTCTTTTCACCCAATAGAATAAATTAATTTATTTAAGTTTTTAAATAGGGGAGGATCTTGGTACGATAGTTTAAGAGACTTAATTAAAATTTTGGGAGTCTAGTTAAAATTTTTGAAAATTTTAAAGATTTAATGAGAATTTTTTTAAAAAAATTGAAGGTCTAATTAAATATTTTTAAAAAATGAATCTCAATAAAAAATTTAACAATTTAAAGAACTTAATTAAAATATTTAAAAAATTAAGACTTCATAAAATTTTTAACAAATTTGAAAGACCTAATTAAAATTTCTAAAATACTTAAAGAGTATAAATTTAGTTTTCCCAAACCTTGGGGCGCCAAGGCTCCCGAGGCTCTATAAGTGATCCATCTCTATTTTTAAACTGAAAATTTGGCGAGTCTTAACAATTTTTTTGAGAAATTTATTATCATGTGGCATAATGTTGGTGTCACTCGACATTTATAGTTTTTTAAAGAAAAAATTAAAAAATATCAAAATTAAAAAAATAAATTTTTATAAATGTCGCGTGAAAATACCATGACATGACATTTGATACTAAGTGATTCAAAAAATCAAGGTTGTACTTTTAAGAGACTGACGAAGGCAAGACCCTCTAAAATTTATAATTTAAATAAAATAAGTTAAAATAATGATAAAATTGTATTTTCTTTAAAAACATATAATTTATATTATTGACTCCTTCTAAATTTAAATATTTTTATGGCCTCTTACCCTCAATAAATAATGTTGAGTTCTGCTACTATAAAAAAATTGTTATATTTAATGGACAAAATGGTGAATTGATAAAAACTTGAAGTACAATATTTAATTGAGTGTAAAAAATTAGAAAATTAATTATTTTTTTAAGTTAAAGGCTTTTGACACGTTAAACCATAATTCTATACTTTTAAAAATATTAAATTAAAAATTTATTATTTTAAACATATTAGGTGATTTCAGTAAAAAAAATCTACAACGAGCGGTCGAACACCGTTAAACACTACTAACACTAAAAATTATTAAATTAATTAATAAAGATTAAAAATATCAATAACTCAACATATAATTATACATTATTTAAAATAAAATCTCAATTAAACTATTTTCATATATATTATTTTTTTATTTTTTAAAATAATTGGATCAAACACAACCATAGTCAATCCCTAAATTAAAAAACCTAAATCTTTTTCACCCAAATTAGAACCATAATTTCCAAATTAAAACCCGAATTCCTAAATTAAAACCTAAATAATTGATTCTAATTTGGGAATTAGAGTTATCATTTGAAAAAAAAAAGTCGACTGGTGACAAGAGAAAATATTCCCCCCAAGGTAGAAAATCGAGATGGGTATTATTCATGGTGAATTATCATTTAACAATTGATAAAATGATAAAGTCAATCCAGGCCTAGGATTCTTCTATTATTGTTATGGAGAGGCCACATGATCTCAGGTTTTTGCTTTTATTTTCCCATCATTTACATGGTTGTTGACTGGCAGGTACGATGGAATGTGGAAACAGAGATGGCGAACTGGGTTTTTTAATTTAGGATTCTAATTTGGGGAAAAATAATTTAGGGTTTTTTAATTTAGGGATTGACTATGGTTGATATTTGATTTAATTATTTAAAAGAATTAAAAATATAATATATATGAAAAATAATTTAATTGAAATTTTATTTTAAATAATTTATAATTATATATTGAGTCTTTGATATTTTAATTTTTATTAATTAATTTAACGGTATTCTGTAATATTCAATATTAGTGAACGATGTTCAACACACGTGGTATACTCATCCTTTCAGTAAATAAATAAATATCGTTATCCCTAAAAGTTTCAGAGTTTAAGAAGCTAATATGTACTCTATGTATTTTCAAAGTAATAAAATTAATAAATATATACTATTAATTATTTACACCAGCGTATTCTAGAAAGATATTATTTTGAGGGGTTAACTTAAAATATAATTTTATCATTACACGAGGACAGTAGCCAGGCTAAAAAGGGAGTTGAAAGTTATTTTTTTTTTGACAATCTTATTGGGCTGGGTTGCTATGGAAAGTTGTATGGATTACTTATTTTAGGTTTTTCTGGGCCTTTTGTAAGAGTTGATATACATAAATGCAAATTGAACGAGCAATCAACATTCCTTTGAGATTTAGAGGTGAGAAAAGAATAATAATCCACTCCAGTCCTTTCAGTATTATATCACCATCAAAAGAAAAGAAAAAGAAATATTGAGGCAGGAGCGCATCTATTCTCCACAACTACAATTTTTTTTTTAACAAAAAACCGATATTCATTAAAAAAGAATACAAAGACAAACAGAGAAATATATGAGAAAAATCACAACAATAAAAATCAAGCAAACATCAGAAGGGCAGGAGAAACGCAAAAACAAAACACATAATTAACACAAAGAAACAACCATAAGCATAAAAGAAAACAGTAAAAAGAAGCCAACATCTCACACCCAAACATGAGGGGAGAGACAAGAACGGAGAGGAAAAGGAAAAACACCAAGTTAGTTGCTGATCTTGAAAACTGCGTATCCGTTTTTGACAACGTAGGAAAATAAAGACAGAGAATAAGTAATGCACCAAGAAAACCACCGTTGTCTACGTTTCAAAATCTGAGGATGGCGAAGATGGAAGGCGAGCAAAATAAGAGAACGATGGTTAAGTCATCCTTTAAAGGAGGATGAGGACGAGACCACCGACAAAGGAATCCTACAGCTTCTAAGGCAAGGGGCCCTAACCTGCCCTCATTTGAGAACCTAGACTTTCCCTTACCGTCGAAGACTCGACTAGAGCCCTGGACACCGAAGGAGAAAATTCCACAGTTAAATGACTATTAGATGATCGAAAAAAGAATGTAAAAAAAGTCTAAAAAACAACAAAAAAAGAAAAGAAAAGAGAAGAGAAAAAGATTCAAGACTACTCAATTAAAAGGAAAAGTTTATTGGCAAAGAACAAATGATATACTTTCACCAAAATGGAAAAAGCAATTGAGAATTAAGTTGGAAGCTCAAGGAACAGCATCTACCCCCTTTACCCTATTGTGAATTTAAAAAACTCGATTCAAGACTACTCAATTAAAAGGAAAAGATTGTGATTTAACATATTGGACAATGCATTCAAGACCTTTTATTTCCATTATTCTCCAAGTCGTCCCATAGTTTATCACATGCAAAAATCCATTTTATTAAGGATTATCATCCACACTGACATTGGAAACAAAGTTTTCACAAGCGAGTTTATTTAGTGGTTTAGGGTTTTAGTTTTTATTTCATGCACAAGCGCTTGTGAAAACTTTGTTTGCACAAGTATTTGTAGAAACTTTGTTTACACAAGCACCTTAATTTTAGGGTATAAAGACTTCGTTTAGGGTTTAGGGTTTAAGGGTTTAAGTGTAATAGTTTTAAATTTAAGGGTTGTTGATAGAACTTTAAGTTTAGGGTTAAAATTTAGGGTTGATGTATTAAAACCTAAATCCCTAACCATATTATCCTAAATCATAAATTCTAACCATTAACCCTAAATTATAAACCTATAAACTAAAACTCATAAACTCTAAACCCTAAAAATTAAGGCGCTTGTAGAAACAAAAAAAATTCGCCACTTGTGTATGGGATAATAATTCTTTACATAATTCATTATATTGATTCGATATGTTTAAATGAAATATCTTGTGTTATGTTTTTATTGTTTATCGTGTACAATATTATAAAATATAATTCATTACGTAAAATTTGTCATGTTCATTTATGTTGTAGTTGTTTTCATTTTTTAGTCTTATGATTGAATACATGTCAAATCTCATTTTCTTAAGAAAGAATCTGAGTTCTCTCTTTGGGAGAATAATTTGCATTATCATTGTATTCAATTCTTGTTTTTTGAAAGGTGTGAACTTTTAAGGATTAATTTTTGGGTCAAAAACAAACAATCCGATGGCAATGACATTAGTCTCGTTAAAAAACCTCCTTAGGCTTAAGTAGAGGAAAAAGAGTACTCAATCCTATTTGCCTTGTTGGTATATATTATTGATTTGAGGAATGGACGTGTTGTATGTAATTTTTTTAATAGTCTTAAGGTGACTATACAAAGCAATTTGAACTCAAATCTCCTAAAATAAATAGCATCCGCTACCACTTATTGAGTTCACATACTGTACTTAAACTAAATAATAAGCCCTCGTTTTTCTTTAATTTGTTCAGTGATATAACCATATACTTCCACGAGCTTTGCTACAGCAATGCAATTGGAATACTGATTTAAGGCACGCCTAGTTTTTTTAGGTAAACGCAGCCATCATCAGCTGCTTATTTACTGACCAGGGCCACATTGAAATGCCTTCCATACATTATATATTACATTCATTCAACGTGGGGTATAAAGAGTCAACCTTAACCCTCCAAACCACCAACAATGGAAGAAAACAAAGCATTCAGATTATATCAACTAACAATGGGATAAAAACGCTTTAATTTCCCGAATAAGGTCAATAATTTAAATTCTAACTATATAAATAAAATAAATTAGATTGATCTCATAATAAATATTTATAATATTTAATTCGGATTAATCGATGCAGATGAAACATTAAAGCAGTGCTTGGAGAGTTGAGTCCCGCAGCAAGTAATGTGAAAGCATGGAATTGCAGACGCATTGATGATGTAAGGAATGAGGCAGCATTAGCAAAATGAGTTGGAATTGGTCATGGGGTCGGGGCACTTACAAATGGAGTGGGGTCACTTTGCCGTACCAAGTTGAGTCTGAATGGAAGGCGTAGTGTTGACTTGGCGTGGGTTGAGTTGGGATCTGGTTTTATGGTTCGGGCATTATTATGGTGCATATAACATCATTATATATACATGGGTGAAAACACACAGGACTGGACCACCACTAAGGGGACACTCATTACCCATTCCTAATGTCAACCTGAAAAAGCCCTCTCCACCGGATCATGCCCCCTCTCTTTCTCAATTAATTTTCATCCATATGAATTTACTGCACTTGGCGCAGGAATTAGACATTTTGTTTTGAAATAAATTATCAAAAGTAATATTAAGTTATTTTATTTACTAAATAATATGTAATTTTATAGATCTATAATCTATATTTTGACAAATCCTTTATTGAATTTTTTTGAGAAGACAATAAAATGAAGTTACAGTAATAGATTTTGATATTCAATTTGTAGAATAAACTTCACAAATTAGTAAAAATCTGACTTCATTTATAGAATAATATACCGATTGAGATTTACTATTTGAATCTATTTTTTAATGTTTGTGACTTCAATGAAATAGGGTTATTTTTTATCCTAACTTGTCAAATGGTAACTTCAGCCTTCAAACTAGTTTAAAGTCGATATGAATAGAGCAAATTTGGTCGGTTGACAAAGCTGCCTATATTTATTCACTCATATTCTCTTAGATCATGAGTTATAGACCCAGTAGAAACACATCTTTCCTTCCTTTAGAGTCCCCTCTAAATGAGATTAAGATTAAAATTAGTATTTGTCAAAAAAAAGTCAATACGAATGGAGCTTGAAAATTAGAATATGATTATGCGACTTGTAATGGTGTGATTTGCGAAGATAGATCGTTGGCAAATCAATTTTTTTGAACAGTATAGAAACATGTTCGATAATTGAAGCGAAACTTTAAGGTGTGCTTAAAAGTTGGCTTAATAGTCACATTAGTGCCCAACCTATACTCGTTTTTCTAGTTTTGTGGCAAACATTTTTTTTGGGGCCACTTTGGTGCTTAACGTTTCCAACGTTACTCAAATAGGTGCCCGCCGTTACTGTCTGTTAATTTTCACTGTTAACTTCCGTTAAGTGCCACGTGTCAGCTTCTTAAAATTCTAAAATTATATTTAAAAATAAATAAAAATTAATACATCTGAAAAAACCCAAAATTATCCTAAAATTTTCAAATAATCTCAAAATAGTCCCCAAATCCCTAAACCCCAAATCCAGCCACTATCACCGGCGTTGGTCGCGTTTCCGGCGATGGAATGAAGCGTCCTCCCCTCGCCGAATGACCCACACATCGTTCATCGTCCTTTATGTCGTCATTTGTCGTGAATTATTCGAATGAACCATTCATCGATTTCGACGTTTCACACGGCGTCAATCAATTTCAGACGAGAAGATGATAGGGTAAATGGTCGTGATGGTCCGGCGACGGGTGTGGTGGGCGGCGGTGTGGCAATCGACGGCAAAATCATCCTAAATCGGGATTTAGGGTTTGGGAATTAGGGATTTCAAAATTTGGGGCTATTTTGTGAATTTTGGGTTATTTTTATATATTAATTTTTATTTATTTTTAAATATAATTTTGGAATTTTAAGAAGCTGACACATGGCACTTAATGGAAGTTAACGGTGAAAATTAACGGACAATAACGGCGGGGCACCTATGTGAGTAACGTTGGAAACGTTAGGCACCAAAGTGGCCCAAAAAAACGTTAGGCACCAAACTGGAAAAACGGGTATAGGTTAGGCACCGATCTGACTATTAAGCCTTAAAAGTTTATAGGGTAAACTACACTAGTAGTCACCGAACTATAGTGTCTTTCCTATTTTAGTCAGAAAACTTTTTTTTTGGCAAAAACATCACTAATGTTATGTTTCCTTCCTATTTTGGTCTCCGAACTATTTTTTTGGCAAAAACATCACTAACGTTATGTTTCCTTCCTATTTTGGTCATCGGCTGTTAAGAACTTAACGGTTTTGCTGACGTGGAATTTTATTTTATTTTTAAAATTTTTCATGTCATTTTCTCTCTCTCCTCGTAAGCAATATATGTTATTTTATAATATTTTTATTCAAACTAACAAGATAGTGACACGTGTCATTGCCTATTAGTGGAATAAAAGGAATGAAAAATCAAGCCCCTTTGCAGCCAGAGAGATTCGACTAATAGGTAGTTACACGTGTCACCATCCTATTAGGCAGTTACATGTGTCACCATCTCTCTGGCTGCATAAGGGGCTTGATTTTTCATTCCTTTTATTCCACTAATAGGCAGTGACACGTGTCACCATCATGTTAATTTGAATAAAATATTATAAAATAACATATATTGCTTACGAGGAGAGAGAATAAATGACATAGAAAATTAAAATAAAATAAAATAAAATTCTACGTCAACAAAACCGTTAAGTTTTTAACAGCCGATGACCAAAATAGGAAGGAAACATAACGTTAGTGATGTTTTTGCCAAAAAAAAAGTTCGGTGACCAAAATAGGAAGGAAACCTAACGTTAGTGATGTTTTTGTCAAAAAAATAGTTCGGTGACCAAAATAGGAAAGAAATCATAGTTTGATGACTACTGAAATAGTTTACCCAAGTTTATATTGTGCATGGAAACTATGCTTAAACTGTGTTATGGTATAAAATTGATAATAAGAAAGTTGTGTAGATATCCAACGAGAAAGACCTTTAACGTTTGTGTATCATATTTGGATTATTTTAAAATGTCAATGAGAGATTAGCAATATGTTGATCCAAACTAAATTAGCATCACAATTTTCATTTGGTTATCATGAGTTCCATAATTCACCTAATATGATTTTAAATATTTTACATTTGTAGCAGTTTCTGATTGTATATTTGTATTGGTCAATAAGACATCTTTTGTTCTTCTTTAATAAAAAAAAAAGTATTATAGAGAATTGTTATATATAAAAAAATCAATTTGCATCCATCCAGAATTTTAAAGGGAAAATTAAATTTTAGTTTCCTCCAATGTATTTTTTTAATTTTTTAAGATACTATAAAAATAAAGAGAATTAAAAAAACCCTTAATCTGTGAAATAAAAAATAAATCGAAAAGAAATCTTAGAAAAAGAGTTTTTTTTTTGTGTATATATATATCAATCACCAATGCTTTGTTAGATTTAAAGCATTTACTTGTAGTAGAAACTAATAAATTAAAAAATAAGTTTAAATTCACATATTTATTATTTATGTTTATACTAATTTAAGTTGTATATAAAAAATTATATTTTGAGGATAATAATTTAATTTAATCTATTGATACATATAGAAAAATTATTCATATGTCTTAATTAAAGTTTTGGGTTTATTATTAGAGTTTAATTTTAGTATTTAGGTTTAATGTTAGAGTTTATGATTTAGTGATCAAATAGACAAGATTAAATAAATTTTAGTTTACACAAGCTTGTTGAAATCGAGGTTTATGCTTTTAGTTTAGTGTTGATAAGTTTAGACGGTAGGCTTTAGAATTTAGGGTTTATGATTTAAGATTTATGGTTAGAATTTAAGAATAGTTATATAATTTTTTACGTATATTGTATATCAAAATATAATTGATGCATATAGATATATATATTAATCTGAATTTTAATCCTTTAAGAGGACAAACAAATTTGTTTCCAAATATCTTGAGAGGGCCAATTAGAAGTTTTTAAAAATTTAAAGAATTCTAATACGAATTTCCCCAAGTTTTGGGGGCCATATCCAATATCCCCCACCGGTACTGATTGTGTTCCTTCCGCCTCAGAGTAGGCGACAACTGAGTCTGACTCATATTATCTTGTGTAGCTTCTCTTCTGTCAACTCTCCACCATTCATGAAGCTTAATCATGGCTCCAATCTCAAACTGCAACCCAGTAGTTTCAGCACATGTTAAACGTATGTGAATCACCTTTCCTTCTCTTTTTTATTTCACTTCTGGTTTGGAGTATACCATTCAAGTTTACTACTGCTAGATGGACCTTCTCTAGTCTCTGATATTCCTCTCTTTGGTTTATGACTTAAAAATCCATGGCTACGACACTAGACCTGTTCTCCGGCTGTGAGTTTCCATCTTCCCTTGATCCAAAAGTCGTGTTTTGCTTTAGCTTTTCATGTTTCTACCAAGATTCTTGTACAAGTTTCTGTAATCTTAATTAGAACCTTTCTTTTCCCTGGTTAGTACTGCTACTACTGTTTGATTTGATGGCTCGCACTTGCTTTCGCAGTTGATTTTTTGGGTTCTTTTTTGCTTTTACAAACTAGCGGAGCACAAGATTTTCTGCTCAAGATCTTATGTTTTCTTGGTCCTGATTACTTATTCCAGATCTGTTGTTTCATTCGTTCAGAGCAACTCTAATGAAGCAGCAGTAGCAATTCACCATGAATATCATCGTATGGCTATTGGCGTCCATGGTCATCTGCAATGGTCTTCCTGCATTTGGACTGAGCACAAACGTTACGGGGAGGCCAAAAGTTGTGAACATCGGTGCCATTTTTTCGATCAAATCTGTCATTGGAAAAGCTGCAAAAGTTGCAATCGATGCGGCCATAGACGATGTAAATTCACACCCAGATATTCTTCAAGGAACTCAATTACAACTTAAGTTGAAGGACTCCAATTACAGTGGATTCATGGCTGTAGTGGAAGGTACGTCCTCTTTGTTTTTATTATCATGAAGCCTGAAACATTTTCTATGTTTTACAATTTGTTATTCATTGGTTTGGTTTCATCTTAGCTTTACTATTCATGGAGAACGACACTGTTGCCATAATTGGTCCCCAATCATCTGTGACGGCTCATGTGATTTCCCATATTGCCAATGTTCTGCAAGTCCCTCTGTTGTCGTTCTCGTCCACGGATCCTACCCTTTCTCCGATTCAGTTCCCATTCTTTGTGAGGACTTCTCAGAACGATTTGTATCAGATGGCTGCCATAGCTGAAATCATAGACCATTACGAGTGGAGAGAGGTGATAGCCATTTACGAGGACGACGATCACGGGAGAAACGGGATTGCTGCATTGGGGGACAAACTGGCCGAAAGACGGTGCAGGATCACCTACAAAGCTCGTTTAAGCCCAGAACCGACTCGGGACGAAATCACTGATGTGTTGGTAAAAGTGGCTTTGAGGGAGTCTAGGATTCTGGTTGTACATGTTCCTGGTAGTTGGGGTCTCAAAGTGTTCAGTGTGGCTCAGTATCTAGGAATGCTGGGAAGCGGCTATGTTTGGCTTGCTACTAACTGGCTATCTACCATCCTGGATACGAACTCCCCACTATCACAAGATGCTACGGATAATATTCAAGGAGTCGTTACATTGCGGATGTACACACCGGATTCACATCTCAAGAGGAGATTTGTTTCCAGGTGGAGTAGCTTAACCAAAGGAAAACCGGTTGGACTCAATGCTTATAGTCTATATGCCTACGACACGGTGTGGTTGCTAGCTCGTGCTATCAATGAATTTTTCAATCAGGGCGGAAACATTACGTTTTTAAATGATTCTTTATCTTCGCAGCTCAGTGGAGGAAACTTGCATCTTGATGCTTTGAGCGTGTTCCAAGGAGGGAACTTGTTACTTGACAACATTTTGAACGTCAATATGAAGGGTGTCACAGGGGATTTCAGGTTTACTAATGATCGGAATCTCATTAATCCTGCATTTGAACTCATCAATGTGATTGGTACCGGCTATAGAAGAATCGGATACTGGTCCAATCATTCCGGCCTATCGATCGCACCTCCAGAAACCCTTTGGGAAAAACCACCTAACCGTTCTAGCGCGAGTCAAATGCTGCATGGTGTTGTTTGGCCTGGACAAACTACACAGAAACCACGTGGATGGGTGTTCCCGAATAGTGGTAGACATTTGAAGATTGGAGTTCCTCATCGTGTCAGTTACCGTGAATTTGTCTCGGTAAGAGGCCCTGATGCAATTACAGGATACTGCATCGATGTATTCACTGCTGCTCTCAATTTTTTGCCCTATGCTGTACCATACAAATTAATTCCCTTCGGGGACGGCCGTACTAATCCTAGTGGCACCGAGCTGGTGCGTCTGATCACAGCAGGGGTAAGTTCCATGAACCAATTCTTTTCATGTGGTTGGTTACTTCTCTTCATTTGTGATCATCAAGTTTTCTTCTCATTATGATTCAGGTGTTTGATGCGGCAATAGGTGACATTGCAATCATCACCAACAGAACAAAGATGGCAGATTTTACACAACCATATATCGAGTCCGGATTAGTCGTGGTGGCCCCAGTTTGGAGGAAGAATTCTAATGCTTTTGCTTTCCTGAGGCCATTCACACGAAGGATGTGGGCAGTGACAGCTATCTTTTTCCTGCTGGTGGGAACTGTAGTTTGGATTTTGGAGCATAGGATGAATGATGAATTCAGAGGCCCCCCGAGACGACAAGTTGTTACTCTTTTATGGTGAGCAGCCTGTGGCGTCCGACTTGCATTGCATTGCATTTGGTTTTGAATCGAGTAAACCATGATTGATAACTTGTATTTGGAACTTCTTTTGCAGGTTTAGTTTTTCGACTTGGTTCTTTGCCCATAGTAAGTGACACCATACATATGACTGTAATCAGTGTTCTATACATACTAGCCATGGACATACGGTATGTTTGACTTACAAAATTTGTGCTACTTGATTTTGTTCTATTATCTTCAGGAGAAAATACTGTCAGTGTACTTGGTCGCATAGTTCTTATCATCTGGCTATTTGTGGTTCTCATAATCAACTCTAGCTACACAGCAAGCCTTACCTCAATCCTTACAGTGCAACAACTTACTTCTCCCATCAAGGGTATTGAAACTTTAGTAGCATCCAAGGATCCCATTGGGTACCAACAGGGATCATTTGCCCGGAATTATTTAATCGACGAGCTAAAAATCGATCCTTCACGACTGGTTGCTCTTAATTCCCCCGAAGAATGTGCTAAAGCTTTGAAAGATGGACCTCAAAAGGGTGGTGTGGCTGCAATGGTGGATGACCGTGCTTATATCGAGCTCTTTCTCTCGACCAGATGCGAATTCAGCATTGTGGGTCGCGAGTTCACCAAAAATGGTTGGGGATTTGTAAGTTTGTTACCTTTTGCTTTGGTGCTTGTAATTTGTAGGTTTTACTTGCAGAAAACTAATGGTATTGTTGGGAGCAGGCCTTTCCCCGGGACTCTCCTCTGGCGGTGGACATGTCAACTGCCATTCTCAAACTCTCGGAGAACGGAGATCTGCAAAGGATCCATGACAAATGGTTGTTAAGACGAGCATGTAGTTATCAAGGTGCAAAGATGGAAGTGGACAGGCTTCAGCTGAAAAGCTTTTGGGGACTATTTTCCATATGCGGATTAGCTTGCTTGATTGCCCTCTTTCTGTATTTCTTGAAGATGATGAGGCAGTTCAGCCGCCACTACTCCGAGGAATCGGAATTTCAAAGCTCGCGATCGGCACGCATTCAAACGTTCCTTTCCTTCGCCGATGAAAAGGAAGAGGAGGTTAAGAGTAGGTCCAAGAGAAGGCAAATGGAGAGAGTCTCTAATAGGACTGATGATGGATCAAACAGCACCAGCTATTCCATCAGAAGAAATATAGGTGAATTTACTTCAAACAAAAACATTGGAACTCCTACTGAGAGTAGTGAAGTCTAGGCAATGTTTGTCTTTCATTTTCATATGGTGTACACACATATTATGTAAAAAATTATGTAAGAATCAATCAGCAGCATATAAGTTCTAAGGGCTTATATTGTACTTGTACAGGCTTCCTTTGCTCTCTCTCTACACAAATTTGACTCTTCCAAGGTGGGTCATTGAGTTCTCACTTGCTCTACCAAATATCAGATGGCAAATGAAAGAAATATTAACTGATAAAGATATACATTACATACTACGTTGCACTTTGTTATCGTTTACATGATTCTAGACTACCAGCAAATGAGATATCGGAATGCCGGTCTTCCGTAGCTATTTATCTTATTCCCAACACTTTTTTGAAAGATAAATTAATGTTTAAGCATCATAACCATTGCTTTAAAAGTACTTCTGGAAGAATTCCTCTTCCCTGCAGTGCCTGCTAAGAACTTCCGTAGCTATTTATCTCTCACTTCGCTAGCCTATATATATGTGTGTGTAAAAGAATAAGAGAGAAAATATTTATCAATTTCTAGTTTCAACTAATATATGATGTGATATGAGTTAATGGGGGTAAACTTTTCTTCATTAGGTCAAGATCCACATGTACACTGTTGACCAAGACGTGAGTGCTAAAGCACAAGTCAAGTATGTCCACGGGAAGAGGACCGAACACTCGTCTGGACCCACATTAAAGAGCTGGGTCATGGTACCAATATTCATGGCAGGTGGCAGAGTGAACTGAACCATGAGCACGAAGTGGAAGAGAGGGTCGGACGGTAGGAAGCCGAGGTTCTCGGCTGCTTTAACAACGCAAATTCCGACAACCGGTAGTATAATGAATCGGACACACACCACTCCAACGATAGTCATCGGCTTGATTGTCGATGATCGCAAACCTTGTATCAAGTTGGCTCCTAGAATGAGAATGATACAGGGGATCGTGGCGTCCCTGCATGCATGATACTACTTTCACTACTTGTTACCAACGTACCAATATAGGATGAGCAAATTATTAAGGGACAAGTCCACATACCCTAACAGTTTAACCGAGTCTTGGATTACCCGTAGTGGAGCTCCGGGACCAATTATGAGGTTTCTCAGCCAGACGATCGTGCCGAAGATGAAACCGAAAATCTGATTGATCGAGTAGACCAAATTGTATTAACATTAGAAAATGGGATGAAAAATCAACACAAAGAACACATTATATACGTATGGGAAACTTACTGCACCAAGCGTTGGAGGTGTCATGAGCTCTTCCAAAATCGTATGAAGAAATCCTGCAACTTTAACCCACAACGATGAACTCTCTTTCGGGTTCGGGCTAGTGTCTTGGGGTATATTCTGCAGTTGCAGTCATTTCAAAGGCCAATAAGGTCAGCCATTTAGTGGTGTTTTATATGTACCATATAACCAGAACCAAAACATAAATTGTTTTGTTCCGAGGGACCGCTACTTACCACTACTATGGCCAGTTGGTCTTCGTTTTCTCCTTTTAGAAGATAAGTTTCGGGTGTGGCGTCCAAGTTCTTGTTGGCTTGTTTCGAAGTGAATTCCTCAGCTGCTTCAAGTGCTCTCAATTTCAAAGATGATGCTTTTATCAATTGGAAACTGATAGTCCAAATGTAGAAACCACCGAGCTGCATTGATTGATCACAGTAATTAAACAACTAGTTCCTGCAGGCTGCAGCCAAACGCTTATCGTACATTAAAATCGAGATTGAAACATGAGATATCACATTACCGCCATGGAGAAAGATGCATACGAAAGTCCAACCGCGCTGCAAACGTTACTGTCCCCAAATGGGCTTCCGTCCTCATTACAGATTGCAGGAACGATAATGAGGAGAAGATTTCCCAAGTTCCCTAAGTCAACAAGAATTCAATTTTAGTACAGAATAGTTAAAGAGGGACTTGAAAAAATTAAAGCTGTTTGCCAAAATCAATCTCACCAGATGAACACATAGTAATGATAAGACCCTCCAGATACGGTTTGGGTTTGAGTATCTTCACCATGATCCACCCAAGAATTCCTCCCACTAGAAAGGTGAGCCCAATGTTTACAGGCATAAACCACCTGTGAATTTGATGATCAAATCAAACATGATCAAACAAAGCCACACACACACACACCCCACATATATGTATATATGCAGAGACAGCTGACAGAGAGAGAACAGTGAAGCATCTTTAGTTCTTTACCATGAAATAATGTCTTGAAACGTGACAGTCTTGGCAAGACTTGCAAACATGAGCGAGGGGGTAAACACGACGAACACAATCTGCGTTAAATTACAGAACATATATAATATATGTAGATAATAGAGTTTCAGCAACATATATGCAGAATAAAAAGTAGAGTTGCTTTAAGGGAAACAAAGAGTTTAAGTAATCAGTACCCTATTCAAGGATCGGCGGGTGTCTTCTGGGAGAAGTTTGCAGTAATCAGATGCCAAGAAAGCACCCAACAAACTGATCAAAAGCACTTGCAAGATTGGCATGCTAGCCACCTCAAACAATGTCCAGAAACCCATGTTTTCGGATTTTGGAAACTATAAGACAGAAAATACAAATTCGGCTTCTCCAAATATATATTCTTCCTGTATGTATTATGTATATGTTGATGAGAATTATTTCTAGCGCCGCTCCCACTGGAAAATGTTGGTGAACACCCGAAGCTAAGAGGAATCAAAAACCTGGGAAGTGAATCCTACAAAACCAAAGTTGGAGGGACCTAATATAATGATAAAAGTAAAAAACGTGAATGAATGTGTATAAATATGTGGTTGTGGTGGAGGAGGACCGAGGATGGCAGGGAAGAAAGGCTGGTTAATCCGGAGTTGGAATATACATGCATGTAAAATCAGTGGGTAAGGCTTTCTGTGTTGTATTTATAGAGTTGGGATTGATGATTGAATTAGCAGAGGAATGAGAGTTTTGGTCATTGGCATCATGGCTTGCGGGATGCCTTTGCCTTGCCCTTGATTAATGTGAAATGACCAGATTTCAAGAAGGACCAGGTCAGAGTCGGGCACCAAATTGTTCTAGTTAGTGCTTATCTCTGTGTTATGTTTGGACGTTTATAGTAACCAAATTTGAAAATAGTGATTATTTCCAATAGAATCAAATTTGATTTTTATAATATAAAAATAAGTATTTATATTCAAAAAAATAGTAAAATAATTTAAAAACATTATATATAAATTATTTTTTATTTACTTGAAAAAAATAAAATTTTGAGAATATAATTACAGAGGAATTTTTTTTTATTCCTTATCCTGAACATTGCAACTGGACTTGGAGGAACTTGTTGTTTATCAAGAACAAGCTATTCTTATTCCTGACCTGCTTGGTGCAACTTTGAACTCTGTTTCCAAGCTTTGGGAGATCATTAGAGAGGAGAGGGAAAATGTGCTTCGAGAGTGAGTTGTTTGGCTTCAATTTTCTCAATTTTTATGAACTAGTCCTTAAATTTTATTAATATTTATAAGTTTTGCCAACGCTGAAATTTTAAGATTTCATGTGTGCCCACTCTTAAAAATATTTCTGAATACGCAACTAATCGTGTGTATGTTTTTAGGAATTCCATGGTTACCTGGATGGTTATACTAGACAGGCTGTCAACAAAGAGTAGTTTTGGGAAATAAACTAAACTAATTAATATTTTAATATTTATTTTATTTTTAATCCGAAAATTAAAAATAAATAGGGACAGTTGATGTGGGATGATATGATTGGTCATAATTTTTAATAAATTGCGTTAGATTTTTAGGATAATTTGAGTAACGTCTTAAACGTTAGGAGACAAAAGAACTCAAAAAATATTTTAAGTATCAAGTTAAAAAAACAATAAACGTCAGAAGACAAAATAAACATTAAATATTATTATTATTATTATTATTATTATATTTTGTCACGTCCTTGATGTAGATGAATAAATATTTTTATATGAAAAATATGTTTCCAATAAATATTGTTGTCACGTCCTTTAATCTCGTGTTTGATCTATAAATTATGATCTTTAATATTCTTTTGTCTAAAATTATATGAGAATTTTTAAAAAAATAAAAATATTATTATAATAATTTTTTTCGACTAAATCGAGATATTTTTGGTGAGAGATAACTAAAATCTAATTAGAGGACCTCATTTATGGATGAGTCTACCACGTGCGTCGAACATCGCTGAACACCACTAATGCTGAATACCGCTGAACACCATTAAATTAATTAATAAAGATTAAAAATTTCAAGTACTCAACATATAATTAATAATTATTTAAAATAATTTAATTAAATTATTTTCATATATACTATATTTTTTAATATTTATTTTCAAATAATTGGATCAAATACCAATCCCTAAATTAAAAAACCCTAAATCTTTTTCCTTGCTATTCCAACCGCCGCCGCCATTGACCACCGTTCGCCGGTGAAATTGTCGCCGCCGCACCTCCGACTCTGCTGTAGTCTAACCATCGTTCGAGCCTGCCCGCCGTTCGCACAGCAAATCCGGTAAGGGTTCTGTTTCAGAAATACGACCATGGATGTTCTGCTGCTGTGGTTGGCAGATCAAAGCATTTTCAAGACGGGTATCCCTTAAACTAAGGCAAGCATATCACAGAAGATTGGGCCCTCAGCCAAGAGTGCTTCCAGTCTATTTACCTCCCCATTTTCAAATTCTATTCTATTTACTCCTTTCATTTTCTCAATTTGCTTCTGCTTTCAGCTTCTTCAAATAGAAACTTCTCATGTTCAATTTATGGTGAAAGTCGGTTGACATGAGCAGTTTTCCGGGTATTCGAGTCACAGGCCACGAAGATGAAGTTGGCCGTTAGAGCTACTGAATCTGAAACATCTGAGTTTTCTGCAAGAAATAACATAATCTAATCAGAGTCTAAATCATCATGGCCAAACTTCAAGATAATGTCTATAAACAAGAGACTTTCTACAAAATCACACTGCTAACAGGTAACAGCAGTGCAGTCTGATAAACTACAAATTACTTTTCATTAACTCAAAAAATATTGATACCTTTCTAGGTTATGGAAACTCGGTGCCATTACGAAGACTATCAAAACATATCAACAGAGCATAAACATTATGTGAGAAGCAATATCCTAAATTTGACAGTCAGCTCGGAGCAAAGTATCATTAAGGTAAAATATTTCACCGTCATAAGATAGATGATACTTTAGCACCCATATGTCAAAGTTGCATAAAATGTCAGGGAACGGACAACATGCCTCTACTTCTTGAAGGACAAAAGTATGAAATTATGGGGACTTGTTATAAACATGGGTTGAATAAGGAAAGATGTAAAAGTAGTAGGGAGCCTCAAGGAGAAATTATAAAGCTGATAAGTAAATAACCCGTTGATGAAAGCAAATAAGGCTTTCAAGAATTCCAACATACCTTGTCGATTCTCGTCCATTGAAATAAGTTATGGAAAGGAATCCTTAAGGAATGTAGCACGATTGAGAAAGCAAAAGACAAGTGAAAACTAAAAAATATGCAAAGAAGTCCATGCTTTAACTTGAATTTTCATTGAGATTAACTACAAATTGAGACATCCTATGGCTCTCTAAACATTAATATTGTATACTATGTAACAACATTATGCTCTAAAGTATCGGCAAATATCAAAATTTCAGGAAAATTCATAACTAATTTGCTATTATGATATATATTTGAACATTAGCAAATAAAGAAGGAACGGATGACATGGAATTACAGATACTTGATACTCAAAAACATCTCTGCAAATGTAGAATTCATATTTCCTCTCAATGCAATTATAATGAGTTAATCTTCAATTTGATTGATAAAATCCGCCCTTCTAAAAAACAGAAGGTACTTATAACAGTAATCCAATAGTCTAATTCATTTTCCAGAACCATAATAGCATCTTGATATTTCCAACTTGCAAAGGCTAAAAATAACAAGTTTTAAGATTAAAGCACCTTTAGTGGACTGGATGACTTCTAGTTGAATCTCAGTTGATGACCTACCAACCCATATGACAGAACCAACAATTTTGAGATCAATGTCAACACTAATAGGCTTCTTCAAAACAATCTATTCAATAGAAGTTGTTACCAGCAAAAGAGGCCTTGTTGTGCTATCATCATCTGAACAATGCTATTTCACAAACAAAGCACACAACTTTAGCCATTCAAAAGTAGAATGAAACAAAACAAGGTTGTATTTTTTAAACCACAAACTGAAAAAAGAACGAATTTTTGTAAAAGAACAAAAAGAAGGTACCTTGACAGAGATAGTCCCAGCTAAAGCATCAAGGTCTTCAAGCAGCTTCCCAATTCTAACTTCATTCCAGGGATCTCTGTACTGTTCTCTTAAGATGTAATCTGATGATAAATTATAAAGGATGCTAGTCCTATTTCGAGAAGGGGTTTGATGAGCAACTCACTCTGGGGGGAGCATCTTTTAGTGGGTCAATGAGTCTCTCAAATATTTGGGATTTGGCTTCCCGTAAGGCATTGGTTACTGGTGAATGGTACATTCCAAGGCAATAGGCGGATGGGTTTCCTGGTTGAGCCATTGGCTGCAGTAGAATTGTCAAAGGGGGATGCAAAAGTTGAAACCACAGGGATGGTGTTGAGAGATGAGCAATTAAACTCCATGGAAAGGGGAGTTTGAGGTTTGGGTTTGTGAAATTTGATTTCTTTATGCAATTCCTTACAGCTCGACTCACTATATCAGTTGTAAAAAATTACGAGGATGGAAAGGCTTGGGTAGTTGGGTTAGGTTAGAGCATTTCACTGTTTTTTATTACAATTTATGAAACTATTTAATACGTAATAACAATAAATGAACAAAATTATACTCGGTTAAGAATTCATCACATAGTAACATGGAGTGATATTATAATATTTTTAATAAAAATTTAGCATAATTTATGATTAACTAACTGGTTGGTCCAAGTGGTAAGCAGTTTGATATCGCTTAAGTATATCTCGAGTTCGAGATCTTATGTTGTGTATGCAGAAAATTCTCGCTAGGAGACTCACTCACAAAAATTAGGTGTGTGACACGAGTCGATCCGAATTAGTCAGAGCAAAGCCCTTGAAAATTGGGGCAAGAAAAACATAATTTATAATTATACTGAAATAAATAATTAGAAGAAAAATGGGTCTAATCTGTCAACGCCAATATCATTTTTTTAATTGTTTGATTATTTGGGACAGTTGAGAGGAGTAAAGAAAGCTTTTCCTTTAACTAGGAAAGAATAAAGAGCGATACCTGTATTTTTTCTTTAGTCTAAATTAAAGCTTTATTTGGTAGGAATTATATAATGGCTCAATATGATTAAAATACAAAAGAAATATTACTCTCTACAATAAGTCGAATATTAGTTATTAACTATTTTTTATTTTACTCTCTAAGTTATTTTTCAAAACCCATCAACTTTTTTTAAATGATAAAAAATTATGATATTATACTTGTATTTTACATTTAATTTTTATCTAAATTATTTTTAAAATTTAAAGTATTTCAATATTTGGTATACACATCATATGAATATGAGAAAGCCCTCACCAATATATAATATCACATTAATGAATAAGGAAGACAAGAATCCACACTTATAAAATCTATTACACTTTATAATGTAGCTTTGCCTGTAAACTAATCATATCCTACATGCAAGATAACTTAAGGGTAAAAGAAGAAGATAAGAATACATACTAACGAACCTAAGATTACAGAGCCTTAATTTAATTAGATGCTTAGAAACTATAACCTATGCCATTACAGTTAGTACATGTCATCTCAAACCTTTATTTCGATGGAGTATACGAGGATTGTAGTTGTGGTGGAGCCATGCAAATTCTTTGGCAGCCCCCATACTGATTTTAAGTTTCAAGGACGACTCCAACGCCTGGTTAGCATCATCCTCAGGATGCAAGCTATCATGGAGAGTACCATTTGCCATGAATCTGTAAACTAAAAGCCTCTCCCTCTTCGTCACACAAAAACCTAAAAGGGGAACTAAGTTACGGTGTTTCACACTTCCCAGAGTAGCCATATCAGACGAAAATTTTTTGTCCGAGTGTTGAGAATTCTGTAACCTCTTAATCATTAGCGAGGTTCCATCTTCAAGGACTCCTATGTACATGGTCCCTGTTCTTCCTGAACCAATGATATTATTCTTGTGGAAACTATTTGTCACCTTCATAAGGTCACTTAATCTCATTCTGGAAACCACCTTTTCAAACATAGAAACCTGAAATAACATTAGCATTCAGTACATCACATAGCAAACCATAATCAAAGAACAAGTATTAGCTTCAAATTTTATATGGATGTATTAAGTTATCCCTGGATGCCTTTATCTCCCTTTAAGATCTTGGTCCATTTGTTTCCATCTGGATCATCATCCTTTTTCCTCATGGCAGATAATCTGCGTTGATAGAAGAAGAGACCGATGACCACACCTATCACAACAACTGTCACCCCACTAACAACATCCCCATCAATCACTCCAGTCTTCGTGTTCTTCGTAGTCGCCACGCATGTATCCAAAGGCTCCCCGCACAGTCCAGGATTATTTGCAACACTTTCAGCCGGAAACGTGAAGTGAAAATCTGAAATTTGAAACAGAGCCCTTACCGGATTTGTTGCGCGAACGGCGGGAAAAGGCGGTCAGGCTGCAGCAGGACGGAGGCGCGATGGCAACAATCTCGCCGACAGGGGGCGACTAACGGCGGCGACGGCTGGAATGGCAAAGGAAAATATTTAGGTTTTTTTATTTAGGATTGATATTTGATCCAATTATTTGAAAATAAAAATTAAAAAATATAATATATATAAAATAATTTAATTAAAAATTTTATTTTAAATAATTATTAATTATATATTAAATCTTTAAAATTTTTTAATCTTTATTAATTAATTTAATAATATTCAGCGTTAATAATATTTAGCGGTGTTCAAGGTAGTTGGTTGAATTCCTTTTCCCATCAGTTATGCATGACTGATACATCTCTTATCAAAAGATTCCAAATTCGTTTCGGTGGCCTCTACAGTCTACATGACAGATCGATGGTCGTGGACCCTTCAATCATACTATTACTTCAGTAATTTGTACTCACATATAGTTTTAGTTTCTTTTTAAATATAATACTTTTTATTTTAATTTTTAAAATATTATATTTATTAAAATATTTCAGAAGTTAGATTTAGTAGAATTCGACTATGAATAATATTTTTTTCAAAAGTTCCTAAAAATTATTTGAAGTCGAATCCTCATAAATTAATCTTTAATTTTTTTTTAGAATTTACTATTTAAAGTCAAATTTTGTTGAGTCCAATTTTTAAAGTACTGTAATAAATGTAATATTTTGAGTTTATTTATTAAAATAAAAAGAATCATATTAAAAAAAACCTAAAACAATATTTATGAAATTCTTCCATTACTTCAAGTACACAATATTGTTTTCAGAACCCCAAACTTAATCGATAAGCAATGATGGATTTATTAAGGTATTTGAATTTTATTTTTTATTAATTAATTGTTTTATTGATTGTGCTGATCTTAAAATTTTATTTGTGTTTATTCATATTTTGAAAAATTATATTGTTAATATATGTATTCACTTTAAAAAAGTTACATCCACTACCGTTGATCTGGTATTCAATTCACTACAAATAAATTATAACTTACGTTAAATGGACATTTAATCATATTTTCATTTTATACCAGACGTTTTTGAATTTTCATCCTAGTATTAAATTTTTAACGAACTCTTCCTTTTTATTTGTATTATCATTAAAGATCGATATTGAATTTAAGGATGGATACGAGTCGGATTTTTTTTCCAGCCCGAATTCGATCTAATCCGACATTATCCTTTAAAAAAGTTGACCCACCCGATCTTAAGGACCTAATTGTAAAAAAATAATTTTAGGATCTAATTGTAAAAAAATAATTATATGAACCTAATTGTAAAAAAAATAATTTTAAGAACTTAATTGTAAAAAAATAAAGATGGTGTATTATTAAAAATATCCCTAAAAATATATAGGAAAAATTATACTATTAATTTCGGGTCGGGTCAAATATTTTTCACCGTAAATTTAAACCTGACCTAACCCGAACTCTTAATAAAAAACGACTCAAACCCAATCTCAAATCGAATCAGGTAAAATGCCCATTCATATTTAAAATTTAATGACATTATTCTTAGAAAAAGGTATCATATGGATGATATTGCAAAATCAAATAGCAATCATTCAGTTCACAAATTACACCTTATATTTTCTTATTTTCAAGGTATTTATAGAACTGATTTTAATGATTAATATTTCATGTTTTTGTTGATTTATATAAAAGATAAATATTAATCATAAATTTAAAAATTGTTTCATATATAAAATAATCGAATAATTTCACCTACACCATGTGGTTACACTTTTATAACTGTACTCAAAGCCTACAAAACATATATAGACACCAATAAATGTTAGATATAATGACAAGGAATATTGTATAAAAAAATTAAATTAATTCTTAAAGATAAAAGTTATTAAAAGAGACAATCATAGACTTTTAACATGAACCATAAATATTCAAACATGAATTATAATAATAATAATAATAATAATAATAATAATAATAAAACCATGCAATGGATTGGGATCCCATCACATCCGACAGGTTTGGAACACCTCCTTTTTCAAAAGAACTGGCCTCGGTCTCCTTTTCCTTATTCTCCTTTTTCGAACTTCAATAATGTTATTTGGACAATCAGTTTCTACCACAACTTTTTTTCTTCATATTTTCTAACATTGTGACGATGGATATTTAGTTAAATGCAAACAATAAATAATAAAAAAAGGTTTAATTCGAAAAATGTAATTAAAAACTTGAGCCAAGATGTGTGCAACTGTGTAAGATGAAAATTCTATGTATTCAATGTCCGAAAACGCTCTTTTTGTATGAGAGTATTGCGCCAACCAATCATCTAAAATTGTTTCATATCTAAAATTTCACTTTATATTCTTTTTTTAAGATTTGCATTTTCTGACGAGGAACGGAGAAATGTCACGATTCTTTGCAAATTTGTTAGTTCTTTATGATGTAATTTGTGTGTGTTTTGGTTCTAAGTATCCTATTACTAACATTTATTTTAGGGTTTGAAAAAATCATAATTTTGCTTGGTAGATACAGTTAAGGGTTTGCGTAATTTTTTATAACTACTGATATTCAATCCGTTAATTGAATATTTTTTGAATAGCCATTAATTGAATAATTGAAATTTAGTATTCCAGAGATCTATTATAAAGATAATCCTCTTAATTTGTTCAATTTATAGTGTTATGATTCGATAAATCATAAATTTATGTTTATATTTTTTTTCTAATTTAATATGTAAGTTATTAGTTTAAATTGATCCAAAAGAATTATTTTAGGCTCTACTTGATATAAAAGGTGGAAAAGTTTGAGAATAAAAAATTTAAAGGTTGAGAACAATTTTTCTTTTTTACAATTTAATTTTCAAATTTATATTTTATTCAATTTGGTCATATGAATGCAACTGTTGCAAATTCTTTCTTCTCATCAATTCATTGATTTTTTTATACTTCTATCAATATTTGTCCTCAAAACCTCTTGTTTTAAAAATAACATTATAAAATAATTTTAGATGATATTTGATTTATTAAATAACATCATAAATTTTAATTATACATGTGAAAAAGAATAAAAAAAATATACATGTATATCGTATATGATTAGAAAATTATTTAAATTAAAACTAATTAATACAATAACAATATAAATAATTACATTTAAATTTAAACAAAATTTTAAACAAATATATTTAATTCGACTCAACTAAAAAAATTAAATAAAATTTAAATGATAAAATAAACTCCAATTTTTTTCAAACTCTCAACCACAGTAATTACGCTCTTTAAAACGGCATGACCTAGTAGCATGGGTTATCTTCGTCGTGTTAACAAACGAATTTAAAGACGGCGTGGGGGTTGAGAGCCAACCGGTAAGTAATCAAGGCAGTTAGAATTAGTGCTGGCTCAGCTTGTGATTCGTCCACATTCCCCATGACAAAACCAAGACTGTCAAGAGAAGAAAGTTTGAATGGCCTAAGCCTTAGATGAATGGCCCTTGGGGAGGTCAGTAGATGAGAAGATTCATTTGATTTTTTTTAACCATCAGTAACTTATCTATTAGTAGACTAATTCAGATCAAATATTATATAGGCTCATTATAGGACAACCCTCTCAATCTAATTTGTTCCATTCTCAATATCAGAATTTAAATCTCTGACATTTCTTAAGAGATTTAGTGCATCGTCCAACTAGTCCAATTGGTTGATGGTAATTGATTTTCTCTTTTAGTTCAGGCCTAAGTTGGCTGATAATCTAATTTAAAGAAATTAAATAATTTAATTTAATGGTGTAGCAATTAATTTTTATTTATTCATTAGGTTATTTAATAGACATTATTAAAATTGATTAGAGAGAGAGAAATCTTCTTTTTATCTATTAGGGTTAAAAAATCATTTAAATCTTTGTAAAAGGTCAAAAGAGAGATTGCCTTCAATTCTGCATGTAATGGTCCGTTTCAATTCTATATCAAATAAATCTTACCATCATGAAATAAATCAGGGCGAAATTAGGGGTTGGCAGGGATCATAGTGTATCCTAAAAAGATAAAATTGTTATTAAGTCCTTTTAAAAATTTTAAAATTAATAGTATACGATAAAATTACATTTTAGTTTCCCTTAAATGATGAAATCGTGAATTAATCCTAAAAATTATAAAAATATAATTTAATGATAAATTTATATTTTAACTCTTACAAAAATTTACGATTCAATTTGGCCCACCATGAAATCCACCCCTGAAATTTATGAGCCTTTTCTCATATTAAAGTATTATGAAATCTTAACTTCCAAACAAAGGTACTTCTATTCCTAATCCCAGAAATAAGGTTATTTACCCAAATAAATAAACATTAGAGTAAATTATACTCGAGGTTAATTTTGTTTTTCAATTTGTCTTATTTTGGTCATTGATTTTAAAAAATTATGTTTTAATCACTCATGTTATCGTTTTATTACATTTTGGTCACTGAGTTGTTAATTCACATTAGTTTGATGATGTGACATGCTAAAAAAAGGTAAATTTTTAATCTAACTCCTAAACTTTATATAAAATATCAATTTAACCCTAAACATTAGAAAAAAATATTGATTTGACCCCAAAATCCATCCATAGTTTCCTAGCTAAAGACGAAGCTAAGATCAAGTATTGGGAGGGACAAATTACATAAGTTCAAAATATTAGAGACTTGTTAAATTTTTAATCTAAAAAATTGGAGGGGGAAAAAGTCTAATTTAACTTGAGTTTAAACAGAAAGAGACCTAAAATGTTATTAGATAAAAAAAAAATTGAGAGGAGAAGAGCCCTCACACACTCCGTGTACATTTGTCCCACGCGCACCATCAATTTCCTCACCGGTGACGTTTGGACCCCAAAATTCTCAGTCTACCTCTTTTTTTACCTCTTAAATATGAACATGATGTTCGTTTCATCAAAAATGCAACTGCCACCGGAACAACACAAAGCACACTTCAACTCTACAAACTAAGCATATATAGAGACCTTACCTCCGAATTAATCACACTTCAATAGCACCATGGGTTTGGCTTGCATGGAAAAAACAACCCTAGATTTCATTTAAATAAAAGGCAGTAGAAAAACATCACAAATGGCGTGTCCGATATTAACTCCTGTTGGTAGCTCAAATCCACATGAAAACAAAAGTTAAAACCCCAAAAGTTTTCCATGTGAAGCTCATAATTCTCTGTGGGACAGAACTCAGATCTGCCGTAGGCTGTCATTATGTTTAATTTCATCAACAACTGTAATAGCTCCATGGCTGAAGCTATTTTGAAGAGAAACATGCACTGTTTGCAGTGTTTTGTAAAAGATGAGATAATGAACAGACCATTCATACCAATCAAATAAACTCTAGTAATTAGTGGTAATTGTATTTAGAAAAATTGGGAATCAAAGTCCTTTTGTTGGATATGATAGGAGTTGCTTGAGAAATGAGATTGGAGATCAAATATTACAAAGTGAAAAAGGAGAGGAGGGGGGAGCCACCATTGGAACTTGTCTGCTTATATGTTCCCATGCTTCATCAAAGGCTATAGGGCTAGCAATAAAGTATATATATAGTTTTTTGAAAAGTAATAAAGTATATATTATTTTTAGCGTGTAATGTCATCAAACTAACAAGAAGTTAAAGTATCAATTATTAAAGCATAACGGTCCGATAACGCAAGTGATCATAATATTACTTTTTGAAATCGGTGACCAATATAAAACACATCAAAAATAAAAGTGACCTTAGTGATAATTTGCCCTAAACATTAAAGGAGTCAATTTCAAATATCTTTTCCATTTTCTAATTCACATATGTTACAATTTTCTCTTGCATTCATCTTTTTTCAAAATGTTTTTTTTTACATTTTCTAATTCAAACAATAAATATATTTTTTTTCTAATTAAAGATGATGCAAAATTCACTATTTCTTATCCCCTCCTTTTTACTGCTTCCACTCTTGTTACAAAATAACATAAAGTGATTTTTTGAATTTATTGATTAAAAACGAAAAAATAACTTAAAATTATAAAATACACTTTAACAAATAACATGTTTCGCAAAATATCCAAGAATAAATTTTTTATTTCAAAAAATAACTAGGTGCAAACGCGTGTTATTATAATTAATGACATTTTTTCTAAAAAAATATCTAATAAGTGATATTCGTGGAAAATCAGAAGATGTTTATCTTAAGAGACTCAGGTTTAATTGCTTTGTTTGCAAGATATATGTACATTATCAAAAAGTTAATAATATATATGCACATGCCTATTTTATAGTTTATGTGCTGGATTTATGGCTCTCCTCTCAATAATATCGTCTCCAAAGTTCAAACCTAAGTTCTCCCAATCTCTCGTTGAGAGAGTAACGTGTGCCTTGTCATTACACCATACCATTGTTATTATATTCTAATATAATAATAAAATTGCATAGACTTAAATAAAAATATATAATATAATTTGACTGACAAGGAAATCCACCCTTGAAAAAAGTTTTATTTAAAATTTTTTATAAAACATTTTATTTGAATAATCTCTAAGATATTGAATTCCACAAATCAAACCAACAAAAACAATAAAAAATTAGAAAGGGACAGGTGTTTTGGAATGGATTGCATTGGTCGAGAAATGGACAGAGACTTGCAAAGTTTGCCTCAATCAATGCCAGAATGGACGTATTCTTCTCGTTTCTGATGTGAACTTACCAAGCTATCGTTAAAGGATCACTCAGACTTTTTCTGAAAAATAAAAGAGTAAAAGCAAAGACTGGCTGACTATTTCAAATAAGGAAGTTGAAGTTGGTCGCGTATTTATTATATTATATTTACTCATTACACGATATTTGGTATTATTAGGTGAAACCAACTGGTTCTGAGGTGGTGAAGCCGAGCAGAAGAGTCCAGGGCCAGCCTTGTGAAGCTTCTTTCTTTATTCCAAAATCTACTCTTTCTGTATGTATCTAGTGTTGTATTCGACTCTTCTTTTAAATTTCGACACGACAAAGTTTAAAATCTTGTCTTTTTCTATTTAGTAATTTACTAGTATTACACTACTCCCTACTCACTCTCATCTCAATCAATACCCTCTATTTCGTTTTGCCTGAGAAGAGGATGCGGTTGTTGCTATGGTGCTGGTTGTGGGGATGGTTAATGGTGGGAGAAAGAGTGATGGGATCAACAGAGGAGAGTTCAGACGAAAGAAATCTTGACAAGACACCTACATGGGCGGTGGCCGGGGTTTGTGCTGTTATCATCATCATTTCTATTCTGTTGGAGATGGTTCTTCACAAACTGGGAACGGTCATCCTTCTTTCCCTTTTTCTTATTCACTTAAATTTGTTAATCCCGTTTTAATTCTTCATTCTCTTTCTGCAAAAAGAATTGATTTTGGTTGTGTTGGTATTTCGATGAAAGATGTTCTGATCTTTTTACTTATATTTGTGGCATTCAGTGGTTCACAGAAAGGCACAAGAGAGCTCTGTACGAAGCCTTGGACAAGGTTAAAGCTGGTAAGTCCAGAATCTTGTGATTAGGAATTCTGTTTGCAATTGCCAGAAATCGGTTATAAAAGTTGCTTGTGGGACTAATCTACATTTACCCTGCACACTGCTTTTAAGTTTTATGGTTCTTTTCTGTGAGATTAAGATACTGCTGTTTAGATGATGAATTCACAGTTGGAGTGGGAAGGTTTATTGGCATTGTAGACCAGGGTTGGAGTCCTGTGTCCGCCATCTCCCTTCTCAAATTTGTAACAGTAATAAAAAATAGATTTCATTGTTTGTCAAATTGAAAATTTCAACCTTTCCCTCGATTATTGCAGAGCTGATGGTTCTTGGCTTCATTTCGCTGATCCTCACTTTTAGCCGGAGCTATATTTCCAGAATATGTATCCCTGCAAACCTTGCGAATACTATGTTGCCTTGCAAATCTGATGGTGAGCAGGACACCACCGAGAGCAGTGAAGAAGAACACCGTCGAAGACTCTTGTCGATTGCTCATAGAATTCTGTCATCTGAAGCTGAGCCAAATGTTTCTAAATGCAAGCAGGTCAGCCTGGACCGACATTTTTTCATATTGTTATTAAAACAAAGCTCTTAAGGTTCTTGGAAGTCATGTTGTTGCATTTCAAATTCCTGCTAATACGTGTCTTCTCTTGGTTACATTTTTTTTCTTCTCCCAAGTCACTTATTTGGTCATTCTGGAAGGAACTTTATGAATAGCTTTTGGATGGCAGTATTAGTTTAAACATAAATTTCCTAAACTGCAACAAACTGGGTTTTCTTTACAGGATCATGTTCCGCTTATATCGACTGAAGGATTGCATGAGTTACACATCCTCATATTCTTTTTGGCAGTCTTTCATGTTTTGTATACCTTTGTTACTATGATGCTTGGGAGACTAAAGGTAACCAAATCCTGTCTTATCTGTTTGTGTTTTTCTTGATTCTCTATGTAGATGCTCGTTTTTTGTTATGAACGCTTCTGTCATTAGTGCATTGTCATTAAACGATAAGCTGCTTTGAACAGATCCGTGGCTGGAAGGTATGGGAGCAAGAAACTTCGACTCATGACTACGAGTTTTCTAACGGTATGTTTATCCACTAAGAACAGTTTTTACTGTATGTTATAGCGTTAAATCTTCTACTGTCAATCTTGAACTTAATTTCCCAACTTCACTTCTTACCTCTTGGAATCCGACATGGATGCATATGCATGTCTGCACTCTGCAGATCCTTCAAGATTCAGGCTTACTCAGGAAACATCTTTCGTTAAAGCCCACGCCAGCTTTTGGACTAGGATACCGTTCTTCTTTTACATTGTAAGTACCTTGTAACTAAAATAGTTGGCCTTTTTTCTGTAAGTAGAAGTACAGATAACCAATACTGACCTCAAAATTCGATTACAACCATTTTGTTTACTGTTGTGGCCATCTAAAAGAAGAAAGCTGGTTCATGTTATAAATAACCGCCTTTTGAAGATGTTGCACTGATTGATTACCAAATAAAAATGAAATTTTATGTGTGATCCTATTGTTGAATGCAGTGGGGTAGTTGAGTATGGACATCAATGAGAGTCCTATCTTGATCAATTTTTGAACTTTTTATACATTCACTGCAGGGATGCTTCTTTCGACAGTTTTTTAGGTCTGTTGGGAGGGCGGACTACTTGACATTACGGAATGGATTCATCGCTGTGAGTTTCTTTTAACTACAATTCCGTAATCGATGTTGGTTCATCTTTTTTGTCCCGACTAATCTACACTTGTCTTGTAGGTTCATTTAGCTCCCGGAAGTAAGTTTAACTTCCAAAAATATATCAAAAGATCATTAGAGGATGACTTCAAGATTGTTGTAGGAGTAAGGTACTTGCTGCTATATCTCTGCATTACATTGGATGACATTACTTGCTTACTTAACATGGCTCAACCAAGGCTTATCCTGTTCGCAGTCCAGTGCTGTGGGCATCTTTTGTGATCTTCATGCTGATAAATGTCAGAGGTGAACTACTTTTTCCTTAAGGGTATCCTCTGAGAGTATTAGCAACTGCAAAAAAGCAAACCGAATTAGAAGCCGAATTCTGTTTTCTAATGTAACACATCACATGCATGCTCTTCCAGGGTGGCAAGCGTTATTTTGGGGTTCCATAATTCCTGTCGTTGTAAGCAATATTTCTTAATAACAGCACTCCCTTTGTAATTTTATTAGAATATTTCCATTTCCTGATTGCTTAATTGACAACAGATAATCTTAGCGGTCGGGACGAAGCTTCAATCCATCCTGACAAAGATGGCTCTTGAAATTGCAGAAAGGCATGCTGTTGTGCAAGGAATACCTCTTGTACAGGGTTCTAACAAATATTTTTGGTTCGGTCGACCGGAATTAGTTCTTCATCTGATTCATTTTGCATTGTTCCAGGTGCTTCAATTGACTCCAGAATATGAAACTAGCTACCCTTTAATATAAAATGACTCTCTTTGTAGTGTTGACCTCCTTTTTTTCAATGGCAGAATGCTTTCCAAATAATATATTTCTTGTGGATCTGGGTAATTAACCAAGCACCACCAACTTATCAACCTCCTTCCCACTCTTTTATCTCTGTTTTCTATCATTTCTAATCTAAAACTCTGTTGTAAATGTGTACTGTTTTTATCATTTGTAATTATGCAGTACTCGTTTGAGCTGAAATCTTGCTTTCATGCTAATTTCAAGCTTGCCATAATAAAGGTTTCTGTGGGGTAAGCTTAAGCTTCAGTAATATTCATTAGTTACCTCAACCTCAGATGCAAATATGATGATTGTTCCCTGGAATTAACTTTTGCTAGGTTTCTGCAGGGTCGGTGTTTTGTGTTTGTGCAGCTACATCACCCTCCCCCTATACGCCCTAGTAACTCAGGTGCCGTTTCTGTTTCTGACACTGATTAAATCAGCGTTCTAGGAACAAATGCTAGCTTCAATTCTATTTGTTTGACATGAGTAATGCTTGTGATGGATACTTGCAGATGGGTTCCAGCATGAAAAAGTCCATCTTTGATGAGCAAACAACCAAGGCGCTTAAGAAGTGGCATTTGGGTGCAAAAGAGAGGCATAGGAAGGGAGGAAAGCCCCCCACAAGAATTACCCTGGGTGGAAGTGCAATCCCTTCCCCCTCTGCACATGCTTCGGGACGCACACTTCATCGAAGCAAAACTACCGGTCACTCTCCGTACGACTATGAAGATCGCATGTCTGATGTTGAAGCTGAACCTTTGTCACCCATGTCACCATCCAATTTGATTATGAGTGAAGATTGCGATGAGCAAAGAACTGAAACAAGTGGATCTCAGCATATAGAAGTGGAAAATGAACATGGTTTCTCATTCGTCAAGCCTGCTCCATTGAATCAAGGACCATGAACAAAGTGTGGTAGCATGCAGATGCCGAGTGGTGGCAAGGACTTTTTTAAAATTATTGACATAAAAATATATATAAGAGAGTTTTTATGTACATAGAATCCTCATATCAGTAACTTCCAATTTTCATACAGATCTTTTTTGCAAATTAACTTTGTATTTCAATTAAATGTCAGTAACTTACAAAATTCTTAACAGTAGAGATTAAGGAATGAATCATGATCAATCTAAAAGTTCTTATGACAGAGCGCAATACCAATACTGGAAACTCATATCTCCTCTTCATTGTTGCTGCCACCTCCGAACATGGAAGCCATTGTAAACGCCAGCTTGGCAGCCATCTCTCTCCTTTGGAAATCAGGCATTAACCTCAAGTTGCTGCGAATACTTCCAATCTCAGACATCAACTGTTCCAAATCCTCAAAATCATAATGTGGGCCATCATCTAATTCTGAAGCTGAAGCTCTATCGGATTCTCCAGCATTGGGTTCCATTCTATCAATTTTCTCCCCTGAAGCAGAAACTGTTGGAGAAGCATATGAGTCTTCCTTTTCGCATTTGGTTATGTTTCCTTGAACAGACTCTGTAACACACTTTCCCTCATCAACTGATTTCCCTATATCCAGGAATGTGTGAACTCCACTTGCAGAAACCCATTCTTCAAACATTCATCCCCTGGTTCAGCTGAACCCGCAAATAGCACTTCATAGTCAAACTGATAATCAGGTTCCTCTTCCGATGAATCTGGACAGGGACAATAATAATATTTAGCAATTGATTAACAAGGAAGAACTTTTATTAGAAAAACGAACAAGATATCACATATAACCTTCTTTCTCAGGTAGTGTAGGTTCAGTTATCTTATCACCAGATTTCAGAACCATTCCAGGCCACATATGAGCAGAAAGAGCACCAAACAGACGTTCAACTCCTTGTAAATCACCATCAACCGACAAACCTGCCAAGAACAGGTTTTATTTTTTAACATTACCAAAAATAAGCATATGAAGATCCAACCCGTACATGACCCCTTAAGGTTCATTCTTGTGAGTAATTGTCACAGCATTGATAAACTTTCAAGAGAAAAGTTAATATTCGCTAGGTCATGCGGACAAACATCAACACTTCTCACAATTATACATGTTAACATCTTTTTGATTTGTTTGTAGACAATACATTTTACAGATCAAGATGTCATGATTAATACAATTTATCATGACTGCTATTGGAAATTTGGCATTGCAGAATGTTATTTCATATCACTAATTCAGTGTATAGGTAATGTAGCAACAAAGTGGATATGATGATGCATGATCGTAATTTGGGCAAATTTGGTTCAGCTACAACACCGACGAAGAGACAGAACCGAAGTCGATCAAGTTGGATCTATTTACATCATCCACGGAGGAATAAGATCGAATTTTAGCATCTGGACTCCACTAAACCATCAACGGAGAAGCAAAATCGGATGACAGCAATATGAATCCTACTACGCCATCAACGGAGGAACAAGACTGGATTTCAGCAACTTGGAATTAGCCTTACCATCAACGCCATCAACGGGAGGGCTAGATCGAATATCAGCAACTTGAATCTTACTACACCATCAACGGAGCAAGATCGGCGAATGATAGCAACTTAGACTCATCTACACCATCAACGATAAGACAAGATCGGATGATGAAAGTTGATTTTATTTTTCTCTCATTTTTTTATTGATGATTTTTTTCTTTTTTTTTCTTTTTTGATTATTTTCGAATTTTCTTCTCTTTTTTTATTTATTTTCGTTTTTTTGTTTTTTCTTTTTGAACTTTTTTTCTTCTTTTTTTTGAAATTTTTTTATTGTAACTAAAAAAGCAAATTCTAAGGAAAAATTTGGTATAGCTGCAATACTGTCGAAGAGGCAAGACCTGGGTAAGATTTGATCTGCTACACCATTGACGGAGAGACTAGACCAGCAAAATATGAGATCCACTACACCACCGACGGAGAGATAGGATCTGGATAGAAAATTTGATCTGCAATACCACCGACGGAGACAAGATTTACATTAAGTTGGTGTACCACCACCGACAGAGGCGTGATTTGCAAGATGCTGAATTGTTGTGCTATTGACAGCATGACGATGTCTGGAAAAATTTGCTCTGTTTCTCTATCGACAGAGGGCAGGATCTGGAAAGACTTTTTGCTGGCAGGAGTGAGAGTCGAAAAGATGTTGGTGTCCGCCACACCATCGTTGGAGGAATGAAATCCTACAAAGAAAAAAAAACATTTGTCAGTAATTGTTCAAAAGATTTGTCACTGGTACCTTTTATTTAAGTGTTTCAGTATTTTTCTGTGTTTGGCCTCCTCCAAGACTAAGGTCAGCCATCATGCTGTCTTTGCCCCCATGTTGAGGATGTTCAGTCGCTTCGTTGAATATGTTTGTAAGCAAAAATGGATGCATGAATTTTATGCCTAAATGCATGTGTCTACCCTAGATGCATGGTGTCTTTGCCCCCATGTTGAGGATGTTCAGTCGCTTCGTTGAATCTGTTTGTAAGCAAAAATGGATGCATGAATTTTATGCCTAAATGCATGTGTCTACCCTAGATGCATGGTGACTTCGAAATATGCACTTAATCTAAATGTGTGACGTATGCAAAAATGGTTCAATGCAAGATGAATGCAACTAAATGCATGAATGTGATATGATTTCCTTTTTTTACCCCTAAAGGGATGTCTCTAACTCTTGACTGGTCAAATCAAGTTCTTAGTCTTACGTGTGCATCGGTGCCCTAACCTCCTTTGGGTTCAATCATCTTTCTTTGAATTAGCTTTCATCTGGGAGCATGCCCCAAAATTTTGTTCGTTTTATGCCATCGTCTGGGAATATTATTGTAGCAAATTTGAAATCCTGGAGCACATTTTATTTCCCCCTAAGTTGGGTTCATAAGTTGGTTCATGGCAGCTCATCATTTTTTGGATCAGGTGAAGTTTTGCAGACTGTGGTCGATGTAGACATTTCAGGGATGCAAAAGTTTGACTCAGCAACGAAGACTGGACTTTGGCAAAGAATGCCCCCAGACTGGGGTCTTGTTAGAGGCACACTGTTTGTAAAAGAGGTGGAGGGTACTTGTGGACATGCCCCAAGATCAGGCTCTTGTAAAAAGTTCTGTAAGGTGCTAGGTCGACCAACTTTATTGTATCTAATGGGGTAACCCGGGGACCGACTTTAAAATTTTTAAATTGTATGCATGTAAATGCAAAATGTATGTCTTAGATGTGAAAGTACTGATTCAAAAATGGTTCTCGTGGCTCAACTTCCGAACTCATGAGATTCATTTGCAACTTTGAATACTGCCTTGATATCTAGAGTACTAGATTTTCTCCTGATGATAATTTTTCAAATTGAGAACCAGTCGTAAATCAACATTTCATGCTAGTAGAATGCAAAAATTAAAATATTATGATATGTCATGCAAAGATGAATAGATTTAATTATGATGTGATCACAAAAAATGGGTCAGTTTGGAATTAAAATAATCAGATGAATAAAATAAGGTAAAAATGAAATATTTCTGATCAGACAAACCGCTTGAACCAACACCTTTATGTCATGAAATGCTAATGCAACAAAAATATGTGTAAAGTAAAAATAAAACAAAACAAGAAATAAGTTAGTACCGAATAAGCTCAATAAAAGACGAAGTAGATAAGACAACAAGCAAAGCAATCCTATTTATCTCATCTACAACACCTAAGTTATCTACATGGCTCTAAAATGGTGGGCTTTATATATTCTCTACATGCAGTTTTGGTGCTAAAAGGTACCCGAATTATCCTTGTTGTCCCCTACTAAGGGTAGCAAGGCCCTCGATCATCACCTATTATAGGCTCTTTTCAACCGGGTTCAATTCAGGGGACCCATTCTCTTATGCCCCTACGAAGGAACGATATCCTCACGAAAGCATAAGGTACTCGAGCCCCGAAGGTACTTGCTAGGCTCATATGGAGGAATGATATCCTCACGAAAGCATTAGCGTTTTTCTCCACTTAAAAAGACGAGTTTATATGTAAATTTTAAATGCGTTAAAATAAACGCACAATTATAACCGAATGTTACTTTAATAGTCACTTTAATCTGAAACTTCCGATATTAGTAAAGCGGTAATTATTTTGAAAAAAGCTCGACTCTAATTTGTTTTTTTAAAACAAAAAAATGTCTCTAGCGGAGTCACCATCTGTAGCGATCATTTTTCGCTAAAAAAACGAGGTTTTAAGTTGTTTGGGTATTTTTTAGGTATTCAAAAATATTTTCCGTGGGATACCATAAAACCAGAGATTTGAAAACTTATCGAGTCCGGGAGTCGGTTACAGATGGGGAAGGATTAGCACCCCACACCGCCCAAAATTGATACTTTAATAATTACTGCTTTATTAATATTAGGCTTTCCGGATTAAAGTGACAATTAGATTAAAATTCGGTCATAAGTGAGAGTAAATTTTAAGGACCCGTTATTCGAGAGTAAACTGACAAACCACCATCACTGCGCTTGATACTGACCACGTTTACACTCGAATAAAAGGGTACATCATTGACAAAATATATATCCGAAATGCAACTTAAAAATGACAAACATAAATAAATATAATATGATAAAAATATAAATAAATACTAACATAATAAAATACTAATATAACATAAATATTAAAAGACAACAAAACACCATAAATCGAATACATATATGCAAAACAATAACAACTTCTGAAACAAAAAGAAAACGCATGTTATTTATTATAAACCAAACAAAGACAAAACACATAAGCAGGTGAAAACCCATAAAACTATACAATCATGCATTCCAATATACCATCAGAAAAATAATTACACATAATGATGTAAAACTCTACTATATGTACATATACTATAGAAAAACATACATGTAACTAAAAATCCCTATATATTATATTATATAACGTATTTTTTTTAAACTATATATTATACTTTAATATTACAATAACTATACAATATACTTTACATCATACTAATGCTATAATATATTACATAGTACGATAAAAATATACATAATATAAAAACATGTAAAAAATATATAATATAATATATAATACGCAAAACTTATCAAATACTTACATATACATAGCTTTTTCAAATATATAAACATAGTATATATATATATATATATATATAAACATATACTTAGATAAAAAGAAACATAGGATATACATATATTACTTGATATATATAACATAATATACATAGATACATACTAAAAACACACACATATATATATACGCACATATACACAAAGAAACAATTATACAACAAATAAAAGAAATGTTACAACAAAACCTCATATTAATCATATCAAAAACAAATATATACATACATACAATACATGTAGAAACAAATAAGAGAATAAAACAAATACAAATCATGATAAAAAAACACATATTTATAAATGAGAAGATAAAAAATAAAATATTAAACAACCACCAAAAATTAATCTAAACACTTTCTAACAAAATATAAAAACATATGACCATAAAAAAATATATAAAAACATGTAAGAACAAAAATAAATGAAAGGTTACTAATCAAATCACCATTTTTATTAGATTATAAAAAAAGGTTAGACAACAAACATACATTAAAAAGGATACCCAAACTTAAATATGGTAGTGAACTTTCTCCTTTTCTTTCCAATTTGTGGTATCTTCAAAAGCAAAAAATGAGAGTGAATCCCCCTTTTTTTCACTTGCGTGAGCCTCTCTCTTTTTTTTTGTCAATCTGTCGTCCCTCTAATTGTGCCCCCCTATTTTGTTTCAATTTGTGGTCTCTTTAATGGGATTAGGGGAATGGAAAAAATGATGGTGGGTGGTGTGGGGAAACAAAGCATGGCCTGTGGTAAGGCATGGGGAGGTGAGGCATGGGTGGCAGGGCATGGTTCTCTGCGTGGAGACCATGCCTTGCTTTTTTTATTTTTTATATATTTTTTTGGGAACTTGGTTTAAATAGGGTAGATGGTTCGAATATAATTTGGGGCCCGGACAAAAAATGAGTATTACAGTGTGAAGTCAGATGCAGGATGAGTAGAAGAATCGGCAAGTTTCAATAGGCGTTTTGTGTATTCAGCATGGACAGGATGACCTGCAATTCGATCCACTTTGTTTCCGATGCAAAGTAAAATCTCAAAGTTTTGGATATCAGTATAGGACACCCAATCCTGAAGTGCGGCGAGAGTTGATAACTGCAACGAGAGCAAGAAAAAAAAGGCAAAAAGGAAGGAGAGGTTATAGAACTACATATATACTCATTTATATAGAAATAGTATTCTAGTTATAAATACGCTGAGAAAAAGGCAAAAGTTATTGCTACAGAACTAGAAGGGATTGAACAACTGGGAAAGCTAAGATGCCTACATTAGACATATCAAAAACCATGACCAATGCAGTTGAATGGTCAAATATTGGTAGGGATTGAACTGAAAATCTATCTTGAAGATGAGCCATACACAGAGAAACATAAGCAGAGTAGTATTTGGTATTGATAGTCCAGCTGTTGATGGTAAAGATATCAATCATCAGAGTTTGATTTTATTCACTCAACAAAAAGAAAGGCCATCTATTGAATAATTAACTTGAACAAACAAACATGTTAAAAGTGAGTAGAAAGAAGGCATTCAAACCCATTGACAACGACTTGGGACTATCTTCTTCTTCTTCTTCTTCTTCTTATTCTTAAAACTCCACAGAGGCAAGCCCTGCATTGTTTTTTTTTATAAATAATAACAATATTTATCAAATATGCCAAAACTTTTAATAAAAGCAGAGCAACCATAACTCATGTTTTTCCAACAAAATAAAAATTAGTAGTATTTGACAGAAATTTAATTTTTTCAGTTACGACAATAATAATAATAATAATAATAATAATAATAATAATAACAACAGTAAAGAACAATTTTTTTTCAAAAGAGGGAACAGGAGTTAAGGGATATCAGTGTGCGCTTGCCAACATTGGGACATCCAACAATGAATATGGAGGGTCGCTTCCCAATCTCATCCCGGGCTTCCATTTTAATGGAACCTTCCTTGATTTCTTCCATCTGTTGTGCAAATATGAGTTATACACAACAAACCTTTGAGATTTTCACTCTCTCCATCTCAAATCCTGAATCTAACCAACTGCCTTAGTCTTGACCTTTCCATAATTATCAGTGAAAGATTTATATTTATATTTATATTTACAAAAAACAAAGATAAAGATTCCCAATAAAAGGACTACAAAAATAGAGAGATTAAGATGAGGGAAATAAAGGCGAACTGGATTCGTACTTACATACCAGAACAAAAAGCTAGCTTCAATTCAATTCAAAGAAGAAAAAAAACTCAGAGTTGGAACAAACAACTAAACGAATATGGAGAAATGGCCCTAAACACAAGTATAACTATATAAAAAAATGTTTGCCACAGCATAAAAGGCAATTTTTAAAGAATCTCAAGTCTTCCACCAGGATAGCACCTTACCTGAAAAAAGGTGGCTTGATATATTCAGTTAATTAGCAACTGGTTTTCTCAGATTTTGTGTAAATCATATTTTAACAACCAATCCTATTACTTCTTGTCAACTCTTTCTGTTCTAGTGTAATTTGATTCATTTCAGGCCTAAAGGACAAAACTTTTATTTTTGGAGTATGTCATTAAGAAGCATGCCTACAATCTACCCAACTAGAAGGTAGTATGGAGTGCCAGCACAAGCATGTTTAGAAAAATTGTAGTTAGGCTTCAGAGGATAGAGATAAAACATAACACAAGAATTGCCACAATCATTATAATGTTGAAAAGGGTTGCACAAGTTGTTGAGATATGGAAGCAAAAGGAGACCTCCGAAACCGGAAGATTAGCAGAACATGAGTTATGACCTACACAAGCAGACATCATAGGACAGCTTCAACTCGTGGCTGCATTAAGTGATTCTTCTATCAGTACAGGGTGATATAGAAAAAACTTGAGGGGGAAATAACCAAAATAACAAGAGCATAGAAAACAAGGTTGGCTGTTTATGAGATGATGCTCACTTTCTTGAAAGAGAAAAGAAAAACACATGAACCATAAATGAAAAACAAGAACTGTATCAACTACAATCCTCCTATTGGCACAAACTTTGAATGGATAGCAAAACATCACAAGAAGTTTGTTCAAAGACTCAGATTCATATAGGCTAATACAATGAAAAACCCAGTCATTAACATCGATTGCTAGAAATGAAAAGTGGATTCAGTATTTGCAAGTTCCTTCCCCTTGTGGCAGCCACCATACTATTAAGTTTGGCTGCAAATGCAAATGAATACGGCCTATGAATTGAGTAGATTTCCTATCGTGCAATTGTGACTGATAAGCTGATTAAATAGAACCCAATGATACTTAAATAACTTACAGCGAAAAGGAACCAGTTGCTTATTAATTGAATATCACAAGCCACTTTTTTTCTGGTAAGGTGCTATCCTGGAACACACTAGATTCTTTAAACAACTTGGAACCGGCATAAAGAAAAACATGAAGAATTAGAAACTTTTATGAGTCCTCACAGCTGAACTATTCAATACTGAACTAACAATTTTCAAGCAATTCCAGAACTACAAACTAAAGCAAGCAAACAAACCCATCACTGAAAAAACGATTCTCTTAAAGATTAAACGCATAGACATAGTTATTTGCATCTAAAACCAAATAAGACAATTGATTAGAAACAAAAAAAAAAGTTAATAAAAAAGGAAAGCCCGAAAACCCTTTTATAGAGATGAAGTTATGGACCAGATTTAACAAACAAATTCAACTGAAAGGCACGATCTTTGGGGTAATTAGATGATCAATCAAACACTATGACTATAAGATCAATTGGAGGGAGATCAGAGTACCTGAGTCGTGGAATGATTTGAGGTTTAAGATTACGATCTATGAGCTTTGAATGAATGTCGAGCGAGAGAAGGAAAGCATCCCAAAAACTAAGGCAGTCTGGTGGCAAGTAGGAAATTGAAAAGGATTAGTTCAAAATTTAGCCCCTGAAAGTATACCTTTTTTCCAAATTACACCCTAGACTTTTTTGTCTCAGATTATCTCTAAATTATTATTTCGTCCCAATTTACGCAGAATAAAAAAAAAGTGACAAATAAGAATGACACATGACACATTACTATTGAACACGATAATTTTTGGGGAAACTAGGATGGAAATGATAGAATAAGGGGTTAACTCAAAATTTTGGTGTAGAGTGAGAAAAATAATATATTTAAGGAGTTAAATTGTAAATTAAGCCGATCGAATTAACGGGCAGGAAATAATGCAATTGAAGAAAATAATTAGAAAATTAAAATAAAACATCTGGGAATTCATTTAGGGATCTATGACATTTGTTATAGTACGAGACAAACTTGTCGTGTAGTCCCGGCGAGTTGTATCTGAAAACATTTTTTACAGAACTTACCGTATGTTCCTGACAAGTTCCATTGATTAATTTTTAAATGCGTGAGACCCGTCGAGAAATCATGGCAAGTTTGCTTGACATTGGGATGAATGAAAAGAAGGCAAAGTTGATGGCCGGAGTAAAAAGGAAGACAAAGCTGGGGGCTGAATAGAGAATCTGGAGAAGATAGGCGGCTACTGTCATGATTTTTAGGAATTTATACTCCAGTCCCCAACTTTTCCTTCCTTTTCACTCTACCCATCAACTTTGCTTTTCTTTTATTTTTCATCCCAAGATCAAGCAAACTTGCTATGGTTTTTTGACGAGTCTCATGCATTTTAAAAAAGAATAATCAAAGGAGCTCGTTAAGATTACATGATGAATTCCAAAAAAAAAAAATCAATTTATTTGTAATTTATAGGGATTACACGTCGAGTTCGCCGCCTTGGACTAGATGACCTATTTCTCTGATTTTTTTTTTTCAATTGTACGACAATAATATATTAAAAAGTCATATTCGCCTTCTTTTGTTACCAAATTTGTGCAGGTGGATGGGAATGTAAGATGGCATTGTATTTTACTTCCGTTGTTAGATGTCAGTTGAGATTGGTGAAGTTCCTAAATGCAATATCCTAATACGTTTTGTTACGTTGCCTTGTTTGATTATTGAAATTTGTAAGACAGTAGAATCTGAAGCTTATCCCCTTGAGTTGTCCTTGTAGGTATACAAATGGCATCAATAAATTAAAATTTGGACCAATAATTAATATTCAACCCAACAAAAGGAGTAAAATTAAAGTAACAGGCTGATGAGGCCTCTTCTTGCACCCATCACAGCTAATACATACGGTTGCTCCATGAAGATATCCTCTCCAATCGGTCAACACAGCCAACGCATCAGCTACGTAGAATTTGTAATACCTAATTATTTATTTGATGCAATTGAATCTCGTCAGGGTTAATCTTATTTGCAAGACTTCTCAAACTCCGGGAATCAAAGCCCCCAAAATCATATCATACAAATCTCGCATACAGTAAAACTATAGAAAGGGCTTCAACTAAATGACGCCGGCACGCACTAATTTCAAAACTAAAACCAAACACTACATAGACAACTAGTGAGATAGGCAGAAGCACAGATTAGCCACCCTATCGATCCTAGTCATCCATCCACGCCTGGTCAGCCTTGCTCAAATGGAACACGTACAAACAACTGCCCATGAAGGGTTACAACCGCTGATGTTTGATGTGGGTCAATCCTCGACGGCAAGCTGACCACCTAACACCACAAAACACAATTTTCAGTATGCTGAAGACCTAATCAATTACATATATATATATATATATATATATAAGTGAAACGAAGATGTAAAAAACACAGAATATTAGGGTGATAGCTTCTGATCCGGCAAAGTATCAATGACACTGTCCCTTCCTTAAGATTTGCTACAATAGAGATTAATTTCTTAACTGGCATTTTACTAGCTGAACATACAAACAAATTATTTCAAATAAAAGTTTACTTAACGAGACAAAGATGCTTATGAGGATGAACCAAAATACAGGAGCGCAGCTGGGAAGTTCAAAGGATCTTTATAATATTAGAACTTAGAAGCATTTGAAGGATTAGTTAAAATTAGATACTGGATCAAACAAGCAAACAGGGATATCTTTAAAAAAAAATTATATGAAATAAATGGTATAGTAAACTTCAAAGTCTTCTCGTTTATATAATTATTATTTAGAGAAAATTCATTATCATGGATGTGAAACTAACAGAAGAACAAAAACAATGCATACAAATACATTCATGATAATGAAACCTGGATAAAGACACAACGGAAGTTTATTCTAGTTAGTAAAGCAATTATAACAACGCTGCCCTCTTAGTTAGAATACGTTAATACCACACCTTTTTGAACGGTGTGACACCCCAAGGATTATCCGGATGCTCAGGTTCACCGCTTATTACTAGGCGTCCTGCGGGATCAGATTGAACACGCACCTAAAATTGCAAATAACCACATAAGAACTTCCATAGACAGTGCAGAAAAATGGTATTAGCTACTGCCATGAAATATACATCCCAAAACCGCACCATCATATTCTCATGCTCCATAAAAGTAAATGCTTAGTAAAGCTGCATTTTGAGGCCAATTTTGATTGATGATCATTTCAATCCAAGGCACTTTTGTGCAAATTGATTTGAACCATGCATGCTAGAAGAAAATGAAAACTATACATAGTTTTACAAGTTTGTTCACTGACCTCCTCACGAAGAAGGCCTGGAACTAAAGCATAGACCTCAAAACAATCTTTCTGCAAAATCAAAACAAGTCAAACTTTCAAAAAACCAGAAATCATGTCATTTCTGGAGATCAGGGGCAAAGAAACTTACAGTTTTCTGCACATTGATCTTAACCCAATCTGCTGGGGATCCAATATCAACCACTGCTGTCTCCACACTAGCCAATAACGAATTAAGTCAAACAAATTGTTAATGCTCGTAGTAAACCCCCCCCCCCCAAAAAAAAAAAAAAAAAAAAGAAAAAAAAAAAATATATATATATAACATGGATCTTAACTGTGCCTTCAATACTTTGGTAGATGAAGCCTTGACAGCACTATCCAGATATGATGGTTTCTTACGTTTAAGCAAACCTGCATTAATATGCAAGAATCCAGCTTCATAGATCTTCATCAGCTTTGAAACAGCCAGAAAGAAAATTGGTTTAAAGGACTTAAATGACATACCCAGGCTTTTAATCTGTTTTTCACGCTTTTGTTGAGAAATAGAATTCTTATCCTACAAAAGAAGGAAAATTGCAATATAATACTATATTATCAAAAGATTACACCTGAAAACGCACATATCTAGGAGAGGCACATCTCTTCTTTTTGCCTTTTTCCCACTTCATAGATTAATAGGATGGAAAAAATAAGGGGATAAATTGCTCACTAGATTTTCGTACACACCTTAATTACTGGGTCACTGACTTCACCGTTACGGAAATGACGTGAGTGCCAACCCTTCATAGCACGTGCAGCTGCATCCCTTCGTGCTCTACCAGATCCTGAAGCCTAATTACAAACAGCATCAAAAAGAATGTTGGAAGCGATAATTAAGAAAGATAAACCTCATTAAACGTATTCTAACTAGGGATGCAAAGTGTAACAAACTTTTGATAGTATAGAACATCACCACACAACTTTTACGTGGATAAAGTTAGGGAAACATGACTGTGTAAAGTTTATACTTTTAAAGACACATAAACTTACCACAATCTAAAATTCTTTGCTTTTCTGTAAAAAAAATATCTGACAGTTGAAAGAAAATTCATATTACCTGATTATCAACATTCATAGCCTCTGGTTGCGATGAAATAGGTATATTAAGCTTACCCCCAGATATCTTATGCCTTTCATAATCAAGGAGTGCCTGATCAAGCACGAAAACAAGGCTTAGATCAGTCCCAATCCATGAAGGAAACAAGCCACAAAACCCAATCTTGCATAGAATAAATGTGAATCACAAAGTAAATTATGAAGTTACGCAGCTGCTTATGACATAGCATATCATGCCAACCTCTGCCACCAAAAAGGCCCTCCATTTGATGTGCCAGTAATGGCGGCAGGAAGATATTGACAGGAAGTTGAGTCCCCCATCCCTTTTTCTTTTATTCTATGCAACATAATTTGCATAGTATAGAGGTAACTAAAGGTGCAGACTGCAGACCCATGCGATAACAAACGAAAAATGAGATGCAATACTGTTTGACCAAGCACGCATGATTCACAATGTAAATACCTTCTCATAGAAACCACGAAATGTCCATGAAACAGTAGTACAGGTTCTGCACAAACAGAAACAGAAGAGATATAAACATCATTGATCCTTGGGGTTGGGGGAGGAAGAGAGAGAGAGAGAGAGAAATCAATATAGCAAATACACCATCTTCACTTCTTAATGAGCAACATTTTAAGAACTACAGTTCATAAATGATTTCAAAAGTAATTGATTTAACCACACTATCAATCTCTTTAATATGGATATTTACACAGGCAGGTAAAAAAACCAAGACTAAAATGTAACTTCCCATCTTGCTCCTTACTTTGGGGGCTTGAAAGATTCTCCAACTTGGCGCCACAATTTACATGAAGTTACCTACCCAAAGTCAAAAAGCCGTTTAATCCACATTTGCAGCAGAAAAAGATTGCACAAAAAGAGTTAAATTTACAGAATATAGTCATCCGAGCAGTCCACAGTTCCGCACAACAAACAGTAGTATGATATAGATACTACACAGTCTAAGAGAAGATCTCTAAAAATGTGAGAGTATGCATGCGTGTGTCTGTGAGAGAGAGTTTTACAAAAGGATTAAGTTCATAATGAATATACTGTATAATAAACCATGCTGAAATTTGTGTTTACTTTTCCAATCTAAGTTCTCAAAAAGTAAAAGCTTATATGAGTAGAAATGTAGTATTAGCCAGTAATTCAGAAACCTTAAATAAACAAACAAAGACCTTGCAAAAGTAATGTTAAAGAAAAGACAGTTTGTGTACAAAATGGAAAAAAGATGCAAACAGAAAAGAAGTTTGTGGGAGGAAATGAACTGAAGACAAGACTAAATATTTCATGCATAATGTAAATTAAATTTATTCCACTTGAAATTACTTAAAATATGGTAATTTCCAGGTCTAATCGTACTGCATTCCTTAACATGGCTACCCTAAAACTATATACAATTCGTATAAGTAGAATAGTACAATGCATTGATAATCTATAAATTTAACAGAAACCAAGGCAAACATGCATACCTTGTCATAGCCACCCAATTTAATAACAGATCTCCACAGCCTTATCCCCATAAAAGTGTATAAATGTCAGTCAAATAGAAATTTCCAAACACATCATAGCTGCAAAAAGAAAACAGTAATGCAAGTACCGATAAACTTACTTAAGGCAATTCAGCCCTTCACCATAAAATTTAGGGGGCTTAAACTCCATGCCTCTCTCTTTGAAGAAACTTTCCAGTTGCATCATGAAGGCTGATTGTTCCTCTTCTGTTCCTGACTCATTTCCGTCGCCATCCAAGAAAAATGAGAGCTCAGAATTGCCGTTCCCGTTAGCAGGGGTTGTAGGCAACTCCAGCTCATTAACCTCATTCTTCGCTTCTTCTGCTTTCTCCTTCATACCAGAAAATGATGGACAAGGCGTGAGCGGTTCAGGTTCATTAAGGCAGGTTGGTGTGGGGTTACAATCGTTATTAGTTTCACTCTGAGGTAATACACAAGTTTCAGTTTTGGCATTTTCTGTGGGTTTAGGAGGTGAGACAGGCAAGGCTTCAGTTTTGACATCAGTTGTAGCTTCAGAAGCATGAATGTGATTGGAGGAAGTAGGGGAGTCTGTTTTAGAATCAGTGTGAGTCTTGAAATCGGGAATAGCATAGGATTCCGGTTTAGCATTGCTTGGGGTTTCGATACCAGGCTTCAGCAAAGATGGATCATCGAGGGCAGGAAGTGAGCTTGGCGAGTGATGAGGTGGAATAGAATGCGGTTGCATGTTGCTATCCGCATTTGCATGCTCTGTGTGATCGGTTATGGAGTTAGCCTCCAAGAGCACGGAGGAAGGGGAAGAAGGGTTTTGCTGAAGCAGTTGATTAACAGGATGATCACCATCGTTCATGTTAGAAGTAACAGATACAGGAACAGCTAGTTCGCCCTCCTTGATTTCAGTTTCCTTGGTATCATTAGCACATGTCTTGGACTCCATCAATGAAAGGTCGAAAACTCCTACACATCCATGTTACATTTAGTTTTTTTTTACTTCAGAAAAAAAAGGACAAAATCGTAATGAATTAACAACTGAGCAGTCCTTTTTTTTCCAACGGAAGCGAATCAATTATGATTAGAAAATCATAACCATAGTTGAGATGAAGATAAAAATCGTAATAAAAGAATTGAATGCGATTTGCGAATGAGGAATCAGAATTACAGCTAAACGAAAAGGAGAAAAAAAGGCCCCAAGTTTAGCATCTGGGTTTGGTTCTCTTAAAATTTAGCAGGAGAATGAATCGAAAGAGAAGTCCCAAGAACAAAAGAACAATCTATACGATTTTGTTGCCATTGCATGAAGATGATGCAATTATTAAATAAGAAAAGAGAAACGAGGAAGAAAGAGAGACTTGCCTGCTTGGTAGCTTGAACGAAATCCTGAACCTAGTCTAATTAAACCCTAGTTATCCTGTATTTTAACAGAACCCTAGAATTCCTTATTTGATTTAGCTACTACTACCGGCATAGGAAATTCGTTTCATAAACGCACTCCTTCAGCTTCAGACTCCCAAACCCCTCTTCCGATTATTCGTGCGAAGTTGTTCTGTCTTGGGACCTTTATCTTTGTTCCGTTCGGTCTGAAGACTTTGGACTTCAAAGTCTTTCCGATATTCAATTCAATACCAATGCCACCACAGCATTGGTTCGGTTCAAATCTAATCTAATCTAATTTCATTAGTCAGATCGGTTTGGTTCATTGTTTTTATTTTTTCAAAATATATATTATTTAAGATGTAGAATAATTTTTATATATTTTTATAATATAAAAATAATTTTTATATTATTATTTTTATATTATTATTTTTAATCTCTTAATTTTTAGTCAAACCGAATATATCGAAATCTTTTTTCGGTTGCAAAGTAATATATGTTGATTGTAGCGACTATTGGCCCAACACCCAACACAAACAATCTAAGGGTCCTTTCAACATAGCTTAAAAAATTTTTGTTTGGGTGCTAACGCCCGTTGATGAGGGAAAAGTTGAAATTTTCAGCTTCTGCAAAATGTTCGTTTAAAATGCAAATCAGGCGGAAGAGGAAAAATCAACTACTTCAACTGATGTAATTCTAATCAACACCAACTTTTTTCATGGTTTGAACACGCCATAAAAGATCATTGAGACTAATTTTGAGAGGGTTCTACCTTACTGCATCTTCTATTACCTTATTTATGCATTATATATATAGTTATGAGCATATTTTTTGCATATTAGGATATATTTAAATTATCATATGTTATCATTTATTTGCACAATATATGATATTCATGCATAACCTATGATTCACATCTTTATATTAAGCTTATACTTAACTATGTCATGCATGTTTATGTTACACGTCATTTATCTATGTTTGCATTGCATTTGCATATTTATCAATGGGAGCCTTCAACAACAACCAACGAGAGTTAGAACGTGCTACATCACCAACGCTCGTTGAGGATAACCATTCAACAGAGCTTTTTCGTTCGACATTTCAACATTCGTTGGAAAAGCATTGTCGAACGGGCCCTAAGTATTTGTTTTGGTAACACTCCCTCAAATAAAACTCAGGTAAACTACAACACAAATACTTATTTATGAATTTAGTAATAAATAAATTATTTTTTCTAAAATAATATACATATCACTCAATTAAAATATTGTTACAAATAGGTCACTAATCATTAAATATTATACATGAATCATAATATGACATGATATAATACTAATTTTAGTTCTCAAAACTTATACAGTTTATTAATTTGTTTCTAGATTTGAAATATTTTAATAAATTTAATTTCTCACATTTAAAATTTTCATCAGTACAGTGATTGTGTCTACTCGCAAACGACGTTCAGGTCATGATAAATCTATTCTATTAACCTGTCAGTTATTCAACAGTTAAGTGATTGTGTCTACTCGCAAACAACGTTAAGATCATGATGAGTTTGTTTTATTAGTTTGTCCTATGAATGATTTTATTTTAGTAATTTATTAATGTTTAATATAATATATTTTAATTGTGAATGAAGAAAATTGAGTTTGGAGAGCCGTCTCTATATTGGACCTCGATAAACCCTGATTCAAATTAATTAATTAATGAGTCAAATACGTATAATTAAAATTATAAAAATAATATTGACAAAAATATTATACTACTTTTAAAAATATTCATAATATTGACGAAATTTATTGGGGTTTGTTTCGGTGGTTGATGCAAAGCTCTATGAGGCTTATGTTGGTCTTAGATATGCATGGGAAGCTGGGTTTCGACACGTTTATTCTCAAACTGAATAGTATTGAAGCTATTCAGGTTCTTCGAAAGAATTTTATGGGCTTTCATAGTTTGCATGGTCATTTGACTGAGTTATGGAGTCGTCCATGAAATATTCAGGTCCATCATGTTCGTCGGGAAAATAATCAAGTTGCGGATGCTCTTGCAAAGTTTGTCGTGTTTAATAGTATTGTTGCTGAGTTTTTCGTTGAGCAGTCTGCTTCTCTTATTCCTTTGTTTAATAAGGATTTCGTTTTGCGTTAGTTTGTTATTGTTGTTTTGGTAAAAATTAATTTTTTATTTTAGGTTCAGTTTTGTTTTAGTTCGTTTATTTTATGGTTTTTTAGTGTTTTTTCATGTATTATTTTCCTTCATTTAGGTTAATTTTTTTTTAATAAGGTATGAGTTAACGCTTCATGTATGATTTTTTATTTATGAAATCATACCTTTTACCAAAAAAATATTCATAATAATTTTTTATAATGAATAACACTATTTATTGTATGTGATATCTATAATGAATAATTTTTAAAATATTTTCAAAATAATTAATTCAAGAAAAATATTCCAAATAATAATAATTTTTAAAAATAATATTTTCTAAAATATTTTAAATAATTTTTAAAAATATTTTTTTAAAAATATGGAGTAATTTATATTCAAAAATCATTCCCCCAAATTTATTTTGAAACAAACAACCTTATATCAATTACAAATTCCATAGACTTCTGGGTCTGCAAGCTCAAGCATACTTTGCAATTGGATTTCCGGATGAAGATCGACCTGACCGTTGTCTTCTTCTAGAATTTTCCCCGAAAGTTTGGCTTCTAGAAAAAGTAAGCGGAAAGGAAACCTAAGATCTGCGGCTGCTGTGGCGGTTGCAGTCTGCTCGGAAATAAATGGGAAGGAAAATGGAATGGGCTGGCAGGGAGAAGCACATGGCAGGAATACCAAGGAAGATGGTGTTTCTGGCGGTGGGGACATTCGCCAAGGCGGTTGCAACTCTTCTCAACACCACCTCCGTTCATAATGCCGATACGCTCCTTCGTATCGTCCGCTCTCGACCCCCCGGCATTCCACTTCTCATCGTCAGCAATCACATGTCTACGTGGGTGCACCCACCCTTAAATCCTTTCTTCATTATTTGCAAATGTGATTTTATTTTTCTTATGTGGATCAGCAATCATATTATCATCTGCTTTGCTTTTGTTTGCAGCTTGGACGATCCACTTTTTTGGGGGTTCAAAGGTTTCCCCTCCGTGGATGCCAAATCGACACGCTGGGCACTTGCTGCTGAAGACATTTGTTTTAAAAAAAAATTGTTCACTTATTTTTTTAGACTCGGTATGCCTTCTTTCCACTTTTACATGCTCTGGTCGAAAGATATTGATTTACTCTTTCATGTGTATGATCTTGCACAGAATATAACCAGTTCTAGCCCGTGCACATGAACTTTTTTGTCTGACTGTCCTTACTGATCAGCGTTTAGCAATCATGTTTTCACATATTATAATTACTTGCCTTAGTTATTTGAGTTGTGAATTTTCACCATTAATACTACCAACTAAAACCTTCTTTTATGCACATGAAGAAACCTTTTGTTAACCTGGTTTGGTTTTTGAAAGGCCAGATAGTTTTAAAGCAAGGGCTTGCATCTGAAATAGTAAATTGTGCAGGTAAATGCATACTTATTACAAGGAGTAGTGGTATTTATCAGGAACACATGAATGAAGCTCTTCAATGCTTAAACAGTGGAGCCTGGGTATTTCACCTAAATTTTTGTTATTTTGAAATTTTGCTAAATCTTTTATATCATGAGATTGTTGGAATTTTCTGAGCTCTTTAATAGTTGAGATCAGAAGATGGTATAGAGCCTTTTCTGAAGGAAATAAGTGAAGAAAAATTTAACTTTAAAAGGAACTGAACCCATAGAGAGGATATAGCTTGAAGTGATGAATGGTATAACTATGTATGTTTATTTAGTTGAAAGACAAGGGGGGCTAGTTTAGTCTCACTGCAAGAACGTTGGTTTTGGTTTTCTAGATGTGGTAGAACAAAAAACCAGCTACTAAGGAACTGAGGAAGTAACCTGCATTTTCTGACAAACAATTTGACCTGCTGCCTATTTAGTGTTTTACTCTATCTCTTGCTAAAGGTAGTTTTAACTTTTGATCATATAAGTAGTTCTTGAAGTGGTACGACTGCTAGTAAGCTGTTACATTTTGGGTATACAGGTACTGTTAGTATTATGCAGTGGTACCTGTTGAAAGATAGAAAATATTATTTCAGATCTAAACATAAAAAAATGAGAACTTCTTAGTGATTGAATGTAGTGTTTTTAGACGGCTTACAGATGTGGTTTAAGGTTTGGATTCCATATGTGCTTTGAACACGGAAGCCCTGAACTTGGATCGACTTTGCTGTGTGCACCCCTGAATTAAACTATGTTTAAATGTTAAGACCAGGAAACTCCTAAGAGATCAAGAATTACTTGAGCTTCTGTACTTTTTTTGATGAATACACTAATTTGTTTGAAAAGTGGTTTTAAACCTTATAAATAGTTTTTTGTTGCTGTAATGAATTTCCTTTCTTAAATATGACTACTTCATGGCTTTAAGCCTCCTAATTTTTTCTATTATTAACTAGCAGTTACATACATTTCCTGAAGGTAAAGTATGCCAGGAAGATGCACCCATAAGACGATTAAAATGGGGAACTGCTAGTCTGATTGTTCGTTCCAATGTGACTCCTATAGTTCTTCCTATGGTTCATAGTGGTTTTCAAGAGGTTAGACTTCTTTAAGTTGACATTTGTCTTCCAGATTCAGTTTCGTCTGATTGAATTCTGTTTGTGGAGCTTGTAGAATTAATTTCCTGGATCTGTAGACATTTCTTTCTCGTAAACTCTTTTTGCGCATGAAAAGGATGCCTTTACCTAATCTATTGAGGGACACTGTTCGAAACTTGATTGCGAATATTCTGCACGAATAAACCAACTGTAATATCTGATTATGCCTGTTTGACCAAAACCCTCTTTGAAAATCGGTTTCCCAATTTGGGTCTTGTTTTGATGTAGTAATAGGCACTGGTAGATTCATAGTAACAATATTAGATTAAAGGATTAATTTCCTGGGTCTTTGGACACTTCTTATTTTCTTTCTTTCTCATAAAATCCTTTTATGCATAAAAAAGATGTCTTTTACCTATTCTGTTGATATCTTAATATAGTCATCTGCAAAGTGAAATTTACTGCAAAAGTATGACTCGAGGATAAAAGGATTTGATTGAAACTTAGTAGGTGAACAATGAGATATCAATTATAAGGGATAAATCTCAAAATTACTCATGAACTTTGGTCTAATATGCAAGGTGATACATGAACTTTGATTTCTTGTAATTTTATACTTGAAAATTTGATTTGATTTTAACAAACCACTAACACCATTATCGACGTGGCACCATTTAAGTTTTGCTTGTTGTATACTCAAATAATTACATTTATCTAATAGGAAAGTAAAGGGATGTTTTTGAATCAAAGTTTCATGTGTATGATTGCTCCAAATAAAAAATCATGCATTATATTGTATATTGGATCAAAGTTCATGAGTAAATTTGAGGTTTGCCCCTTATTGAAATAAACCAGTTTTTTTTTTCTGTTTCAATTTCATGCCAATGCTACTTTTTTATGTTTTGATTCTGTGGCATAGGGCCTAGAACTGTTGGCTGAAAGTTCCATATTGATGTTCTTGACTACTGTTGTTATTATTGATCTTGTTTTTGGAAAATCTCATTACTGAAGACAATGCACTTGTTCTGACAGCTGGAATCCTAACAATGATTAAGTACTATGAAACATTCTCTATGCTACAGGCAGACTGTGTAAACTAGTCCATATGCCACAATCAGTAAAGTGTACAGACACGGTTAGTGACCGTGCTAAATTCATTTTATTCGTATAACCCAGTATAGTCATTTTATTCGATAATGGGTGCATGTTGGTAGAAAGCAGTTGTTCTATGGTGTCTTTACATTTAGATCGACAAGCAAAAGATTTTGGATGGTGTCTTTTACATGCAATAGTTAGACCAATAAGCAGAAGCATGGTACTTGCAGTTTTCATGTAGTGGCTCTTTGAAAGTTAGATTGCATTGCGTTGCATGTTGAAATAAATTCCAATTTAGTTCTGATTGATTGGTTGTTCGATTTGGTTGGGGGTCTCCAGCAGGTGATGTAGGAGAAGTATTTTCTCAACAGAAGGCCTCTGTTTCCATTGTGCAAAAAGACAATAAGAATTATGATCGGAGATCCTTTAGAATTTGATATTCATAAAATGATGCAATCAGCGGTTTCAAAGTCTCGTGATGACCCCATATTTTCTTCAACAGAAACAACATCGAGAAGATGGTCTGTTATTTCCCCTCATGAATTGGCTTTGGATGAAGCAGCACAAAGATGCCTCTACTCAACAATTTCAGAGCAAATACAAACTGCCATGGAGAAGTTACGAAGCTTGGGTAAAAGTTTCTTAAAATAGGCGCTCTGTTTTTTTACATTTTTTCAATAATAAATATTAAAACACTAACTATCAAAGCTTAGGTACAACAATAGCTTGGGGGGGGGGGGTTCCCCCTGTGAATTTTATTTTTTAAGCTTTTCCATTGAATTTAGATATTATTGTTCTAGGTAAGGCAAATGTTATTGAGAGGGGGGTGTTCTTTTTTTAGGTCCATTGTTACTTGTGAGTTGTTGGTGCCACAATGGAAACTTTGCAGATTTATTTTCTTAAATCTTATATTTTGGTTCTCTGATTTGCAAGTTAGGGATGCTCGTGCTTTCGGTACATCTAATCTATATGATAATAGTTCAAACATACTCTGATTTGATTTGCGCCGGATACCTGACAATACTTGGATGAAAATTGTGTATCCGGTAAGCAACGCAAAGAAGAAAAGAGCCGGCAAGGGCAGTGCCTGGCCTGGCCGGCTACCATTTTCAAAGTGCATTGGATGTTTCAGTTTTGTAAGCCCCCTTTTGATGGATGTTAATGGCACTGCCTTGCATTTCCTCTTTATATGTATTATTATATGCATACATGTTATTTGTACCTTACGCTCTTCTCTTTGTCGTGTCTGTCTGCACGTGTTGCAATTGTAAATTGTTTAATTCTGCTTTCAGTCCTTATACTCTTTGCTGGTTTGGAATTTAGTCCTATATTTAATTTTAAGAATCTATTCTCTACTCTGAAAAATTATTTCATGGGTCTTTTCATTATACGATTCTCACTAATTGAAATAATAATAAAAATTACCGTTTTTCTGTATGTCATATTTTTCTATGGGTGTTGACTGTAAAAGGTTTTAACTATAATGACATAAAAAAAAACAAGGGTGAAGTGGGTGGTTAAAATTGATGGAGACTATGAATATTGAAAAAAGTCTATGAAAGTTATTTTACTCTTTAGTTTAACAATTAAAACCTTTTGATTTAGAATTAAAATTCAAATCATAACACTATTAATTGACTTGGATTATGCGGTACTATATGTTTATGTATATTCTTAACCCTTTGACAATACTCATACACCTTGTAGACAAAACGATTTGAACCCGTGTTTCTTATAATGAACATCATCCGCTTTTTCACTGGTACATTTGTTGGGTTCAATTATATATTAATTCTTAAATCAAGAGTAAAGATATTAAATTTATGTGACTAAATTTCAAATGTGCCAAGAATACATGGAGTGAAAGCAAAATAAGACCATTTGATAGCAAGGCGTCTTTCTATGTCTATGTCCCTAATCTTTTCATTAGCATGGAAAGAATAAGATGCTTCGGGCCTCCGGGCTCACAGATTGCAAGAGTAGCCCCACCCTGCATCCCCTTATCCTTTTCTTCCCGATACCGAGATTTAATCTACATTTTTCTCTGTTATAGTACTTCAATTTATTTTTCCACTTTAGTACCTATACTATAATTTTCATTTCATTTATCCCAAAATTACATGTCTCCAATAAAAATATATCATATTTCGAATTATGATCAAATTAATAGAATATATAATTTTTATTGACTAGGATTGTTATTATGCTAAACTATGTCATCATCATGTTAAGCCAACGGTTAAAATTAATGAAGCGATACCAAAATAGAAATAATGTAATGTTAGTTATGTTTTTGTCAAAAGTAATAGTTTGATGACCAAAACAGAAATACATGAATATGTGAGACATTAAATAAACCGTTTACCCTAAAATTAATTATTAATTTGTATACGTTTATAGTACGCATATATTTTCTCAAAATTAAATTAGTTAAAAATATTTACAAAATGCTACAAATTAGAATATAATGCGAAGAAAACATAAATATATATTTTTAGATTTCTATCATAATTGTTTAACATCAACTTATCTAATGCATTGAAAGCATTTACTATTACCTTTTATCTAAGTGTTTCGTGTTATTTTGTTTTCTTTTTAGCTTTCATCAAACGAGTGGTCTCAATAGAAAAAATGATGATGCTCGTCTTAAAAGATTCAGGTTCAAGTAATTTTGTTTGCAAAATGTGTATGCGTTATTAAAGGATTAAGAAAAAGTATGAACATATACTACCTTGTAATTACCTTAAGACTATTAAAAAATATTAATTTACGCTATTTGAATTCAATGAATAGCTGCAATAAAAAAAAGCAATATTATTCTTTAAAAGATGCATGTTTAAACAGTTTCGTCCGTAAAATGTACCTAAATTTATAGTTTAAAAGTTAAAACAAATTACACATTTGAACTATTCTGTCTAAAATTGTATTGTTCACTCGCTTAAAATTCGTCTGAAGTCAAAATTCGCCTAAGTTTCTAAAAGCTTTGAGCCAAGTGACCAACTAATCTAGTAGCGAACAAATTTTCAACTTCCTCAACCTTTCTATTATTGTACAATATTTCAGCTTCCTCAAGAATTCTATTTAAACGTAGGTAGTATTTGGATAGGGAGGAATTCATTTTTAGCTTGAAGGAAGAGACTGGCTTATGAAATTAGGGATAAAAAGGTCAAAAAGTAAATTGGGTTAACGTGTTATAGATATCTGAGATTAATAAAATTATTTTCACTAGTCAACGATTAATAAAAAATACAATTGTCACATCTGTATTTAACAGTGGAAATGGATGGAACTCTAAATATAAAGTTCATTTTACTCGATATTAATTATATAAGGATTAGTTTGTCATTTTTTAGTAGAAGGACCCAAATACAATCCACACCCTAATAAAAAGACTATTATGATATTTTCACCTTAAAATTACATACAAATACAAATTTTTATAGCTTTGTTGGTGCCGATTTTAGGTGACATCAAACAAAAAGGTGGAGACGACAACTGAAGGAAAGTTTGGGGATGAGATTTGGTGGTTCACCCGTTGTGGGACGGGCGGTTCATCCCTAACAGGTTTGGAGCCGAGAGTCACAGACAATGCATAAAAGGTGATCGGAGTCATGTGAGAGAGGAAAGAGAGAGTGGTCGATGTAGAAGGGTCTTCCCTTTATCTTCGGTCTTGGAGGTATTTATATCTCCTTGTTGCTATAGATGGAGTGATGATTGATGAGATAGTGTGAGGTCTAATGATGACTATTAATAGGCTGACATATAGTAGCTCGGCTGTCAGTCTGCAAGCTCAGTCGAACTTGATGGTTGTATCGTCTCAACGCAGTGGTCTCCGTAGCTGATAGGTTAAGAGGTGTAGAAGTGTTCGAGGGAAAAACTGCGGACTCCATAATGTTAGAACGTGGTGCGGGGACGAAAACATTTTCTTCGTAAGTGAAGTTTTCCGAAAGTGTTTGGCGGATGTATATCCAACATAGATGATGACATTGATTTTAAAATTTTACCTTAAAACTAGTTGTTCTAAAGTCAAAAACATTTGAATCTAATGATATCAATATAAAAGAGAATGTCATTTTTAAATAATTCGAATTCGAACAGTTTATCTACAAAATGTATTATCAAAGAATTTAAAAAATAAATAGATACTACTGTAAGATCATACGCTCAAAATAAATCATATTTTTCCAAAACATACTTGATTATTTATTTTGACCGAAAAAAGTAAGGTATTTGTATAGAGAATTTTTATCAAAGAAAACCAATATGAATGAATACAAAAAATGGTTGATTAATCGTTTGTGTGGGCGAAACCACTCTGTACGAGAATCTGTACTTATTGAAAATGATATTAGTTCTTCTCGCTCTCGTTTTGATGAGTTCATTTTTTTTCTTACGTTAAGCGTTCATGTAATCAAATAGCGGATTGAGTATCGAAATCAGTGAAGAACTCTTGCCCCTCAAACATGCTTTTGAACCCCCCGCCCCTATTGATCTGCTAAAACTCCTGTTATTTATGCTTGAATGAAGTTTCGTCCTTTGCCAAAAAAAAAAGAATGAATACAAAGATAACATTGGAACATTGAAAAGTTGATATGTCATGTAGTCTTCAATCCTCTGGAAATTAAACCCTTTTTACTGAGAAAGAGGAAAAATTATTATATGGTCCTGGTTCACCACATCATCTATGGTCACATCTAATGATATTTATTCATTTAATGACATGTAGGAAAGATGTGAAGATTTACCTTGAAAAAAATGAGATGAAAAATTATTATTGGATGGAAATATGGATGACTTGGTGAACCAGATCCATCTAATAGTTTTTCGAGAAAGAGGGTACCAAAGGCGTTTGTTTGTCCACGGATATGGGAATTTTCTACCACCCAAAATTGCATGAGGTATTGATGTGGGTCTATTTTCACTCAAAAATTTCAGAATCCAACAAACAAATTATACCTAACCATTGAGTTCCACTTAAAAAAAAATAAATTCCTAGAAGAAAAGAAGAGGCCCAGAGTTTTCATTTGACGGTGAAATTTCGACGAAAAAGTAATGACTAAAGATTTGATGAACGCGACTGTTAGCTTTTGGGAAGAAGAAAAGAAAGAGAAATTCTCTTTGATTGAAAAGAGAAGGATGAAATTTAAAATTTTGTCGACAGTTTTAATTGTAGTTTTAGTTATAGGTCCAAATTAAATATCAACTTTTTTTTCTGTTAAGTGTTAGTATAAAAGTGACAACATTATAGGCTCACTAGGAATACATTTTTTTCATTTAGAATTCCCTTCACCTCCCCTCTAAATAAGATTAGAATTAAAATTATGATTTGTCAAAAGAAAAACACAACTTTTTAAACTTTTAATAAAAAAATTAAGGCTAAATGGGTACTTTTGCCCTTGAGTTCGACTAAAAAAATTAATTTTGCCTCTTGCAGAAAAACGCATCTAATGTGCCCCAGTCTGCGAAACCGATCAAGTTGGCCCTTTGACCGACGTTGATAGTTAGAGTGTTGACGTGACAACTAACGATGATGACATGGCGGTCCACGATGCTGACGTGGTAGTACGTGTAAGATGATGACATGGTGGAAGGGGCTGAATTGATTATTTTAAACAAATTCGAGGATATAATTATTCTTTTACCGAATTTATGGGCATACTTAATTTTACTTAAAAGTTCGATAACTTATATAATATTTAAGTTAAAAATAAGAATTTATGAAATTATTAAAATTTTAAAAATATTAAATCTAGATAAATAATTTGTTTAAATTTCAAGTTAATTTAATCGATTTACTTAGTTTTTGAATAAAATTAAATAAATAATTTGATTTTTCGAGTTAAACTTTTACAAATAGAATATATAAAAAATCGATTAACAGATTGGTGTAAATATCCTTTATGTCCCTGATAATTTTAAAAATAAGCAAAGTGAGGATTCTCATAAAAAATAAAATCTTCTTCAATTTTTTTAATAAAAATCCATAAAGTTAATATAAATAAATAAAATATTTAAAAATAAAAATTTAAAATGTATTAGAAATTATAAAATGGTAAAATTTAAATATAAAAAATTAATAAAAATATTTATAAAGTATTAAAAAATTGAACACTTACATTGAAAAAGTCTTCGATTTCGTCAGTATGAATATTACTATTTAAACAAATTTTCAATGGAATCAACCTTGTATTACAGTAACAATAAAACTCAAATTTTCTTTTTCATTTCTACATCAAATTGATGCTCATTAATATTTGATGTAGAAAAATGAAAGAGAATTTTGGTTTTATTACATTTTTTATCATCAAACATACGATTTTATTAAGAAAAAAATCATACAAAAAGCATTAATGTGTGCCTCATTAAAAACTTCCCTAACCTAAAATGGAGGAAAATAGTACAAGCATTTTAAGCCAAAATACGAAAACGTCACTTAGAAAACCAACAACACACACGGACACAATAAACGCAAAGGACCCTAGCCAAGTGTCACGGCCATGCCGTCTAGACCCGGGTCGGCACGCCGCGCGGCACTTGAAAAGGGACTCAACCCAGACAAGTCAGCCTTCAACAAGCCCTTTATCCAAGGACTTAACTCGGAAGCGTCGTCTCATGATCCATCAGGCAACGTGCGCGTCAAATATCGTATCCCGCAGGGCCTAGCGAATGCTAGCTGCCAACCCCTAACTCCCGCGACGAGCGCGATATGGGGCCCTCTGGCCCCAAACCGTCCCTAGGAGATCATCCTAGAGAGACATTGTGCCGTCCGCTTGGCCCCAATGCCCGCACACCTAGGCCCCACTTGAGCCTAGGAGAAGGTCACTTACACCAAGGCAGCTCGGCTACTAGCACATGGCGAGGGGGATGGTGGAGACCTAACACCAGACCACTTCCCCCTAAAAAGCTAAATAAACTTACCAAGTATGACGCGAGTAGACGTTGCTTCGTCCCAAACGATGACACTTTATGGACATGGCATTCATTGCCTTCCCAAAGCATTCTGGCTTGCATCTTTGACTTGGTAGCTCCTTAAGGATTGCTCATATCAATGCTCGGTCCACCTTTGCTCGGTCCTAAGTAGGCTTGTCAAGGCATGATCGACATATAATAAGAGACAACCTTGATATTCTCCCACACTTCCTCTTATCGATGTCCTCATCGATGTAGTCCAATAAGAGATGGTTCTGACATTCTTCCCCACTTCTTCTATGATGTCCTCATCGATGTTGACACCAGTTTTTCATCACCTGATGAGTCGATATGGGCATCTGTGGTAGCTTATCCTTGATCTATGCTTTATCTCATACGCTTCTCTAGCCCCATTATTTGAATATTCAAGCGAATAATTCAAGCCTCGATCCTGGGTTCCCTCAATTCATTTATGACCATGTCGCATATACGTCACCATCTAGTCCGAATATGAACTCATTGTGACCCAGTTCTGCTCCATCAACGTCGAGTGCTAGATTCATGCTCTCACACTTTTACTCTGATTATGGCTAGAGCAAAACATAAGTAGTGAATCTTTGACTCAACCAAGACGTGCCTTGTAGTGTCTTCGTGTCCCACGATCTAGCTATAGACCTACAGAACACAAAATAGCATACCTGCTCATATGCAAGAGAACTATGACTCGCCACCCAATGGCTTGCCCTCGACACTAAGCATATCCGCCAACTATGTCCCACCGTATAGTGAGATATTCAAAGCAATGAATGTGTCACCATCTGGCCACTATCCAAGCGGGCAAGTACAGGTTCACCTTGCACTTAATTGCTTAATGATATAAAATGATCTCTGGTTGCCAACACGATACAAGAATGTACTTTGTCTCTTTGCCTTTCTTTATATAGCTTGTACTATAAGACATACAAGCAAATACATTAGTGATAACCTATTCACACAAGTCTCGAAAGATACCTGGTTGGTAAATATTGTTTTATGCATTCACCATTTGCCAAGTGAATGTACATCTATGCCCACTCGAACAACCTTGCCCTCATGAACTCATGCATCTTGGCTTTCCAGCGGCTAATAACACTTTTCCCACAAGCCAACCTGCTTTTAAGGTTATCCAACACTAAAAGCACAACTTGTCTCGCTTCTCTTCTGCACCATCTTGTCGACGTCCTCGTCGACTGAACAGAAGGAATCCTTTCGTTAATTAAGACACCATTGTAACCTGCAAACATAAACTTTCCACCCATGTCGCAATTATCCACCCTGCCTACTCCAATTACCAGAGTAAAAGTTTATAATTCTATTTGTATTGATGCTGGTGCAATACCCTTGATTGATAGATTTCAGGTAGTCAACTGAATACAAAAGACTTCACATTTTGCTGATTATGCATGAAAAATCATTATCAGAATTCATGTCAAGTTTATAATTCTATTTGTATTGATGCTTTTTAAAATTCTAATTTACAATCAACCGTGTAGGTGGAGATATTCTTAAGAATGATGCAGAAACAAATTAATTCTTCTGGAAAGCGTGGTTTTTTTCTCTAAAAAGTCTGCATCTACTCAAGTTCGAGAAAAATTTACATTTGAGGATATGTTGTGTTTCCAAAAGGTAATAATACATTAATTTTCAGAAAATATCTCTGTATACTAAACCGAACTCAAGAACATCTAAGTTAAAAGAATTTACCATTGCAGGAACCTATTCCAACTTCGCTACTTAAAATTAATAGTGATCTAGTGAGCCGAGCAACAAAATGTTCCATATGATTTTGAAGTACATGGGAGTTGATTCATCTGAACGTCTAACTTCAGTCAGCTTCGATGAACAAATTGAACTAGTTTCTAAACTATATAAGCAAACTTTAAAGCGTGCAGCTCTTCGAGATGAATTATTTGTTCAGATTTCCAAACAAACAAGGTTCAATCCTGATAGGTGTAATTCTCCTTTCTACGATATGCATTTTTTTTCTTTATATGCCTTTATTTCTCTTTTGACTTGCTTGATGTTACTGAAGATAAACAGAATTCTGTTCTGTTTATTCGAATAATGAGTAAGAATTTCTCTCACTTTGTACATGAAGATGTACTATTGTAGTATTAGAAACAAGCGGTTGATTTTACATAGTAGTCGGACTGATGAATTGACTATTGAGTGGCGTCAAAATATAGGTGAAAATTCTGAAGAAGAGATACGAGCAAGAATGCAAAGCCTTGAAGCTTCAGGTGTTTGAACTTGAAAAGAAGTTGGAAGTGGTTGCCAATGAGTTGGCTGTTTCAGAGTCAACCCTTGCAATTAGAAATGCAGATATTTCTTCCCTGCAGAATAACCTAAAAGAACTAGAGGAATTGAGGGAAATGAAAGAGGTACTTAATCTGTTTTATCCTTAAAATTTTGAGATGTAACATTTATATCCTTATTGCACAGATTTCATTGGTTTTGTTGTGATTTCAGGATATTGATAGAAAGAACGAGCAAACTGCTGCTATCTTGAAGATGCAAGGGGCTCAACTTGCTGAATTAGAAGCGCTTTATAAGGAAGAACAAGTTTTAAGAAAGCACTATTTTAATACGATAGAAGGTTGGAAAGAACTGATAATTCAACTTATTTTGAAGTTATTATATTTAATATGTTCTAATACATTGTATATGTCACCATATATAACACATAGTTCAAGTTTATTTCATCGTATTTTTATTTTAAATGATCAATACATGATTAACTTTTGTTTAAACTTCAGATATGAAAGGCAAGATTAGAGTTTTTTGTCGTGTGAGGCCTTTAAATGAGAAAGAGATGGTTGAAAAGGAGAGAAAAGTGCTAACGGGCTTGGATGAATTCACTGTTGAACATCCATGGAAGGATGATAAAGCTACGAAGTTGTTTATTTTAAATCAACTAGTTCTATGGCATTTGACTTTTGTAGTTTTTTTAAGTTACTATATCTCCTTCAACCTTTCTGTTCATGGTTCTTATGATGCAGTATTTGGTTCAATCAGCGGTTGATGGGTACAATGTTTGCATATTTGCTTATGGTCAATGTTAATAATTGAGAGACTGTTTTGTAGAGAGAATGAATTCTCAAATGTATTGACTTGAATAATGCATCGGTACAAAGCCTTTAAATAGGCTGAATACAAGAGAGTTATGTTACAATCAAATTACTTAATTTAAAATTTAAATCTAACTAGAAGATAAGATACAAGAGATAAGAATCCTAGATAATGCTAGGAGATAAGAGTTTTATCCCTTTGGACTTAATCCTAAAATGTTAGCAGATAATAACAAACAATATTTGAAGTTTATCTTTTATAACGGCTGTATTCTTCACTCCCCCTCAAGCTAGTGAATACACATTGTAGAGACCAAGCTTGGATGTGAGCTCATCAAAGGTAGTTCTTGGAAGTGCCTTGGTGAGTGCATCAGCTAGTTGTTTGTGAGATGGAACAAAATTTAGCTTGACTGTCCCACTAGTGATCTTCTCAAAAATAAAGTGACGATCTAGCTCCACGTGTTTTGTTCTATCATGGTGTACAGGATTCTTAGCAATACTAATTGCTGACTGATTATCATAATGAAGTTCAAAATCTTTACTGTGATTGAGTTTTAGTTCTGACAGCAACCTTTGAATCCAAATCCCTTCACAAATTCCATTAGCTAAGGCTCGAAATTCTGCTTATGTACTGCTTCTTGATACTACGGATTGTTTCTTGCTTCTCCATGTCACTAAGTTTCCCCATACTAGAGCACAATATCCACTTGTAGATCTTCTAGATGTAAGCTCTCCTGCCCAGCTTGCATCCGTAAAGACTTCCACTTTTCTATTCTCATTTTTGGTGAAAATTAAGCCATGGCCTGGTTTCATCTTCAAATATCTCAGAATCCTGAACACTGCTTCGAAATGCTCATCTCTAGGATCATTCATAAACTGACTAACAATACCAACTGAAAAAGAAATATCAGGTCGTGTAAGTGATAGATAAATAAGCTTACCAACTAGCCTTTGATATTGTTCCTTATTAGTAGGAGCTCCATTGATGTCAGTTCTAAACTTCAGATTATGCTCCATTGGTGTTTCGGCAGGCTTGCAACCTAGCATCCCTGTCTCTGAAAGAAGATCTAGAACATACTTTCTCTGATTTATCACAATCCCAACATTTGATCTCGCCACTTCCATTCCTAGGAAGTATCTTAACTGACCCATATCTTTTATTTCAAACTCTGTAACCAAGAACTCTTTTAATTTTTTGATTTCCAAAACATCATCACCTGTGATGATTATATCATCAACATAGACTATTAAAATAGCCTTTTTATTTTCAGAAGAGGTCTTGATGAACATAGTATGATCAGCTTGGCATTGAAGGTAACCAGCTTTTAGAACAACCCTGGTAAATCTGGCAAACCATGCTCTAGGTGATTGTTTAAGACCATAGAGTGATTTTAACAATTTACATACCTTAGTTGGATCTGAGTTTTCATCTAGACCAGGTGACCTTTGCATGTACACCTCTTCTTCTAGATCCCCATTTAGGAATGCATTCTTTATATCTAGTTGATGAAGAGGCCAGTCCAAATTCGCAGCAAGGGACAATAAGATTCTTACTGTGTTGAGTTTTGCCACTGGAGCAAATGTCTCCTGATAATCAATCTCATAGGGCTGAGCGAATCCCTTTGCAACCAGCCTTGCTTTGAACCTCTCAATGCTCCCGTCCGAATTATATTTAACTGTAAATACTCATTTACAACCTACAACCTTCTTTCCTGGAGGGAAAGAAGTCATCACTCAGGTTTTATTTTCCTGCAGTGCTTGAATCTCATCTTCTACAGCTTTTTTCCATCTCGGATCCTTCAAGGCTTCATGTACTGTTTGAGGGATCTGGATATTATCAATCTTGGTTGTGAAAGCCTTAAATGAGGGCATTAGCTTTCCGTAAGCCACATATCTCTGTATCGGATGACTTGTACATTTCCTGATACCTTTTCTTTTAGCAATTGGTAAGTCAGATGTATCAATATGTTCAATATCATCATTATTCAAATTTTCCATACCTTCCTCCTCCTCCAAGGAAAATGGGATCGGTTCCAGTTCTTGAGCAGTCCTAAGCTGTGTAGTGTCCTGAATAGGCCTCATTTTCTTCCTTGTATAGACACTAAGTTCTATGGTTTCAAGTTGGTTCTCGGAAGGAAGATTTAATGGAGTTTTTGGTACGGATTCAAGTTGAAGTTTCAAGAACAGAATATGGTATCATAGTAGATTCAGGGATAAGATCCTGTGTTGGAATAGGGTGGGTATAATAGTAGGTTCATTTAGAGGTAACAAAACAGTAGGTTCATTTAGAGGTAACTGAATCTGTTGAGGCTGAAATTCATCCCAACTCTCCCCCTGAATTTGAGAATCTGAGAAAAAGGTTGAGATTCATGAAATGAAACATCCATAGAAACATAAAATTTTCTAGTGACAGGGAATAACATTTAAAACCCTTCTTCTGAGCAGAATATCCCAGGAAAATACATTTGATGGCCCTAGGATCTAACTTACCCCGAAATTGTTTAGAGATGTGAACAAAAGCACAAGAACCAAAAACTCTAATGGGCAATGTACATGACATTGGTTTGAAGGAAGAAAAAATTTGAAGAAATATCTCCCTTGGTGTTTTGAACCCCAGAACTCTACTAGGTAACCTGTTAATTAAAAAAGTAGCATGAAGCAATGCCTCTCCCCAAAAATGCTTAGGGACATTAGAAGAAAATAAGAGGGCCCTAGTAACCTCTAATAGATGTCGATTTTTTCTCTCGGCTACTCCATTTTGCTGAGGGGTATCTACACAAGAGCTAATATGAGCTATATCTCTCTCTTTAAAAAAAATACTCAAAGTTTTAGTAAAGAATTCACTCCCATTATCACTCTTGAATATCTTAATTTTACTGCAAACCTGAGTTTCAACCATAGAATAATTTTTTTTAAAGATCTCCTCAGTCTCAAATTTTGTTTTAATAAAATAAGTCCAGGTTGTCCTAGTGTGATCATCAATGAAAGAAACAAACCACTGAGCCCCTGAGATATTCTTAACATTAGAAGGACCCCAAATGTCATTTTGAATGAGAGAGAAAGGTTGTGAAGCTTTATAAGAAGATGGATGGTAAGAATTTCTTTTATGCTTGGCAATTTGACAGACATCACAAGTAAATGAAGCTGGTTTTTTAGTAAGAAATAATTTAGGAAACAATTTCTGAAGATAAAAGAAACTAGGATGACCTAGTCGAAAATGCCATAGCAAAATTTCATTTGAACTTAAACTAGAAAGTTGAGAGGGTAAACAAGCGGATTTAAAGGTGCAACTTGAGTGAACTTGTCCATTGGGAAGAGGTTGACCTTCAAGAAGATAAAGGCCACTATATAGCTTAGCATTGCCAATCTCTTTTCCCGAAGCCATTTCCTGAAAAACACAACCAACAGAATCAAACTGAGTGAAACACTGGAAAAGATCACAGAATCTATTGACTGAGTGTAAATTGCATTTTAGGTTGGGAACATATAAAACAGAGGAAAGAACAATGTCCTTGTTAACGTAGACTGTCCCAATCCCTTCTACCGCAATCATCGAACCATCAACTGTCTTCACACTCTTTTGACAATGTTGCTTTGTAAGAGTAAGAAATAGACTTTTATTTCCTGTCATATGGTCAGTAGCCCCAGAATCGACTATCCAAGGGATGAGATTTTTGTTACCAGCAGTATTTGCAAAGGAAATGCTACCTTCGTTTGCTGCCATGGTCACACTTTGATTATTTTTTACTGATGGCTGCCCAGCCATTTGTTTTAATTCCCCAAGCTGCTCGCAGTTGATCTTTTGGCTGCTGCTGCATAAACTATACGCCAGATCTGCTTGTGGGAGGGTTTGATCAGACCCTAAACTAATTTCAGATGTTGGAGAGGTATGCATTCTCTAGGTTTTGTGGATCAGAAAAAAAAAACTAAGCAGCTGATACCATGTTAATAATTGAGAGACTGTTTTGTAGAGAGAATGAATTCTCAAATGTATTGACTTGAATAATGCATCGGTACAAAGCCTTTAAATAGGCTGAATACAAGAGAGTTATGTTACAATTAAATTACTTAATTTAAAATTTAAATCTAACTAGAAGATAAGATACAAGAGATAAGAATCCTAGATAATGCTAGGAGATAAGAGTTTTATTCATTTGGACTTAATCCTAAAATGTTAGCAGATAATAACAAACAATATTTGAAGTTTATCTTTTATAACGGCTGTATTCTTCAGTCAAACTGGTTCTGGGAAGACATTTACTATATATGGATCATATAACAATCCTGGATTGACACCTCGAGCTATTGCAGAACTTTTCAAAATTTTAAGGCGTGATGGTAACGGATTTTCATTTTCATTAAAGGTAATTATTTTGATAAAATAATTTATATGCATAACAATTTTTTCCCCAAATAATTTGTGTACTAAAGATGTAATTCACAAGCCTTTTACTAGCTTTTATGAGGTTGGATGACTAATCTGAATATGATATTAGATTCAATCCGTATGGTTTAAAACTGTAAGGTTGCTCTCACAATTCTTTCAAGACAACATATATTTTCTTCTCCTGCTAATAAGTTCTAAAAATCAAATATTGTACTCCATCTCCTAACTATTAACGTTCATCCTGACATGACATAACATGACATGACATGACATGACAGATGTATATGGTGGAGTTATACCAGGATACACTTGTTGACTTGTTATGACCGAAGAATGCTAAGCGTCTGAAACTTGATATAAAGAAAGATGCAAAGGTATTATTGCTTAAAGTGGATAGGCTTTGTGTTTTAACTTCAGTGATGATGCTTATTGGAGAATTTATATATCTTATGCAATTTTTCCCTGTATAATATTATATGATTATTGGTCTCTAGTTTTGTTTTGTGCTTAATATAATGCCTTTTTGTATAGATTCTATTCCTTTTGGTTTATGATTTTCAGGGCATGGTTGCTGTAGAAAATGCAACGGTTTAAACTTTCGAGGAGTTAAAAAGCATTATTCAGAGAGGATCAGAGCGAAGACACATATCTGGGACACAAATGAATGAGGAAAGTTCAAGATCTCATTTAATACTTTCAGTTGTTATTGAGAGTACCAATCTTCAAACACAATCTGTTTCCAGGGGAAAGGTATTATAATTTTTAAGTATATAATCAGCTTGCACATATTTGAATCTTAAGAAGTACTGAGTACCTTTCCACGTATAAGTTTATAAGTTTTTGGACATTAACACGATAACAACTCTCTTTTTTTTGCACTTGCATGATTGTAAATGAGAGACAATCTAATGATCTCATGTGCAGCTAAGTTTTGTGGACCTTGCTGGTTCTGAGAGAGTGAAGAAGTCCGGTTCTGTTGGTGGTCAACTTAAAGAAGCACAGAGTATTAACAAGTCACTTTCTGCACTTGGGGATGTCATTAGTGCTTTATCTTCTGGCGGCCAACATATTCCTTACAGGAATCACAAGCTAACGTTGTTAATGAGCGATTCCCTCGGTGGAAATGCCAAAACACTCATGTTTGTTAACGTGTCTCCGGCTGAACCGAATTTGGATGAGACATACAACTCTCTAACGTATGCTTTCTTTACAACTCCTCTACATTAAATATTATTACTGAAATAATGGGCTATATTGTTGCTAATGACAGTGTACTGCTTCAAAGATGTATAATGTTATCTTAGTTGATTTTAATTATTTTTCTTGTTACTTAAGATATGCATCGAGAGTTTGGTCCATCGTGAACGACCCAAGCAAAAATATTAGCTCAAAAGAGGTGGCTCGATTGAAAAAGTTGGTTGCATATTGGAAGGAGCAAGCTGGTAGGAAGGGAGACGAGGAGGACTACGAAGAGATTCAAGAGGAGCAAACAAGAAAAGACAGCACAGATGGTCGTCACTCGATGTGAGTCATTGCTCTCAACTAGGATCTTCTTGAATACAATATTCGAGTTTGTTGGCATTGAATCTGTTTAGCAACATGAGTCACTGAGTGTGACCTTTCTTAATTTGTAGATCTGAACTATATGTGTATTTAGGTACAACATTAATTAGATCTAGATCCGTAAGATAAGTGTAGTGTGTATATTTTGGGTCTAATATTTAAATGAATCCAATTCCATACATGAAATGTGGTACGTTTTGGTTTCCATCCCACAATATCTGGTTCCAGGTCAAGAATTGAGGCCAAAGGGTTGGTTTATCTTGTAAGTTGCATGTATTTCCATTATTTCATTTATATAAGATGTAGCAACAATCTATATATTTCTTTTTTTTAAATTAAAATTATTGTTATTTTATTAAATTAATCACAACTACTTAGATGATAACACGTGACATCATCTACGATCCGTATATTCGTACATCAAATATTAATGTATTGAATATAAAGGCCGCACCACTTACAAGTAATACAAATTCGCTAGGATTGTAATGAATAATAATTTTCACTAATATATGATAAACTCGAAATCGAAGCTCAAACTACATTTTATACGAAACCCAAACTAAATAAAATAAACAGGATCCAATTAATAAATTGAACATTAATAAAATTAAGGATCAGCTACATTAAATGGTCCCTAAACTTTTAGAGTTTTTATATTTAAATCATCAAACTTTTAAAACTTGCATTACAATCATTAAACTTCTAATTTGTTATTATCACAATCATTGTTGAAGCTAAATATTACAAGGGTTAGGGTTTTTGATAACTATTCAACCTAAATATTATTTTCGTCAATTGTATCCAAAGTACTAGTTTGGTGTAATGATTAAGCATTTGGATTTCTTTATTCGAGTTGACGAGTCCTATTTTATGACTCAAACATAATTTGAATTTTTTATTCAAGTCGAGTTTTTCGAGTTTGAGTACACACTCGCGCACACAATGGTTTAAGAGCATGTGGTTCAGATTTGGTAAAAAAAAAGGACTTAAAACAAAGAGGGGATTGAAGAAATGAAAAAAAATCATATAAAGTTGAGGGGCTAAATTGAAAAAAGAGAAAATTTCTTTTCAAAAAATGATTTGAAGCTAAATAGATGTTCTACAATGATTTAGAAACATGTGACTCAAATTTAGTAAAAAATAAGCTTAAACTCGACTCTTCAAGTTTGATAAACTCAAAATAAAAAAAAAACATTTTTTTAAAATAAAATCAAGTTTTGCTCACCCTTATAATTCACCAATATAGTCGCATGGGAAAGAATTCCCAAGGTTTAAAATAGATTTTTGTTTATATGCAGAGGGAGCAATATGCCATGAAGGCCCCAGAGACCACACGTTTGAAACTATATCAAAGAAAATTAGGAAAGAGAAAGGTAGGCTGGATTGGATTGAGAAACACATAAGCACAAACGTCAAACCACATCCATACATTGAAGGAGATGTTATCCATAATCTCATCCTCTCGTTTCAGTCCTCCTCCGATTTACTTACTGCTCACTTCTACATTTGTTCTTATTATTCAAAACCAAAACCCTTGGCTCTGCTACGCACCAGCAGCAGCAGCTTCCCTCCACGATCATCATGGCGTCGGTTACACTTTCTGTAGCCAAACCAACCCTTCAGGTTCACTGCTGCTCGTCTTATTATTATTACTACGCATCTCTGCATGATCACTTTTACTAACCAAATCAACGTTTCCTTTATGTTTCAGGCAAATGGAAAGGGTTTTGCCGAATTCTCAGGCCTACGCAACTCTGGTAGCCTTCCCTTTGCCAGGAAAACCTCGGATGACTTCCACTGTGTCATTGCTTTTCAGACATCTGCTGTGAGCTTAACGCTCTATCAACTTTGTACTGACTAATTTCTGGTTAAGTTTACATTGTTCCTTTAACGTGTGTGCTTCTTGTTTGTAGTTGGGAAGCAATGGTGGATACAGGAAAGGGGTGGTAGAGGCAAAGCTAAAGGTGGCTATCAATGGGTTTGGTAGGATTGGTAGGAACTTCTTAAGGTGCTGGCATGGCCGTAAGGACTCCCCACTTGATGTCATTGCAATCAATGACACTGGTGGTGTTAAACAGGCTTCTCACCTTCTCAAATATGACTCTACACTCGGCATATTCGAAGCCGATGTCAAGCCTGTTGGTGACAATGCCATCTCTGTTGATGGCAAGGTCATCAAGGTCGTTTCGGACCGCAACCCCGCCAACCTCCCTTGGATGTAAGAATTTATGTTCCTCATATCTCTAGTTCTACATTAAAATGCATCAGATTTGCATGTAAATTAACAATTTCGGGTTATCAACTTATCATTCAAACTGAATGTTGATGCAGAGACTTGGGGATTGATCTGGTTATCGAAGGAACCGGTGTGTTTGTCGACAGAGATGGTGCAGGAAAGCACATTCAAGCTGGAGCCAAGAAAGTGCTGATTACTGCCCCTGGAAAAGGTGACATCCCAACCTATGTTGTCGGAGTTAATGCTGATGCATACAACCCAGATGAGCCCATTATCAGTAATGCTTCTTGCACAACCAATTGTCTTGCTCCCTTTGTCAAGGTTCTGGACCTGAAGTTTGGTAACTCCCTGTGCCTAAAATTTCTTAATTTGCCTCGGCTTTTAATCTGCAATTCTTTCAATGGTTGGAATCAAGTAGTACGTAATGCATGACAGTAAATATGGGGATGATGTGGCTATTACAAGTATGATATGTTATACACCTGGTGTCCGGTCTAAAATTCCTAGTCTAACAGTTCAATCGTTCAGAGGCAGAAAATGTAGACAAGCAATAATGGGGAACTAACATAATACATGGCAGGTATCATCAAGGGCACCATGACTACAACTCACTCATACACCGGAGACCAGCGGTTACTTGATGCTAGCCACCGTGACCTCAGGCGCGCTAGAGCTGCAGCTCTCAACATTGTCCCAACTTCAACTGGTGCAGCGAAGGCTGTTGCCCTTGTACTCCCTACTCTCAAAGGCAAACTAAACGGCATTGCTCTGCGTGTACCAACACCGAATGTCTCGGTCGTTGACCTAGTCGTCCAGGTCTCGAAGAAGACCTTGGCTGAAGAGGTGAATGCTGCTTTCAGAGAAAGTGCAGAGAAAGAACTTTACGGTATCCTTTCTGTATGTGATGAACCCCTTGTTTCAGTCGACTTTAGGTGCTCCGATGTGTCCTCCACCATCGACACATCACTCACCATGGTCATGGGAGAAGACATGGTTAAGGTGATTGCCTGGTACGATAACGAGTGGGGTTACTCTCAAAGGGTTGTAGACTTGGCTGACATTGTTGCCAAAAACTGGAAGTAATTTTTGCTCCCCTCATTTCTTTTCGGCTTTCATTAAGAATGTAAAATTTTAATATTGGACTATATATCTGGCAAGTTTATGCAATAAAAATCTTGCTTCGACATTGAAGGCATGCCTCCATGCTATTTATGTCATTGCTTGGCTAAAGGAAGCATGTAGTATAGTCAAAAGTACAATTTAATCCCCTTTACAGAAGAACAATGACAAACATGTCCCTTTTCCAATTTTTTAGGGTAAACTAGACGTTGACATACATGTTAAACATGACTTTGTAAGGCTGAAAATTGTTGCACTACAATTCACTGTAGAATGAATAAAATTTGCTCTAACAGGAAATAAATCCCCTCAGCAGAAAACAATGATATATATATTTCAAAAGCACCATAGATCATACAAACCAAAACCCTTACTATCATCGGTTAAAACAAATATTTAGCATAGTGTACATTGTACTATACTTCAGCAGCACAGAGTGCGGAAACCTCCCAAACATTCTGCTTGTTAAAACAACCAATGTTTCCTCTTTGGCTTCTGAGGCGGGGCACCTGTAGAAGATAGGTTAGAACATTTTATCCTTTGAATATCCGAAATCAAGAGGCTAAAACTAAAATCGTGGTTTCACCCCTAACAAACCTTGAATCGCATATAGTGAGTTATAGTGCACCTCAGACCAGAAACTCAACCACAATTCTGCATTAATAAAACAGAAAGGATCAAAACCATAAGAATGCATTCATGGATATAAAACAGATTTTTGATTCTGATATCCAGAAGATATTGACAGTTAGAATGATAACATGCTTAAGTAATCAATATAGAACATGTTACTTGTTTATGCATAAATGCAGCCCCAGTAGGAGGATTCTCTAAGTCGGGTTACAAGACGAGAAACAAAGTCAACTGATAACCAAACAGTCTCAGGCTGCATGTTTGGAACCTTGACCTTCAAGCATACTAAAGTGCACCCATGAAAAGCGCACACAGAGTGATAAGGACAGGGAGAGCAGGATAAATAACTACTTGAAAGTAATAAAATATTAATAATAATAATAATAAAACAGTTACATGGTATGCAGGGACGGAGCAAGAAATCAAACTTAGAGGGGGGAAAAGTATAAATAGTCATAAAAATAGGGGGAAGTATAAATAAACTAAAATTGGGGGTCTAAATAAGTAAATATTCCTATATATTTTTTAAAACAAAAAAATTGGGGGGGGGAGCAACTGCCCCTGAGCTACTATATAGTTCAGTCACTGATGGTATGACAACAGATTTTTTGTTTTCTTTTTTCCGAAAATAAGACTTCTAAAAGACTGAAATCACCCTGAGCTTTATGGTATCAGATTGGGTTTCGATCTTTTAAATAAAAACCCTAGTCGATGGCCACCTCTTCTTCTTATAATTCTTCTACTGAAATCACCTCTTCACCAGAGATTATTTCTGGTTCTGACGATCTCAATAACTCTTCCAGTCTTGTTATTACCTGTCATAGATTGAATGGAAATAATTATTTGGAATGGTCTCAATCTGTCAAGATTTTTATTTCGGGGCGAGGCAAATTGGGCTATCTCACAGGGGATGTTGATAGGCATGCGGCTACTGCTGCTGGATATGCCAAATGGATGCAGGAAAATAGCCGAGTGATGTCTTGGTTGCTAAATTCTATGGCTCCCAGTGTAGGCAAAAATTTTCTCCTTTATCAAACGGCGGCTGAAATCTGGAGTGCTGTCCAAGAAACCTATTCCAGTACAGATAATATCTCTGAGTTGTATGGGATTGAAGGTCAGGCATCGGTTCTCAAACAAGAAGGAATGTCTGTCACCCTATACTATAATACTCTCAATGCCCTTTGGCAGCAGATAGACCTTTATGAGCAGAATGAAGGGGAGACACCAACCGATGCTGCCTTGTACAGGAAAATCACTACACAACGCAGAATTTTCCAATTTCTTCATGGGTTGAATAAAGAGTTAGATGCGGTTCGTAGTAGAATTCTTGGCAGCTCCCCTCTTCCTTCGATTAGAGAAGTTTTTTTCTGCAGTTAAGGAGGAGAGCAGGCGAACAATGATGCTTCCTGAACCTTCTTCCCATGAAGGATCTGCTCTTCTCACTCAGACAACTTCTACTAAAAAAGGTCGGTCTTGGTGTGATCATTGCAAGAAACCAGGCCATTCCAAGGAGAAGTGCTGGAAGCTTCATGGCAAACCAATCGATTGGAAGCCAAGGTCCTCTAGAGATGCACAGTCCCATTTAGCTTCTGCCTCTAGTGTTACAAGTTTCACTAAGGAACAGATTGAAGATCTTCAGAAATTGTTTGGAAAACTTGAATGTCCTAGCGAGGCAAATCTGGCCATGAAAGAAATCGAAGGTACCTCCTTCCCTACAGCCCTTTTATCTGCACAACTTACTCCCACTTGGATCATCGACTATGGGGCGTCTGACCATATGACTGGTAACAGGGAGTTGTTCCTTAAATACTCAGCATCTTCTTATGGTAGATCTATTAAAACTGCTAATGGCTCCCTTTCTCAAATTCAGGTATGTGGTTCTATTGTTATTAATGAAAATCTGATGCTCCATGATGTTTTATTTGTCCCAAATCTTGTCTGCAATCTTATCTCTGTTAGCAAGCTTTCAACAGATTTGAAATGTTCCACAACTTTTAATGCTTCTGGTTGTGTTTTACAGGCAATGGACTCGAAGAAGATGATTGGCAATGCTAGTTTGCACAATAGCCTCTATGTTCTTCATGGCACTCCACCCTCTTCTCTATCTCAATCTCCTTGTTCATTTACAACTTTAGGATAGAATGATAATGTTTTATTGTGGCATTTTAGATTAGGTCATCCTAGTTTTCAATATCTTGCAAAATTGTACCCTTCTTTATTCATAAATTAAAAACCAAGTTTATTTAAATGTCATATTTGTCCTCTTGCTAAACAAACCAAAGCATCCTACTTACCATCTACTTATAAACCATCTCACCCTTTTTCTTTGATCCATAGTGATATTTGGGGCCCTTCTAGAGTGAAGAATGTTGATGGTTGTAAATGGTTTATTACTATTATTGATGATCATAGTAGGACTACTTGGACTTATTTGATGAAGGAAAAGTCTGAAACTGAAAGCATTTTTGAGAGATTTTACACCATGGTTCTTACCCAATTCCATATTAAAATCCAACTGTTTAAATATGACAATGGTAGTGAATTTTTTGCTAGGTCTTTGGGTGATTCTTTTCGAAAAAAGGGAATAGTTCAGATTAGTTCCTGTGTGGATACTCCACAACAGAATGGAGTTGCAAAGAGAAAAAACCGACACCTTGAAGTCACTCGATCCCTTTTATTTACCAGTAATGTCCCTAAGTACCTGTGGTGAGAGGCTTTGTTAACTGCCACATATTTGATCAATCGCATGCCCAATAAGGTTTTGAAATTTAAAACCCCTCAATTCATTTTCTTGGAAAGTTATCCCCATTTTAAGCCTCTTTCCTGTACATTACCTCCTAAGATTTTTGGTTGTACAGTTTTTATTCATAATTCAGCAACTAATAGGTCCAAGTTAGACCCTAGATCTGTAAAGTGTGTGTTGGTAGGGTATTCTTCACTTAAGAAGGCTATAAATGCTATCACCCCCCATCTTGGTGTTACTATGGATCTTACCTTTTTTGAATAGGACCCTTACTTTACTAAGGCTGCAATTCAGGGGAAACTTGGGATGATTTTCAACCTTGTCACCAACACCAGGTAACTTCTCCTATTTTTTCTATACCTCCAGACTTTTCATTCACTCACTCCACAAATCCATTTTTGTTGCCTACACCACCATCAGATTTTTCACCTATATCTTCTTTACCAACCCCTTCACAAACACCTACAACTTCTCAAGACCCTTCCAAAACACCTAGTCCTCCCAAACAACTTTTGACATATACAAGGAGAAAGAAAGCCATACCCGAGGCCATCTTGCAATCTGACACAAGCCGAGAATTGGATTTGAGTCCAATTGCCAATATGGAAGATGAAGGTAATTTGATCAGTGAGTCTACTACTCTTAATCTTGATGGTTTTCCTATTGCTATTAGAAAAGGAGTTAGACAGTGCACTAAACATCATATTCAAAAATTTGCTGCTTACAATTCTTTGATGCCATCTTTCAAAGCCTTTAAAGCAAGTTTAGATGAAAAAGAAATTCCTACAACTGTTGATGAGGCACTAAAGCATCCTAAGTGGAGAAGGGCTGTTGAAGAACAGATCAGTGCACTTGAGAAAAATGGTACCTGGACAATAACAGATCTTCCCCAAGGTAAAAAACCTGTTTGTTGTAAATGGGTTTTTTCTGTGAAATATAACTCTGATGGCAGTGTGCAGAGATATAAAGCAAGGCTAGTGCCAAAGGGGTATACACGGACCTATGGGATTGATTATACTGAAACTTTTGCTCCAGTGGCAAAACAACACTGTTCGAGTTCTATTAAGTCTTGCTGTCAACAATGATTGGAACCTGCACCAACTTGATGTCAAGAATGCATTTCTTAATGGGAAGTTAGAGGAGGAAGTTTATATGAAAGTTCCACCTGGTCTGAAATCAGTTGAAGGAAATCATAAAGTTTGTAAGCTCAACAGGTTACTTTATGATCTAAAGCAGTCTCCTCGAGCTTCGTTTAACAGGTTTACTAAAGTTATTCTGAAGAATGGATATAGGCAATCACTAGCTGATCACACACTCTTCATTAAGGTAACTTTGAAAAATAAAAAGGGTTATCTTGATTGTTTATATGGATGATATAATCTTGGCAGGGGATGATGATGAAGAAATTAGCTGCTTGAAGAATCTCCTGTATAGAGAATTCGAAACAACGGACTTAGGGAAGCTTAGATACTTTCTTGGCATGGAGGTTGCAAGGTCAAGTAAGGAGCTGGTGATTAATCAAAGGAAGTACGTCCTTGATTTACTAAATGAAGCTGGAATGCTAGGGTGTAAACCAGCAGATACACCAATGGAAGCCGGCTTAAAATTTACTAAGGAAACAGGCTCTTTAGTTGACAAAGACAGGTTTCAGAGATTAGTGGGAAAATTAATCTATCTATCACTAACCAGGCCAGACATTACTTTTCCAGTAAACGTGATAAGTCAGCATTTGACCAATCCTAATGAAGAACACATGGCAGCAGCTAACAAAATTCTTAGGTACTTGAAGAAGACTCCTGGACATGGTTTATTGTTTAAAAAGACACAGGACAGATCTGTGAAAGTATTCACTGACTCTAGCTGAGCAGGAGAACTCACTAAAAGGAGATCAACTAGTGGCTACTGCACTTTTGTTTGGGGAAATCTCGTGACTTGGAGAAGCAAGAAGCAATCAGTTGTCTCCAGAAGCAGTGCAGAAGCAGAATTCCGAGCTTCGGCACTAGGAATGTATGAAGGAATTTGGTTACTTAAGTTACTAAAGGAGTTAAACACAGACCAAGAAAATAAGTTTGAGGTTTTGTGTGATAACCAATTAGCTATTCAAATTGCTAGGAATCTAGTTCAACATGATAGAACAAAACATGTTGAAATAGACAAGCATTTTATTTCAAAAAAAAATCAACAAATGGGATAGCTTCTTTGTCATACATCCCTACAGAAGGACAGCTAGCTGATGTACTCACAAAAGCCTTACCCAAATCAGTTTTTGATGAGTTCTTATCCAAGCTGGGACTATACAACGTATACTCTCCAGCTTGAGGGGGAGTGTAGGATAATACGGCTTGTCTATTATGTAAAAGACTTATAAATTATGTAAAAGACTGAGAGTTATCTGTTAGTAGGATTAGAAGTCTTTTATTATTAGGATTCCTAGTTAGAGATAAATTCTTAAGGACTCTATAAAAGAGTTCTATGTTGTAACCCGTTCTAGGTGGAATAACAGAATCCTCTTTCTTCTGTTTTCACTAAATTCTTCAGAAAATTCCTTAAGAAATAATAATGGAAAAAGAAAAAGGGATTATCACTTCAGATGTTTCTAGCTATTTTCACAATTGCATCATCATTATCAGATATTTCTTAAAATCAACAAAAAAGTCGGCATTTTAGACATATTAAAGGCTAAAGTATAAAATATAGATGAAACTTGGCAAAGGAACACAAATTTGACAGGAGAAGTCGCAATTAACGTCTTTCATTGAAATCTGACAAATTTGCATACCAAAATATTTCATCTGCAATACTATTTGCACCATTCTGCATGTTGATTTCCAATGCATTAGGTTGTGTCAACTTGATGATATGGTGTGAAAATTAAACATCATGACTACCTTATACAAGAGTAAGTTAAAAGAGGCAGCAAATTATGATAATTTTTTATGACGGAAGACAAACCTTATCAGAAGCTGCTTGTAAGGTAACATGGTCGCCTCATTCTCCAGATCTACACAACAAGGTTAATTAGATTTACAAATGTTCACACCAAAGCAGCAAGTCTAAGACCATTAATGATGCAACATACTTTGCCATTTTCTTGCAATATTTCTTGTACTTCATTGGAACATATCCTTCATATAAGTTACGGTTCTCTTTAAGCTGGAAAATGAAAAGTAACACAAATAAGAAAAAGAAGTAATCGTTTAAAATTAATTACTTAGTATTTCTTTTCATCCTGTCTCTGGGATATCTTTCACAAATCTAAAACTCCAACAATTTGTTTTTCAGAGAATTCATAATTAGTGAACTTCAAATAGTTGACCAAATAAGTTCAAGCAATAAAAAAAGGGATAAGATAGATTGTAATGTATGGAAAGACAGGAATGTTAGCATGTATGCTGTCAGTGGCTAAAAGTCTTTATACTGAGTTGGGGAAGGTGCTGTCACTCTTAAGTATACTTTTGCATAAGTTTAATAGTTCATGGTGGAGTTTGGCCCTAATCAAAGTTAAGGTGGTAAATATCCTCAATTTAATGGTAGAAAATGTAATTAGAGAGATCTAAAATTTCACTATAGTTATGGTTTAGGGACAAGAGGAGCGAGAAGAAGCTGCAGTAGAACTTTTTTCCCATAATTCTTGAGATAGCCACTACCGAAGTAGATATTTAGGGGAGTACTAAGAAGAGAAGTGGTGCTCATGATGGACAAAACAGTTGCATGAAACAATATGGAGATATATAATATTGATAACAAGATGTTGAAATTTGTAGTAAATCAGAGTAATTCTCTATATAAATCAAAAAAAGATCTGGTACAAATTTATATACAAGCTATATCTCTATCTTAGGAAACTCTAAGTTAGGAAAGAGACTAATTCTAGGGAAAGATATAATCCCTTAAAGTAAGGGATTGTAAATACAAGAAATATTCTCGGAATCCTTAATTTACTCTATTTCCCTGCACGTATATTCCTACACTCCCCCTCAAGCTGGAGAATATACATTGTATAATCTCAGCTTGGATATAAAATTGTCAAATACGTGTTTAGATAAGGCCTTTGTAAACATGTCTGCTAACTGTCCTTCTGAAGGGATGTAAGATAGAGCAGCAATCCCTTTGTTTACTTTCTTTGAAATGAAGTGCCTATCAATTTCAACATGTTTTGTTCTATCATGTTGAACTGGATTTTTGGCGATCTAAATTGCGGATTGATTATCACATAGAACTTCAAAACAGTCTTATTGTTCAGGATATAATTCCTTCAGCAGCTTGAGTATCCAGATTCCTTCACACATTCCCAATACCAAGGCTCTAAATTCTGGCTCAGCACTACTTCTCGAAACAACTGACTGATTCTTACTTCTCCAAGTAACAAGATTTCCCCACACAAATGTGCAATAGCCACTAGTAGATCTCCTTTCAGTTAAGTCCCATGCCCAGCTAGAGTCTGTAAAGACTTTCACAGATCTGTCTTGTGACTTTTTGAACATTAAACCATGTCCAGGAGTTTTCTTCAAGTACTTCAGGATCCTGTTAGCTACTGCCATGTGCTCTTTATTAGGATTAGCCATGTGTTGACTAATTACATTTACTGAAAAAGATATATCCGTCCTGGTTAATGACAAGTAGATTAGCTTTCCCACTAACCTTTGAAATCTATCTCTATCTGCTGAGGAGCTTGTGGCCTCCTTGTTGAATTTTAGGTTGGCTTCCATTGGTGTATCCGCTGGCTTACACCCTAAGAAACCTGCTTCATTGAGTAAATCAAGAACATACTTTCTTTGATTAATTACGAGCCCCTCTTTAGATCGTGCAACCTCCATACCTAGGAAGTATCTCAACTTTCCTAGGTCCTTAGTTTCAGATTCCCTGTTTAGGAGTGTTTTTAAACTCCTGATTTCTTCACCATCATCTCCAGTTAGGATTATGTCATCCACATACACAATTAGGATAGCTCTTTTGTTCTTGGAATTTTTCTTGATGAAAAGAGTATGATCGGCAAGGGACTGCCTGTAGCCATTTCTTAGGATCACTTTGGTGAACCTTTCAAACCATGCCCTAGGGGACTGTTTTAGCCCATATAGTGACCTATTAAGCTTGCACACTTTTTGATTTCCTTCAATAGACTCCAAACCAGGTGGTACTTTCATATAGACCTCCTCTTCGAGTTTGCCATTGAGAAAGGCATTTTTAACATCAAGTTGATGTAGTTTCCAGTCATTGTTGACAGCAATGCTTGGTAGTACCCGAACTGTATTGAGTTTGGCCACTGGAGCAAAAGTTTCTGTAAAATCTACCCCATAGGTTTGTGTATATCCTTTAGCCACTAGTCTTGCTTTGTATCTCTGTACACTGCCATTAGAATTATATTTCACAGCAAAGATCCATTTACAACCAACAGGTTTTTTACCTTGTGGAAGGTCTGTTATAGTCCATGTAGCATTCTTCTCAAGTGCACTGATTTCCTCTTCAACAACTCGTCTCCATTTAGGATCCTTTAATGCTTCATCAATATTTGTGGGGATTTGTTCTTCATTCAAGCTAGCTGTAAAGGCTTGGAAAGAAGGCAATAAAGAGCTGTAACCAACAAATCTCTGAATAGGATGTTTAGTGCATTGTCTTACTCCCTTTCTAATGGCAATAGGGAAATCATTAAGATTAGGAGAAGTGGACTTACTGTACTCAGTTCCTTCTTCTTCCACATTGGCAACTGGACCTAAATCCAACTCTCGGCAAGTGTCAGATTGCAGAATAGCCTCGGGTATAGTTTTCTTTTTTCTTGTGTAAACCAGAAGCTGTTTAGGAGGAGTAGTTTTGGGAGTATTTGGATGATGATTAGGAGTGGGTGTAGAAGAATCTGAAGGTATGGAAGGAAAGGTAATAGATATAGGGAACAAAGGTGGATTTGAAGATGACAAATTTGAAGGTATTGAAAAATTAGGAGAGGTTACCTGATGTTGATGATAATGCTGAAAATCATTCCATGTCTCCCCCTGAATTTTAGCTTTAGGGAAATATGGTTCCTGCTCAAAAAATGTGAGATCCATAGTGACATAAAAACGCTTAGAAGGTGGATGATAACATTTATAACCCTTCTTTAGTGAAGAATACCCAACCAGAATGCATTTTAGGGATCTAGGATCGAACTTGGACCTATTAGGAGCAGAATTATGAATAAAAACAGTGCAGCTAAAGACTTTAAGGGGTAAAATAGAAGAAATAGGCTGGAAGTGGGGGTAACTCTCCAAGAAAATGGATTGAGTATGGAAATTCAAAACCTTACTAGGCATGTGGTTTATCAAATAAGTGGCAGTTAACACGGCCTCTCCCCACAAGTAGGTTGGAACGTTGTTGGTGAATAGAAGAGAACGGGTAACATCAAGAAGGTGTCTATTTTTCCTCTCGGCAATGTCATTCTGTTGTGGAGTATCAACACAGGAACTGATTTGAACTATTCCTTTTGTTTTGAAAAAATCACCCAACGATGTAGCAAAGAATTCACTGCCCTTATCAGAATGAAAAAGTTGAATTTTGGAATTAAACTGGGTGTCAACCATGGTATAAAATCTCTCAAATATGACAGAAGTTTCAGATTTGTCTCTCATCAAATAAGTCCAAGTTAGCCTACTATGGTCATTGATAAATGTAATGAACCACTTACAGCCATTAGCATTCTTCACTCTAGAAGGGCCCCAAATGTCACTATGGATCAAGGAAAATGGGCGTAAAGGCTTATATTTAGACGGTGAATAGAATGCTTTGGTATGTTTAGCAAGAGAACAAATATGACATTTAAACAAATGTAGTTTTTTATTAATAAAAAGAGAAGGATATAACTTTGCAAGATATTGAAAACTAGGATGCCCTAACCTAAAATGCCATAACATAACAGTATCAATTTTATTTAAGGCTGTGCAAGAAGTGGGAGATGTCTGTTCGAAAGTTGATGGAGGACCATTTAGGATATAGAGGCCATTATGCAAGCTAGCATTGCCAATCATCTTCTTCATGTCAAGTGCCTGCAAAGTACAACCAAATTCATTTAAATTGATAGCACAGTGTAAATCCTTCGATAGTTTACTGACAGATATGAGGTTGCAAGTAAGATCAGGTACAAAGAGGACATTTTCAAGGAGCAGATTTTTATTGAGAGAGATAGAACCATGTCCATGAATCTGGGAAAGTTAACCATCTGCAGTTTTAATAGCCCGACCAAGTGTAGCGGAAAAAGTTTTAAACAATGTCATGTTGCTAGTCATGTGATCTGAAGCCCCGGAGTCAAGGACCCAAATGGGAGTCAACTGTTGAGAAAGAAGGGTTGTAGAAAAGGTTTTACCTTCTGGTTCAGCCATGGCTAGGTTACCCGCTCGAGGCCCAACAAACTGACTAAATATCCTCTGAAGATATGCAATTTGTTCCTTGGTGAAATTCGAAACAATAGTGGCAGAAGTTGAGGTGGACTGATTTGCTGTAGCGAACTTGGATTTCCAGTCAACTGGTTTACCATGAAGCTTCCAGCACTTTTCTTTGGAATGGCCTGATTTCTTGCAGTGATCACACCAAGGCCTTCCCTTATGTGAGTTGGAGGATGCTTGGGTAAGCATGACAGATTCTTCAACAGAGGGATTTTCAGGAAACTTGACAAGTCTTCTGCTAGCTTCCTTCTTGACTATGGAGAACACTTCTCTAATCGATGGAAGAGAAGTTCCAAGGATTCTGCCACGAACTTCATCTAATTCCTTATTAAGTCCCTAGAGGAATTGGAAAATCCTCTTCTGAGTAGTGATTTTCTGGAAAAGAGCAACATCAGCTGGATTCTGCCATTCGTGTTGATCATAAAGATCAAGATGCTGCCATAGGGCATTGAGGGTGTTATAGTATAAAGTGACAATCATCCCTTCTTGTTTGAGAGCTGCGGCCTGACTTTCAATCCCATATAATTCGGAGATATTGTCTATGCTAGAATAAGTTTCTTGAGCAGCATGCCAAATAGCCTCCGCAGTTTGATAAAGAAGAAAGTTAAGGCCCACACTAGGAGACATAGAATTGATAAGCCACATCATTACCTGACTGTTTTCTCTCATCCATTTGGCATAACCAGAGGCTCCAACAGTAGGTTTTTCAATGTCCCTAGTAACATATCCCAATCTTTCTCGTCCAACAAGGAAGATTTTCACGGGTTGAGACCATTCGAGATAATTATTACCATTCAATCGATGGCAAGTAATAACCAGATTTGAGGATTCATGAATATCATCAGAACCAGAAAAAATTCTGGTGAGGATGTACCCTCAGTAGAAGAAGTATTGACCATCGATTAGGATTTAGAATGGTCGAAACCTAATCTGATACCATGTAGTAAATCAGAGTAATTCTCTATATAAATCAAAAAAAGATCTATTGCAAATTTATATACAAGCTATATCTCTATCTTAGGAAACTCTAAGTTAGGAAAGAGACTAATTCTAGGGAAAGATATAATCCCTTAAAGTAAGGGATTGCAAATACAAGAAATATTCTCGGAATCCTTAATTTACTCTATTCCCTATTCCTACAAAATTTCTACCAGGCTGTATACTATTTCTCTCTGGGACTATAGATAAATAGGTTATGAAGCTAACATCTCATCTCCTATTCTAAACTAAACACCAATGACTTAGGTGAAAATTTTCAATCCCTGCAAGGTTGCAACATGATCAAACACTTGCCAATTAAGGGCCTAATATTTGGTTTCACATAAAATATCTACACCCAAACCCCCTAATCAAGCCACCAAGACACTGTACCTGTTTAACAATATCTTTCCTTATATGCTTGTGATATTCAGGGGACCTGTACATCTGATCTCAGAGTGCACGAAACTGCAAACCAAAGTTATGTGATTTAAATAAATATTCATAAAGCTTGACCATGAAAATGGGGTAAAAAGATCTGAGAGATTAACTTTCACCATTAGTTGGTATTATTGTACCTGACAGTTCCCATCACCAGTAACCTTCACTTCACATAGACCATAAACTTGGAGCCTGAGAAAAACGAGGGGTTTACCAAATATTTTTATTCAAGACGTATATAGAAGTCTAGCATTGAGGATTCTAAAGTTAATTTCCAAGATATTCTACCATATTCTAAGCAAAGATACTCTAGTATGAGCTTAATCACAAAGTTTCTCTAAAGTTAAGTTCCAAGGAAAAAAATATGTTGTAGTTACAACCCTGCTGAGTCATATGTGCCTACTCATGATGTTGCATGAATCTTAATGTTTCCTCGATCAATATGCAATACATATGAGTCATATGCAAAAAGTTGTGCATGCTTGGAAATGCTTGCACATAAAAACACACACTTACAAATACACAGATTTGTAAAGTAATGAGTTTAGAGAGAAATGTCTTGTTGCAGCCCGCCAGCCCTAGGTCTCAAAGGCAAGTATGGACCTTATTAATTTGAACCCTCTATAAGGGATAAAGTCGCAAGCTTCTGTAAAAAAACAACTATTAGAGGAAAGGTGAAAAATAAAAAAACCAGCAGCTAGACTGCAGGGCGAAGAGCATGCAAGAATTCAGGGATAGCATTTATCTTAAATATTTAATCTCTCCCTAAGATACACTAGCATAGTAACATATACTTGGAAGAAAGAGAGCTAATTCATCTAAAGCCATTCTATCAAGAGAGTAGGAATTTTAGGTACATTAAATAAGGAAGAGTTCTGAAAGAAGTGGAGACAAAAATTAAAGTGCAACTCAGAAGAACATGACTTAAATAGCATGCGTGTTGTTTTCACAAAATTTCTCACCAGAACATTTGTTACTTCACCATCTACGTAACTATTTTCGTATAAACATTTAGATTCTATTTGGTTTGTAGTAGTACCATATGAAAAAGAAATTACTATAAAGCAAAAGTAAAAGGCATCATTATAGTTGATTTATAAATGGATAAATGATTAAAATGTAGGACCATATCTCTAAATCGGTCAAATTCTTCGAATTTATCAATAAATACAAATTACAAACCATGATGCCTTCCGATTTTTCAACTATGCTACATAGATATGTATATCCATGATATTTTTCAACATCTTCCAAATGAATGAAGAATAGAAGAATAAGCTTTTAAACCATGTTTTTGGAACTGTTAAGCATAAGATATACCTCTCCAGAAGAGGTTGGTGATCCAAATTTGCATCACTTATGCCGGGAATATAGGAGTTTATTTGTGGGATGTGCTGAAATTTCAAGAAATTTTCATTTAAAAGCGAAGAATTACCAATCAATATCAATAAAAAGTACCGGTAAAAGAATCAATGTAATAATAAAGAACTGTACAGAGATGCAGAATGGATAAATGATAAAACAGGATAGCATCAAATGCATCGTTTCTCAGAGGTAATGAATGTGCTTAATGAGAACTGTGAAGACCTCTTTTTGTTGAATTTAAGGGGGAGGGGAGAACAAAGATAGAACCTACTAAAATCAGTTTTAAAATGAAGTCACACAGACAGATGTATAAAGAAAATGTAAACTTCACAAGTTGAGAGAAGCAAAATAAAATTGACAAGAAAAAAGATGAAAAGTGGAACAGCATACAGAAACAGGTGCAAGACCAGAAAGGCGCCTAGCAACAGCACCGTCTAACTTGGAATATTCTTCTGATAACATAACAGCAATCATCCATTCATCCTCAGTATCCGGATGACTGCTCCAAGAGGAAGAGGTGGAACTTTCACCCATGGGCTGAGCTCCATTCCACATAGTGTAACTCAAGCCGAAATGGAGAACCAGCCCTCGGTATAAACCAACTAAAACAGGTGCTGAATGCTAAACTGCAAAAGCGAGAAGCTTAACAGAATGAGTACCATTCTTAGATGTCGAAGTAAAGACATAACCATATGTTTGCCCGTTGGTATTCATTCAAAAAAACCATCCATGCCATTGATTGGCCAAGATTGTAATTAGATTTTTTCCATAATAAAATCAAACCCGGGCATCATTATTTTAAGCAATCTGCCTGTATATAGCAATTATTTACAGGAAACTCGTTGTCTGAAACATAGTAATGACTATTGACCTAACTATGAAATTCAGGGATTAAGGAAGAAGTTAAAGGAGAAGGCTATTAATAATTAACAATGAAGGATACATTCGATCCAACAAAAACACGGCCACATCTATCGAATCTGTTCCCATTTTTCACCAAAGGATCTTCCAATGTTCAAAAAGTAAATACAAATTAAGACACGAAAAGGAACACATCATCAAGCTTAAAATCTGGAGTGAAAATGAACAAAAGAACCCAACTTACTAATGATAGGAATCACCGGAGATACGCCGTTGTGGATGGTTGCAGCAGGCGGCGAAAGATCAAATATGGGTTGGTGGTCCGAGTATTGGAAGGGAGGAACTTATTTATTTATTTATTCTCCTCCTCTGTGACTGCTTCCACGATTGTAAGCGGAAGGTAAGAAAATATCTTATTCTATTCTATTTGGGAGTTGAAAAAAGCGTGTCTTCCGTTGTAAAGCCCTTAAAGAGTCCTCCAATAGGTTGAGGGAGGCGGAGGGTTTCCGTGTTTGGTACTTAGAAGTTGGGTTTAGCGGTTTCTGCGCAACAAGACAGCTCAGCCCCACCCTCGTGTCGTGTCGTGTCGTGTTCAGTTTTTATCTTTTCCGCTCAACAAAGGTCTTTTCGTTTTCTATTTTTATTACTAGAAAATCAGCCCCGCTATATTTGGTGAGAAATTTCATTTCTGTTTTTTTTTCGTTTAATTATATATGATGGAAAACTAATCTAACAGACAAGGAAACGATGGAAACAGCAAGAAATAACAAGAGAAAGTAATTGTGCTTTTTGGGTGTAAGAAACAGATGATAATCTAAGGCTAATTTATGGATCTTTGATAGAGTTTTAGCATAGGAAGATCAATGGTTCATAATTAATCCCATATTTATATAAATATTATTTTCTACATTCTATACTTCTCATAAGATAGCACTTAAAATGAGCAAGCACATTTAGCCAATCGATCAAGTTATTTATTTTTGTCTCATCGTATTTTTTAGGTTATGAATTCTACACCTATTAAAAACACTCTCATTCCTTCTCCTAGAGTCATATTTTCTTCCCCTCTAAATAAGATTTATCAAAAAAAATATATAGCACTTGAAATGTTATCCAACCCCTTCTAACATTTCATCTCAACTCATTTTTATTAAATAGATAGATAATTACATTTTTAAGGCAAATATCAAGATTCGAACACACACAAAATAAGATAAAATGAACATGCTTGATCACTAAACCAATGAATGGATCTCTTCAGTTCAACTCATTTAACCAACGACAATGCTAGTCTTTGCCAGAGATGTGCTCTAATTTCCCTTAAACTTCACCAACATACTTGACACGAACATAGGAGAGTAAAGCGAGTTATTTTAGACAAAAGATGAACTTATTTTTTACGGTTGAAATACCAATTGATTTGCGTCGACCTTTTAAGATCAAAATATTTTCTTATAAAACAATTGACTATTATTATTTTTTCAACACATTTTGAAACTTTTCGATCAAAACTTAAAATTTCAAGATATATCTAATTTAACAAAAACAACATAGTCAAAATTTGTATACGAGTATGAGATTCTTCGCTGTTTATTTTAAATGATTTAAAATCAGATTTTTTATTTATTTTGCTTTATAAGGTATTTGGATGAATTAGATATTGGGTGTGGTTATATTCAAATTTATCTGTCTGTATTCTTTTTCCTTTTCTCTTTTAATTTGTTTAAAAATTAAGATTAATACAGCCTTGCCCAACTATTGTAATTTGGGTGATTTCTTCATTAAACCCTTCCATTATTAATCCAATTCCAAACTAGTCTACGCCTAAAATTCTGTTTCGTATTTTTCTCCGATTTAATAATCTTCTATTAATATTTGAATATAAAATGTTATTTGTATTATCGAAAATATTTTTCTGTTAGAGCAGTATTATCATTGACTTTTTTATAATTATTAGGGAAAATTACACTGGTGATCAATAAACTATTACATTTTTTTTCTGTTTTGGTCATCTAACTAATTTTTTTTGTTAAAATCGTCCCTTCCGTCAGATACATTTTTTTTTATCTCCGCCATTAAAAATCTAACGGAATTGCTGACTTGATAATTTTTTTATTTTTTATTTTTCACGTCAGCGCCTCTCTCATTGTTAGCATTTAATTAATTTTTTATTCAACCAACCATGAAGTGACATGTGTCACCTCCTGAATTTGAACAAATCAAAAAAAAATGTTTAAAGTGTTGTTGTTAGGCAGAATCGAACCTAGGACCCCTTGCATAAAGGGTCCAACAACTAACCATTGGGTCCAACACCCAAACTAAAAAATAAGAAAAATTCGTCTATGGAGATTTGAACCAAGAACATCTTGCATTAAATAAAAGATGTTTAACCACTAAGCTAAGTTAAAAATTTATTAAAAATCTATAAATTTTATTCTTTAATTTATGATGTATTATCACCTCAAAATTAAATCAAAATACTACCCAAATTAATCTAAAATTATTTTTCCAATTTAGTGGTAATTATTTATTTTTATAAAATTGTATTAGATCATTATAAAAATTTACTATATAATATATATTTATGGTAAAATATAAATTTTAAATTATTTAAAAATAATTATTTTTATTTATTATTTTTATTTTAAAAAATATTTTTAGCTTGAAATGTAATTAAAATTGAAAATCAAACTAAAATTATTTATTTTCTTTTATTTTGAATTAAAAATAATGCTTTATTTATTTAATAGAATTAATATTAAAAAAGTTATAAAATTTAAATTAATAATATTTATTTAGGATAAAATATAATTTTAAAATAACATTTAATTTGTTGAGTTTAGTAGTATTTTGATTTACTTTGAGGTGATAATATATCATAAATTAAAGAATAAATTTTTTAGATTTTTAATATGTTCTTAACTTAGTTTAGTGGTTAAACATCTTTTATTTAATGCAAGAGGTTATTGGTTCAAATCTCTATAGATGATTTTTTTTATTTTTTTAGTTTGGAAAAGTCGAGTTAAATATTAATTTGGAAAGAATTTAACCAAATCTTAAGCCTAGCTTAGTGGTTAGGTGTTGGACCTTTATGCAAGAGGTCAGATGTTCAATTTCACCCAAAATTTAGCACTTAAATATTTTTTCTTTGATCTCTTGAAATTTAGGAGGTGACACGTGTCACTTTTTGGTTTGTTGAATAAAAAAATATTATTTAAATATTGACAAGGAAAGAGGTATTGACGTGAAAAATAAAAATGTCAAGTCATCAATTTTGTTAGATTTTTAATGGCGGGGAACCAAAATAAAAAGATATCTAACGAAAATAACAATTTTGATGAAAAATTCATTGAGTGCCCAAAAAAAATATGATAGTTGATAGTTTTCCCTATTATTATCATAGACATTAAGACATACGCTACAAGCAGCTAGGAAGAATCCCTTGTACCTGGGCGACAAAGCCGTTTTCCTTACGCCATAGCCCATAGGACATCCACTCTTCATATGATTTAATTGTCAAACCTAAACACGTACTAGCATAAGGCATAACCAAGATTGAATATAAGGAGGGGCCGCAGTAATGAATTTTAATTAATTTATTAAATATTTAAATTTAAAATTCAAAAAATAGTATTTAATTGTTTAATATTTAAATTTATAAAAATCAGAGTCAACTATTAGGAGAGCACCATGAGGCATGAGCGATTGCTTAGGGCCCAACCAGCTTAGTACTTTTAAAAATTAATTATTTTATTTTTTTAATTTTATTTTTATTTTTTAATTTATCAAATGATTAAATTAGTCTAATATTAAAATTTAATTCTTTTCCAAATCTCAAATTTTAATTTTTTTGCCAAATTGAATTCTCTCGCTATTTTTCTCCAATCTAAAGATAAAAAACAAATGATACAATATTCTTTAAATTTTTGTATTTATTATTCAAAATCAAACTCCAAATCATACCCATAATATATATGTTTTAGCTCTATAGGGGTTTATTTTTTTGTTTTCGCTTTAGGCCCCGAACATGTTTGAGACAACCCTTATAAAAACATAAATTATTATTAGGCTAAATATTTTGAAACATTGACCCGTCCTTTTTTAGTTCAGCCATACTTGATTAAATATTTAATAAATTATTTTATTTTTAAATTTAAATATTTTTTTATATGGATAAAAATATTATTAAATCAAAATTATCAATATATAAATAGTTTTACGGCGGCTGGGGCCCTTTAGCCCCAACATGGCTCTCCACTGCTTATTAGGAGCTCAAATTAATTTTAATAATTAGATAGAAAACAATTCTCTCAATTAAAAATGTATATAATCCAAAACTAATTTTATGAAAATCACATCAACTTTATCGTATTAGAATCCAGATATAAATATAATTAATTCTATTAATTTAATTATAGAATGCAACAAATAATCTCAGTGAAAAATATGCGTTCATCTTAAGAGATTTAAGTTTGAGCATCTCTATCTACAGGATATATACGTTCAAAAGATTAAAAAAATACCAACACATATTATCTTGTAAACAGCTTAAGACTATTAAAAAGAGAGTTTTACTTTAGGACTGTCAATAAGAACTACATAAATTATAAAACCAAAATGTTGTTAGGTTTTGCGTAGGATAGACTCTAAATTAAAAAAAAAAACAATTGAATTTGAAATCTACTAATTAATTAGGTGGTCAAAAATACTCACATTATCTCATTTTGTATATGTTTAAATCGTACATTTATCTTGAAAATATAAATACTTCTCTACTTAATAAAAAAAACAATTGAATTTTAGTGTATATATGCTTATATAAAAAAAACAATTTATCTTGAGAATATAAAAAAATACTTCTCTACTTAAAATCTACACAAATTTTTACTGGTTGATAAGTATATATATGCTTATATAAATTCTTACACAATTAGTAAGAATTTCAAAAAACACAATCATGCATATATTTTTACTATTTTTTGTAAGAATTTATGTTGGTCAGAACCGAAATTCTTATACAGTCTTATATATATTCTTATCATTTTTTGTAAAAAGATTATGTTGACTATATTTTAACCACATCTTAGACAATTTTTTTTAGACTTTCATCCAATTAAAAGAAAGCACGAAACACCATCAATGTCCATAAATGAAGTGAAAGTAAATTTTTAGTTAGCATTAAAGCAATGAAGATGCGTATGGCCTACTGGAAGGACAAAAATAAGAAAAATAACGAAGATGTGGCTTCAGAGCTACCAAAATTTAAGCATCCCGCCCACACCCACGTGGCCTGTAGCTGCCCGTCCATCCAACCTACCCAGTGTTTCTTTTTCCCGTATAAATAACCCAGCCACCTAGCCCAGGGAACTCACCCTTCTTCTCCTTTTCCTAGTACTTGCCGAAGCCCAACTCAACGTTACTTCCGCTTTCACTATTTTCAACATTTCTCTCGCTCGATATTATTCTTAATATCCTATACTAACTAGTTAAATCCGCCACCAATCCGATGGCAGAAACTTACGTGGAGAAGATCAGAAGGGCACAGAGAGCCGAGGGTCCGGCAACCATCCTCGCCATCGGCACCGCCACTCCTCCCAATTTCGTTTCCCGGGCTGACTATCCGGACTACTATTTTCTTATCACCAATAGCTAACATATGACAGACCTCAAACAAAAGTTCAAGCGCATGTGTATGTCTCTTTACTTGCGTGCTAATATATCATATACCTACCTTTAATTGCTTTATTTGGTGTAATACATTTACAAGAGCATTGTACATAGGATGACAAAATTACCCGTCCCCAACCCGGTGTGCCATGACCCGACCCGATCGGGTTTTTCTTATGATTTTCGGGGATCGGGACGGGGCGGGGCGGGTATTTAAAAATGTAAAGTCGGGGCGGGGCGGGGCGGGTTCGGGTATGATATGAAAATTCTCCGCCCTGCCCCGGTATTTTTTTTATTTTTTTATTTATTTTATTATATTTATAAAAATACCACTATATATAAATACTTTTAGGAATTTCAAGCTATTTTTTTTGTTTGTGTTTATCGTAAATTTTTGTTAGATATTGTTCGAATTTTAACATATCTGATTCTAAAAGTCAATGGTTCGAGTTTATTTTTTAAAATATGTATTTTTTTCTTCATATGAGTAATTTAATTGGTTTTATTTTATTTTATTTTTTATATAGTTTAAAGTCTGTGAAATTTATATTTTGTAAATATAATGGTCGTTCGATCGAATTTAGCATTTACCGTCGACGAAATTTAATATATTTTTTACATTTCGGGTCGAGTTTAGAGTTTATAAATCATGGCGGGCGAGTAAATTATTATTTTATTTCTAGGGCGGGACGGAGTAGGGTTTTAGGATTAATATATCGGGGCGGGTTCGAGTGGCAAAAAATCCGCCCCGCCATGTTGCCATCCCTAATTGTACATGACAAATAAATTGTACTATATGTATGTTTTGTCTCACCAGGCGACAAATCAATGATCAAGAAACGCTATATGTATCTGACTGAGAAAAATATTGAAGGAGAATCCAAACATGTGTGCGTACATGGCTCCTTCTCTGGACGCGCGCCGAGACATGGTAGTTGTGTAGGTGCCGAAGTTGGGGAAAGAAGCCGCTACAAAGGCCATCAAAGAATGGGGTCAGCCGAAATCCAAAATTACCCACCTTGTTTTCTGCACTACTTCCGGTGTAGACATGCCCGGTGCAGACTACCAACTCACCAAACTGCTTGGACTGAGACCCACCGTGAAGAGGTATATGTGTACCAGCAAGGCTGCTTTGCTGGCGGAACCGTGCTCCGTCTCGCCAAGGATTTGGCCGAAAACAACAAGGGCGCTCGTGTTCTCGTGGTCTGCTCCGAGATCACGGCTGTCACTTTTCGTGGACCCTCTGACACGCACTTGGATTCTTTAGTGGGACAAGCACTTTTTGGTGATGGCGCTGCAGCTATCATCGTAGGTGCCGATCCTGACACTAAGATCGAACGTCCAGTGTTCCAGCTTGTATCAGCCGCTCAGACGATCCTGCCGGACTCGGATGGAGCCATCGACGGACACTTGCGTGAGGTTGGACTCACTTTCCATTTGTTGAAAGATGTACCAGGGTTGATCTCGAAAAACATAGAGAAAAGCTTGGTAGAAGCCTTCTCGTCAATATGCATTAAAGACTGGAACTCAATCTTCTGGATCGCTCACCCCGGTGGCCCTGCGATACTCGACCAAGTGGAAGCCAAATTAGGTCTTAAAGAAGACAAACTAAGGGCAACACGCCATGTGCTGAGTGAGTTTGGCAACATGTCGAGTGCATGTGTGTTGTTTATCTTGGATGAGATGAGAAAGAAATCCGTGGAGGAAGGGAAGGGCAGCACCGGTGAAGGGTTGGAGTGGGGTGTTCTTTTCGGATTCGGTCCAGGTCTCACCGTGGAAACTGTTGTGCTACATAGCATCCCTACACACGCAACTCACTAACCGATCTGTCGTTCAACGGTTGAATGAAAAAGAAATCTAATAAATGAGAAACAAGTGAGAGTCACTGTTTGTTGTTGGGAAGAAATCAAACCATGGTGTTTACCTATTTTTATAGTTGTAAAGCATATATGTAATGTGAGTATGATCACCTATCCCCTTAATTACTGAGATTATTAGACCAGGAGGAGGTTTACGATTTCCTGGGATTGAATGAGTCTTTTACCTGCCGGGTGCCTTGACAAATCGAATTTGAAGTTCGAGAAAAGTACCGTGCATCTGTATTCTGTAACCCTGCAATTGCATGGTATTAATATCAGTTTGTACGTGTTGTTACCTTATTCTCAAATCAACACGTATATATGGTATAGTAAATAGTAATAGTACATGATATCGTAGTTTTGGACTGAATACGCTAGGATGATAGCTGACTAGCCCAAACCTATGCTAATTACTTTTTCTTTCTTTCTTGAGTTAATTCACAAATGGTCCCAAACTATGACATCTATTCTAAATTGGTCCCTAGGCTTGAAAACATTCTATATCAATCCCCAAACTATGACGCTCAGTCTAAATTGATCCCTAAACTTTTAAAATATTCTATATCAATCCTCAAACTATCAATATAATTTCATTTTGACCCCTCTATTAACGCGTCATTAACCCTACTCGTTAAAAACTTAATATGTTTTTGAAGGTCATGGGAATTGAACCTGTAAAATTATAAAAACAAATGTACTATGTTTCTGAAGATGTCCTGGGATTTTTTTTATGAAGGTCGCGGACTTCAATTTTCATTATCTTTAAAAATATATTGATTTTTTAACTAGTATGGATAATGACATGTTAATGGAATGATCAAAATTGAATAATACTGATACTTTGAAGACCAATACATAGTATTCTAAAGTTTAAGGATTGATTTAAAATAGGTCATAATTTAGGGAGTGATATAGATTGTTTTGAAGTTTATGGACCACTTTAAAATGAAATCATAGTTTGGGATCTCCTGTGCAATTATCTCTTATTTCTTTGTCAAAGAACTAGGCTAGAAGATTATTGCAAAACAAAATGTTTTTTTTAATTAAAAAATATTTTATATTTTGATGCACAAGTTGTATAAAAAAATTTACACAACCCTTTATATTTAAACTATAAAATTTAAAATCTAAAATTTAAACCCTAACACCCTAAAATTTAAACCTTACACCCTAAACCTTAAAGTCTAAATTCTAATCATAAACCATAAATTCTACAACCTGCAACCTAAACTCGTAAACACTAAACTTTAACCTAAATTCCTAAATTCTAAAATTGAAAGGCTTGTATAAATATCAAAGTATTTTCTGATAATTAAAGTATGAATATCGGATTTTTAATAAAAAATATAATAGCTCTTTATAGTACAATATATGAATATTAGAATATGAAGTAAGAAGGAAATAAAAAATTGTTTTAGTATATTTTTGTGTGACTTTCCAACTAATCTAATTATGAATTTTATTTATACAAATTTTATATTAGTTAATTTCATAGGTATATGTTTGTTCTAAAACATTATTATATATATATATATATCTCAAAAAATATTTATTGTATACATATATTATTGAAAATTTGAGGGTGGAACATAAACAACGCAACATTAAAATAAAATAAAATGCTGTGGCACAAACATAGTTTAGCCCTTTTGGTTTAACTCAACAATCATAAGTAGTAGAATATTATTTCATCAAAGTTGTAACTTTTGCACAAATAAAACTACGAACCATTCTCATTCCTGACATGTAACTAATACACAAAAAAATATATACACCTAGGTATCTAAACGAACTGAACGAAGACGAACGATGGTATGTTCATGTTCGTTCGTTTAATTTTAATCGAACAAACGAACGAATATGAATAACTAAACGAACATAATTTATTGTTCGCGTTCATTCATTACGGAATGTAACGTGTCCGTGTTCGTTCATTAAAAATGATAAACGAACGTAGATGAATACAAACGAACATAAACGGACATATGTGAATAAATATAAACGAACATAAACAAATGAACATATGTGAATAAATTTATTTATTTTTTAAATATAATATGTTTGTTATGAAAATAATACATATAAATGAACATATGTGAATAGATTTAAGTGAACATAAATGAACGGAGTGCCAAACATAAACGAACGGACATATGTGAATAAATTTATTTATTTTTTAAATATAATACTTTTGTTATGAAAATAATACATATAAATGAACATATGTGAATAGATTTAAGCGAACATAAATGAACGGAGTACCGAACATTCACGAACATAAATGAACGAATGAGCCTTTTGCTCGTGTTCGTTCATTTAATTAAATGAACAAAAAATCTTGTTCATGTTCGTCCGTTTAATAAATAAACAAATATAACAAATTTTCTGACGAACGGTTCACGAACGATTCCCTAAACGTTCAATTCGTTTACAGCCCTATATACACCCTTCTGCTAAAAAAATCACCAAGAAATCACGTCTCTCTCGACCCCTGCTAAACTCTATTTTTTTATTTATAGTCTATTAATTTATTGCAAAAAAATAATCACCAATAAATCTTTTACATTGAAGTCTACTACTATTAATGAATATTTATTACATTAAATATACTTGGTATTCAAGTACACTCTAGCACACATATTAGATCTAAGTTGTCTTAATTTTTTTTAATAGATTCTACAACTATACTAGATTTCTTTTACTCCTACAATATGAGTGGAAAATATTATATGTAAACAAATATTTTTCTTAAAAATTATTCGTACAAATAATTATAAGCGAAGAGATAATAAAATTTATATGAGTTTAATAATTTTATGCTCGATTCTCAACTTTACTAACCGATGATGTGTCACACGTTTTTGTGTGTGTAAAGATGTGTCACACGTTTAAAAGGGTTGAAAGACGCGAAATATAATTGCTTGCTTTTAGCTTTATTATTTGGCCTAATATCAAAAAAATGCCCTTAATATTTGATTAAATAATTATTTTGACCCTTATTTTTTCTGAATTAATTTAACTCTCATTTTGGATGAAAACTGTTAGTCAACTAATATTAAATGACTTGAAATGACGTGACAAACCTACATGACAGTGCACGCCGCGATAGAACTGTCATATAGGCAAATATGTTGACTTTACAACCTGACACACCAATCTATTTTTATAAAATGTAAAATATTTTTTCTTCTGACGTGTCATTTTGTCAAGTCATTTTAAATTATTTAGCGTAAGTTGACTAATAATTTGCATCCGTATAGGGCTATTTTACTCAAACTAAAATGTTAAGGGTTAAATTACTTTAAAAAAAGAATATAGGCCAAAGTGACTATTCAGCTAGACGTTATGAGGCTTTTGGTATTATGCCTTATTAATTTTGTGTAAATTTCATCAAGGTTATCAAATACTATGTCTATGTTTAAATTTGGGATGTTTGACGGATATAATTTTACGGATTCTACATCGTATCCGTTTCAATTTGAAAGAGTATGGGTATAAGTTTGATGAGTAATAGGTCAGTAGGTGGGTGTGGATGTCAAAAGTTATACCTGTCATAGTAGTGAATAGGTGATGGGTTTGAGACTTTACCTGGCTCATATCTACCCGCCCGCATCCCCATATGAATAAGATTATTTTAATAAAAATGAAATATAAGTTTATTTATATTATATATATTAGGTGACTATGGGTGGATGAATATGTTTGTTATCATTCATGTGAAATATGTTTGTAAGCATTTAGAAGAAGGTTGGAATGATTAATGGAGTTAAAAATCAAGTTTATAAAAATATGTTAATGATTTTATGCATAGGTAGTGAGTTCAAAAAGTCAATAAAGATTATGTATAAATAATTAACCGTGAGTAAGTATAGTTTTGTTTAGAACAAACAGAGATAGAATTTGATATGTATTTTAAAAGATATGATTTTTAAGTGATCGGAGGTTAGAAAAACAGAGCAGCATACTACTCAGAACACTAGTTCGCCGGTAACTTTAAAACCAGTCATAAATTATCGGATTAGAAGTATCATCTTATATGGTTAGAAATACATACTAGTCTAGTTTCTTTTAGAGTAAACAAAATGAAGTTTCAAGTTATATATTATGAGATAAGTGAATTTATTTGAGGGTAGTACATACGGGTACAGACGAGTATGGGCTGAATGGTGAATACCCAATTAGGTAGTAGATGTGAATTTAAGAATGTATTCCCGTGGGCAGGTATGAATTTAAAAATTTTACTCGTCGTGGATGGTGGGTATAAAAATATTAAGTGAGTATGAATATGAAGAGGGTATCACACTAGACCACCACCGTTTGCCATCCATAATTTAAACTATAATAAATGTTTTATCATACCTAATTTAAACTATAACTAATGCTTTACAAGAAGCTAATAAATCAATTGAATCGATTTCAAAGGATTAAATAAGTTAGTAAGTTAGGAAAGGTTGAAATTTTGATAAAAAAAAGAGAGAGGAAGGGTTGAATTTGGTTGACCTGAAGAAAAAGTGAAAGCCCAGATGGCTAAACCACTTAGGCCCAATGAAAATTTACGAATTTCTTCTGCTGTACAACTAGCAGCCCACTCAACAAAGCCCAAATATCTATTGAAACCCAAATTAATTATCTCCTAAATCCTAATTAGCTTAAAGACTTGCAAACAAAAAGATTGATGCTTGTGTTCTGCAGCAGCAGAAAGAAACCCAGTGAAGGCGAGAGAGCTAAAGAGAAAAATGGAAGCAATGGCCGAAGAGAAGGCGGAATTCGAAGAATCGGAGATAAAATATGTTAGCTATGGAGGGGAGCATCATCTTCCTCTTATCATGAACTTGGTCGATCAAGAACTCAGTGAGCCATACTCCATCTTCACCTACCGTTATTTCGTCTACCTTTGGCCCCAACTCTCCTTCCTCGTAATCTCTTCTTGTTCCCCTTCTTTTTAGATTTCGTGATATGGGTTTTATCCGGAATCCCTTATTTTTCACGGTTTATAATAAAAAAACAGGCTTTTCATGAGGGTAAATGCGTGGGAACTGTGGTGTGCAAGATGGGGGAACATAGAAAAACTTCCAGGGGCTACATTGCCATGTTAGTTGTAATCAAGCCTTATCGTGGAAGAGGCATTGGTAAATACATATCCTTTCTCTTAGATTCTTTGAATGGGTTGAATTCTTTTGATTCGAATTAAAAAAATTGTGTGTCGTATGGGTTTTCCTGTCAACTGTTCTTGCCTCAATGGCTATGTAGTCGCAAAATTCATGTAAAACGAAGATGCTGAATGCGGATGCTTTTGCTTATGTTGCAGCCACTGAGCTCGTTACCAGATCCATCAGAATGATGATGGAATCGGGATGTGAAGAGGTACGGCATCTTTCATCATTTGTCCTGTTGATTTCATTTGTAAAGATGAATAATGAAGCTCATTTCTGTATCACCAATTCTGACTTTTGAAATGGCAAGTGCGATTGAAGTGTGGATTAAGTCATAATTGGTAATCTCATTCTGTTTAGGAAGCATGAGGTGCAGTTGTAATGTTTTGTTTTAAGTTGAATTATTTCGTTAGTATGAATATGAATTTCTTCTTTCATATAGACTTCAGTTATAACTATACATGTTAATGCACATGTGTGGCCAATCAGTTAACCTTGTTCATGTGTTTAAAAACCAGGGGCATTGTCTATTTTTGTGCCTAGTATTTGCAGTCTGAACTATAAACTGATGGTTTTGTCTATTTTTATGCCTAGTATATGCCTTCTGAACTTGAATCGGAAACCATCTCTATGAGAAAATTGAAGCTTGAACATGAATCAGAAACCATGTTATTCGATCAGCTTTATCCCAACCTTTATCTTCTCTGCATTTGAATTTTATGCTTTTTTTAATCAAGATGGCCTCTTTTACAAAACTTTGATAGTGGTTGAGATCTCATAGCTCAATTGGTGGTTTCTTTAGCATTTCTCAACCTAATAACACCTTTCAGCTATATTTGGCTCGTCAAAAAAGGTAGAAAGGGGTCTAAAATGATGTTACTGTTTACCAAGGAATCTCTGCTGCAATTGCAAAATTCTTCTAAACCATAAGAATTTGCAAAAACATAATGTTCTGAGTAATTTCTTCACGTTCTTAAGTAGATGGTATTGTAGAAAGGTACTGAAAAGAGTCTCAGTTTGAGTACTCTGATTTCTATATTTTATTTGATAAAGGAAGAACTTATATATAGTTTACAAGAGAAAGCCTAAACTAGGAAAAAAGTAATTACAAATAAATTACAAAAATCTAATTCCTTATTTACAGCTATTAATAAGATATTAGGAAGATAATTGTTAACTAATAGCAGCTTGATATTAAGGAATTTACATCCCTAATTTTCTGCAATCACACAATCCACAGGTATGTCTATCATTATTATATGTTTGTAAATGTTATTGCAAGTTTAAAATTCATGGGAGATTCGTGGTGACGGGATTGACCATCATGATATTTATTATGTTGTTGAAGGTCACACTGGAAGCAGAAGTGACAAATAAAGGAGCACTGGCACTTTATGGGCGTCTTGGGTTTATCAGGGCCAAACGGCTTTTCCACTACTACTTGAATGGCGTTGATGCTTTCCGTTTGAAGCTTTTGTTTCCTCCTCCTCCTCGCCCAGAGTTATAACCTTCACTAAACACTTGGAGAAAGTGCAGTGCTGATGTTTTACGAAGGTTTGTGATTTAAACTACAGATTTCATAGTTATAGTTGTACTGTCCACCCTTAGATTTGGCCTTTACTGTATCACTTTATAAAATGTTTCAGGATTTTGCTATTTAAAGATACTATATACAGTAATATATTTTCATTTACTTTTATAAAATTGATGAATAAACTTTTCAACTCGTAGCGATAGAAGTGAATACAGGATATGAAATCTATTCTTAATGTCCAAGGTGCCATGTAGGCGTAGACATCACATGCTCTTTACTCTATTTTGAAAAGATATGTCTGACTAGATTGGGAGGTCTGCAATACAACAACCTAATTTAAGGTTAAAAGGGGCAAATTTCGAAACTTGTCCAAGCAACTTAAAATGTTATACTTTAGGTTGGTTTTTTCGTGGTGTTTTGCAAGTTTTGAAACTTAAAAAACAAGTTTTGAAACTTGTTGAAAAACCACCAATATATATAAGTTTTGAAACTTGTTGAAGAAGACCAACCTAAAATGTTATTAAAAAGTATAACATTTTAAGTTGCTTGGATAAATTTCGAAACTTGCTGTTTTTTAGTCTTAAATTAGGCTCGTGTACTATAGACTCGCTCCTAACACCTAACTAGATCTGTAGTTTAAGTTCATATGAGGGATTAATATGCCCTGCTTACTATAAAGTGGCTAGTGTGACATTCTTCTCAATTTAATCTACGCTGTTGTTGGTTACTTTTAAAAAGAAAAAAAAAAGTCTCTTTTGTTAATTATTTTCACTGATGATAAATATATGTTATGAAATCTGAATATGATTTTAAAATTTAATTTAATATTTTCTAATTAAGCACATAAATTTAGTTTTTTTTTAATTTAAATTGGCATCTAAATTATGTTTATTAATTTAATTTAATGTTTGTTTTTTGTCCAATTAGATATTTGGACATTGCTTTTTGTTTAAAATTTTTTATATAAAATATAAATATTTTATATCAAATATAGAAAATAATTGGAACAAAAATATCACAAGTTTCAAATTGAATTAAAAAAAAATCAAGTTAATGTACCAATTTGAACTAAGAAATCAAATTCAAGAACTTAATTAGACCAAAAAAGCACTTAAGTATCAAATTCAAGTTCAACCAATAAGTTAAATCTGAATTAAAAGATCAAGTTCAAATACTTAACAGAATCAAAATGAAGTTTATAAAGATTTATGTCATACCTAAACTTTGAAAGAACGTGGAATCATAGTAGAATTGAACCATTTGAAGGTTGTCGAAAGGAAACATTCGAGAAAAAAAACATTCACAATTTCACAACTTAGGCTTTTTCGCAGCATATTTTGGGCTTGCTTCAACGGAATTGAGAGATAATCTGATTATATTTTTCGTGAAAGGTAATAAATTAACCGATAATATAACAAAAAAATAATTAATATTTTATAATCCACCAAATATAATGATAATTATTTTACACGATGATTCTGATTTCTGAAGACTAAGAACAATGTTGTGAATAATTTCTTCTTTATTAATAAAAAATTCAATTCAGGTAGTACGCATATTTAACGAAGAGTTGGTTGGCAATAATTTTGTTCGATTTCCTAAAAAATGGAAAAGCCCCTCCCACTCTGAAAAATGGAAACATTCCCCCCCCCCCGCCTCCAAACCTTTAGTATCTTTCAACAAAAAAAAAAAAAACTCCAAACCTTTAGTACAAGTTTTGCCAAATGAATCGGGATTCCCTGCTTCCCCTGACCCTGGTTTGTGACCTCATCTGACTCACTGAGTCACTTACTCCAATTCCTGGTCTCTTCTCGTGTGCCCTCCTAACCCTAACTTTCCTCCCTTCCATTTCTTCAACCCATTAGATTTTCAAAATGGTGGTTCGGTCTCTGCCCTCCGTGGACGCTTCCATCCCATCGCCGGAAAACCCAAGCAAAAGAGTCAAGATCCAGTCAGAGGAAGGTTCCTCGCCCAAGGACGTCGTCCCCGGACAAAGGAGAGCTAGCGCCAGACTTCAAGCTGCCAAACAAAAAGCTTTCAAGGAGCTTTTGTTAAAGCGGGGAGTGGACCTCCTGGATAAAAACGGATCAAGTTGCAGAAAGAGGGTCAATAAGAATACGGAAATCCTAAATCTAAAGCTAAATGGTACCAAAAAGATTCCTCAGATTTCATCATGTCTGACTGAACCTAACGTACACACCGAGAACCTGAACCTTAGTCAAAATGGTACCCACCAACTTCCTCGGAGTGAACCCAAGATGACTGTGAAAGTAGCCAAAATGGTGCAACGAGCTGCCAAAATTGAAGAGGGGCTAGATTCTACTAGCCACATCAATGCTTCAAATGTGGTTGAGAAGAGTGCGCATATTAAGGTGAAGGAGACTTTGAGGTTGTTCAACAAGCATTACCTTCACTTTGTCCAGGTCTGTTTCTGTTCTGGGTCTTATTTTGTTACAGTCAATCTGGGTTGGAAATCCACTATTCTCGTTTGGTTGTTCAATGTGTTGTGTTTTTTTCACGAGGTTCATCATTTCATATAAGTCTAGCATATTTGTTTCTTATACAATTCTTTTATGACTGGTCCTTAGGAAGAGGAAATGAGGTGTGCTGCAGTCAAAGTTAACAAGAAACCCCCGAAGGGAAAAAATGCCAAGGTACAGAAACCCCCCTTTTTTGCGTTGGTTGATACTAGTATTAGTATGTAAGTTACATGTTTGTTTCCTGTGCCATCATTTATCTAACTTCGTTGCTCCTTCAACCTGCCTGCAATTGATAAGGAAACTTGGATTGATTCTTCCACGTTTGCATCCACACACATTGTTTTTTAGTTTCGCTGTTGATGTTCAAATATATGCAGAAAGGAGATGTACCCGAGGCTGATGTCAAGGGCAAGGCCAAGGCCAAGCGACCTGATTGAAAGCAATAACAAAGGCAAGTTGGTATAGATGTGCTGCCTGTCAGCGTTCTGTGTTTTCTTGTTTATTCTGATTGTACTGTATAAGTATCCATCGTAGCTTTTATTTTGACCTAACTGGCTAACCAAGGGTAAACTTGTAGCGAATCGACTTGCATATTTTCTCCTCTCTTACATTGATTTATATCATATAGTTAGATGGACTCATATGCTATGTTTAATCTGACAAAGGGTTTTCTCATCGCTCCTTGTAAGAATAACATGTTAATCTTATTTATTTCTCCCCTCAATATATTGGTGACTATTTATGGGCTCTACAATGGAACTTCATTGAGTTAATTGTAATAATTATGAATTTAAAATAATGCTATAAAAATTTCCTGGTTATGTTTCTGCTATTCTTATTTTATTTATTCTTGTTTTGCTAAAAGTATATGATTATGATTTTACTACTTATTTTGATGTTAGATGACCTTATGTTCTCTCAATATTAAAAAAAACATTGCAGATGATAAAGAACAATGAAGTGCTTTATCCCGAGAAAAGGATAGGCTGCCTTCCAGGTTGGTTGTGAGAGCTTATATTTCAATGCTTGTGTTAGTTCGCTAATAATTGTTCTTATGGTCATTTCAAAATCTTGTTTTTTGAGTGTAATAAACTATTCTCTTTGGTGTCTTTAATGTAATTGCAGGCATTGATGTCGGTCATCGGTTTTATTCTCGTGCTGAAATGGTTGCTGTTGGTTTTCATAGCCACTGGTTGAATGGTATTGATTATATGGGACAGTCCTACAGGAAAGGGGTAATACATTCATATTTTCCAATAGTTTCTACCTTAAGCATTGTAAGTGTGCTATTAAGCCTGCCAACCTCCTAAAAAATGGATAAGAGTCCAGTTTCTGCTGGCTGACTGTTCTGAAGTGCTTTTGGCTATCATTACAAGATGTTATTGCATTAAATATCCCTTGAAGGAAACTTGCTTGAACATAAATTGACATCTAAAGAGCTGGGCGCCACTTGTCCCTCTTTTATTTGCCAGTTCAAGTATTTCTCTTTTTAATCTGGGCTAGAATCTTCATTAATGCTGCAATTACCTGGCAGAACCTTATCTTATTTCCCGCCCTTTTTCCTTTTAGATAGATTTTGTTTTATTTTTTCTCCTTGGGGTCCTTAATTGGGTTGTTGTTCTCTGTGTGAGAGGTTACCTCTATATTTGTTTATCAAAGAAAGAAACAAGAATTTCAGTAACATTCTTGATACAACCATCTCATTTAATTTGTACATATTTTGCGGTTGAAAATTGCAGGAGTACGATCACTATACATTCCTGTAAGTTATCCAAGAAGTGTTAGAGCTTGAGGGGGAGTGTAAGTTGACAAGAAGTGTTAGAGTTTAATTTAATGTGTAATTAGAGTTTATTTCTAAGTCAGTAGTTTAGATTTATTAAAAGTATAATTTTAGTTATACTGAAACTCTGTATCAGCCTATTTAAAGGCTTATCTCATACACGTTTGATTAAGAAGAATAAGAGAAAATACAGAGAAACACATTGTTTTCTGTTGAAAATATTATTTTTGTTCTATTGTTAAACTGTAGCTTTTCATATTTTATTGTTCATTGTTCACCGGCATTCATCTTCTCCGGCTACCATGGCCCCTTTCTCACATGGTATCAAGAGCAACAACGATCCTGATGTCGTCACCACTACTGCCATCTCTGATCTGAATCAAATTGACGATCTGATTTTTTTAGATGCATATAATTTTTTTCCGCTGTTGTCATTAGGCCACGCTCGTTCCTTGGCTTCTCTCTCGTTGGAATCTTACATCTATGGTGAAAGTTCTACTCGTTTAATTTTGTTATTTTGTTCTCTATTTAATGGTTCTATCTTAGCCAATCAAAAAGAAATATGAAAAGGTTATAGTTTAGCCTTAAAAACTATTTGGTTCTATCTTAGCCATCCATTGTAAAAGATAGGGAAATGTTATAGTTTAGCCTTAAAAACTATCTGGTTCTATCTTAGCCATCACTTATAAAAGATAGGAGAAGAGGTTCTAGTTTAGCCTTAAAAACTAGATAATATTTTTTAAGGGATTCTACATCAAATTACCAAGCTGGAATTCTAGTTTGTGCAACTACCAGCTTGAGGGGAGTGTAGATTCTTGTGATAATTGTTGAATGGAAGCAGCTACTTAGTCCGTGAATGACAGAAAAAGCTGAAAGACATCTCAGAAGATGCAAAAACCTGAAAAAGATCATCACAGAGGAAAGCTGGAAGACATCTAAGGAGGGTGCAAAACCAATAACAACAATAAAGTTGGTAGACATCTCAAGAAGGATGCAGAAACCAGCAACATCGTTTGCAAATTTTCAACAATGGCCGTTCAAAGAATAGCATGAGTATGTCCTAGCAGTTCAACTCAATGGGTCCCAAAAAAGGGGAGATTTTTTCCCTAAAAAACAACAAAGAAATATGAGTAGGGCATCACATCCAAGATCCAAGCTGGTGCTCTACTACACTTTCTCACCAGCTTGAGGGGGAGTGTAAGTTATCCAAGAAGTGTTAGAGCTTGAGAGGGAGTGTAAGTTGACAAGAAGTGTTAGAGTTTAATTTAATGTGTAATTAGAGTTTATTTCTAAGTCAGTAGTTTAGATTTATTAAAAGTATAATTTTAGTTATACTGAAACTCTGTATCAACCTATTTAAAGGCTTATCTCATACACGTTTGATTAAGAAGAATAAGAGAAAATACAGATAAACACATTGTTCTCTGTTGAAAATATTATTTTTGTTCTATCGTTAAACTGTAGCTTTTCATATTTTATTGTTCATTGTTCACCGACGTTCATCTTCTCCGACCACCATGACCCCTTTCTCACAATTCCCACTTGCAATAGCTATAGTTTTGTTCGGCATGTATGAGGATGACTTAGATAATGCTGAAGATGTTATCTATACTGGCTAGGGAGGGCATGACCTGACTGGTAATAAGCGTCAAATTCGAGATCAAGTTTTAGAACGTGGTAATCTAGCACTTAAGGTGTGAATTTTAAACTCTTATTCTAAGTTCTTGGATGGATGTTAGCTTATCTTGTTACTAGTCAGAAACAAAGTATATTCAATTTTTTGTAATCTTACTCGGTATATAATCTTAAAATGGACACAGTGCTATAATATGATTAGGATCATGAACATGCTTCATTTGTTATGTCTCTGCTTCATTTGGCTGAATCACAATGTTCATATATGCTTTCTACCATCGCAACTATCATATGTTCAGTTCAAGAACGATAAAAGTTCTGTTCTGTGTGTGTGTGCATTTGCATATATGTATGTTTAAAATAGGAATGTTTTGCCTGACATCTGATTGGAGGTAATGGTTTCTATGTATTATGGATGTCTTTATGGGTAAGGCAAGAAGCTAAAGGCACCAAGGATGGAATGTTTAAGAGCTCACTATGATGAGTTCCCAGGTTGGGAGCTCTCTTTGGCGAGTTTGGGGGTTAGGAGCTCCCTTTGACAGGTTTCATATATATTATTATTATTAATAGGTTATTCGTGAGATAGGAAGTGCAACAAGGGTACGGCTTTACCAATTGAATTAGGTTTTTCATGTGAATCACCTGGGGATTTGATCCATAACTTGTGAACTGAACACTATGGCATCTTAAACTTTTAGTTTGTTGAATGACTTTGTGTTTGTCTTGGGTTAAAGAGAATGTCTTGTATGGTATTTCATTGGAACTTGTGGACTTACTTTCTGCCTGATTTTAATTATAGAACTGCATGGACCTTGGGGTGCCTGTCAGAGTAATTCGTGGTCATGAATCTGCTAGCAGTTACACTGGAAAAGTGTATACATATGATGGCTTGTACAAGGTAATTTTATGAACCATTCGTAAGCTTGGGTTTTTGAAGCTGTATGATACGTCTTCATTAGTATCATGTTATATGTTGTGAAAATTGGTTAATTTGCTTTTCCCCTTCGCACTATGAATATGACGATTAAAACTATAATCTTGTTCCTAATCCTAATTAATTGTGAACAGTTTGAATTCATCAAATAATATTTGCAGTACCTTCTGTGATAAATTGGATGGAATATGAGAATATTTGAGGATTGTTTCATGTTTGATATGATTGCCTTGTTGCTTCCATCATGGCCGAATAGTGTCTTGTAGTCTTTATCACATAGCATGTACTTTTCACTGTTTTTTTGTTGTTGAGAAAACAAGCTGAGGCAAAATCTTTCCTATTGTTCAAAGCCAAAAATTAAAGTGATCAGATGGATACATATTGCTGAAAAGAATGAGAACGAGTTTTTTGCATATCTTCTTGATATGTTTACATCTCAAGCTTTGTATGTCTCATGCGCCATTGGTTGAATGATGCTTTTTGAGTGTCTGGTTTTACCTAGAGAAAACTCAGTTTTCTGTTTGCTTTGTCTTTTTTCTGCTTGGTGATGTAGCCTTGTGTTCTTTGATCATGCAAGACATGGCATATCATTTTCGTAATATTTGAAAATTTATTTAAATACAAGATGATATTCTTTTAGCTGTAATCTTCTGGAAATAGCTTTTATTTTATGGAGTTTTCCTTTTAGATTTATTTTGATGATAATAAATTAGTCTTTGTTGATTTGAGAAATATGAGGTGCTTTATACCTAAGATTCAATAAGATGTAATGCATTTAATTTCCTGCACATTATTTGCAGGTTGTTCAGTACTGGGCAGAGAAAGGTATTTCAGGCTTCACGGTTTTTAAATATCGATTGAGGCGGCTTGAAGGACAGCCAATATTAACAACTAACCAGGTTTACTATCTGGACTGTGATTTCATGTGGCTAATTACTCTAATTCTGTGGCACAGTTATTTTTGGACACAATGTTATTTCTTTGAAGTTCTAGTATACTTTCCCTGTAACCGAACTTCTTCATGTGAACTGTACTCAAGTTTTGAGGAATTGTAATGTTATGTTTTTAATATAAATGGAGTGGAGTACCTAATGTTGACAGCGACTGACTTCTAAAATCAGGAAAAGAACTATTTGTCATGTAGATCGAGGAGGTTTTAGTGCCAGGGGGTAATTGGTGGGATGAGATGCTGAACACTTTATGAAGTTATATTTTAGAACTTTGTGAAGATTGTTAAAATACTTTGTTCTCAATTGAATGATCATATAGGATTTTGGAATTTTCTGTTGATTATTGCAAATTGGTTGTTCATTCTTTTGACAGGTTCAGTTTACCTATGGGCGTGTTCCCAAGTCTTCTTCTGAAATTCGCGGGTATTGAATAATGAACTTTTTTAGAAAGTTACTTCTTGCTGTATGTCATTATTTCCGGTCTCTCAATTCTATTTTTTATTGGTTAAGGTTGGTCTGCGAGGACATAAGTGGTGGTCAAGAGGATGTTCCTATTCCAGCTACTAATTTGGTTGATGATCCACCTGTTGCACCGACAGGCAAGCTTGACTTTCTAACATGCTATTTGATTTTCATATACAATCTAATCAAATGGTATATTGCAAATATACTCTGGCTGTATGAATGACTACTAGTTTCACAACAAAAGATTTTCTCTTCTCATGACTTGGGGAGTTCGTTGGTTTCTGGCCAATTATTTTAATTGATTAGTACCGATGTCTTATCTTATGATCCAGATCAACCACATCATCCACCATGAGTTTCTAAATCTAGACTCTATGTATTCTGCAATTTCAGCACGAATTCTTGTAGACCCTATCTCATGTGTATAAATAGTTGATTGATTCCCCTTGCTGATCTTTCTCCTAGTTGGCTTAGCAGCATGATCTGCTGCAAAAGGTCCTTTTTGAAGGTCCAACTATCCTCATTTCTAAGCGATTTTCCCCTTCTTTCATCAGTTGTTAGCACTAACTATTTTTCACATGCACAATTGTGTTGCACCTTTCTTATGCTAATGTCACTCTTTTCTTCACTTTTAGCTATCATTTTCTTTTCTCCAACTTGTCCATTCCTTTCAAAATATACCTTCTATTTGATGCAATTCTGTGCATGCATAAATTGCTATAATTCATTTTTTCTGTGTTTTTCAGGTTACACGTATTACAAGTCTATGAAAGTTGCATGCAATATAAAGCTCCCTGCTAATGCTGCTGGATGCAATTGCAAGGGAGCTTGCTGGGATCCCAAGACATGTGAATGTGCCAGGCTTAATGGTTCTGATTTTCCTTATGTGCAGCATGATGGTGGCAGGTAAAATTTTGAATTAAGAAGGCTTAATACTAATGCCATCCTCTCTTTTTTTTCTTCTTATTGTTCAAGTTTGTTACTTATTTGCACTCTTCCACTTCAATTCTAGATTAATTGAAGCCAAGCATGTTGTTTTTGAATGTGGTCCGAATTGTGGCTGTGGTCCTAGTTGTGTAAATTGTACATCTCAAAGAGGATTGAGATATCGACTTGAGGTGTCTTATTACATCAAGAATAATTTCTCTGCTCATTCCTTATGATCCTCTGATGAATTCTGGTTGTAACATCTCTTGAATAAAATCCGACTGGTGTTAATTGACAGGTTTTCCGTACACCAAAGAAAGGATGGGCTGTTAGATCGTGGGATTTTATACCCGCTGGTGCCCCAGTTTGTGAATATATTGGAGAACTCACGAGGACAGAAGAGCTTGATAGTGTCTCCGAGAATAATTACATTTTTGACGTTGATTGCTTGCAAACTATGAGAGGGCTCGGTAGCAGAGAGGTATTACTGGTCTCTTTAGCATTGTGATGCATCTAGCTTTATGTTTCCAGTTGAGTATTTTGTTCGGTATGAAAGTGACATACAAACGGTCTAATCTAACAATGTATTGAAGTTCGTAGGGAAACATTGTTCTACTGATCTGTGATATATTTGGTTTATCATAGATTAGTTGTTTTTTGTCTGCATGTAAGAATTTAATTATTGTGTTTTTCTTTTCCTTGATAGAGGCGACAGCAGGATGGATCTTTGCCAGTGATCCAAAATGAGGACAAAGCTAATGAACAGAGATCAGAGAATGTGCCGGAGTTCTGCATTGATGCTGGTTCTATTGGGAATATTGCAAGATTTATCAATCATAGCTGTGAGCCTAACCTCTTTATCCAGTGTGTCCTGGTTTCACATCGGGATGTTAAACTAGCCCGAGTGATGCTCTTTGCAGCAGACAACATCCCTCCTTTGCAGGTAATTTTCCTCAAAATTACCTCCTGTTTTGGTGTGTAGAAAGTGAATCACCTTTCAAGTTTCTTGGGAATGTGTTCGGCAGCAATTTCTGGATTTTAGCATAGTTTCTTGTATTTGGCTTTAAGAAATATGATATTATTTGGAGTACGAGTCAGCTTTTAGGTCTCATGCTCCATTGATATATCAATAGGCATTATGATGATTTATTTATATTTTCTCCTCTTTGATTAGCTGGATATTTATTTTGGGTGGAGTTTGGAGAGTGACTGGATACTATTTCTATATTCTTGCTTGTAGGAGCTTACTTATGACTATGGGTATGCCCTTGATAGCGTTTATGGTCCAGATGGGAAGGTAAAAAGGATGGCATGCTACTGTGGAGCAGAAGGTTGCAGGAAGCGGTTATTCTAAGTGCTGAAATTGGTACTGTTGCTTGCATGCATGTATGTATGTATCTGCATTCTGCACTGATTCTTTTGTGCCTCAGTTTACCTGGCAAACTGGTAGGGGCAATATCTATAGGTCTCCCATGGTTTTTTGTCCAATGGTGATTGGTTAGGTGCTGCTAGATGTTATGGATCTTTTCTCGCTACAATTTTTTGTTGCAAGTGTAGAAATCATGTCTCCCCAGTCCCTTTGCCAACCCCTGTACAAGAAACACACTAGATACTGATTACATCATTTCATGGCTCAAGGGACTTGACGAAAAAGAAGAGCAACATTTTTTTGTCGTTAATCACTACAATGTAATAGTGCTATTTCGATATCTATACTATGTATATGCTTACATCGGTCATTGTGCTCTGTATTCTTAGTGTTTTCTGTTCTCTGTAAAAATGCACTTTGAGCTTTAGTTTATTAACCTTTTGGGTGTGTCAAGGGTGTGATGTGATAAATTTTATAATAGTAATACCTTCATCTCGTTTCATGATTATCTTATGAGAAAGTGACTTCGACTTCAATAATACAAATTTTATATGTTATGTTTATAATTATCACGTGTTGTCCTCCTGTTTCAGCTTGATCCAATTATAGAATAATAATAATAGTAATTATAGTGTGTAGAGGTGTAATTTACCTGAGCCATAAACTTGTGTTTGATTGTGATTATGGTACACAGGGACGGACTTATCGGTCAATGGGAGGGAAAACTTAAAACTTAGAGCCTCAAACAAGACAACATTGCCATTACAAGTGCCATCAGAAGAGTAGCATTATCTGTAAACAACACATTTGTTACATTATCTGTAAACATGATCCAGTTTACACCTATCTAAGGTTTACATCAAGATCCTATAATCATGGATAAGAGAGTCGAACAATAAATTTAATACATACCATATAATGTTAAGCAAGCACATTTGGCCGGTTGGCCAAGTTGTTTATTTTTGTTCTCTCACGTCCCCTTAGGCCTTAGGTCATGGGTTTTAGAATTAGGATTTGTCAAAAAAAAAAACATACCCATGTAATGTTGAGATCTTTAGCAAGCAAGAGGTAATCTGTAAGTGCTCAAAGCTTGACTACCATGTTGGAAGGTCCAATAAACTATCCTATTTGTAACATATATAGGCCAAATGAAACTCAGCATCCATGGAAAAGAATATCAAAGAAAATGAATGAAACTATATAAATGTTGAATATATGCAACATATATAGGCCAAATGAAACTCTTATTAAACAAGTCAATCTGCCTACTCTCTCGAGCTCTTCTTTTTAGTCTTTCCTTTTATCCAGTTTACCTCTGTCTACACAAAAGTACAGTATATTGCTGATAACACACATGCTTGCCCTGCCAACAAACTAGAAAAGTCGCAAGTCAGAATAGCATTAGATGATCAAAAACTTCATCTTCCTCCATACGATATTGACGGCTTGCTTTCTGGGCGCTGTTTCTGTTGTCAATGATTGTTTGTGGTTCATCTTCCTCCATTGCGCAAACTTCATCCTCGGTATCTCCAGCTGCAATTCCAATTGGCAAGCCTCTCTTATGCAGGGGCTCCTTCTCAATGCCTTCCTGTGTTGGTTTTGGCTCGCTGCAACTTTCTCCCATGATCACATCACCAGTTTTCCTCCTTGGTATAAAAGTCAATGGTTTTGTAAGATAACCTGGAGCATCACCAGCCTGTGGTTCTGTACCATCTGACGTAACCAGTTTAAGGAAATCCATATAGGTTGACCGATTTGATTCATCATCAACACCACCAGTATCTAAAGTATATCGAGTATAATTTGAAGGGTCCACAAATAATCTGGAATTCCAGACGGATAATCCCGAGATAAAGTAGATACCTCATTGGAGACCTTAGAGTCTTTTCTTCCTGTGACAAGCAAGCTTCCCCTGGAACATCGTTGGTTCTTTTAGAGCCTTCACTGCAATCACTTTTACAACGTTCAGAATAAATACGGACACGTTTCAGTGATTTTGAATTTGACTCAGCATCCTTTCTCTTCAGAATGGATTTCAGGTTACCATCCTCATAGTCATATGCGCCAATGTGAGCCTCCATGCCAATAGTTGCATCACCACCAGACACATGCAATGAACCAGTTTTTTTTAGCAGTTTCAGCATCTTCTTCAAGCCTTTTCTTAGCAGCTTCTTCATCTTCCTTGAGCCTAAGTTTTGCAGCCATGTGATTGGCACGTGGATCTCTACTGAAATCCGCTGTTGGAAGTACATTGCCAGAATCCGCATCTATGTCATAATCATTCACATCCTTCATGAAAAGGCAATCTTCGTTCTTATCCCTGCCAACAGCTACTTTATCATACGCATCTTCCTCTTCCTGCACAAGAATCCCGAAAAGATAATCAGTACCAGAATGTCAGATAAGAGTCAGACCCTAAGTCTAGGAAATTATAGCACCCCTGATATCTCAGGGGACAAGACAACATAACTCTTAACAAGTGAAACTGATGCATCTGTCATCCATGCACATTCAAATGCGGTTTCAGGTTATTAGCTTGTGAATTCTGCAACTTTTGATAGAAAGGCGAAAAAAAACAGCATATTTGGATTGAAAAACTAAACCAATTATCTTTAAATATTTTTCTTTCTATGGGAATGATTGAAATAACTTAAATTCAATTCTTCAACGTGCTTCTTACAAGTCGAGTAAAATTCATTCAAAGTTTAAATTTCAAAGTCTTGAAGCATAACATTTTTTAGAAGAAAAAATGTATTCCAATACAGCCAACTAGCTTAACTATTCCATCTAAGTAAATTGAAGAAAAGAAAAAGACAGTGAAAAGGAAAAGGAACCTCATAATCAAGAGTACAGTCCCTTCCAATGGAAAACTTAATCTCCCACTCCTCATCATTATAATCCTTTGGCTTAGCCTGTTTACTCGATGAGGCACGAGCTTCTTCTTCCTCGTCATATAGGTCATCTAGATCCTTCTCTAGCTCCGCGCCAAAATTAATGGCATTCATCTTGTTTTTAGGTGGAAAGTTGTGGAAGAAGCCCTTGCCCTCGTCGTCCTCCTCCTCCTGGAGAGTCTTCTTGTCTCGGTTCCACTCTCGTTTTTTGATTCCATCGTCGGTGAGGCTCCAAAGAGAGCTCAATGGCAGCGACTTAGAATTGGAAGAAGCATCTAGGGAGCCGAAAACTTTGCCGACTCGGACATTGAAGTTGTCGTGGTTTGTTAGAATGGTAATTCAAGTAATTAGGGTTTTATAATTGGGAATGGGTAGAGTGTGATAATTGATAAAAGTAGCTAACTTAACCATTATAAAAATAGGGGGTGAATGGTAGAAGCATCGGCCTAATAGAGGCCCATCTGTAGCCCATGTTTGATTGATTTGGGTCAAATTCGACAATACTAACATTAAAAGGATAGGCTTAAATGAAAAATATGTGTTTAATATATATATATTTTTAAATTTATGTGCCTAAAATATTTTTTTGTAAAAATAGATGTCTAAAGTTTCAAAAGTTATAATTTTATGTGTCTGTCCGTTAATGGGTGTTAATTTTTTAACCAATCAATGCTTGACACGTGGCATATTTAATTTTTTTTTCAAAATTAAAATTTTTAAAAAACTTTCAATCTTCCAAAAAATCTCAAAATTTTACAATTTTTACGAAATAGTCCCCAAATCTCTAAAATTACTCAAACCCCCAAATCGCCGCCACTTCCACCGCCGATCGCTGCCCCTGAGCACACCGGTTTGGTCGTCGGACCAAGGCGGTCATTTTCTCCAACATGACGCCACAAAAAACGGCGAACGACATGCCAACCGAACGTCAATTTCGCGTATTATTAATTTAATGAAAAGAGAGTTTTATTGTACATGTATTACTGTAAAAATAGGCGCCCAAAATTATTCATGGAAAGAGAGTTTTAAATTTATGATTTAATGTTTTAGTATTATTGATCTATGTTTTAGATTTTAGAGATCAAATAAAAATAATTTTGTAAATTTTACTGTACATGTATCAAAAAATTATTTATATTAAAATTTATCTAATTCAGTGGTTGAGAATTCAATTGTTGTCTTAAATATAAAAAAACTTTATAATTTACTGTCAATATTCACATTATATAAGTCAACAAAATACAAAGAATTAATTACTGAGCTCACTGATTTTGAAATGCCTAAAAAGCTATAATGACGAGAATATGTAAAACCTATATTTGATTTTGATATAACAAATTGTTTAAGGATCAAATTGTAAAAGAAAATAATTTTTTAAGTACTCAAAAGTCTCACAAAATGACAAGAAAAAGTTTTCTAAAGTTAAAGACTTAAACCCAAAATTTTTCTAAGTGTTTCAAGGCAAAATTTAACAAATACGCCCAGGCGTATCAATACGGATTTTAGCTATTGGAATTTGGTTTTGCAAATCACTTCGATACGGCCTTCAACTGGGCATGCATTTTAAACTATGCTTTTCGATACGGCCTAACCCGTTTCGATATGATATTCATCTGGGCAAATATTCTAGTAAGGAGTTTCGATACTGCTTACACCGTTTCAATACGATCCGAAATCTGGGTTTAAGATATTCTTAATCGTACCGATACGGTCCCATCCATATCGATACGGTTTGTCAAGATCTTCAAGATCTTTGCATTAAATTTTTCGACCGTTGCCTTGCTAGTTATTAGAATCAACGAACTTTTAATTTTTAGTTACCCGTATCGATACGCCCCTAAGCGTACCTGTAATACCCCAAAATTTGCTTAGTGTCTAAAATAAAAAGAATTAAGGTTTGGTGGTTTTAGTTCAGTGACTAAAACGAAAATTTCAAAGTTTGGCGGCTAAAGTGAAAAGTTGGGAAAAGTTTAGGGACCAATATGGTAATTTTTCCACTAATTATTTTATGGAAAAAATAAATAGTTTATCCCGGTATAAGAATTTTGGTGGGAATCAAATTTTTGGTACGTGATTTGTGTGAAAAGCTATAAAAGGGATAAGTTTCGGAAATTATTTCAAATGATTATTCGAACTCCGAAAATTATGAAAATTTTATGGAAGTCTTAGAAAGACTTGAAGAATATGATATATGGTTTTTGAATCGTTTTTATTCTATTTAAATTCGACTGTATGCAGTTTTTGGTGTAGTAGATGAAAATGACATTTTTGAAGATAAGTTGATCCATTAAGGGTAAAATGGTCTTTTCACCCTTACTTTATGAATATTTTTTATTTTTAAGGATAAGTTTAGGCAAGTGCTGGCTTTTGATTGGTTATAATTCAAGGGCAAAATAGTCAATTGACTATTAAAAGGATTTTTATATTAAATTAGGTGATTATAATGCCATTTGGCATTAAATTAAAGAATAGAAAATTTTGGTTTTTGTTCATCTTCTTCCTCCTAGCCGTGGGGTTCCAAGCAAGGGTAATAAAACTTTGTTTCAATTTTTAAGCTTACTTGATTGGATTTGAGGCTTAAACATGAAACAAGAAATTTATCTCAATTGAATTCTCTTTCATTTGACATAAGTTTTGCATAATTTTCGTGTCTCTAAGTTGAGTTTGGTGATTTGGGTGGATGAAGAACATGTTGGAAACTTGTGTTTTAATGGTTGTTCATGTTAGAAATAAGCTTATGATGTTGTTTCTATGGTTCAAATGATGGAAATTTCAAGGAAAATGGTTAAGTGACCATTCAGTTAGATTAGGAAAATTAGGGGAAATTATGGCAAAATTATTTTGATGATGGAAATGATGAGAATGATGTTATACAAGCTTGATTTTGTTGTTTTGATGAAGAAATAATCATGTTCTTGAAAGATGGAAATTAGGGTTTATGTCAAGTTGGGAATTTTAGAGTGTGATTGAAGGAAGAATGATTTATTATGATGATATAAGTTGTTTGGAATGAAAATCCCTAATTATTTTGCATTAGGGACCAAATTGTAAATTTTGGAAAGTTTAGGGACTTGATGGTTGAGCTTGTTTTTGAAGTATATTGGGTTGGAAAATTAAGTTAAGTGATTGGAATGTTGATTTTGAAGTTTATGGTGACTTTGGGACCATTTTAGAATTTTCAAAAATTTCAAGGACTTATATATAAATTTTTAAAGTTTGGGTCCTTAAGTGTAAATGATGAGAAATGGAAGGATTTGGCTTGAAAATGGTGATTGGAAGCCTAAAAGAGTCTTTGAGGGAATAAAATATGAATTTTTGGGAAAAGTTGGAAGTTAAAGAAAAGTATGAAAAATATGGGTTCGAATAAGGGAAGTTTTATCGAATCAATTTTTGTAAATAATGGATAGTTATTATAATTACTTTCCATTATTATTTATGAAATGAGCATGTTCTAACATATACTTTGAAATGGTATATGTTATTTTATTGTAGATTCTGATATAAATCGAGATCGTTTCAATAGAAAAGGAAAAGATAAAGCTCGAGATTGAAAACGAATAGTGAAGGCATCTATATTACATGGCTAAGGTGAGTGCATACATGTTTCTGCATGATATATTATTTTACTAATTTTAAAGATTATGGTATAATTTTATGTTTACAAATGGTTTATACCATGAAAAGTTGATGAATATATTGGAGTATGAACTGCTTTACTACGAAGATATTTTACATGATGTGAAATGTATATGTGGTATTTGTTACTTGTCATTTTGCAAGAATTGTTTTAAATTTGCTTTGGAAGTATAATAGTGAGAATGACAGTTACGATGTTTTATAGTATCGAGATCCAACCTTTTTGAGTTGGCAGTTATGACGATGCTTTATAGTGTCGAAATCTAACCTATGAGTTGGCAGTTATTACGATGCTTTATAGTGTCAAAATCCAACATATGAGTTGGCAGTTATGACAATGCTTTATAGAGTCGAAATCCAACCTTTTTGAGTTGGCAGTTATGACGATGCCCTATGGTGTCGAGATCCAACCTTTTGAGTTGGCAGTTACGATGCTCATAATGAAGAATAGTACTTTTATAGTACAAATATGACTTTCCAAGATGAATATATTCTTTTAAAGTATAAAGTTTACAGTATGTTTTTATGCATAGACATTCATGTATAACAGATTACATGTTTAAAAGGATATCACGCTTTTAATAGTATTATGCATTGTAAAGTATTTTATATGTTAATTACCTTATGCATCACTAAGTCATACTTAGCGTGTATATTGTTATACGCATAGGTATTTTGGTGGTAGTAGCGAAGCTTTTGCATCAGCATCTCTGTTGTAGGAAATAGTTTATCGACAGGTTATTTCGGTATCTACGACTTCCTTATTTTGTGTGAATAGTGGCATGTACTAAAATAATCTGTTTATTTAGTTAAACATTTAAACAGGTCTGCCTTGTAATAGTTTTGTCGCGTATATTAAATGATATGTTATAAGTATAATTTTTACGTATTATGATAGAATTTTTGATATAATGATATTAGTATTTAGTAGTTAATTAAAATTTTTAATTAGTCCCAATTTTTAATGTAAGATGAATTTTGAATTACTGTGACATTTCTGACTCGTGTTCGGTGTACGGATAAGGAAATGGGTGTTATAGTACCGATGCAATTTCTCAACTCAGATTCTAGTAAGCAAATACTGTACCGATACGGCCTTGCTGTTTCGATACACCCCCAATTTTACACTATGACCATTTCGATACGACCTCCCGCGTATCGATACGCTACTGCACAACGGTTATATTCTTTTTGTAACAGGTATCGATATGGGCTCTAGTATACCAATACGGTAAGTCACCAGACAATATTTATTATGGGAAAAATGGTCCCCAACGGCTATATTGATGACTTCAACCACCCAAACGGATATAAATCAATAAGAAGGTATAAATACAAGTCTCCAATGCTGTTGCAAAAACTATTGAACCTCCATTGAACAACATTCAAGCATTCAAGCTAAATCTAGCCATTTGAGCTTTTGGAGTTAAAACCTTGTAAACCCAACTTGTGTATTTTATTGTAATCCTTAGTTTCTAGTTTGGGGTTGTGAGAAATTGTATTTGGGCAAACAAATTCACCTTTGAGAGGTTGTTTTTCTGTTTGCAAAAACTTTCTTTGTAAAAGAGTGGATTAATCAAAGCTTTGGGTAGAAAGCCTTGAAGTTGTAACGGTTGCCTCCTAAGTCTAGAAAAGGGAAGATTTCATAGTGAAATTGTTGAAATCCTTAGTAGGAAGCTAAGGTAGTGGACGTTGACCTTGTTAGAAGGTTGAACCACTATAAATCCTTGTGTCCCATTGTTCATACTTTCTTAAATTGCTTCCAAAATTTTAAATTTCCAATTCACCCTCTCTTGCCCACTTTCTCAATTGATTGATCATCCTAACAATTGGTATCAGAGCCACACTCAACCGGAGGCCTAACAACCGTTGAGGCAATCCTAGAAGGTGATTCGATCAATAGAAGTCAAAGCCATGGCATCCACCTCCGGCAACAACTTATACGAGTCACACTCCATCACCAAACCTCTATATTTCAATGGGGATAACTATCCTTATTGGAAAAACCGTATGAGGTTCTTTATCAAATCACATGACTACCTCATATGAGATGTAGTGGAAGATAGACCGACAATCCCGATAAAGAGAGAAGGTGATCGGCTAGTACCAAAGTCCAAGCACGAGATGACCGATGAAGATCGGAAGAAGTTTCAAATCAATGATAAAGTCATGCACATGCTACTTTACTCTCTTAGACCGAATGAGTACTCAAAGATGTCATCTTGCTCAAGCGCTAAAGAAATTTGGGATAAGCTCGAGATTACATACGAAGGCACTGATAAAGTTAATGAGACCAAGATTGGGCTTCTTAATTTGAGCTACAAAAATTTCAAGATGAAGCTGGATGAAGACATCTCAAAAATGTTCAAACGATTTTCTGTCATCGTCAATAGCCTCAAGGGTATAGGAGAAATCATCCCGAAGGAGAAGCTAGTTCGAAAACTAATCTACTCACTTCCCGAGTCTTGGGATGGTAAAAGAACGACCATCATAGAAGCGAATGATCTCAAGACGCTAAAGCTTGACACTATCATGGGTTCTCTTCTCACCCATGAGATATTGAAGAAAGGAAAATATAAAGAAAAGAAAAAGGAAGAAATAAAGGTTAAAGAAATAAGTGGAGAAGAAGAAGAGTGGAATTGCTCTCAAAGCATCTTATGATGAGAGTGATTTTAGCGAGGAGGAAGACGAGGAGTTGGTTATGTTAGCCAAACGATTCACTCGGTTCATGAAATCCAACTGAGAAAGAAAATTCAACCGAAAAGAGATTTTAAGAACAAGAAGAATGAGGAAGAAAAGGATCACTCATATGCTTTGATTGCAAGAAGTCGGGACATATAAGGACCGAATGTCCTCAACTCAAAAAGAAGAGCTTCAGGAAGAAGAAGAAGAAGCTCAAGGCTCACGTTGCTACTTGGAGCGATGAGGAATCATCATCCGATGAAGAGGAGCAAGAAGTAGCAAATATTTGCCTCATGGCTCTTAAAGAGGATCCAAAGGTAACCTCTAACTCATCCATTTTCGATTTCACATTTGATGAGCTTCAAGAAGCTTATGATGAGTTGCAAGATGTGTATGACGAATTGGTTGAAAAATATGAGGAATCTATTTTGAAAAATAAGAAAATTATCCTTGATTTGAAAAACCAAAATGATTCCTTATCTAAAACTAATTCGAAACTTGAAAAGAAGGTTTATGATTTATTAGACAATCACAAATATTTTGAAAAAGAAAATGTTGATTTAAACAACCTTATTTCCGAGTTGAATGATCATTACCACAAGTAGGTAAATGATCTCAAAGCTTTCTTGAACAAGGTTGGGAAACCAAGTTTTGAAAAGGGGCAATCTTCAAAACCCAAATATGTAAAAAAGAACTTTGGTGGGTACAAACATGAAAGGTTTTCAAGGCCCTATTATGGTAAGAAAGTTAGAAGTGTATGGATTCCTAAGGATGTTGTTGCTTCTAACAATGTTAATGAGATTGCTTCTTGGATTCCTAAGGGAACCAAGATTTTGAAAACTAATGTACATGGACCCAAAAATTTGGTTACCAAAAAATCAAAAATCAATTCCATGTTTGTAGGGGGAGCATTGCTATAAGGCCAAAGCTTCAAGTACAAATTCATAGTTCCTTGATAGTGGATGCTGGAGACACATGACCAGAGACAAGAGTAGATTCGTGGAAGTAGATCTAAAGAGAGGAGGATTAGTGACTTTTGGTGACAACTCCAAAGGTCAAATTGAAAGAATGGGTTCCATCGGTAATCACTCATCCATACTTATTGAAAACGTATTATATGTCAATGGTCTTAAACATAACTTGTTAAGCATAAGCCAACTTTGTGATAAAGGTTTCGTAGTGATTTTTGATAAATATGGTTGCAAAATTATAAATGTCAAAACCCACAAAATTGTGATTTTTGGTCATCACATAGGAAACATATACATGGTGCATTTAGATGACATTCATATTTCTAATGCATGTTTTGTTGCAAATGATGAACATGATTCATGGTTATGGCATAGAAAATTAGGGCATGCAAGCATGAGTGTTTTAAAAAAATTAGTTTCAAAAGATCTAGTAAGAGGTTTACCTAAAATTAAGTTTTCTCTTGACAAAATTTGTGATGCTTGTGCAAAAGGCAGACATAAAAGAGTTTCTTTTAAACCTATTAATGATGTTTCAACTAGTAGAGTTTTACAATTGATCCATATAGATCTTTTTGGTCCTATTAGAACTACTAGCTTGGGTGAAAAATCATATGTATTTGTTTTAGTTGATGATTACTTTAGGTATACTTGGGTTCTGTTCTTAAGTACCAAAGATGAGGCTTTAGAAAAATTCATCACATTTTCAAAAATTACTCAAAATGATGTTGGTCAACTTATGACTCATATTAGAAGTGACCATGGTACAGAATTTCAAAATTTAGGTTTTGAGGATTTTTGTAATTCTAATGGTATAAGCCATAATTTTTCAGCCCCTCGAACACCTCAACAAAATGGGTTTGTAGAGATAAAAAATCGTACTTTAGAAGAAATGGCTAGAACCATGCTTTGTGAAAACAATTTGCCAAAGTATTTTTGGGTGGAAGCCACTAATAACGCATGCTATATTATAAATAGAGTAATGATTAGGCTAATTTTAAAGAAAACTCCTTATGATATTTTAAAATCCAAAAAGCCTAACATTAGCTATTTTCATCCATTTCGATGTAAATGTTTTGTTTTAAACAACGACAAAGACAATTTAGGCAAATTTGATTCTAAAAGTGATGAAGCTATTTTCTTATGGTATTCTTTAAACTCTAAAGCCTATCGAGTATTTAACAAAAGAACTTTGGTTGTTGAAGAGTCAATACATGTGATTTTTGATGATAACCTCCTTCCGAGGAAGAATTCTTGTGATGGTGTAGGAATTTTTGATGTCATTGATGGAGGACAAACATCAAAGGTGGATGAAGTTCCAACCAAAGAAGAAGAAGCACAAGATCCACCTCTAGAAGCTTTAAGAGACATGAATCTAGAGGAAAAAGAAGTGAGCTACCCAAGAGAGTACAACTATGTCAAAGATGGTGAGATTTTGGATGATCCATCCAAAGGGGTAACCACTAGACCCTCTCTTAAAAATTCTTGTAATGTTGCATTTCTTTCATGCATTGAGCCTAAAAATATCAAAGAATCATTAAAAGATGATTATTGGATATTGGCCATGCAAGAAGAATTAAATCAATTTGAGAGGAGTCAAGTATGGACATTAGTTGATAAGCCTAGTAATAGGTCTACTATAGGAACTAAATGGGTCTTTAGAAACAAACTAGATGAGAGTGGTAACATAGTGAGGAACAAGGCTAGACTTGTTGCTCAAGGTTACACTCAAGAAGAAGGATTTGATTTTGATGAAACCTATGCACCCGTAGCTAGAATGAAAGCTATTAGGATGCTTCTTGCATTTGCATGTTATTATGAATTCAAGCTTTTTCAAATGGATGTCAAAAGTGCATTTTAAATAGTTTTATTAATGAAGAGGTGTATGTAGAACAACCACCGGGTTTTGAAGATCCAAATTACCCAAACCATGTTTTTAAACTTTCAAAAGCTTTATATGGTTTGAAACAAGCTCCTAGAGCTTGGTATGAAAGATTATCAAGTTTTCTAATTCAAAAAGGTTTTGATAAAGGAAAGGTGGATACTACACTCTCTATTAAAAGAAATGGTAAAGACATTTTAGTAGTTTAAATATATGTTGATGATATAATTTTTGGTTCTACTAATGAATTGTTTTGCCAAGATTTTGCTAAGTTGATGCAATGCGAGTTTGAGATGAGCATGATGTGGGAGCTTTCATTCTTCTTGGGGCTCCAAATTAAACAAATGAATGACGACATCTTCATCAACCAAGCTAAGTACATCAAGGACATGCTCAAGAAGTTTGGCTTGGAGAATGTGGAACCTCAATCCATACCAATGAGTTCTTCCACAAAGCATGACAAAGATGAAGGAGGCAAGTTTGTAGATTTAAAGCTTTATCGCTCTATGATTGGATATTTGCTTTATCTTACTACAAGTAAACCCGACATTATGTTTAGTGTTTGCTTGTGTGCTAGATTTCAAGCTAGTTCTAGAGAATCACACCTTATAGCCGTTAAGATAATCTTTAGATACCTTAGAAATACACCTTGTTTAGGTCTTTGGTATCCTAGAGAGTCTTCCTTTAATTTACATGCCTTATCGGATGCGAATTGTAGGGGTTGTAATATAGATAGAAAAAGTACCTCAGGTACATGTCAATTCCTAGGTAGTATGCTTATGTCATGGTTTTCTAAAAAGTAAAATAGTGTAGCATTATCTACCACCGAGGCAGAGTACATATCGGTAAGGAGTTATTGTGCTCAAGTCTTTTGGATGAAGCAACAACTCTTAGATTATGGAATTGATGTAGGTACCATCCTCATTAGGTGATAACACTAGTGCTATATGTCTCACTAAGAATCCCATCCAACATTCTAGAACCAAGCACATAGAGATAAGACATCATTTCATTGGAGATCATGTCTTGAAAAATGATGTAGTTCTAGAGTACGTAGACACCTTGAACCAACTAGCAGATATCTTTACAAAACCTTTAGACAAAGAACGTTTTTGGTCTCTTAGGAGAGAGTTAGGTTTAACCAGCATTCATTAACCCTTAAAGCCTCTTTTGGTCTTAAAAACATGCTTGAATTCGTTTGATTACATTGCTTTTGTGATATTGATCCTATGTGCATATATGCTTGTTGCTAAGGGGAGTATGCATATGGTTTTGTTCATACATGATGATCTCATATCATTTTCATGCATTTCGATTCGATTCAAATTGAATTTTTGAGCAACTTACAGCCAAAAATATCATTTCTGGCACAGGCATATCGATACGGTGTTCCTCGTATCGATACAGATTATTGAAACATGTTTCAGTACGGCTTTACATGTACCGGTACAGGTCGCGTATCGAAACACGCTAATAAGCGTTTCCATACTGCGTTTCGATACGCCACATGACGTATCGGTACGCGCAGCTGCTAGGGAGTTTTTATGACATTAAAAGATGATCCAACTTTAATTAAAGCTCTTCTACTTTTCTTTCAAAACCCTAGTCCGAATTTTCTCTATAAAAACATCCCAATCCCTCACAATTTTCACACAATTCTTCAAAATCTTTGAGGGCTTTTGGTTTTTCAATCAAACCCAAGCAAAATCATCAAGTTTATGCACCAACATCTCTTCATTCATCCTTAATCCCAACTTCAAGGTATAAACCCTAACTTTTTTTTCTTTTATTTTTCATACATATTTACTTACTAATTTTATATTACAATCATAGATTTAGAATATACATAGTATAGTTTTCAATGCTTTTTTAAAAACTTCTTAAAATCTGAATTTTTTTTGTTCGAATATAAAATTGTACAGTATACTTTTTAACACTATTTTGAAATTCCATACTTGTATATTTTTTAAACTATATTATATAGAATTTTAACAATACCTTGAACATTGGATTAATTTTTGGATTGAATGTGTTGATTTATGCATACATTGTTTTTGGTTTGATTTGATTTCAGATAATGGCACCAAAGAAACGTGCAAGAAAATAAATAGCCTCTAGTTCCAATCATCCTAGTCACAATCCCGACCATAATGGTAATTGACCCAATCTCACCCAATATCTATCAAAATTGTTTTAATGAACCGCAATTTCCAAAAGCTATGGATCGTTTTAAAAAATATCAAAGTTATAAAATTTGTCGAGAGCGTGTTACTTCGATCCCTTTTCTGTCATCTGAAAGATTTCCATTTAAATATCGTAATTTAATGCAAGAATGGAAATTTATGTCATTTTTAGTATACCCGGGATTTTATACCGAAACCTTGTTTTAATTTTTTATTCCAATGCCCGGTATATTTTTAATGAAAATAGATCCTTGGTTATTGCGATTGAATCTTATTTAACGGGTAAGAAATTTTTCATTGATTCAACCATTTTAGCAAACCTTTTGGGTTTTGAGGATACGGGAATTGATGATGAGGATTCGTTGGGACATGTCCTTGGAGGCTCCGTGATCGTGCTAGATGCCCATGACCGCATCCTACACCTCATGATCACTTGGTGGTTCCGTCCATCCAGTGGCAAGTTTTCTACGATCCGCCAAGTTGATGACTTTTGGCTCCGTTGCTTTCGTAAGGGTAAGCGACCAAACCTTGCTCAAATTATGTTCGCGGAAATCGTCTTCCTTGTGCAACATCGACATACCTCTATGGTTACATCTTTCACATATGGCACCACCTTGAGCTACATATTTCACAAGATGGGAATTTATTGCTCCTATGACCTTGCGGAACCTTTCACCGATCCTATTGATGAGCGTTCTCTTCGTCGCGCAAAGTTCACATTCTACAATAGAGAATGGATTCGAAATACCGATCTTCCAAGAAGTGTTCAACCCGATCCGATGGTGGCTCCTCAAGAAGCTCCCATTCTACAAGCTCCGGTGGCCCAACCTAATCTTGATACTCTCATGGCATACCTCAATGGGCAATTCACCATCTTGAGCACCAACATTGCTTCTTTGCACACAAACATGGATTTTGGGTTTGCCGCTATTAACATACGCTTCATATCCTTGGAGGAACGTGATGGCTATTGAAAATCGCCAAAACTCAATGGATATCACTCTTACCGTGTTTCATGGTGAATGGCGTCAATCTCTTGGGACTCAAGCCAACAATGATGACGAGGATGAAGATGACGAAGATGAAGACGATGGAGACGATGAGATGGATCCTTAGGCTTTTTGCATTTCATATCATGTCATATTATGATTAGTTTATGCACCTATTGTTTTATGTTTTTGGATTCCTATGCTTTGGTTTTTATTTGATTTATATTTTTAGGACTTGAGTTGGATTTAATTATGTTGCTTGAACTATGCTTTGAATTTTAATGTTTATGTTGTTTTTCCTTTACATGCTTGAAGTTTATTGTCTTACTCTTATATCTTATTGATTTTGATCTAACAAAAAGGGGAGAAGAAATTTAGCTAAAATTTTTCAAAGTTAAGCTTAAAGTAAGGGAGAGTATTTTCAAAATTTTCAAAGTTACTTAAATTTTTTTTGTTATATCAAAAAGGGGGAGATTGTAAAACCTATATTTTATTTTGATATAACAAATTGTTTAAGGACCAAATTGTAAAAGAAAACAAATTTTTAAGTACTCAAAAGTCTCACAAAATGACAAGGAAAAGTTTTCCAAAGTTAAAGACTTAAACCCAAAATTTTTCTAAGTGTTTCAAGGCAAAATTTAACAAATACGCCCAGACATATCGATACACCCTATGGCGTATCGATACGGATTTTAGCTATTGGAATTTGGTTTTGCAAATCATTTTGATGCAGCCTTGACAGTTTCAATACAACCTTCAACTGGGCATGCATTTTAAACTATGCGTATCGATACGGCCTAACCCGTTTCGATACGCCATTCATTTGGGCAAATATTCTAGTAAGGAGTTTCAATACTGATTACACCGTTTCGATACGATCCGAAATCTGGGTTTAAGATATTCTTAATCGTACAGATACGGTCTCATCCGTATCGATACGGTTTGTTAAGATCTTCATGATCTTTGCATTAAATTTTTCGACCGTTGCCTTGTCAGTTATTGGAATCAACAAACTTTTAATTTTTAGTTACCCGTATCGATACGCCCCTAGGCATACCGATGCAATTTCTCAACTCAGATTCTAGTAAGCAAATATCATACTGATACGACCTTGCCGTTTCGATACGCCCTCAATTTTATACTATGACTGTTTCGATACGACCTCCCGCCGTATCGATACGCTACTACACAACGACTATATTCATCTTGTAACAGGTATCGATACGGGCTCTCGTGTACCGATACAGTAGGTCACCAGACAACATTTATTGCGGGAAAATGGTCCTCAATGGCTATATTGATGACTTCAACCACCCAAATGGATAGAAATCAATAAGAGGTTATAAATACAAGTCTCCAATGTTGTTGCAACAACTATTGAACCTCCATTGAATAACATTCAAGCATTCAAAGCTAAATCCAACCATTTGAGCTTTTAGAATCAAACCCTTGTAAACTCAACTTGTGTATTTCATTGTAATCCTTAGTTTCAAGTTTGGGGTTGTGGGAAATTGTATTTGGGCAAACAAATTCACCTTTGAGAGGTTATTTTTATGTTTGCAAAAACTTTCTTTGTAAAAGAGTGGATCAATCAAAGCTTTGGGTAGAAAGCTTTGAAGTTGTAACAGTTACCTCCTACGCCTAGAAAAGGAGAATATTTCATAGTGAAATTGTTGAAATCCTTAGTAGGAAGCTAAGTTAGTGGACATAGGCCTTGTTAGAAGGTTGAATCACTATAAATCCTTGTATCCCATTGTTCATACTCTCTTAAATTGCTTCCAAAATTTTAAATTGTCAATTCACCCCCTCTTGGCTACTTTCTTAATTGATTGATCATCCTAACAGAATAGTTATAGTAAAAATATAAAATATCACTAATAATATTGAATCAAATGTATACATTTACTTTTATATTATTAAACTTATTTAAAGTTTAACTAATATAAAATATTATTAAATATTGAAACATTATGTTTAAATAGCATGTGATTAAATAATGATCTTCTATAATATTCGATCAGGTTCAGTCTACAAATAGATCAGATATTAATAATCAATTTATTTTAAAACTATAAAATCAAATTAAATTAAAACAAAATAATTTTTGTATAACCACTGATATTTGGTTTATTATTCATTCAAAGTAAATTGAATATTGTAAAGATCCATTACAGAAAGGGTGAGTCTAGAGCGGGCGACGAACACCGCTGAACACCACTAACGCAATGCATTGCTGAACACCATTATTTTTTTTAATGAATCTTATATTATTATTAAAAATTTGAAGGACCCGACATACAATTAAAATTATTTTAAAAATTAAAATTTATATTTAATAAATATTTCATATTTTTTATTTTATTGTGGTTTAGAATTAAAATATTAGTATCAAATCTTCATCAACTACAAACCCTAGCATCAACCCTAAACTATTTTTTCTTCCTGCCGCAGCCTCCCCTGTCGACCCCGCTGCCCACGCCGCCTTAACTCTAATTGTCATCCGGAGGGATCGCCGCCATCGTTCGCAGTACAGATCGGTTTAGGGTGAAACCCCTACCACTGTCGCAACGTTTATTCCTGTTTTAACCTGCCGATGTCGCGTGAAGCCCATGCCGCCGTCGCGTGAAGCCCCTATCGCAGTTGTTTGTCGCCTTCTGGCTTGGCCGTCGTTTGTGCATGTGAGTTAATTGAAAACCCTAATTTTAAAAAACCCTAATTTTAAACCCTAGTTTTCAAAATCCCCAATTTTGAACCCTAATTCTAAAATTCCCCTAATTTAGAACTATAATTCCGAAATTATCCGAATCCCTAATCCTAATTTTCAAAATCCCCTAATTTGAACCTTAATTTGCACAATCCCCAATTTTGAACCCTGATTTTAAAAATCCTCAATTTTAAGCCCTAATTCTTAAAATTACCCAAGTCATGAACCCTAATAGAAAATTTTCCTAATTTTAGAAGCCTAATTTCAAAATTTCCTAAATTTTAAACCCTAATTTCGAAATTCTCTTAATTTAAAACTCTAATTCCAAAATTATCCAAACCCCTAATCCTGATTTTCAAAATCCTCCAATCTGAACCCTAATTTGCGCAATCCCTAATTTTGAACCCTAATTTTAAAAATTCCCAATTTTAAACCCTAATTCTTAAAATTACCCAAGTCGTGAACCCTAATTGAAAGTTTTCCTAAGTTTAGAGCCCTAATTTCAAAATTTCCTAGAATTTGAACCATAATTCCGAAATTCCCCTAATTTATAACTCTAGTTCTGAAATTATCCAAATCCCTAATCCTAATTTTCAAAATTCCCCAATTTTAAACCATAATTCTTAAAATTACCCAACCATGAACCCTAATTTAAAATTTGCCTAAGTTTAGAATCCTAATTTCTTAAATTTTAAACCCTAGTTCCGTAATTCCCCTAATTTAGAGCTTTAATTCTGAAATTATCCAAATCCCCAATCCTAATTTTTAAAATCCTTTAATTTGCACAATCCCCAATTTTAAACCTTAATTTTCAAAAATCCAAAACCTCGAACCCTATTGTAAAATTTTTATAAATTTAGAACCCTAATTTCCTAAATTTTGAACCTAATTCCGAAATTGTTGGGAAACATTTTTCTTATTAAAATAATATCAAATATACGTTTATAAATGATTAATTATTACAAAAAATAGAAAATTGTTCTACTTTACACTATTCAAGTTCTGTTTGGTATTTGTAGGAAATTTTAATGGTAAAATATCTTAGTTTTAGTTGCCATTGGATTCTGGTTTTAATTATTGACAGATACTCTTTGTTGAAACTATTTTTAATTTAATTTTAAAAATATTATATAAAAAAACAATAATAAAAATGTGTTTGATATCAATTTGTTAAAGAACACGCCATCTAATATTTTTTTTAATTTTGCTATTAACTACTACTATTAATATTTATTTTTAAATGCATGTAGACTTATATTTTATCTTTTAAACTAGTCGATTAACTCCTTCAAAACAAGTTAAGATGGTGGAATGTAAGCATCATCTCAACCTGAATTCAGACAAGACAAGCAACGAGGTACATTCATATCATTAACTGAAATTTTTATAATAATATTGAATTTTTTCGGTATACTTTATATAAGATTATTGTTGAAATTTTTATTTATTTTATTTGTTTATAGGAAGAAGTTGGAGTTGGAAGTGAGAAAAAGATAAGAACTCATTATAATAGTGCCAACAACTTAGATGTACTCATTCATTCGGTGCAAAATATAGAGAAGGCATTTGTTAGTATCAGTGATTAACTTGAATCGGTCCAAAATATGGAAAAGGCGTTTATTAACATGAGTGGTCAACTTGAAAAATTATTGGCTATATTGACACCGTGTAATGTTAAAGAGTCAATGCTTGATAATGATTCATTAAAAGGATAAGGAATACATAGTGATTCATTTAAGGATGAATGTTTACGTAGTAGATCACATGGTGAAGGTTTAAAAGATGATTCAGTGAATGGGGCAGGTTTACATAGTCGATCATTAAAGGATGATGCTTTAAAAAATAGATCAACCGAGACTGGTTTACATAACGGTCCATTGAAAGAGAAGGGTTTGGAAATTAAATCACATAAGTAATAAGGATTAAGTACCACATCCTTAGAGGAAAAACCAAAAGCCATATTAAAAAATCATCTTTGTCTCCGTTTATAGATTTTTATCCTGATTATCCTCCTCCTTCATTTAATCCTGTTGGTAAAGAAAACTTGAAGTTAATTCTGAAGATAACATCAAGGCTGATACTTATGGTCCCCCAAAAATTCCTAGTGAGGTGATTAACTTTCAATTTGGTCACGATCGATTTCCTAGTCAATTAGTTACGTTGAAGGAAACTCCAATGACTATGAAAATGGTGTCTAAAATGTCAAATCATCATAAAGATTCATCAAAGAGTAAAGTCTCTCAACATAAAAAGAGTGTTAGGTGTTCGACTACACGTTCTAATTTTACTGGTGATCCGAAGTCAGAAAATATGGCATCGAAAAAGAGAGTTCGGACTTATAAAGTTAATACAATGGTATGTATAAATTATTCTTTTTTGGTTACATTTCATCTTATATTTTTATATTATTCTTTGCTTCAAACTATTTTTTTTCTAAATGATCTACAGACACAGGAAAATCCACTGAATTTCATGATAATGGAGAAACATCGAAGGTTAAAAGTTATGAAAAAAAAACGAGGTAATAACATTATGAAAATATTTTATATTTTTGTAGTATGGTGAAGTTCTGAAAACAAGCTTTGTAATTTTGAGAATGAACCAGAGTTGCAAGTTTTATTTGCATAAGATGAGATAACAAGAAAAGTGTAAACTAAGAACAATTTTTTTTAATAATATTTACATTTAATGTTATTATTATTGTTTTCAAGAGTTATATATTTTTTATGCAGGATAAATATGAGCTAGATGATGTGTTATCAAAAAAATTCGAAGAAACTGTTATGGTAACTGTTACGTTCAATAAATATTTGGAGTACCTAACGCCTGAAGAACGCACCATTTGTCTGAATGTTGCTACTTGGAAGGATACATCCAACACTTTTTATACAACTAAAGGAAATTTTTTGAACGTTGCCGATGCTCGTACTGTTTTTCCAGGAAAATGGTTATCTAATTGGATATTATAGATTAAAATATTAAATTTTTTACGTAGATAATATTTGTTTTTTATATATTATTAATACAAGTGTTTATATTGTTTTGAAATATATAACAGTTTATCGATTTTTATGTGTACGATTTGCACTAAGACAAAAGTCTATGCCAAAGAAGCTATATCTCCCTTTGTCCTTTCATGTAAAAAATAATTCATGGGTTAGAGAATACAATATTTTTATTTTATGATTTCATGACATTTATATTAATGTTTGTCTCAGAGTATCATAATCGAATATTTCTCACATACTCAGAAAATGGAAAGAAAGACTAACATTTTCAAATTTCATTCCCGGTGGATAGATAACTTTATACTAACTGATAGTAGTGATGTTGAACAGGTATATTTATATTTTGCTGTTTGTTTATATGTAGTTGATCGTAATTTTTAATTCACATTATTTAGCAGCTATATGTGCCTTTACATGATGACAAGGGCAAACATTGGTTTTTATTGGTTGTTGATGTTGTGGATCGACATAATTACGTTTTGGACTCTCTTGGTGTCAATGAGGAACGTAAAAACATTGCACACGATTTAGTAAGTTTTTTTTAATTTATGAGACTTAATTGAACTAATATCATTTTCAATTAATTAAATTCTTAATTTTGTTGTTTCTTATCATAACAGTTGAGTAAAGCTCCACGTGTGTATGAGTGTCATGCTCAATTAGGTAGATTATTTAAAGATGTTGCAGAATTTGTAATCGATTTTCTTGAATTACCAAAGCAGCCAAATTCGTATGTTAACTGAAATTAAAATAAATGTTTATTTCTTATGTTTGTGATATTCATTTTAATAAATTAATTTATTTTATATTGAACGCAGTGATGATTGTGGCATGTACGTATTGAAGTATATAGAGGTCAATAAAAAAGGGATTGGTCGAACATGTTTTTCATGGTAAAGTATATCATGTAGTTTACATTATCCCTTTTGTGATACTGAATGATATGATATATTTACTGTGCAAAAGAAAGAAATGAGAGTTGAACGACTAAAAATTTTGGCAAAAGTTGTTACAAGCAACCACAATGAAGCTGGTCTTTTCAAACGTAGAGTATGTGGAGATAAATCTATTGACCTCGAAAATATTCCATGAAACATTCTATTTTCACCGTTTAACATTTTAGGGTATAAGTGTTATTTTATTAATTTAAATTATAAGTATTATTTCTACTTTATTATATTTTTGATAAATTTATACACTTTATTTTGTATATATTTTTACAGCAAATAAAATTTGAAAAGCCTAACTTATTGGCGACGAACAAATCTTTGAACGGTCCTTTTGACACTAGAAGTTGACGCAAAAACGTATGTTGCGTGATTTTTTGAAATACAAACTCCAACCATTAATGACACCAACTTTACGAAACACAATTAGACATGGGGTGATTCATATTTGCCCATTTTCGCTTATAATTATATATATTCTCAAGATTAATTTTTTAAACGAAAAAATGGTATTCCAAAATTGACAAATCAACTTGGAAAATTGATGGTTGATTTCCAAAATTTTCACCTAAGAAATGAGGGCGATGGTATAGAATGGCTCAGTAAATTACTAAAAATGCATATATGGAGCCAATCACACCTTGAAAGTCACATCAACATTGGTTAATAAATATTTCAAACACTAACACGTACTTGTTCCAAATATCCAAGCAACATAAATCTTTGAAGCAGTCAAAACAAAATTAAATACATCCAACAAAAAGACACTAGAATCAAGAAAAGTGAAGATTTTATTGCATTAAAAATGTATACTATAATATAATAAACTGCAACAATCATATACTCTCGAAACAAATAGAAAAAGAAAAGGAAGAAGAATTATTGCATTAATGTCAGTTCATAATTTCTAGTGTACTTGTTGCTCTTACTCTCCCCATTTTGACGCAATAAAGTGCTTAGAAATTACTCTCAACCTGCTTTAAAGATTGAAATAAGAGAAAAATAGATTTTCTAAATGCCACCCGACAAATCCATATAATTCACAACCATCACAATTTACACTACCAATAAAATATAAACCATAACTAATATAAAGAGAGAGAAGATCATAATCCCAAGATATAATAATAATTTATCACCTTGTTCAGATTGTATAATTGTTTGACGATATGCACACTACCAATCCTTATTTGGTTGCCAATCGAAAATAGTTGGATCTTTTTCCATCTTTTTCAATTCATTACCATATGAAGCCTGTAAAAAAGTTATCAATATACATAACAATAAAGAGTAGTTGCTATTATACTTCATATTTAATTACCTTAGATATGTCGCTTTCTTTATATGTGTCAGGCATGTATCAAGCTAATTTTAATATTTGAAGTGCATCAATATGCTTCATATTCTGATCACAAGACTTGTTCGGAGAAGGTTCAGTGGTTTTATGCAAGTCAAACGTGGCATTTTCTTCATCTTCATCATATGGAACATGTGTTGATTTAGACGATGAAGCTTGACGCTTTGTTTTCTTGGGTTTTCCTCTTCCTATTTCTAGAATTACAGGATCGCCAATTCCAAGAAGTTCTCAACTCTTAGTGATTCTCTTTTTACATCCCACTTTCACAGCTTGCAATTTGAGAGTCATTTTTGCAAATTGATCTTTAACTTCATTGAAAGTTTTAAACGTCTGTGATGCACGATGACATATAGTCATACAATAAGAGGCTAAATTGGAATACCTGGCTTGAACTGCTGTTGGATTATCGTCTTCAATATATTCATTATTCTTTCGTAATCCAACATCTTTCTTCGCATAAATAGTCCATCGTTTCATTATACATCCTCGGGGTATTTCCTTCGTTTTTTCATATTTCAACACAACAAACATATGTCGATAGGAAAACCCAACGGACTCCAACTTCATACAACAACAGTACATGGTATCATGTATGGCATCTTTAAGTACAAGATACAACTTCTCTTTTTCAACATGCTCTAACCAATAACACATGCACTCATTTTTTAGTTCCCTTTGACCAAATAATAACCCTCGAAAGACATTTCTTTGCACAATGTAGCAAAAGCATTTCTCGTATATACTTGAGCTGCATTACTTTTTAAAGATGCCAACACACCGTCATAATACGATTGTTCATCTATTGTTCTATAGTCTTGATGACCTTCCTCCTATTTTAAAGATTATAGTTCCTTATGATAGTACTCAACGAATCGATATAACATTACCTTTTTGTCCAACAAACTTTTAACTGTTCTATTCATTGCTCGCATCGTTGAGTAGTCCTCATTCCTGCACACCAAAATATATAATAATTTTTATTAAATTTAGTAAATAAAAATAATATAAAATAAATTTTTAGTATATATAATCTCACTTGCGTAAAAGTATCCTCGCAAATATGCTACTGCCCATTTCTCTTTATCTTCATACAATTCTTGTACCCACCTTCTTCCGTCAACTTTATGTTTGTCGACCAATTCCTTCCAAGCTTGTTCAAAATATGTTGGTGTTCTGCACTTGTCAACGCACCTCATAAACCCAACAAACTCTAGTATGGTCATCAATAAAGGTTATAAACCACCTAGCTCTCGTAACATTTTTCACTCGACTAGCTCCCCATAGGTCACTGTGTATCAAGGAGAAGGGTTGAGATTGGATATAAGGTTTTAGTGGATATGGTACACGAGTATGATTTGATAATTGGCAAATTTCACACTCTAAGGAATTGGTATTTTTATTTCGAAATAACAGAGGAAACAACTGCTTCAAATACAAGAAGTTTGGATGCTCTAACCTACGGCGCCACAACATGATAGAATCCACATTTGAAGCCGAGAGAGCTAATCCTCCTTGTAAACTGTCTTTATTATCATTATTCCATATGTATAGTCCATCGTCAACCTTAGCAGTGCCAATCATCCTCCCAGATTTCTGTTCCTGTATAACACAACCAAGAGCAGAAAATTCAGCAAAAACATCCTTATCTTCAGTAAGCTTACTAATTGAAAGTAAGTTGCAAGATAAATTTGGAACATGTAACACTTTCTCAAGTGAGAAATTCTTGGTAAGCTGAACTGCTCCAACTCCAGCAACGGGTGAATACGAGCCATCTGCTATTCAGATACGTGATTGGTTGTGACATGGGGTGTAGGTGTGAAACAAGGATGAGTTGCCTGTCATGTGATCGAAGGCACCCGAATCGAGAATCCAAGAGGCCTAATTGCTAGATACAGAGATGATATTAAGGGCAGTACCTTGAGTGGCTAAAGATCCATGAGCAGTTGATGTACCAAGCATCTTATGGAGAGTTTCGAGTTGAGATTTGGTTAGACGAACGTTTAGGACAGTTTCAGTAGTAGCAGATGAGGTGCTAGAGGATAACAAGGCCTTGTTGTCTTTCTGATTTTTTGTGTTTCCAGGATAGCCATGAAGCTTGAAACACTTCTCTCTTGTGTGACCAACACGGTTACAATAACTACACCATGGTCGGTTTAGCCCTGAGTCACTTCCTACTCGGGTTTTCTGAGATTGAGGACCCCTGGAAATAAGTGCTGAAGTTTCAGCAGGACGGTGACCAATGGTGGTCACTGGTTTTAATTCCTTCATGTCTCTCATCATTACTCGGCGACGATTTTCCTCTCTCCGAACTTCTGTAAATGCTTCACCAATGGTTGGTAGAGGATTTTTGCCCAAAATACGTCCACGGACTTCATCCAATTCTCGGTTTAGCCCTGCTAGAAACTCGTAGAGCCGTTCTTTGTTGAGGTGTGTCATAAACTTCGTGTGTTCCAAGCCTTCACCCCAATTTGCTTCATAATACATATCAAGTTCCTGCCACAGGATCTTCAAATTGTTATAGTAATGGGTTACTTCAAGTGCTCCCTGTCGAATATCTTTTAATTTGAGTTTGATCTCAAATACTTGAGAAGCATTTCCCAGATCGGAGTAGTTTTCCTTGACTGTATCCCACATTTCTTTTGCAATTTTGAACAAAAGATAGGTACGGCTTATGTGGCTTTCCATTGAGTTGATTAGCCAGGCCATTACAATTGAATTGTTGAGTTCCCATGTAGCATAAGCAGGATTTGCTACGGTTGGCCTTGAGATTTCTCCATTGATGTAACCTAATTTGCCACGGCCTCGAATCACCATAAGAACTGATTGAGACCACTGTATGAAGTTCTTTCCATCTAAACGGTGATTAGTGATTATAAGGGAAGAATTAATGTCACCATGAGAGGTAACCTGATTGATGTTCTGAGTTACTTGTGAAGTCTCGGATTCGGATGGAATTTCAATGTTGTCTGCCATAGGAGAAAGACTGGACAAGAGAGATTTTAAAAAAGAGAAAGAGCAAGATCGAGAAAATGACCTATTGCTCTGATGCCATGAACAAACTTAGGAAGAAAGATTGTTTTTTCTTACTATTTCTCAATCAACAGATTACAATTTATAGGGAAGGGTTAGTACAAAAAAAGGAAAAGATCCCCAAAAAATCAGCAAATCCCTAAAAAACAGCAGTTAAGATTATAGACTATTTACAAAAGGTAAGCTCCTAGAAATAAGGAAATAATATTCTATCCCTTAATTATGTCCCTTAATTCTAGGAATTCCAACAGTATGCATTGCACTTGTAAGTAGTATCAAATGCCAGTACATGACCGAATTCTTTATTGTCTGTGGTGATATACCATCACAACAGAACAACTTTTCTAAGTTTCCATGTTCATCTCTCGTATGACTCACAAAAAAATATCAGATTCTTGCTTTCCATATAGATACGCCATTACCGTTTTAGCATCACAATCTTTCACTACTTCTCGTTTGATTCTATATAGAAAGTTATACAAATCTTTCGATATGAATCCAACATTCTCAATAGAACCAGCTTCATTCACGAAATCCGCATCATTTTATTCGGAGCAATTCCAGAGTTGTGCATGCTTTTCATCCAACTCTCTAATTTTTCGAAATGACCTACAAAATAAATCATTAAAGAGCATTAAAAATATATAAGCTAGAAGTTAGTATAGTCACGATTTACTTTTTGATAATTTACGTACTTGATGTAAGCAACTTGTGTTGGCTTCGCCATTTCATGGTTATGTTCTGCGTGAAATCTATCAACTTTCTAATATTGATATCGTTCATCAAATTTGAATTTAATAAATGCTTCACATCCAACTCTACTGATCGGTCTTTGTTCACGTTTTCTGCTTGGCAAGTTAATCCACCTTTCCTCTCTATGTCCCTCTTTACGACACAACAATTTCTTTGAAATTAAGTGGTCATCTTTTCGACTTTTCACTGATTGACCCATTCGAACTCCAAAACCTTTCACTTTTGCATAAGTATTATAGAACTCAATGCAATCTTCTAAAGATTTCTACTTCATCATATCCATGTCATTCTCATCGTAATCTTTCAATTCTTTCCCAATCTTGTCCCATATAGTCTCGTCAATGAAGTAGTCAATTGTCTTCTCATCATCTATATGTTTGTCATAATCAACATTACATTCAATTTGTTCTTTTTCAGCATAAGTTTCACAATCTGACCCACCATTATAGTCATCTTTATCTTGATTATAACACTCAAGCACTTTATTTTCAATTTTGTTATCTTGATTATCAATCATCTCTAACAATTCTACAATTTAACAAAAAATAAAAAAGATTATAACACTATTACAAAGATTAATGGCGAGAGAATCGAACTAACACAAAAATTATAACTCAACATTCACGGACACAACTAAAATCTCATTAACACTATTGGTATATAAATATTTCTAATCGTGATGGACAGTAAACATTTGACTATACGAACTTATTGGTTTATAGGCTATTGCTTACAAATTTGTAACTAATAAATATATAGTTTTATACTCTTCGATAACTAGTTTTATATAGAGTTGTTTTCATACCTTATTACAACACAAATTTTAACACATTTCCAGCTTAGAACATTATAAATCACACATAGAAAACAAATTAAGGGCAAATTAAGTATTTGAAAAAGCAAAAAAAAAAAAAAAAATCAAGGGCAAATTAAGTTGCTAAAGTCACGAGCAAAAGTTAACTCTGCTTGTAATGAAGAATGGAAAAGATAGTTGATAAAAAAATTGTTAATCAAATTATTAACATTCATAATTATTTTCCATTATTTTTTATGGAAAAGAGAAGAACCTACCATTCAGATAATTAGAGGTATAATGAACTTCTAATTTAAGCAATTGTCGTATAAGGAACAAGACTCATTCAACAAGGCAATGTCATATGTCGATTAAAGGAACATTTTGAACACAATTTTATCTCTATTGAGAAAACAATAATACCTTTCATCTCAGTTTGTGATCTGCTGCTTTATAGACCTACTTATAGTTACATTTCAGCAAATAGTTTAAAATTTCAACACAAAAGTGGACAGTTTTGAAAACTGTTGATTTAGGCATATGCTACATGTATGAATAAGGTACAATAAACTAGAATGACAAAATAGACAGCTGAAATTTTGGAACTAAAATCCTAAGTATTTGCTTAATAAACTAGCAAAACAAAACAAGTTTAATGAACACTACTTACAGAGTTAGGCTACTAATCTTTCTGATGTTTTAAACAACAATTTACAGCAGCTACTTGCTGCTTTTAACTTAAATGTTTACTCTCTCAAATCAATCTTTACCTAAAGTTCAACCCAAGAATAGGGCTATCACATACTTGCTATTCATACATTTACCGAATTCAGTTAAAAACGAGTCAAATCTAAATCCAGTTTAGGATGCCAACATCAGGAAATTCAACCAAAATGCAATAGCATGATCATAGTACCTCAATAGTCACCTGATCATATAAGCGCAAAAACTATCAAGCCTAAATTTCCAACATTGTACAAAACATTACTCTTTTTATCAACAACTATATATATGCTATCAATTATACTAGTCTCAACCTTCTTTGACTGCTTCCGTAGAAGAAATTATTTTGGAAAGCAAAATCAAATTCTATTTCAGACAAAAGAGAAACAACATTGATTATCATCAACCACACTAATGAGAAGCACAAAATGCTCTTGAAGCAATAAAGAAAAATTCGATACCAATTCAAAACAAATTGAATTTTTTACTGTAAAAAATATTGAGTTCTGCAAACTAAAAGCATTTTGTATGTAAATAGTTAAGAAGAACAGATTCAGTAGAATCTAAGACCAACCCAAAAACATAAGAACCAACAAAATCAAAACGAATTCAACGAACTACATAATGCCAAATAAACTAAGACTGCCCAGTGATGCTAAAAAAACAATCGTCGACGAACCATAATCTTCTAATCTTTGTTTCAATGCCCCTGAAACAAAGCACCTGCAATTTTCCTATATTATAACTAAACAGTGAAGAATAGTACAAACACATCATCCATCTTCACCCTAAAAAAACTATCCATTAAATTATTCTCAACATCTTCATCTCTATACCTCTACGTCATCGAAAATTCAAATTAAAAAAAAACACCCTAAAAGAACAAATTTGCTAAAACAAATTTTTCAAAACAAATTTGCTAAATCTCTTCCTATCGCCAAAACTAATTTGCTAAATTTAGAATTAGGGTTTTGAAATTGGGAGAATTTAAAAATTAAGGTTTGTAAATTTGGAGATTTGAGAATTTGAATTTTCAGTAACTTTCTTACCGTTTCCTAAATGGTGGGCGGCGGAGGGTTTCCTAAACGAGAAACGGGATGAACGGCGGCGATTAAAGGGAAAGCGGAGGGGACGAACCTTACGGCGGCGGCGGCACGGAACAAACGGAAGAAGCAGCTGCTGCAGATGCGCGATCCGGGAAGAACTACGCAGTGGTGTTCGATCGTGGGAGATGGTTGAAACGACAATATCGTCGGACAAGGTGAACGGTGCCGGCAACGACGACGGTTGCAAAATTAGTGTGGGGGGTGTTTAGGTTTCTGATATAAAAATAGATTTTGATATCTGATTCTAATATTTTAATTAATATAAAATAAAGTATGAAAAGTTTATTAAATTTAAATTGTAATTTTATTTTAACAAAAATTTAATTTTTATTTAATAATTATTAAAAATTAATAGTATTCAATGATATTCAGCGTTAATGGTGTGTTTAATTACTTTTATAGAATTTTCCTTACAAAAATAATATTTTTAATTTAATTTATTTAGAGACAATGTCTCATCCTACTAAATCAGGTAAAAAATAAAATGAATTTAAAAACTATTAAGCCATACACTGAGAATGTAAATTTGTTCTAATTTTGGCGCCTAGATTGACTGCTAATGAAACCACACAGACCAACCATTGCACTTAAAAACCTCGCTTCGCTTGCTCCTTCTAAACCTCCCATCTCCCTCCAAAATGTCGAAACTTTCGTCGACGCTCGAAGCATCAAAACGGGTTTCGATCGGAACACATGCCGTTCCAACTTTTTGGTTGATTACCTCCTCAGAAAGGGCAATCTCTCGGAAGCTCGTCAGGTGTTCGACAAAATGGCTAACAGGAATACTGTCTCTACAAACATGCTAATTTCGGGTTATGTCAAATCAAGGGATCTTTTGGGAGCTAGAAACATGTTTGATGCCATGCTTGATCGAACTGCGGTCACGTGGACCATCATGATTGGTGGGTACTCGCAGAAGAGTCAGTTCCATGAAGCGTTTAGGCTTTTCGCTGAGATGCTAAGACATGATACACAACCTGATCATGTGACTTTCGCTACTCTTTTATGTGGTTGCAATGACGCTGAGGTGGACAAGGAATTGATTCAAGTTCATGCTTGCGTGCTTCAGTTGGGGTACCATTCCAGTCTCATAATCTGTAATTCGCTGGTAGATTCTTATTGCAAAACTAATCACCTTGATTTGGCTTGTCGGGTTTTCACGGACATGCCTGAAAGAGATTCTGTTTCTTTTAATGCATTGATCAATGGGTTTGCAAAAGATGGTCTAACTGAAGACGCAATAACCCTCTTTCTGCAGATGCAAAATTATGGTTTCAAGCCTTCTGACTTCACTTTTGCTGGAGTTTTAACTGCTGCTACTAGATTAAATGACTTGGTCTTTGGTCAACAAATTCATGGATTTTTGGTGAAGACCGGGTTTGTTTGGAATGTCTTTGTGGGGAATGCATTACTTGATTTCTACTCGAAGAATGATTGTTTAGTTGAAGCCAGGAAGTTATTTGACGAGATGCCAGACTTGGATAGCATTTCTTACAATATAATCATCACATGCTATGCGTGGTTTGGGCAGTACGAAGAAGCTATTAGACTTTTTCGTGAATTACAGTTTACATGCTTTAATCAGCGGCATTTCCCATTTGGAACCATGTTGAGTATAGCAGCTAATGCACTAGACCTGCAAATGGGGCAGCAACTCCATTCCCTTGCTATTTTAACTACAGCTGATTCAGAACTTGTGGTCGGGAATTCTTTAGTTGACATGTATGCGAAATGTGGCAGATTTGAAGAAGCTGAAAAGATATTCAGGACTCTGGCCAAGAGAAACACAGTTCCGCGGACTGCCATTATCTCAGGTTATGTTCAGATAGGATTCCAGGAGGAAGGCCTGAATCTCTTCAATGAGATGCACAGAGCTGGTGTAAGAGCAGATCAAGCCACATTTGCTAGCATCTTAAAAGCATCTTCTAATTTGGCTTCACTATCACTGGGGAGACAGATTCACTCATTTGTAATCAGATCAGGTTTCATGTCAAATGTTTTCTCGGGAAGTGCACTTCTGGATATGTATGCAAAATGTGGTTCCATAAAAGATGCCATTCAAATTTTTCAGGACATGCCTGAAAGGAATATAGTCTCTTGGAATGCCTTGATCTCAGCCCATGCTCAAAATGGGGATGCTAAAGCCACCCTCGATTCATTTGAAACGATGGTTCAGTCGGGGTTCCAGCCAGATTCTGTCAGTTTCCTCACTGCTTTATCTGCTTGTGGTCACTGTGGACTTGTTCATGAAGGGTTGAGATATTTCAGAACCATGACTGAAATACATAATCTTGTTTCAAAGAAAGAACACTATGCATCTATGGTTGATATGTTATGCAGGAGTGGACGGTTTAACGAGGCAGAGAAGATGATGGCTGAAATGCCCTTTGAACCTGACGAGATTATGTGGTCATCCGTTCTAAATTCTTGTAGGATTCATAAGAATCAAGAATTGGCTAGGAAAGCGGCAGACAAGCTATTCAAAATGGAGGTGCTTAGAGATGCTGCTGCTTATGTCAGTATGTCTAACATCTATGCAGCAGCCAGCCGGCCAGTGGGACAATGTTGGGAAGGTAAAAAAGGCAATGAGGGAGCGCGGAATTAGAAAGGTTCCAGCTTATAGCTGGGTTGAAGTAAGACACAAGCTTCACGTGTTCTCAGCAAATGACATGTTACATCCTCAGATGGAAGAAATCCGGAAAAAGATTGATATGTTGTCGGAACAGATGCAGAAGGAAGGTTACAAGCCTGATACAAGTTGTGTCCTTCATGATGTAGATGAGAAACTAAAAATCGAGTCTCTGAAGTACCATAGTAAGAGGTTAGCAATTGCATTTGCGCTGATAAGCACACCCGAAGAATCACCAATACTGGTGATAAAGAACTTACGGGCATGTACAGACTGCCATGCTGCAATCAAGGTAATCTCAAAGATTGTCAGAAGGGAAATCACAGTGAGGGATTCAAGCAGGTTCCATCATTTTAAGGATGGCATCTGCTCGTGTGGGGATTATTGGTAATTTATAGAGGGGTTATTGCCTTGTCGATAGCTTGATATAAAGATCATTGCATAGTTGATGATTATAAGATCAGATTGATAGCTGATAGTACTAGCAAACGATTGTTTTCATTTTATAGGTGATTAAGGATATCACAGCCATTCCAGAGTGAATGAATTCAGTGGAAACTAGTGTTATAAGAATATCACTCGAATTTCCTAAGCTCGCCCTACTGGATAGTGCTCATTGATTTGGGTATTTCACATTTACTGGTGTGCAATTAAGTCACTTTCACAATGATTCCAAAGTATTCTTGTACAACATGTAGGTAGCTAAATTATTGTGTTGCAGAGTTGCAGGAGCAGTAAGTGAAAGGAGGAGCAATTGGGCTTGAAATTTTTTCTAGGATTTCGAGACTTGTAAGTATAAAACATGCTGTAATGGTTTTGCATTTGTTTTCTAGTACAAACATGATATGATCCATTTCCAGCACACCATTTAATTCATATATTTAAAAGAAACCAAATACAGAATTCCAAATTCACTAATCCCAGATAAAAAAACATAACTTCTTTCAACAGAAAGAAACAGCAAAATACATATAACAAAATTGAACCTAACAAAGGGTTGTTTCTATTAATTATCATTACTTGGATTTCTTGCTAAGATAATCATCAGGGACAACTTGAAGCAACTTCTTGTGCTTGGACTTGGCAATCTTCTTCAGAGTATTAGGGTTAGTAATCTTCTGAAACTTGGTTCCAGACCTCAATATGTTCTCTTTCTTCTTCTTCTCTCTCTCCTCCCTCTTCTTCCTCTTCTCCACCTTGTTTTGCCTTATCTCTTCCTTCAACTCATTAATTCTCTCTCTATAAGCTCTCTTTATCTCCTTTTGCCTCTCCCTCTCCTCCAGACTCGGCCTCTTTACACTCACGTGCTTCGCCGACGCACGCTGCTTTCTCGGCTGCTTCCAGTTCCGACCCGACACCCTACCCGCGATCACGCCATCGTAGGTGGGTTGACCGAAGGTGGGTTTGTTTGGGTCGTCCGATGAAGGAACGGCTGAACGCTTTGCAGGTGGGGGGAAAGAATCATCGACGTCCATGGACGTGGCGGCGGCAGTAGCGTCGTTGACATTGGCAGTATCGGCAGCGATTTGAGATTCTTGGCGTTTTCGTTTGTAGGTTTTGCCGCCGAAGCCTTCGTCAAGACGGCGGAAATCGATAGTGCAAGCCATGAATGGCAGTAGGGTTCACTGTGCAAACCCTAAAAAATAATGGCTCTATTGTAGGGAATGGGATTAAGAGAGTTATATAAGGGTAGGTTTGACTTGGGCTGTTTGATTGCCATATCAAGAATTCGGCCCATGAAAAGATTATTGCGTTTTGGTCCGGATGAAGTGTGCACATTTCGATTTTTAATCAAATTAATTCGATTATTCGATCGGTGGTTGAAATATTTTTAGTCGAGGATATCTAAAATTTTAAAAGAAAATTGGTTATCAGTCAATTTCATTAAAAATAATTAATTTTAATATATAACTAATATATTCCTAAGTCTAAATCCAAATTCTTTAAAACTCAAATTTTATATTTCAAAAGGCAAAAAAAAAAAAAAATTAAAACATCTAACAAAACTACAAAAGTCAAGTCAAGTTGCTATTTGTTAAGTCAACATGCACTACAATTTTTTTTGGCGTAGCACTACAATTTTGTTTCTTAAATGTGTATTGCCATTTCAATGTAATTTTGTTGTTAAAATTATTGCCTAGATTTGAATAGTTATTATTTGAAAATCGACTAAATTAATTGAATTTAATATGATTTAGTTAATTAGTTTTATAAATAATTCATTTTGGTTAACAATTAAAATTTTTAAATTTTCGATTAATAGACAAATTGACCGTTTGAACACCCCTAATAGAGGAAAAATTATTATATGGTCTCGGCTCACCACATCATTCATGGTCTCATCCACTTAAAAACAGCCAACTAATTTTTTTACTTTTTATGTCATTTTTTTCTAAAGATTAAAATTCTCTTTTTTGCCATGTAAATAGAGAGTGTGTTGTTACATAGAAATTAATTAGGAAAGAAAAAATGACATGAAAAACAAAAAATAGTTGGCTGATTTTTAGTAGATGATGACCATGAATAACGTGGTGAGCCAAAACCATGTAATAATTTTTCTCTAATGAAAAATAAAAAACTTATTCGAATCATTATATATTTTTTGGTTTATAGCATTCAAGCAAGGACAGAGGTATTAGTATCTTGGGAGGGGCTTTGCCGCCTCCTCACCCAGTAATTTTTTTTTTTTTACTTTAAAATACATATATATTTTTAAAAAATTAGATTAATTACTCATTTATCCCCTCACTTTTAAATATTTACGTTTTGCCCACTTCAAATCCAAGCTCTATCTTAGCATGTAAGTTAAAATTTTGTGGTTACCAAAATGAACCAAATTCTATTATTTTTTTATTCATTGTTAATTTTTATTTTATAATATATAAAAGTATTTTATATTTAAAATAGTGAAAATAATTTAGAATTACTATTTAAGAATTATTAATTTTAAATATTAAAAAGATATTTTTTAGAAACAATTATGAAAAACGACTTTCAAACTTAAACAAATAATGACTAAAAAACATATATCTTGTTCTTTATTGGTTGTCAAACTTACTAAAGTTTCTTGGACCCGTCAGTTTGTAGCAATTATCAAAGTAGTAGATGTCGAAGAAGTAGAGCCACCAAATGCTCCCACCAGTCCACTTCTGACAGTAATTGAAAGTTTCAGAAGCTACCAAGGATTTATCACCATGATCAAACCACTAGTTACTGCATTCTAGTTCCACCACCATCAGACTTTTGCGATGGCAAACACCGGTCGACCATTTTGACATTACCAAGCCCCCAAACGCTCCTTTGTAGTGGTTATGCACAAAAGCCAATCCCCATACTAACCAGTAACCACCCGCTCTCCCAAACTAACCAGATAGAATTTGGATTCTTGATCAAGAAAAAAAAAGAATTTGGATTGGTGATGTTTACGTTAATAGGGCTGCTGGGTCGATGAAAACAGCCGAAGAGGTCCCTTAATAGAATTTGGATAACTCACGGGAAAACTGTCGACTGTATTCAACGGGAGCGGCAGCAGAACCAACAATCACAGATTACCATTTATGGGTGCTAGTGCTCATTGTAATGAGTTTATGAATCTGCTACAAGTCTTACAGAATTGAGATGGAATAATGATTTCAAAAGGGCAACTTCTAGCAATGTATCTAATTAACTGGCTATCTATATAAATAGCTACTCTTCGAAATCATTCATAAAGAAAGAAATTTCTCATCATCAATATGCAGAATCAAACTGATCTAATTCAGGGAGTTCACTTTCAAAGAATGTTGAATGAAGAGCCCGCACACACTGCTCTGCTTCATTGTCGTTTACTATCAATGATATGTTAACCTAACAAGTATCAACGCAAACTCTATTACACATACATCACAATAAATGAAGTTACTAAATACCATACCGTTGCTAATATGGTCAACTGACCTTGGATGCACCCTGAGAGATCATTTGAACATTCACTCCACTGGTCCTTAAAACGCGGAATGCCTGCCATGACATTGAATTATCATGAATAACAACGTTTAGAACTTGCAGTAAAGAAGACCTCCATGTTACATGGAATATCTTCAATTCAAATTATAAGATGATTGACAAGTTTTAAGCTCGTTTGCACTCAATACAAAAAAGCTTATAGGAGTACCTTCTCCAGTATAAGTGAGGATCTCTGGACATTGCCAATGAGAGAAATGATAGATCTGTGCTGAAGAAGATTGACGACTGCAATTTTTTCAAGTTCTTCTACAACATGGTCAAGTTCCTGTCAAGTGATACAAACAGCGAAAATGATTCATCATTCGGCAGACGGGCATAAAATATGTACAAGGTAATATCTATTAAAGCATGATGAATGGGATCATACGCTTGCCTGCTGAATTAACTCTCTGCTCCAAAGTTTTGAAGGATCCAAAGTCAAAGAAATACTGACTTCACTAGTAGCTACAACATCCACTGAGATGCCTAAATCTTCAAAGATAGAAAATACCTGCACACACAAAAAAGATTCAAACCAACTGCAGAAGAGAAAAAACAATGGACACTGGGACTAAAATCAGGAATGGCCTTCCAACCTTTGCAAGAAACCCAAATTGACCAAGCATGCGTGTGCTGACAATATCCAGCATGGTGACATTCCTTTTCAAAACTATGCTGGTGAGTACTGCCTGCAATAGGGGAAAATTATTAAAGCAGTTCAGTTTCATTCAAAAACATTAAACAAGTAATCAGCCGCAACATACCTTTCTCATATCTCTATTCCTAGTGATTAGAGTTCCTGGAGCATTAGGATTGTAAGAATTTTTAACCCTAACAGGAATATCACCCTCTCTAGCTGGTCTCATAGATTGTGGATGCAGAACCTGAAGATGTGCATGACAAAAATCCAAATTCACTCAGTTATGCATGCTTCAATCAATTAATGATAGTTAAACTACTTCCAATGACAGATCACAAAAGAGAAGTCACACACACATTTATGCATGTGTTTTCATCAAAGATTGATAGTTGCTCAGAAACAAAAGTGGAAGACAAAAGCAGCAAATCAATTATAGCACCTGAGCACCAAAGTATGCAAGTTCAGCTGCCTCGTCAAATGTCAGATATGGGACAGGTTCAGCATGTTGGATATATGTTTGGGTCACAGGTTAAAACACCATCAACGTCTTTCCATACCTGCAATGAACAAAAGAATAATGTTATAACTTTTTTTCTACAAAAGGGTACACTATATAATAAATAGGGTATAAAATTGTAAGCACTTGTTTTTGCTACAACTCGTCTGCAGTACATATTGCACTTTTAGATAAATGTTGTATTAAAATGATGGTATCCATTGCAGAAAGTGATATGAAAAAGAATATGGCTGCTATCATCATCATCAGGTTTATGTCTCAAACATGTTCAGACCTTGGACATATGCACTGACCTGAATTTCTCGCAACCCCAATGCTTTTCCGATGGTTGTGGCTGTCAAATCACTACCACCCCTACCTAAAGTAGTAATTGCACCAGATCTCCATCCCTACAATCAGAACTTCAGAAGTTAACAAGATAAAAGAATCCCACAAAGAATCTCCTATTTAAGAATGAAATCACTTCAAAATCACATACAGCATTTCTACCTTTCCAAGAAAACCAGTGACAATTGGGATTGCAGGATCACTGAACCAATCATCATTTAATCTTTTTGCAACAGCTGGGAAAGTTGCTTCCAAAATATCCGCATTTGTGAAGTCATCAGTGGTAATGAAACCAATTTCAAAGGCATCATACTGCATACATGACACTGACTTATAATTTCACTCCTTATGATGGTGGTTATGGGGAAATGCAGAGAATAGAGTACTAAGCATAAATTAATCATTGAGAAGTCAAGAACCTTAGCAAATGCTAATGCAAATTTAAAACCACAAAGAAAATCAACTTTAGAGTTGGGAAAAATACATCTAGGAATGTTTTACTAAGAGGATTTCCATGATGAAGATTAAAAAACTGGTTAAATTATTTGGTGATTATACCAACATATATAAATTCTATGTATAGGAAAAGAAGATGAACCACATACTTGATGGGCCTTAACACCAATTTTATTCAAATATGCTGCAAAAATCCTTGTAGACATGCACTCTCCAAATGAAACTAAATAGTCTTTTGTTCGTAATGTTAACTCTTTCATCATAGAAATTCCCTTCAAGAGCTGCTCCAATACTTCTAGGTGACCTACAAAAGGGTAGTTCATGCAAAAAAGAAAGACAGAAACCAGCATAAGTAACCCTAAACTAAAGAGAACAGAAGAAGAGGCATCAATGTGAAATCAAATGAAGCAAGAAGTTTGTTGAGGTTAGAAAAGAAAGAAGATTTGAGGTCAACTCAAGAGTTCATTATAAACTCACAATCAACAATCGACCTTTCCACTCCAAGCTCATTAGCCATCCTGGATTTCAAAGTTGACAAGAATAGAGAGCAAATTTTAAAAACTCTTTTATCTTTAGAACCAACACAAGGGATAAAAAAAAAAAGAAAAAAAAAACCTTTTGATTGCTCTAACCTATGATGTAGATCTTTTATAAAGAACAACTCTTCTAAAGCATCTACATTAGTGACACCACAGCTAACAGCCTTCTCCCCAGCCTAATCATCAAACAAAAACCAACTTCTTAGCAAACCCTTGTATTTCTACAGTTCAATAAATGAATAGAAAAAAAATGATAAAATATGTGGGATTACCAGCAAAAGCTTATTGGTGGTCTTGCCCATTGCAGAGAGGACAATGACTGGTCGTTCATTTGGGAAACTGAGTATAAGGTCGGCAACCTCTCTCATTCTCTCAGCGGAAGCCACCGAGGAACCACCGAATTTCATTACACACGTCAATTGATTCTCCGCTTCTCCGAAACTTACAGCCTCAAACTCATTCCTTTGAACAACATCCACATTTCCCCCATGACAACTAACTCTAAAGACTCTACTTTCGCAACAACGTCTTAGGCTGATACACGATGAATTCCAAGGCCTAAAGGCAGCGAAACTAAGCAGAGTTGGCGATGCCCATTGGCGTTGTAAAGATGTCTGCTTTGGAAACGAATGAGACGAACCAGAAAATCGCAACGAAGCCGACATCTTGCACTCAACGGATCTAGTAAACCAGTTGTTTCGACGAATAATAAATAACAAATAAACAATATAGACCCCCTCAAAAGATCCGATTGGAAAGCAACAAAAAAAAAACAAAGAATTGATCGTGAGTGATTGGATAAGTGCAAAAAATACAAAATCAGAAGAACAAAAAATAAGTGCGCATCATGGCATCCATATAATATTAATCATAAATGAAAAAAAACAGATAATTAAACAGAGGAGAAAAAGAGCAGACCTTTGAAGAGCGGGAAGGAATGCTAATACCAATAATGCAGGGATTGAGATTGGCAAAGAAGGGGATGTGCTTTACTTTTATTGGCGGGCGACCCTTTGATAGTGTTGAAAGAAAGAAAAAAATCGGAAGGAAAACGAACAGTATGTGAAGAGCAATAAAATTGATAGGGTGCAGGGCGCAATGATCAGAGACCAGAGCGCCGCCTCCCCTCCTCTCGTCTTGTTTACCTTCCCTTTATTATTATCATTGTAAGTAGCACTCTATTATATGTTTGTAATTTGATCTGACGGTAATGGTGCAATCTGTTTGATTTGGTCCGATCCGACACTCTCTTCTCCTTTTCTTGTGCTATTTATTTATGGATTTTTTTTAAATGGGTTACTATCTTATATGGGAAAGTTAAAAAAATTATCTAAAATGTGGTTAAAACACGACATAAACTCTTACAAAAAATAGTAAGAGTTTATTATAGGACTTCGTAAGAATTTCGGTAGTACTCTACATAAATTTTTACTTATGTAGGATCGTCTTATTTTAGCCGCATCGTAAGAATGCATCACCTTAGAACTGGTACTACCCCTCTTATATAGTAGTAGTGAAAAAAATATTACACAAAACGAGTTAAAATTTTTTGAAGTGAAAAACGAGTTAATTTTAGATTTAAAAAATTAGTTTACTGATTATGTGTTTAAATTATGGGTAAAACTTTGATAGACAGGTCGTGTAATACAAGCTTGTGTATTTACACTATAAAAACTCAAATCCTAAATTCTTAACCCTAACCCTAAAAACTAAACCCCATATTCTAACCCTTGAACCCTAAATTCTAAATTCTAACATCGGATTCTAAACCATAAACCTTAAACCCTGAATTAAAATAGTATCCCCTAAAACTAAAAGGCACGTGTAAACTAAAATTTACACGGCCTATGTATCAAAGTTTTTTTCCTTAAATTATAGACTTTATAATTAAAAGTTCATGGTTAAAATAAAAAGAGTTTAGGGTTAATGTTTAGAATTTAGGATTTTAAAGCCAGTGAATTAAATTTTATATTTTATAGCTAAAATAGACATGCTTCCATTTTTTTATAATGTTAGTATATCAAATAATAACTCTTAATTTATTATCGACTATTGATAAGCTATTTTGCGTTAATTTTAATTTATAGCTTTTGTTAAGAAAATAAAAAAATTAAAATCCATTAATTAACCGAATGATCAAGGGTGCTTATATTATTTTATCTCGTTTGAATTTAAATCTTGACATTTATTTTAAATATATAAAAATAATTAAGAGTCTAGTTATCATTCTCAGTGTTGCAATAATTAAAAGATTGTGTTTGAAAGGTGTAATAATTTTTAATTTAGTTTGAGATGTTTCAGGGTTTATAGATACATTCAAGAAATGTATAAGAAAATGAACCAAAAATAATAAAAATATATTTTAATATTTTTATTTCCTTTTTCTGTTGTTTTAAAAGATTTATCTTCAAAATTCATGAATCTTCGTTAATATTTTATTCATGTCATCATATTTATTCCAAAACATAACCTTCGACATCATACAATTTTTTTTCTTTTTCTAGCCTTTACTCAACACATTTTGATAGGAGTGTTATTTTTTCGTCTTTTGGTACACGAGTTAACAATAAACTAATTTTACTTAATAATTTTTAGTTATTTTTATACCTTAATTTAAATAAAGAGAAAATATATGTGATTTATTTTAAATAAAATTTATCTTTTATTTAAATTTTCACTCTTTTAAATTTATATTTATATTATAACAAATTATTTTAAAAAAATACATGTAAGTATCAAGTTTTTTCTACGATGCTTGCTGCACCATGCAAACACCAAAACCCACTTTTCGAGGCCCTGAATTAAGCAAGTGGACTAAGGACAACAAGAAATAGCTTGCTTTTTTTAAAGTTATAGCTGATATTTTATTTCGATGAACAGATAAGGCTTTATATAAAAAAAACAAAATGCAAGAAACAGAAAAAAATGAAATTATAAGCAATATCAGTCACAAATCAGAATAGTACATCAATTATTATATATTTAGAGCAGTGAGTAGTGACTGGTCAGTTTACCTCCCCCAGGCCACATCCCCTAAATAATTGCTTGTTTGCTAGTTGTTGCCGATTGCCATCATCCATTTTCCAAATATATTAGCATATATGTTGTGTGTTACGTTAGATTTATAAAATGTAATCACGAGTTAGTATATTTAGTCGGTTGGTCAAGTTACTCATCTTTGTTCCCTCATATTTCATTAAGTCATATATTCTAGACCCATTAAAAATTCTTATTTATTCCCTTAAAGTTGTCATTCCCCTCTCCTTTAGCTATGATTAGGATTATAATTATAATTATGATTTGTAATTTGAAATTATTTTGTTGACATGTTATTGATACTGTTATTTTATTTATTTGACCGAAATGTAAAATTTATTTATATTTGTTTCTTAAAAATATTTAGGGTACTAATTTTGTATGGCCAAGATTAATTCAATCAGCCACGGCTGCAATACTGCTTTACACGATGCAAACTGCGCTACTACCGGCTTAAACCTGCAAGAAGCTAGACCAAATCAACAGAACTTTTTATGGAATGGCACCGCCAAATACAAACATAGGCACTTGGTCAATAGGGAATCAGTGTTCGTCGAAATGCGAGGAGGGCTGTCTCAACTCTCGTGGATGGACACGACACATAATTTTATGTAAGGGGTGCAAACTGTAAAGAAATTATTTAAAATATTAGCAGCACAATTGGATTGTCAATAAAAAAATACAAAAGAAATATTTAAATTATACAAAAATTTAAAATTTTTTAAAAGTGCGACTGTCCTAAAATTCTCAATACCCCTCGGTTCATCCCTGGTTGGACATGAGACAAGCTCGGTTGAATAATCTGGCAATGTTAGCAAAGACCATGAGGGAGAGTGGGCATCCGTATTCAGATTTCAGAGGTAAATATTTCTCTAATGACAGCTTTATTATTGTGCAACCGAGCTTGCGCATTGCCAGATTATTCAACCGAAACACCAAAACACCATGCATAGATTTTATCCCATAAGCTGAAATATTGTGCATAAAAATGATAATAATAAATTAGAAAAATCCATCAGAATCTACTTCTTTCTTCAAGATGATAACTAAGAAAATTAACATATCTGCTAAAATATTCAATTGCTTGCACCACCTATGATGAGAAGCAGCTAATTGAATTTACACTAACATTTACTACTGCCTCTCTGCTGCCCATACCATCATAATAAACCAGCCATTCATCCCTCACATTACACCATGGAACCCTGCTGAATCCAAAAGCACTGCCTTGATTTGCTCAGGCAAAACATCCTGGCCTTCCCTGCATTGCTGCCATTCGTCAAACACAAAATCAGAATGAACGAATTCTTCTTCCAGAACAAACAAACTAAACACCTTAATGAATTCTTCTTCCGAATTTTAAAACTATGATTGTGATAGTTGCATAGCTTCAACTTTCAACTTTTAAAACTCTCTTTGTTTAGCACCACCAAATCCAGACAGTGAAGCTAAACGTAAGGGAATACAGTCTTATTGTTGATCTATATAACCTCCAGTTTTCTATATGATGTTCTCTGGCAACAGAAAATAAGAATGTACATGAAATATTTGCCTAGCATGTATGTCCCACTAAAACCATAATTCTTACTTCAGTCCATGTGCAAACTAGAACAAGTAGTCAGTCTGCTACTCCTATACAAAAGGACAATGGGAAGAGAGTCATCAATTACAGGGGGGCTTTTGACTCATTGTCTATACAATTATTTGAACTTGCCTTTTACTGAACTGGTCTTTTTCAACTACAGTCCAACCTAGCAATGATGCACACAAAAAATATAACTTAATTCCTTCGATAAAATTTGATATCATTTGTAGTTTTAAGAGTTGAACAGAGGAAACAACTTTCTATAGGGCCTTGGATTTTGATTTTCGCCGGGAGTTGGCTAGACATTTAAAGAAATCACATTCATCAAAATTGTTATAGAGATGTTAGTAGAAATCATATGCGATGAATATTTATATGATGGACAGATATGAAAATTAAAATTGATTTTTAAATGGAAAACACAGAAAGCGTATGAAGACAAGAAGAGAGAAACAAGTGCACCTCGGCTCGGAAAACATCCAGTGCAAACCCATTAAAACAGCTGATTACAGCTTGCTGTATGTCCAATCCAAGGTTGTCTAGAGCTCTCATAGTGGACAGCAAGAGACCTGGCCTGCGAGCACAGAACATGTGAATGTTGACGGCCCTTCCTTCCCTTACCCTTACCTCCACCTGAAAATTGCAAAAACAGAAATGTATAAACATGTAGGAAAAAAAATGCGTTGTCTGTAACAAGTAAACATTACATGCTTACATTGACACAACCTGGTGTGTGTATATTATACATTTGCTCTTGTCTGACACGGGTTCTACATTCAAATGCAAAGAAACAAAAGCCTAGATATAATCTTAAGAACAATATTGGCCGATGAATGACAAATATCATAAAGACGGTTTGTCTAAGACACCACAGATTGCAGGGAATAATATCACTAAGATGCTTATTTGCAACCGGGGTTTAGGGAATGATATCAATAAGACTCCACAGTTTGATGAGAACAATTTCTATACATAAATGGATGAAACACTGGTAACATACAAAAAAAGACATTTATTTGATAGGTTTAACAGGGCACTGTTAACATTTTCAAATGCAAATCATTTGAAAGCTTGGCCGTCCATAGTTGAATTAGAAAGAGTCCAATTTTATGCGACGTGCTAGTTCAATATTAACTTGTTCACCTTGTTGATATCATGCAAGTAACTGTAACTCTGCCAGGGAAGAACACACAGGCATGTCAGAATTTTTGACTAGTTGGTAAAAGGACTTCTAATAAAACCAGCAGCTAGGAGAAACTAATGAAATTCAAGAAATTGCAGCAAAACTAGCAAATAAATACAAAAAGTTACATAAATATATAAGCTTTTAGGTTCAAGGTTTACCTTTGCGGGTTGGCTTTTAGGGCTCGAGAATGAGCTGGGACACAGTTCTTCCTTGACACGACCTGGAAGAGTAAGCGGAGTGGGTGTCAATGGATGGAAACCCGTAGATGGTGTCACAACAGAGCCAGGTGGGGTGGATTCAAGTTCAGTGTGAAGATCACTGATCCTTTGCAGAAGCTCCTTTAAGTAATCAATGGCATCCCCGAGTATCGAAGCCCTATCCATCTGTTATATAATGAGCACAATCAGTAGCTGGCAATACCACCTTCAATTACAGGAACACCATGGTAGTATACTTCAAACAAAAATCACCTCAATACAATTATAACCACAAATGACTCCACTAGTTAGCCATCCTAAAGGCAGGGGAAGTGGGGAACAAAAAGTAAAATTAACCATGCATGCTATCAAACTCTCAAATACAAATTGGGTGAAATGACATGGGGTTCAAGAGTAAGATCAGATGCTACTTATCAAGGTTTTAACTTTGCACACAATAGCAAGATCGAAAATTTAAGAAAATGCTAGTCCAAAATAACTAATTAACTAAGAATTCACAAATATAATTTTACCTTGCTGATCTTAGGCACAACAGACCTAAGCACGTAAAGTCTATCATTGAGCTTCTTCCTCCTCCGCCTTTCCGCCATCAGATTTTTGGCCGGCATCCCTTTCTTCTTACCCTTCTGATCCCCACCACCGGTGAGCGTACTAGTCGCATTTGAATTGGACCCACCATTCTTGCCCCTCTCCTCCAGTTTGCTATCTTCATTCCTCTCATCAGAATCATAGTTGAAACCCGACATATCGATGCTGGCTTCCTCAATCTCCCCTTGCTCGTGCCTCTTCCTCTTTCCGTCCGACGGTTCCCCCGAAACATCCAATTTATCAGCCACGCCGGAGCCCTGACGTATGGCGGCTCGCTTCTGAAACAAAGTTGGTTGAGAACCAACCGGAGGGAAAACTTCAAGGGGCTTCAAAATCTTTGCTCTGTTCATGAAGATAGCATTCCTCGATACATCAAAGCCCTCAAAACCACCACCACCGCTAAAAGCAGAACCATTTTCTGTTGCCGCCGTGAAGAGCTTCGTACCTTGAAAATCCGAGCTCGAACTGAACTCGGGTGGAGTACACAATTGAGCGGGAGGAAAGCTCATCAAATTCGGGGTCTGATTCGGCTGAAACTGAGCGAGAAAAGCAGTTTCGGAGGTAAAATCAAAGGCATTATCAAAAGGGTTGTTGGAGAGGAGAGAAGAGAAGCAAGATTTAGGAGGCAAGAAAGGGTGAGGTTCAAGGGTGGTGAAGGGCTGTGAAGGAGAACAAGAAGCAGAGGAATCAAGTGGGTGGTGGTGGTGTTGAAGGAGGAGATTGTTATTATCAACCTGATTCAAGCAGAAACCAAGCTCTCTCATTTGAGGATCCTGGTTCATACCCGGGTTCATGTACCAATCAGCATCGAGCATCGATTTGAAGGTGGACAGAGAAGCACCCGACATGTTGAAGTCGTCCTGTTCAGTCACGATTTGATTATTGCTGCCGCTGCTGTTGTTGTTGTTTGGAGTCCAAGAAGAAACTGCATCTTCTTCCTCTTCTCCATCCATCCAAACCAGGCCACTGGCTCCGAGAACCATCGCGACAAAAGAAGTTAAAGGAAGGGAAGCGGAAATGGGAAAGGAGAGAGCGAGAGAAAAAGTAAATTTTTTCAGCAGAAGAGCATCACATTATTGAGAGAGAGATGATTCCATGTTTGAACGTTACGAGTAACGTACCAAACAAAACAATGGAGTCTGAGAATGGAAGAGTTATGAAACTACGTACGTGGTTTCATCCATCCATTTGTAGAGTATCTATAAATCATTGGTATATTTAAAAGGTTTAAATGAAGAATAGGTACTCAAAGTATACATTTTTTGAATTTTAGGTGCTTAAAGTATTTTTTTGTAAAAATAGATATCGAAAGTTTCTAAAGTTATAATTTTAGGTGTCTGACAGTTAATAGGTGTTAAAAAAATTAACCATCAAAAGAGTGACACGTGACATATTTAATTGATTAATTTTTTTCAAAATTAAAAAATATATAAAAAAAAAATCAGTTTTTAAAAAAAATCTCAAAACTTTGAAAAATTTTCAAAACAGTCCCGAAAATCCCTAAAATACTCGAACCCAAATCCCCCAATCGCCGCCATTTCCACCACTTATCGCCGCCGCTGAGCACACCGGGTTGGTCGCAGGACCAAGACGGTCATTTCCCCTCACTCACCGTCGCCGAAAATGACGAACGGCCTGCAGCCGAACGTCGAACGCAAAATTGACGTTCGCGTTGGCACCGTTCGCCTGTTTCCTGCGACGATGAGTGAGGGGAAATGGTCGGCTGGGTTCGGCGACCGAAAGGGAAGGGCCGACGACGGCGAACGGCGCGGCAACGGTGAGAATTTGGGGGTTTCGAACTTGGGGATTTTTAGGGATTTAGGGACTATTTTAGAAAGTTTTAAAATTTTAATACTTTTTGTAAAAATTTTAATTATAAAAAAATAATAATTTAAAGAAATTAAAAATGCTAAGTGTCGCATTTTCAATGGCTAACGGGTTTTTTTTTACAGCCGGGCACCTATAATTCTAACTTTTGAAACTTTAGGCACCTATTTTTACAAAAAAAAATACTTTAGGCACCTAAAGTTCAAAAATTGTATACTTTGGGCACTTATTTTTTATTTAAGCCTATTTGAAATATATCGTGTGAATAGTATATGGGGTGAACGCTGATAGAGTGGAAATTAATTAAGTAAAAAATAATTAATTGACTTAGTTTTTTTAATTAAATTAAGGTTTAATGTTAAAATAAGTGTTTAAACTATCATATTTTTTTTGGGCGTCTAATTTCTTTTACATTTTAAGTGCTCAAATTATCATTTTTACTCCTCTTAAGGTCAAACAGATGTATTTGCTTTGACCAAAAAGTAATAATTTGAACGTCTAATTTAACAAAAAAAAATTATAGCTTAAACATCTAAAAAGGGCAAAAAATAATTTAGGCACATAAAAAGAAAAAAATATGATACTTTGGATATTTATTTTTATATTAAGCCTTAACTTAAGTCAAATGAATTTTAAATTTAATTGAATAAAATTTTAAAAAATAAATTACCAAATTACTTGCAAATGAGAAAGCGGGGTAATTCAAGGGTCAAATAAAAAAATACAACCTTCATTTTATAAGATTACTTATGAAATTTTAAAAGGTTAATTGGTACTCTGAATTTTATCATAATTTAATCTATGTACTTTAGGAAAATTGAGAAATTAGTTTAATTGAATAACACTATTAAACAATGATATTATATCACTAACTTGGGAATTGATAATTTAACGATTTACGTACAAAAATATTAAGAAAATCAATAATTTATATACAACCAATTAACAAATGTCGGCTATTCACCGGGTGGCTTGGTCTATGGGGTTCCTCGTTTGCAGGTGCAATCTGATAACTCTGTTGCTATTCGGATGATTCTTGACCCTATGGTTGCTAGTAGTTCTTCTAGTTTTGTTCGCAGTATCTCTTTGTTGCGGAATCGCCTTGGACGATGAGATTTCTTTGGGTGCCTCGTGAGCAAAACATGGTTGTCGACCGTCTGTCGAAGCACCCACCCCACCTGATTTTCAGTTGATATTTTTGATGATGTGCCTGAGTTGATACAACCGTTATTTATCCGTGACCGCGATGGTCCTCCGTATCGTTGTTGTCGAGGGATCTCAGGTGTTTTCCCGTTGCTTATGTTGTTAAGTTAATTTTGTTGAATTTGTATTGACTCCATATGCACTCTTTTTCCTCCACTTAAGTTAAGGAGTTTTTTAACGAGGCGTATAATTTTATCTCCCAATTCCAATAAAAAAAACAAATGTCGGCTATTCAAATTTATGTGTTTATCACCAAGTTTCTTATTTTTTTAATCAAATACATATATCAGATTTTGATGAATTAAAATAAAACAACTGTTCTGAATAAAATAAAGAAGAACAATAACAAGAATAAAGAACAAGAACGAAAGAACAAAGAGATAAGAGAAAGAGAAAGATTTGTATTATTTTCAATATAGACTTGTGTACAATGTCTTCATCAAATCATCTATTTATAGGCATAAGAAATACATAATACATTAAACTCTAATTAATGAAGATAATATTCATAATGATAAAGTAAATCAAATATCCTTGATAAAGTTCTTATCATGATAGACATCCATATAAATAAATATTTATAACACTCTCCCTTGGATGTCTATGAAGATAATGTGCCTCGTTAAAACCTTACTAAGATAAAAACACAGTGGGAAAAAAATCTTTAGTGAAGGAAAAAGAGTACACACATCTTTGATACACATAACATGTTGCCTCATTAAAAACCTTACCAGGAAAACCCATTGGAACAAAACTTCGGTTAAGGGAAAAAGAGTGCAACGCGTATTTACTCCCCTCATGAAAATATCACATAAAATCATCGAACCTTCATAATTTAATCTTGAATACAGTCTTCAAATGTTGAAGTATACTATACATTAATGAATAAATCTTCCAAATTACTGCATGAAAGGATTCGTCGAATACTATTCTTCTTAAAGATCATGAGGGACGAAACTTTGGAGAAATATGTTTCGTTTTGTCATATTTTGATATATCCATCTTTCGATTGAGATATAAATTTTGCATTATCTCCTCACAAGATAGCTTGCATCTTATCGTGTGAAAGTAAATCACATACATTCTGCATATGTTGGGTCCATGTTCTTAGCCAAAATGTATTTCTTGGCTTACCTCGTGCATAACAATTATTTCTACAAGGTTTGAGGAGACATCGACTAATGTTTGAAGATCTAAAGTTATGATCTTTGTAGCATTTAGATGGTATTTCTTGACCAACTAATATATGATGCTTCCAGACCAATGATTTATTTATCTTTCTTTCGAATATAAATTTATTCTCACCCAATAATCTTGCAATCACAAGGATACTCAATAGATATGCTTTATCCATATTGAATCTTCTTTAAGATTCTTTCAATTTATGTTCATTCATAGACAATAAGACATATTTAAATGCTCGATCTTTAGGTCGAGACAAAACTTGATCTCCATATTCTTTTTCTCAAATATTTTCGTTAAATAATCAAATGCTTTGAAAGCTATTAATGAGTTTCCAATTTGAAGCTCTTCAAGAGTTCTAATGATATTTAATTATCATAATGAATCTTGATCCAAACTCCTTTATAAAATGCATAAGGAAATATGATCATTCTTATAGTATTTTCCCATTAAGGCGATTATACCAAATGTGCCAAAATATAAATATTTAAGGGGACATATTTAAATAAATTTCCTTAGAAACTTCCAAATGCTTCTAGCATTTTAAATCCTTCAAGGATAACTTTATACAGGGATCTACAAAATAATTAGATGCATATAAAATATTTCATAACTGCCAAAGTGATTGCATCCACCATGAAGTAATTAAAATTATTCATAAATCATAATTCAAGTCGTATTTATATATCACGACTATTTATTTGTATGTCACTTGTATTACATCTTTAGGTGTTTGGACTATTGGTCCAAAAACTTCACTTTTAGAAAGTTCAAAGCGTCTTTATTGGCCAATCATTTCAATATCTATGGATACAAGATCCTCGTTTTTTTTCTTTTCTTCTATAGAAATATTCTATGTAAAATTGTTGTCGACAACTTTTTCTATTTCGGTTCTATTCTTTTCTCGTAGTGACATAACTTATCGAGATCTCTTTTCAATCTTTATTTCAGGTACCTGAAACTTTTCTATAGTTTTATTAATAGTTATGTCTTAGGTCTCTTCAGGATCACCCACCTCCAATATATGACCATCTCATACTATTTTCTATTTACGAGACTTTTGATCATTGGAACCAGTTTCAACCATCATGCTTCAGGCAAGATTTACATCCATTCGCTCTAACATGTAATTCAAAATTTAGAGCATTTTAGCTGGTATATGAGACTTGATTACTCTCATTAGGTCAGTAAATATGCCTAGCAGTTGACATATAATAACATGAATTATCGTATGAACTTTTGGTTCATATATGGAGATCTAGATAATGATAATTCATTTTCATTTATCCAGCTAATTATTATCTCCCCATGATGTTGAGAAAAATTATGTCATAAATGATTCTCCAATTAATGTTTAAGAATTTAAACATAAAAAGAGACTCATACTCAATATATATTCCCAACCCTTTTTATTTACCCATTTTGTGTGTTGTGGTGGAGCAATTCAATTATATATCGCACATTCAAAAATTCTAAAAATGGGAAATGTATGACTTATGACCAAAAACCAATCATAATGGGAAGTTTATTACAACTCGTTGGCTTGATGCGTATAAGTGCCGCTATATGTGAAATACCATGTAGATAATAAATGGTTTGTTCTCATAGTTTAGCTATTAAAGAGGAGGCATCCAATCAAAATTTTGCTAAACTGTTTTGTTCATAATCAATATGCTTTGTAACAATTATTTCAACTGATATAGCCTAAAATATAAACACACTAGCTTTTGCAAGACGAATAGTCTTAATTGCATAATATGAATCTTTTTCCAATTAATTTCACAAACTTCTGGTTGTAAGTTGATAATATATATGTAGATGCATCTACTAAAATCATATAAAAATTTTCCATATTTGTGGATATATGAGCCCATATTTCATTCAGATATGCAAGACATGCAGTCTCAACTTTAGCACAAGAACTTCAAGTTCTTTTGATAAGTGGGATCTTAATTATTTTCTTTGAGAACAAGCAACACAAGAACATTGTGTTCTTTTAGTAAGTAGAATTTAATCAATTCCTTTGAGAACAAACACCATAAGAACTTCAGGTTCTTTTAATAAATGTGCATATAAATCTTAATAATTTTTGCATCATTATTGATCAGGGTGGTCTAACCAATCATGCCAAATATATATGTGTATAAATATCTCTGGATTTGTAAATTTCTAGTTTTTCATAACATATGATTCAATCTTACTTGTATGTGCGTGGTATAAATTTTGAAATAGAAGTTACTTTGAAACTTGATAATACATTATCCACCAAAAATCGTTCCTTTGAATAGGAATATATTTAGCTCTTTCGAAACTTTCAATAAAAATTATTCTTTTTGTAGCAATATATAGCTCTTCTAGAGTTTTCAACTGACTTTTTGGGTACCATAACTTATATTCACATTGGCTTATTTCATATGCCAATTGATAACATATGTTATCCATAAATCCCAAAGAATTATTCCGAGAACTCTTATTGTTCTCTTAAAATTTTTACTTCTGATGGTGACGATATTATTACCATTAGCGATAATTACTATAATATTTGATATTATCACCATTAGCGGTAATTACTATAACATTTACAATTATGCACTTTTTATAATGTGCTTTCTCTCAAGAACTTATTGCACTTCTGGAGCATCAATAATTTCAGTACTTTGAGATATAGTACTTACATTTTCCCCTTGCATTTAAATGGAAAAATATTTCTTATGCTTCTACTAAGAATAAATCGTCACTGTAGATTGTATTTGATAAGTAATCATGTTAAATAAAATAAATAAATGCCATAATATATATATAAATAAAACGTACATAATTAATGTGTAAAGTAAATAAACATAAAGCAAAGTAAATTAAGAAAAAATAATTATCTTTAAGATTTTGAGAATAATTAGAAGATGATTTATTCTCTTCAAGGATTATAAGCAAATCAACAACGTCCAAATCAGTTGGACCAATATCATATTCATCATTTTCGCAAACAAAATTTGCTTCTATTTTCTTTTCTTTATCATTCAGTGATTGTTGATGTTTCAACGTACGACAAGTACGAGCCCAATGGTTTATAGCACCACATTGGTAATAAAAGGATTTCACTTTCTTAGAATGATCTTTATCACTCTTGGCATCCTTGTAGCCCTACTTCTTGTGGGTATAAACATTCTTAAAATGATTATCATGTTTATTCCAATGGCATCGACCATACTCATAATTAATATTGTGGCATTTTATTCTTCCGTTATATAATATCATATTCACTTCAGGGAATGGAGTGGAGCCAGTGGGCTTTCTAAAATCTTTTTCACGATATTTTGTCTGCAGGACAACATTGTTTGCATGAAAAGTGAAGTATTTTTTTCTAACATATCCTCATAAGTGATACTTCGACCACGAAATTTCAATTTAATTTGAAACATTCACATAACTGAGTTTTATTCACTAACCATATAGTGAATTATCATGTTTGCATTCACTTTAAGGGATGAAACAAATCCAATAATCGCAAGGAATAAGCATTATGCTTGCATTCACTTCAGGGAATGGAATATAGTAAATTTAATATTATATGGTTCTTTTGAAGTAACAAATAAAATTATAAACTCACGAACAAACATAATAAAATATTGTTTGCATTCACTTCAGGGAATAAAACAAATCCACAGAATAATTATGTTTTAAATTTAATATGATTGTATTCTCTTCACGAAATAATACAGATCTAATCAGAGAATCATATCTCATGTTTTCATTCACTTCAGGGAATGAAACAAATCCAATAATCTCATGAAATAAATATCATGCTTGCATTTGCTTCAGGGAATGCCTCCCACAAAAATTTTTAGATAAAGATGATTTTTTTGTAACCTGGACTTGGGAGAAGTCTATAGTTGAGTTTTTCGACGCATAAAAAATTATTGCTTTTGAGAAAATAAGATTTAATCCTCGTACACGGCTTTGTTAAACCATTTCACAAGGTCCTTTAAAAACCTCATTTGAGACCAATAGCCTCGCAGAACGGGATGTCCAGCCAATATACTTGGATTAAACTATAAAACATATTAACTAATTAAAGAATATGCTTTAGGCGTTAAATAAAAAGAATAAGAATAAAATGTCAAAAAATCCAAATAAAAGCATAACCATCGCGGAGTGATTCGTAATTGAAATTGGAGTTAAAGAAGAAACTTACCACACGGCTCCAAATATAATGTTCATTCAAAACAACCTTTTGTTTGTAATGAGCAATAAGAGATTTCTCAAAAGATAAGTAATCAAGTTGCTCGGATTAAACTGCCAGCATATGTTCAGTCTCTGCTCCTTTTTTCAGCTTTTCAATATTGTTTTAAACTGCAAATTTCACGAAGAAAAATTATAGACAAAATAGAATGCACTATATATATAAAGTAACATGGTTGAAAATTTAATTTTGTGAAAGTTTATCTTTTACCAAAAAAAATAAAAATCAAGTTTAAGATCAAGAGAAAAAAATAATCGATAATTAAAATATAATTTAGGGAGAAGAACTTATCTTTGATTCATGCTAGAATCAAATACTTTTCGGTAACTCTTTTAGGATTCGACGACAAACACCTCGGTTGATTAGAGTCTCGTGCTGATAACGTGTTGTGAATAAAATAAAGAAGAACAATAACAAGAATAAAGAACAAGAACGAAAGAACAAAGCGATGAGAGAAAGAGGAATATTTGTATTATTCTCAATATAGACTTGTGTACAATGTCTTTATCAAATCATCTATTTATAGGCATAAAAAGTACATAATACATTAAATTCTAATTAATGAAGATAATATTCATAATGATAAAGTAAATCAAATCTCTTTGATAAAGTAAATCAAATCTCCTTGATAAAGTTCTTATCATGATAGACATCATAACAAGAACCAACTATTTATTTTCAGTAAAATGGAGATATTCATAATTAGATATAGTTTATAATAACAAATATGTAATATATAACCGCAGACCTTAATGATCTTTAGATATAAAAGATTTAACGATAAAATAAATGTTTAAATTATATATATATTTGTTTATATTTTTTTGTTAAAAAACGTGCAACGTTTCATTTCGCAATCATATTTAGGTTATCGGTTAAAGAAAATCGCTATTATCCATTGACAAGTTCTACAATTTTTTGACTCACCTCGACATTACAAGTGAAATCAAAGTGCTCTAAAATTGATTTTTTAGAATTGAGGTTCTGATTTCACTTTCGCATAAATGAGTTTTTTGCAATAGAAATGTTTATGGTTAAATTTTTGGACTTAGGGTTTTTGATTTCACAAAAAAATAATGAATAGAAATATATTGAGATTGATGCACCGAGAACATATAGGTTATTGAAATTAAATTGTTTGGGACATAAGATTGTTCGATTTCTCAAAAACGAATCAATTTTCAAAAAAAAAATATTTGTTTTTCTATTTGTTTCTTATAAAATTGAACGGAGGAAATAAAGATGATGAACGGATGTCACATGTCATGCATTCATTGAGCAGACTTTTTTAAACGGACGACCTAAAACTATGAATAACATGAAACGCTATACATCTACTTCGACAAAAAAAAACTCCAGGCACCTAAAGTAAAAATATATCCTAAAACTATGAATAACATGAAACGTTATACATCTACTTCGAGTGTCATTGGCAACTTATTGTACGCTACCTATTTAATCAATAATATTTCGGGTACTCTTTTTTCCCTATTAGATGTTACAGTGGTGTTTAACAAGGCCCATTACTTTTCAAAAATATATATATACATAGATTGTACACTATTTTATAGGTAAGTTGATATAAAAAAGGTTAATTATGTTATGAATATTTATCTATATGGATGTCTATCATGATAAGAACTTTATCAAGGAGATTTGATTTACTTTATCATTAGGAATATTATCTTCATTAATTAGAGTCCAAATATATTATGTACTCTTTATGCCTATAAATAGATGATTTGATGAAGGCGTTGTATACACTTCAATATTCAGAATAATACAAATCTCCCACTTTCTCTCATCTCTTTATTCTTGTTATCGTCCTTCTTTATTTTATTCACAACATGTTATCAGCACAACTTGCTCCAAAGAAAAAATTTATTTACATCGAAGATCAGATTCATCTACTACACGTCAATCACTCAATTCGATCTTTTAAAAGTATAAGTTATCAAGAATTCGTAAGTGAAAAGAGAAGGTTAGCAATTTTTTCTTTGCTTTACTTTTATAATTACTTACAAGGTATGCTTAATTTTAATTTCGGTATCAATTAATTACTTGTTTATTTTGTTAGTGATTTGTACTATTTCGATAAAAAAAAAAGGTTGATTTTGCTTGTTTAATTTTAAGCCGAATAAAAAAAGTTTAATGTTGAGAAAATTTTTAAGACGAACAGATTCAATTTGATATAGTTTGTTTAATTTTAAGACTAAAAGTTTAAAGAATGGACAACGAATTCATTTCTTGCAGTTTTTTCCTCGTGTTTTTTGTCATGGTAATTAATCGACAAATGAACCCTTTATCCTTAATTTTTTTATCTATTTTAGCAAAAAAAATTATTCGTTTCTTGCAGAGGTATTATTGGGTTATTTTTTATTTAAACTATATAAATAAATATATTTTAAAAAAACCTCAATGAATGAAACTTGAAAAATGCTTGTATGCTTAGTCATGTGCGTACGAAATATTTGTTTATTTTATTTGATGATAGTTAGTATTTTTAATCGTTTTTATGAGTTTTACATGTGTTTAAATGGCTTGGAAAGAGTTATGACATAAAGAGATTATGAAGAGTTGTCTTGGTCATTTATATCTCCATTGTCCTCGAGAAGAAAATCAATATCGGTAAACTCTATTATTATTTTTATTCTTTAAATTACGATTTTAAAGTACAATAAATTATGGTAATTTATGGTCTTCAAGAAGACTGTTATAAATTATGATGATTTATGTTCTTTGTTCTGTTGGTCTAATCCAAGTATATTGGCTGGGCATCCCGTTCTGCGAGGCTATTGGTCTCAAATGAGGTTTCTAAAGGACCTTGTGAACTGGTTTAACAAAGCCGCGTACGAGGATTAAATCTTATTTGCTCAAAAGCAATAATTCTTATGCGTCGAAAAACTCGACGATAGACTTCTCCCAAGTTCAAGTTACGAAAATTCGTCTTGATCCAAAAATTTTATGGGAGGAACTCCCTAAAGTGAATGCAAACATGATAATTCATTATATGGTTAGTGTATAAAACTCAATTATGTGAACGTTTCAAATTAAATTTCAATTTTGTGGTTGGAGTATCACTTATGAGGATATGTTAGAAAAAAATACTTCACTTTTCATGAAAACAATGTTGTCCTGCAGATAAAATATCGTGAAAAATATTTTAGAAAGCCCACTGGCTCCACTCCATTCCCTGAAGTGAATATAATATTATATAACGGAAGAATAAAGGCCACAATATTAATTATAAGTATGGTCGATGCCATTGGAATAGACATGATAATCGTTTTAAGAATGTTTATACATACAAGAAGTAGGGCTATAAGAATGCCAAGAGTGATAAAGATCATTCTAAGAAAGTGAAATCCTTTTATTACCAATGTGATGCTATAAACCATTGGGCTCGTACTTGTCGTACGTTGAAACATCAATAATCACTGAATGATAAAGAAAAGAAAATAGAAGCAAATTTTGTTTGCGAAAATGATGAAGATGATATTGGTCAAACTCATTTGGACGTTGTTGATTTGCTTATAACCCTTGAAGAGAATAAATCATCTTCTAATTATTCTTATAATCTTAAAGAGAAATATTATTTTTCTTAATTTACTTTGCTTTATGTTTATTTACTTTACACATTAATTAGGTACGCTTCAATTATATATATATATTATGACATTTATTTATTTTTGTTTAACATGATTACTTATCAAGTACAATTTATGGTGACGATTTATACTTAGCAGAAGCATAAGATATATTTTCTCATTTAAATGCGAGGGAAAAATATGAGTACTATATCTTAAAGTACTGAAAATATTGGTGCTCTAGAAGAGCAATAAGTGTTTGAGAGAAAGCACATTATGAAAAGTGCAGAATTGTAAATATTGTAATAATTACCGCTAATGGTAATAATATCGTCACCACTAGAAGTTGAAATTTTAAGAAATCAATGTGAGTTCGCAAAATAATCCTTCGGGAATTATAGATAACATATGTTATCATTTGGCATATGAAACAAGCCAATGTGAATATAAGTTCTGGTTGCTAAAAAGTCAGTTGAAAGCTCTAGAAGAGCTATATATTGCTACAAAAAGAATAATCTTCATTGAAAGCTCCGAAAGAGCTAAATATATTCATATTCAAAGGAACAATTTTTGGTGTACAATGTATCATCAAGTTTTAAAAAAACTTGTATTTCAAAATTTGTACTATGCATGTACACGTGAGATTGAATCACATGTTATGCTAAACCAGAAGTTTACAAATTCAGAGATATATGTATACACGTATATATAGTTGGCATGATCGATTCGACCATCCTGATCAATAATGATGTGGAAAATTATTGAGATTTATATGCACGTATATTTCTTGTGTTGCTTGTTCTCAAAAGAATTTATTAAGATCCCACTTATCAAAAGAACTTGAAGTTCTTGTACTGAAGTTGAGACTGCATGTCTTGCATATCTGAATGAAATATGGGCTCATATATCCACAAATATGAAAAAACTTATATGATTTTAGTAGATGCATCTACATATGTATTATCAACTTACAACCAGAAGTTTGTGAGATTAATTGGAAAAATATTCAGATTATGCAATTAAGACTATTCGTCTTGCAAAACTAGTGGGTTTATATTTTATGCTATATCAATTGAAATAATTGTTACAAAGCCTATTGATTATGAACAAAACAGTTTAGCAAAATTTTGATTAGATGTCTCCTCTTTAATAGCTAAACTATCAGAACAAACCATTTATTATCTACATGGTATTTCACATATAGCGGCACTTATTCGCATCAAGCCAACGAGTTGTAATAAACTCTCCATTATGATTGGTTTTTGGTCAGAAGCCATACATTTACCATTTTAGAAATTTTGAATATGCGATATATAATTGAATTGCTCCACCACAACACACAAAATATGTAAATAAAAAGGATTGAGAATATATATTGAGTATGATTCTCTTTTTATGTTTAAATTCTTAAACATTAATTGGAGAATCATTTATGACATACTTTTTCTCAACATCAGGGGGAGATAATAATTAGTTGGATAAATAAAAATGAATTATCATTATCTAGATCCTCGTATATGAACCAAAAGTTCATAAGATAATTCATGTTATTATATGTCAACTGCCAGGCATATTTACTGACCTAATGCGAGTAATCAAGTCTCATATACCAGCTAAAATGCTCTAAATTTTGAATTACATGTTAGAGCGAATGGATGTAAATCTTGTCTGAAGCATGATGGTTGAAAATGGTTCCAATGATCAAAATTCTCGTAAATAGAAAATAGTATGAGATGGTCATATATTGGAGGCAGGTGATCCTAAAGAAACCTAAGACATAACTATTAATAAAACTCTAAAAGAGTTTCAGATACCTGAAATAAAGATTAAAAAGAGATCTCGATAAGTTATGTCACTACGGGAAAAGAATGGAACCGAAATAGAAAAAGTTGTCGACAACAATTTTATATAGAATATTTCTATAGAAGAAAAGAAAAAAAAAACGAGGATATTGTATCCATAGATAGTGAAATGATTGGCCAATAAAGACGCTTTGAACTTTCCAAAAGTGAAGTTTTTGGACCAATAGCCCAAACACCTAAAGGTGTAATACAAGTGAGATACAAATAAATAGTCGTGAGATATAAATACGACTTGAATTATGATTTATGAAGAATTTTAATTACTTCATGGTGGATGCAATCACTTTGGCAGTTATGAAATATTTTATATGCGTCTAATTATTTTGTAGATCCCTGTATAAAGTTATCCTTGAAGGATTTAAAATGCTAGAAGCATTTGGAAGTTTCTAAGGAAATTTATTTAGATATGTCCCCTTAAATATTTATATTTTGGCACATTTGGTATAATCACCTTAATGGGAAAATACTATAAGAATGATCATATTTCCTTATGCATTTTATAAAGGAGTTTGGATCAAGATTCATTATGATAATTAAATATCATTATAACTCTTAAAGAGCTTCAAATTGGAAACTCATTAATAGCTTTCAAAGCATTTGATTATTTAACGAAAATATTTGAGAAAAAGAATTTGGAGATCAAGTTTTGTCTTGACCTGAAGATCGAGCATTTAAATATGTCTTATTGTCTATGAATAAACATAAATTGAAAGAATCTTAAAGAAGATTCAATATGGATAAAGCATATCTATTAAGTATCCTTGTGATTGCAAGATTATTGGGTGAGAATAAATTTATCTTCGAAAGAAAGATAAATAAATCATTGGTCTGGAAGCATCATATATTAGTTGGTCAAGAAATACCATCTAAATGCTACAAAGATCATAACTTTAGATCTTCAAACATTAGTCGATGTCTCCTCAAACCTTGTAGAAATAATTGTTATGCACAAGGTAAGCCAAGAAATACATTTTGGCTAAGAACATGGACCCAACATATGCAGAAGGTATGTGATTTACTTTCACACGATAAGATGCAAGCTATCTTGTGAGGAGATAATGCAAAATTTATATCTCAATCAAAAGATGGATATATCAAAATATGACAAAACGAAACATATTTCTCCAAAGTTTCGTCCCTCATGATCTTTAAGAAGAATAGTATTCGACGAATCCTTTCATGCAGTAATTTGGAAGATTTATTCATTAATGTATAGTATACTTCAACATTTGAAGATTGTATTCAAGATTAAATTATGAAGGCTCAATGATCTTATGTGATATTTTCATGAGGGGGAGTAAATACGCGTTGCACTCTTTTTCCCTTAACTGAGGTTTTGTCCCAATGGGTTTTCCTGGTAAGGTTTTTAATGAGGCAACATGTTATGCGTATCAAAGATGTGTGTACTCTTTTTCCTTCACTAAAGACTTTTTTTCCTACTGGGTTTTTATCTTAATAAGGTTTTAACGAGGCACATTATCTTCATAGACATCCAACGGGGAGTGTTATGAATATTTATCTATATGGATGTCTATAATGTAAGAACTTTATCAAGGAGATTTGATTTACTTTATCATTAAGAATATTATCTTCATTAATTAGAGTCCAAATATATTATGTACTCTTTATGCCTATAAATAGATGATTTGATGAAGGCGCTGTATACACTTCAATATTCAGAACAATACAAATCTCCCTCTTTCTCTCATCTCTTTGTTCTTGTTATCGTTCTTCTTTATTTTATTCACAACAAATTACATATATCTTCTTAAATTATGGGATAAATTTTAAATGGCTTAAGGGTTATTTTTTCTCCTATAGTAGTCACAGTTTATCGATTTCGCTCATATGGTATTTTGCATTAATTTTTACCCCTGAAGTAGTCGAATTGCATAACCGTTTAGGGTTTAGGAATACTTTTATGTTTTATAATCACTTTATATTGATAAAAATTTCTATTAGGGTTTATGATTTAGGTTTGAGATTTAGAAATTAGGGTTAGAGTGTCAGTCAAGGGGCAAACGGTGATGCAATTCGACTACTTCAGGGACCAAATTGATGCGAAAATACCATTAGAACGAAATCGATAAATCATAGGAACGAAATCAATAAATCATAAAAACGAAATCGAAAAACTGGGACTGCTACAGGGGCAAAAGTAGCCCTTAAGCCATTTTAAATTAGTCTTTGGACTAAAAATAATTTTAATTAAATCTATAAACTAAATTATCATTCTAACCATGCCCTTCCATCGATTAGTCATTAACTCTAGTGTTAGATGCTTGAGTTTCACATGTCTAAAAGTCTAATTGTAACAATATTCTAATTCGATGATTCAATTAAAATATTTTTAAATTTAAAGACTAATTTAAATTGAACTTATAATTTAAAGAGATACGATACGATTCAACCTCATGAGTAAAAAATGTTATATTGATATTTTTCAAGAATTTGGATTGAATATAAGTATTTTTTTGTTGCCCTTCCGGCTCCCTAGACTTTGCTCTGACTAATCCGGACCGACTCGTGTTGCACACCTAGTTATGTTGGGCGAGTCTCTCGACGGGAATTTTCTGTATACACAATGTCTCGAATTTGAAATCTATTTAAGTGATACTAATCAACTTACCATTTGAATTAAATACCAATTATATTTAATATACACTCTAGAGATCCTTTATAGCTACTAGTAAAATAAAGTTTTTAAATTAGGCTGGTATTTGATTTGAAATTCAATTGGCATTGGTAGGGTTAAGTTAGATATTTGAACAGAGCGAGTTCAGTGATAGCATCCTGTATTTAATGAAATCACACACTACATGTTATTTCTTTTACTTTTCTTTTCAATGTCATAATCTTTCATAAAGATATATGAATTCAACCATTCATGAGAGAAACAAAGAACATGATATAATATCATTCAATACTTTTTTAGAGTGCTGTCAATAATCTCTATAGCAAGTGGTTAAAAGTTCTCAGTTTACACCTCCCTCTTTTAGGTTGTAGGTTCTAGAACCAGATTCAAATTGTTACTGTGATATGCGATAGGTACACGGTTGACGGTTATCATATAAATTTGAATCTTAAACTTTATTTTAAGACCATAACGTCTCGTCTAATTAGATTGCCTGATCATTTAACATGCACTGCTGCTTGTGGTGGTGAAGTAAGATAACCAATATCTGAATTCTTGGCTTCACAAAGCATAGCCCCGCTGCTTTCTGCTTATTTCAAATTGCAGTCCGCGGTTACCCTTTTCCCTCGCCACATTCAAATCATTCAAGCAGCAAAACACAACAATCAATTACTCCATGCAATGTACGTAACTGCAAACTCATCTATTGATTGAGAATGTAAGTTTCAAAACAAGTCCCAAGTTTCTCGTGACCTCCTTTGTGCTTTGCCATTCACCACGCCTACTCCCCCAGTCACTTTATTTTGCTTTTCTTCAACTTCCCTCCTCTTTCCATTACACTTGTCTTCCATGGACGATTATCTGATTAGTGCAATGATTTAAAGTTGAAACTGTTTAGATTCTTCCCATTTGCCAACCTCCGTAACACGAGAGAGAAGATGAGCCCTAATACCAGGAGGGGGAATGCATGCAAATAACTTTCAAGTTTCAGCAGATTGTTAACATAACAAACACCTATCTGTTCACGTGACAGACTACAGGTTTCATTACATGTGGATAGTAAACTTGGGGTAAAAGTACACGTGGCAAACATGCAGCTATTCAAGAGAAAACCGACTACTCAAAATCCTAGGCCCCTACACCTTCCCATGTATCGTTTTCATGCGTAAACTGTTGTTTGTACGTACCATATGCCCACTCCTTCCTTTGTTTTTTCAGTTGGACGTTTGCAAACTTAGCCCCTCTCTTTTCACTGGCCCAATGAAGTTTTTTTTATAATTAATGTCTTTATCATAAATTAATAAGGCTTTGGCTGGGCACTTCTTTTTATTTCTAATCATGTTTAAACAGTTGAAGTAATTTTAATAAGTCACATAAGATAATAATCGTAGTAAAAAAAATTCATCAAATATTTAACGGTATACTATATTTTTCAGAGTTCAAATCAAAAATTTTAATGGAATTAAAATAATTTATATTAATTGATCCACACATTTGGCGATGGTCTGATGCTTCTTTTGATCTGATGAGTTATAAACGGACGGGTATTGTCCCGAGTGATCTGAATATGGTTTATAAAGGTGAAGAGCTAGCCCATCTCATGATTAGAGACGGATTTAAAATTTAAAATAAAAATAAAATATAAATATTTAAAAGAGTAAATTAAAAAAATAAAAAATTGATATAAAAAAATAACAGTGAAAATAAAATTTTGAAGGTGGGGAGGGGCAATTGTAAGTTGTAACTCCCATGAGGCTATGACAGCTATATACCTAACCATATCGTGGGACCTTGTACTGTTAATAGAGGGATAGTTCTAGTAGCTCAGAAAGGCTTGAAATCTGCATTCTATAAATGTTGCCGTGGCTTTTGCCTATTGGCTATTGCATGGATATTTCCGATCTCTGAACCATCAATTTGTTGTCTCTACGATGTCGTAAATATTTAATAGCAATGGTGATTCTATACAGACGTAATAGAAACAATTATCTAAGATTTAAAAATAATAATAAGACTAAAAAATGAACTAAGTAAAATGTTTACAAGTAAAAAAATATAAAATAATTATAAATAAGTGGTAAAGTATATGAAAAACCAAAATGATATTGTACTTTATAAAGTTTGAGTTATGTTATACTCATTTTTATTTAAAAGTCAGTCTACCACGCACACAATAAGACAACAAGTATTTATTTATTTTAAATTAAGAGCATTATTTTAATAATTTGTACAAAACTCCGAAAATGTTTAAAAGGAAAAAAAATTATGGATACGTGGTAAAGTACATGAGAAAATAAAATTATGTTGTATTTCATAGATTTTAAGTTATATTATACTTATTTTTTAAAATTTAATCTACCGCACACACAATAAAACGACAAACATTTATTTTTTTGACAAACAAATATTTATTTTTAAAAAATTGAGAACATCATTTTAATAAATTGTGCAATACTCTTAAAATCTCTCAATTGTCCATGTTTAATATATATTTATGCACACATATTATATCATATCACATCCATAAATGACCACAAAATATTTATCTTAATTTTACGTGCTCAGAAAATTTTTTATTCAAATAATCTCATTTTGGAATTGATTTTCGAATAATTTCCATTGATTATTAATTTCTAAAATAGATTTGAAATGTTTTATTTTGTTAAGAACTCTGCTCTCATTAAAACTCGATTTCATTCAAGTTTTAGCGTCTTGAAGTTTAAGCTTGAGAGGTTGGGGTAATCTCTAAAATAGTACGTTTTTGGGCTATATTTTTTAAAAGATAAAATACACAGCTCATCACTTAACTTTTTTTTTCTCTCCTATTTTACTCACTTAACTTTAAATTTTCTAATTTAATAATTAAACTTTAAAATTTTCTTATTTTGATTACTCTCAATTATTTTAATTATATTTTAATATAACATAGCATTATTTATTAATATTTTATTATTATTAAATATACAAATCATTTAAAATAAAATAAAATTTATATTTTATTATTAATATTTAAAATAAAATAAACTCATCTTCAACCTCAACCCTAACCCCAATTCCTATAACCAGTCAACCCCTTCCTTACTCTTACCACACCTTCATCGGAACCCCACCTTCACCGCCAAGATTGATGAGTGATGACGTGTCAAGATCGTCATCATCAAACCTCAAACCCCTTTTTCACCTGACTGCACCAACTCTCGCCCCCTCACATTCGCACCCCAAATCCCATCATAGGTTTCCACCGATACCCAAGACTTAGATTTCATAAGATCACCAGTTTCAAGCAACTAGGTTCATTAAGGGAGAGGGAAAATATTGTTTGATGTAGGGTTCGTGAGAGATTGAAATTTAAGGTTGGGATGGTGTGGTGAGGATTTGAGGAGAGGGATGGTTGTCGATTGGTGAGGGTTTGGGTAGGATTTAGAATTTTTTTTCTTTTATTTCATTTACTCTTTAATTTTAAACTTCACTTGATATTAAATATTAATAAATAATGTTATGTCATACCAAAATATAATTAAAATAATTTAGAGTGATTGGTGCAATTTCAAAGTTTCGTTATTAAATTAGAAAATTTTAAAGTTGAGTGAGCAAAATAGGAGTAAGAAGAAAGTTGAGTGATGGTATGTGTATTTTACCCTTTCTAATGTAGCACCCAGTCACTATTATTTTTTTGATTATTTTATAAAAAAATTATTTTTTAAATTTTTTTCAAACTCGCCAGGCATGTATAACAAGATCAAAAAAATCATGTTTTAAATTAGTTAGTTAATTAGCAAATTATTAATAAATCTTAATTGGAACTCACCTAGCATCCACGGCGAGTTTCACCTATTTTTTTACGAAAATAAAAAAATTAAACTATTAGGAATCCAACTACAAGGAGTCCACTTCGCATCTTTAATATGTTGAGGAGAGAAAATGAAAAAAAAATGAACTATTAAGAATCAACTTTTAGATTTAACTCCATAAATTATAAAAAAAGATGGGCATTAATTTATGGAAAATATTTTAAGGTTAGGGGTTTAGTTGTAGAGTATAAAATTTAAGGTTTATGGTTAGAATTTAAAGTTTAAGTTTTAGGGTGTTAGGGTTTGGGATTTAGGTTTAAATTTATAGAAGGGTGGTGTAAATAATTTTTTATACAATTTGTGTATCAAAATATAACCCTTAACTTATATAGGCATAGTTAGAGTGTCGGCATTTGTTTGTTATTAATGTGGGATTCTTTGAGCTAGAGAATTTGCCACGAAATTATTTTTTAGCTCCAAAAATTCTACACTAATAACAAATAATAAAAGAATCCCAGAGATTTAGTGACTACGTTTATCCTATACTTAATTTCTTCTCTCTCCTCTTCTTTTTCACTTTCTAATATTTAAAACAGGCGGCCCATTTGAATAATTCAAATCTTTACAACCAGTGACTTGGAGAGGGGAAGAGTTCAATGAATCGAGTAAAATTCAAGTTACGTTGGAACACAAATAAAACAATGAGGATAAAATTAATTATTATATAGGTTATTATACGAATTTTTAAAATATTTATATAAAATAAAGAGGAACTGATTTAAACTTTAAGTTTGAAGTGAGGAAGATAAGTAAAATTCAAGTAAAAAATAAGTCATATTCATTATATTTGTTAAAATAAAGTCAAATGAGTGATTAAAAATAACCTAATGAAAATAATTTATTGCTAACTTTATACACTAAACCATAAAAAACCTAACACTTCAACTAAACGTGACACCAATTAGTAATTTTTAGATTAAATAAGAAAATTACATTCTCATACCGGGATTTGAACTCATACAAGATGAAGCAATATAAATATCATTTAGCCACTAGGCCAATTAGTGGATTTTCCAATTAGTAATTTAATACTCAGATTTAAATGGTAAAATTAGAAAGGAACCAATGGTGAAAAAGCGAGCGACATCCATGGCATGTTGAGATCGGATGTAAAGGAAAAGAAAGCTAAGTGAGGGAGATGTCTCCCTTTCCCTTGTTTGGATTGAACTTTTGTTTTATCAAGGGAAAGAAAGTTGTGTTAGATAGCCATTTTTTAATACCCAAGTTGAGAAAAAGTGAGAAAAAGGAAGGAAATGTATTAAAATATAGGATGAAATACATTACAGATTGTTGAGAATCAATTTTTAGTTGACAATCAGTGTATAATCTGTAATATGGCTTTGGAGTTTAGGGACCAGGTTTTCTTTGAATGTCTTTATGCGATAAGCATTTGGGATAAGGTCCTCAGCTTGTGTATCTTGAGAAGGAATGTGTTGATTTAGGTGTTTGAGCGCATAAACATAGCAACATTAGGAGGGGCTGAAATATTGAATTTTAAAAATACAAGTGCTTATTAAGTATTTAAATTCAAAATTCAAAAAATAATATTTAATTTGTCTAATATTTAAACTTGTAGTACTTAAATTGTTATTAATCCAAAGAATTTAAGGATACAAGCTCATCTTCCTTTAGTTCAGCTTCTATTTGATTAAATATTTAATTATTTTTTCTTATATTTTAGTTTAAATACTTATTTTTTAAGAGACCAAAGTGTTATTAAACCGAAATTTATTAAATATTTAATATAAATAACAGGGATCCAGGCCCCTGGACCCTAAGGCCCAAGGGCGCTATGCCTCTTCTTAGGCTGATTTGGACGGTTAATTACTTGAAAGGAAAGTCTAATTATTTTCATTCTAAAGATTGTTTGGATTGCTCAAATATATTTCAGTGTTAAACTCCATCATAGAAATAGTTAAAGTAAAGCTTAGAAACAAGTGTATGGATATACTTATTCTATAAATTTCACTCTTTCTACAATTTGGGGTATTTGTTAGTCTATGTTTTTTAACCTACTTTAGTTTAAGCTATGTTGCTTTTTTTGGGATAAATATACACATAATTTATTTAAAAAAATTATTTTTAATTAGAATAAAATGAATAGAATATATAAGTTTTAAAAGTAAGATTATTATAATAGCATGTCATATTTTAATATTAATGAATGAATATTCTGCTTGTAACAAAATTTTAATTAAATAACTAAAATTTCACTTTTTCTTGATGACAAATGATTTATTTTATTTAAAATATATAAAAATTAAATTTTCAATTTTACCGTTTGTTTGTAAAATATAATGTTACGACACAGTTAAGTTTTTTTTTCATTATATTTTTAAAAAATTAAAATAAATAAAATATAATAAAAATTTTTATAAAATAAATAGTAAACAACTTGATATCGCTTAAACATGTCACGACATAGTTAAGCTTGATTTTATTCATATTGATTAATTTTCCGGTCAATACTAATATTTTTGTTTTGCAGCAGTAATATTTCCAATACTTAGGTATACCAGCATTTCTCGTGGCAATATCAGTTCTGCAATTAAGATAGTTTTTTTTTTATTGAATTAAGATAGTTAATATTAGGTGGGACTAGCTAGCTAGCTCATTAATATTAGGGTTGCACCTCTCGTGAGTGAATATATTGCACAGAACTAACCTCTGTTTTCTATTTTCCATTTTCCAGCACAATATATATATATATATATATTACTTTATTTATTCAAATTTCTAAAAAATTCAGACAAAAACTTTTATATATGTTCCTCTTCAGCTGCCCTATACATCTACCACCAACTATATATGCATCCCGATGCAATGGAACTCAAGCTAGCCTTACCTTTTTCGTTTATAAATTAATCTCCCCCTCAATTTGTTTCAAGTATTAAAGGTTGTCCATGCCCTTAATTAGGCCACATATACTAACATAATATATCAAACAAAAGCTGGATTTATTAGCTGTTTATAATACTAATCAATGAAGAAACCCATACGATCCAAATGGATGAAAAGATGTTGAGTTCAGGACGATAGAGAAGGGAAACTAAGAGACTTGTAGCTGGTGAAGCCTCCATCCACAACCAAGTTATGTCCCGTTACATACTTGGCTTCGTCCGACGCCAAGTACAATGCCGCCTTCGCCACGTCTATCTCTTCACATTTCGCCCCTTTCAGCTCCCCGCCCCGTTTATAATCTCTGCCATCTTCTCCTTCGGAATGCCTCCGTATATCTCCGCTATTTGACGTATCACCATCGGTGTCGGTATCGGAGCCGGCGAAATGCAGTTTATCCTCACCCCCGTCCGGCATAGCTCGCTGGCTACCGATTTGACGATACCTGGTATCGTGAATTTGGCTATTGAGTACGGGTGTGGCCCGAGGCCACCCATAAGTCCACTTATGCTCGACGTGCAAAGAATGGACCCTGACCCCACGGGAACCATCACTCGAGCTGCATGCTTTATTCCGGCCACCATTCCCCGGACGTTGATCTTCATCACCCTATCGAATTCGTCCAAGTCGATCTCGGTGATGCTTGGGGGGAACACCTTCCCCGCTATGCCCGCGTTGTTGAACATTATATCGAGCTTTCCATGAGTCTCCACGGCGACTTGTACAGCTTCGGCTACTTGGGACTCGATGGTCACATCGCATTCTACAAAGTGGGCAGAAGGGCCCAGGTCAACGACAGATTCTCGGCCAAGTTGACGATTGATGTCGGCAATGATGACATGGGCTCCATTTTTTATGAACTCAAAAGCGGTGGCCTTGCCAAGCCCACTTGCTCCCCCTGTGATTAAGGCTACTTTGCCTTGTAACCTGCTTTTTTACAAGACAAAAATCTAAGCAAAAAGAGGGGAAATGCGGCCTTTGTCTTGTTTGAACAAATAGGTAAGTTTAATGAATATGGTTCGAGTACAAAATAAGGGTTTAAATTATATTTTTTTACAATAGGTATTTAAAGTTTTTTTTATTAAAATAAGTGTTTAAAATTTTATTTTTAATTGAAATATGTGTCAAATTAGATGTCTCAGTTGACTTTAAAATAAGTCAAATAAAATTTTAGGTACATATTTTAGCCAAAAAATACTTTAAGCACCTATTTCAGTCAAAAAAAAATTAGACACCTATTTCAACAAAAAAATACTTTAGTCATTTATTTCAGCCAAAAATAAAATTTAAAAACCTATTTTAGCTAAAAATATTTTAAACACCTATTATAAAAAAACATAATTTAAACACTTATTTTATAGTTAATTTAATGAATATATTGAAAAAAAATGTTGATAATGATGACAGTGCCAATCCATTCAGCAAGTGTCCAATCAAATAATTCTCTCTGTTGACTAAAATGTATTTGAATGGACCACATTTCCCCTATTGTCGCCAGTCACCACAAGGGTTTTAACCAAAAGTACTTCGGACATTACATTATTAACATAATTAAATGTCGAAAGGGAAATGTGTCTGCTCTGTTTCATCATCATGTTAAGCTTATAAAACAAAAGAAGCTTAAATTATGGCAGATATTCAGTTTGCTAGCCTTGTATTAATTTTCCTCGGAAAATATTGTTTGCTAGATCTAGGGGTGGCGGTCCAAATATTTATAATTAAAAGAGCAATATTAAAACAACAATCATGTGAGCAAATTGAAAGAATCGAACAAAACTAACAGGAAAAGGGCAACATTGAATACAGAACTAGCTATAGAAGTTTGAAAACCAAGCAACTCAGAAATGGCCACTTCACCTTGAAAAATCCCCCAGAATTCAAATGGAAAACATGTGATCTGCTATGAATTAGAACTCTGCATCAGCTTTTGAACACCCCCAAAGGTGCATTAGGCTTATGCTTGTAGCTGGTTACAAGGAAAAACCAAGTAACCGTGTGTACAACTGCTAAAGCTATTCTGGGTAAATGTCATTACATTGGCAAACAATTTCAAATGTTCTTTTTTGTGTCAGAAATTCAGGTGCCCTTTTCTAATGTTGTCTACTCAAGAGAAGTGAAGTAGGTGGAGAAAGTCAATATAGCTTTGTCGATGAAGAGCTTAAATTACCTTGTTGTGGCGGAACCATCTGGTGTTGCAGAGTAAAACCTTAGTTTCTTACTTGATAACCCATTGTTGGCAAACTTGAACTGCCTGGAAAAGAACACAAAAACACAGGAGATAGAGAATTAAACAAGAGAATTCAGGTTGGTTTAAGGTATAAATTATAATAAATTAGAAACCTGGCTAATGATCTAAGCATGGTTAGGAAATCAAAGTGGGTTTGCTGGATGGATATATAAATCTGGGGAAGATGAGAAGGAGGAAAGAGTTGTTGCAGTTGAAATGGATACACATTTCCATGCAGAGGGGAGGGGGGAGGAGGTTGAACATGATTTATAGCACTTATGACCTGTCCTAATTAATTATCTTTTCCTTGTAATCAAAACACAAGGGAAAAAACAACAACTAACTGGTTAGTGGTTACTTTTCTTGCTTACTGATTATGCTTTTTTATGAAGATAATTATGTAGTGTAGACCAGGTTTAATGGCAATGGGGTGTTTGTAGGTAGCCTTTTGCTCTAGTCAGGAAACTCGACTCGAAAAAATTATATTTTTTAACTCAATCGAGGTGAAAAAAAATTGACTCGTTTTGACTCGATTCGAAATTACATAGACTCGACTCGAAAAAAATTTCAAATAAAGTTTTAGTTGTAAAATGAAAATTCGAATAATTCAAATTTTTTAATAATTAGTGGATTGATTTTTAAGTTCAAATCGAGTCCCTCAATTTTTCCTGATATATATATATAGCAATATTAAAAATATGAAAAATATATGCCACATATGAAGAAATATGTATGCATATCTTATATGATTAGGGAAAGTCATTAAATTTAAATCAAACTGTACTATAGCATGATAAATAATTACAGTTAAATTTGTATAAGAACTTGAAAGCTCGACTCGAATTTCATAAACTCGAATCGAAAAAATTTCAAATAAAGTTTGAGTTGTAAAATATGATGCGTCAACTCGAATAACTTAAATTTTTTTGACTCGACTCAATCGAATGCTCACCCATATTTACTGTCATAATTTCGAATTGGACAGTATAAGATTTTTTATTATTTTAAAAAAACTTAATTGAGTAAGAGTACAATTGATTTTTTTAATCTAGATCTCAAAAATAAAATTTATAATATTTTTTTGAACTGTGTGATTATAAATTATTATCTGTTTATATTTTTTAGTCTTTGAAAAGACACGCACCTTATAAAAAAACTGTTCGAATTAAAATCTCTTAGAATGGATATCATTTATCTTTTTCACTGTAACTACTCGTTAGTTCAACAAAATCCATAATAGTTAAACAACTTTTTGAGTGACAATTAGTGGGAGTTTCCATTTTTTGTGTGCAAAAGAACTTCAACTTTTAAATCAATAATGGGGGGTGTATTTGATTTTTTAACTATATGTGTTTAAACTATGTTAGTATCATCTTAAAAGGCCGCCTTTTCTTGCATTCAATAAAAATTATATCAATGTTCCCTAATAACCTTAATTATCTTATTTATGCTAATCAATAAAACAAACTAAGTTTTATCGTTGGCAAAGCTGTGTTGAACGCAACTTAAGTTGAACTTAATATCATGAGCGAAGCTATATGAGGACTAAGAGGAGTTGGCCATGCGGCCCACTCCTACGTTTTATTTTTTAAATTCTCCCTAGAATTTTAAATTATATTATAATTTATTTTATTTGTTCTAGTATTATAATATATTTTTTTGTTTTAGTGGTAAAGCCTATAAGAGAAATTATGTTTATTTTACTTAAATTATTAGATCAAATTCTGTTTAGAATATTTTTTTTCTCGGTCGCTTAATTTCCAATTATTAGCTTCGCCCCTACCCAACTCAGTATCGTAGAGGAGGAAATGTGTTGTGGGCCTGTGGCGTAGGAGTTCAAATGTAGTTTGATTAAGGAAGTAATTAATTACTATGAATTTGAAGAAGAAGAAAAAAAGCTCCTCGAAGGCTTAATATATATATATATATATGTATTCTGTCAAAAAAATTATATATATATAAATAAAAAGAATGATGCTTTTGTTGTTATTTACAATAAAGAACATTACGTGAAGGAATACATAAAGATGACACAGCAGTGTACATGGACTCACCAAGCCGACAACTTAATGATGCCGAATAATTAATTAATTAAAGATATTAGTTTTATTAAAATAATAAAACATTAAAATACAATAAAAGTTTATACGGGGAGATAGTTTGATCCAGACAAGCACAGTAGAAAAATTGACAAAAATTAATTAATCAGTGCTAAAGTGATATTAATTAAGTATGATGCAAAGGTTTTGGATTCTGGATTCTCACTTGGTCAATGATAGTAATTAATTAGCAAAAATTAAGAACAACCAACATTAAAAATACATATTACTTGCCCCCCTTGGTATTGGGGTTGGAGGCATCGCCTATATGATTAAAGCCAAAAAAGAGAATGGAGACGAGCTTTTGAAAAGACTACCCAAAGGGGACATTTGTCCCTTTAAAATTTTGAGTATACCAGTATTTTATTTTTATAAAATTAATTAAAAAAGATAGTTAAGAATCAAAATTTAAAATTTGGATGCTCTGACAGAGAGTCATTTGGTTCCCTAAGCATGTCCCAAAACACACTATTATTATTTGAGTAGTGATTTTGGACAAACTGTCAACCAAGGATAAACTAAGACGATGGAGATAGCCATGGATGTCAAATTTTCATTTAAATAAAAAATTCAAACAATTGAGTTAGAAAATAAAAATCATTTAAAAGACAGAAACTAAATACCAAACACTTTGATTAAGGGTATGGGGAAGGGGAGATATGCTTGCGGGCTGCAGCATCAAGTCTCACAGTGTTGGGAGGATAAATAATGGGTAGTAAGTGCTAAAGTGGTAAGAATATCACGGTTCAAGTCTTATGATTGAGGTTTTGGTTTCGGCTTATACTTGGTCATGGGAGGAAAGAAATTATAGAGTTTAATGAGAATACCATTTTGTTTCGATAATGATATATTGACACTGTTAGTATTAAATTGTATAAATCAAGGCAAAAAACAGAATCTGATAGAGTTATTGAAAAAATTACCCAAAGCCTATGGAATTCAGTAATATTGTACTCTTATTTTCTTTTGATTATATATGTTTTTTTACTTATTTGGATAAATAAAAAATAGATGTTTATTAAAAAATCAAAGGTAAAATTTATAGGTTTGATCTTATTCTACTTAGAAAAATAATTTTGTTAAGTGAAAATGACTCATTGTTCACGAGTTGGACAAATTTTAACTCTATTTGATGAACAAAGGCTTGAAGCCAAAATTAGATTATTGAACCATTAATTTTGATAAAGTCAAATCAACTGATTTTATTGTTTGGTAAATAGATGATTATAAACAGATTGAGGTAAATATTTTAAAATTGAAAAAAGCTTTTCTAAAATGTTTGAAGAAAAAAAGTTTTAAGAATGAAATCAATTTTAAATAATTTAAATAACTAAATTTGAATATGTCACATCAATAAAACACATTCTCATATATAATTTAAATAATTATTTCTCTTTCAAATAGTTGAAATCAATATATATATATATATTAAATATCATTTAAATTCAATAATTGATCGAATTATATGAAAAACAATTTCATAAATAATAAATTAATATATACATCATTCAAATGAGCTTAATAATATTATATTAAAAACTAATTATTTTCGTACTCTAATACATATATATATGTCAAATATTAATAACCAATAAATTGTTCAAACAATTATAAAATATAATCTTATTAAAAAAAAGTATGAAATATAATAATGTCAATACATATGTTATTTTGTTTGTTCAAAAAAATAAATAGTTAAACCCAACGAGTGATCTCAGTGGAAAAGATGATGATATTCATACTATGAGACCAAGTTTAAACAGTTTTTGTCTACATGGTGTGTATGCCTTATCAAAGATTTAAGAAAAAAATATGAACATATAATACCTTATAATCTCCTAACTATTAAAAAAAAGCTACATACTATCGATTAATTTATCAAACACTTTTATATATTCATTTAATACAATCAACTAATCACTATCAACTATCCATTAATTACAAACAAAATCTTTATTTTCTCCTTAAACCAAAATATATAATTGGTCTAATCAAGGTAGTCCCATACAGATAAATAGACACACATGTATACATGCATACACATGCTAATATAAAGATTAAATAAGCAAATTAATTAAAAGATAAATACTTGGAGGGTAACTAAACTGAAATCTTGTTATATAGATAATTGCGTAACAAAACATTAGAATATTGCATTAGGCAATGATAGAGGCAAATAATTGTGTAATAAAAGGAATAACAAGGTTGTCATCTTATTAAGATCTTTTTCGTGGAGACAGCACCCAGACAACTTCATCACCTTACAACCTGTGCTGTTTCTTGTCTCTTATTACATCTACCTGCACATTAGTAAATAATAAAGTTCCCCTTTTGTTTGTTATAATTATTAATTAACAATGCTGGCTTAAATCGTTGATTAATTATTGTAATGGCTAGCAACTAGCAAGCAAGTGATATTAAAATTTAAGTGGTGATATTGATTAACAAGCATGCAGCATGGGGAATTGATCTGTTTACCGAGGCTGCTTAGTTAGGCAAAGAATGTTAGATTAGTGCAGGAAATGCTATATTTTGTTGTGTGTATGGTTTTGTTTGGTTTGGTTTTCACATGGAAGCATGTGGTGTTGCGCAGGAGTTACTGTCTGGGACACATCCAATCAGTGGCTGCCAAAAACAGTATTCCAGGCTGACACTGGATTCGTGGCAGTGGCTGGTTCGTAAATGGGATTCCGTACCCTGCTCTGGACACACTTTTACGAAATCTACTCCTTCTCGTTAAAAAATTCTCAAAAATATTATTTTTATTAATTTTTTTTGTCAAAAATTTTGAATTTTAACCTATAATTATTTAAAATTTATTATTAATAAAAATATAAAAAAATATATTTTAAAAACCTCTAATCAAGTAGATTTTAATTATATATTTTATAAAATTTAATTATTTAAAATATATAATATAATTATAGTCAAAATTAAAAAATGTTGACTTTGAAAAAGTCAATAAGGGACAATATTTGTGGACAGAGGGAGTAGTAAGTTTGGAAATTTGTATAAGAATTTAAGATATTAAACTTTTAGTTATTTTAAGTTAATTTTTTTTATTTTTGATAAATTTTGATATTTATAAAATAAGTTTTGATGTTTTGTTCAATAATTTAAAATGTAAAAAATAAGTATTAAAATTTATTTTGTAAGTACCGAAATTTGTCAAAATTACTAAAAAATTAATCTAATATGTTATCAAAAAATTTAATATTTTAAGTTTTTAAACAAGTTTTAAAACTTACCATTTTTTAGCAGTATTATAGACCTGCCACACTTTAAACTTGCCCGACTGCATGAGCTTGATTATATATATATTTTTGGTATTCGTAGTCATATTTAGAGACGGAGGTGTATAGAAATTGGAACAGGAGACTGGATAGGGAGCTACGGGATTAACAAACTCTAAATAAAATAGGGCTTTGTGTTATGCTGTTGGAGATGTCGACATTTGGGTCCATATTCTTTGGGCTGTGGCAAATTCAAGACCACTTTTCACATTACATGTTCTATGCGGACCCGTATGGAAAGTGCCACTGTAATCAACCAGTGCGTTGGTTGTGGATCAAAGGAATGAGTTTAGCTAGGTGTCTTGGAATCAGATAATTATAGTGATAGTTGGACTAGTCTTGGAAAGAGGAGAGGAGTTGTAACCTTTTCAAATCCATGGGCCTAAGGTAGAGGACTAAACCTTGATCAATTGTCCCATAGCTCATCATACACTACACGATTTCTCTGCAAAACTACGAGGCCCCAAAGGCAATCCCAGATGCCCATGCCTTCCTTTGCTGCCCAAGGATTCCCTATCAACACACGGCTTGACATTAAGAATCAACTGCAGTGCCATCTCAAAGATCCCGTTCGGGCCTTCATTTTATACTTTCACATCTTCATTTTATGGTTATACTTTATTGTTTTAGTCATATTTAATATATATTTTTAATAAAATAATAAAAATAAACAAAGTTTGATCATGCTTTATAATTTATTAATAAAATATTAGATTAATGGTTCAAAGTAAAGACATATATTTTTGTTATATAAGTGTCGATTTTTTGAGTTTTCGCTCATGGCCCCAAAATTTTCAGAGACGACTCTGATCATCAACAATTATTATCATTATATTTTAAATTTTTTATACGTTAGTATATTTTTAATAAACAAATTAAAACACACTACCAAAAGATAAAACACGAGATTGAAGTTTAAAAAACATTTTGTTTAACGTTATTTATTTCGTCAAAAGTATATGTTTAATTTTTTTATATAATATCTAAATTGTGCAAATCCCTCTCAATAAAAAATACGATGATTTGCACATTTAAACATACACATGTTCTTTTACATGTTGTAATAACAATTATTCCAATTGAATTAAAATTCAATCTACGTTCAAAAAGTAGTAAAATCTAAACAACGAAAAAATAAAATAAAAATGAGACGTGGAATTGAGAGCTTTTATTGGTCAAATTCTATCATTAGTCCTGTTACTATATATCAGTTTTGGATTTATCCCCTGCATTTTATTTTTTTATCAAAACCTGTATTTTAATTTGTTGATCTCAGTCTTTATACTTTTTATATTTTTAAATTCAATTATAATTCAAACAATACAAGAATAATAAGTTAAATTACATAAATTTAAATTGATAAAATTGAAGAATAAAAATTAATCTACAACTGACGCATAACACTATAATTAATAGTAGTTTCTAACTTGATAAATTTAACTAGTTATTGTTTGAATTAAGATAAAAAATTAAAACTTGGAAAGTAAATAAAAAATAAAAAACATATTTCTTCTTAACCCTAGCCGCTCTCTTCAACCCTAGCCGTTCTCTTCTTTGATCATTCCCTTTGATCGGTGGTCGGCAATCAATTTCAGTATTGGTTGTCGACCACCGAATCTATTAGTTTTCTTATTTTTATTTTAATAAGAATCTCTGCCTCTGTAGCACGTTATTTCTCTGTACTTGTGACATGTCTTTGTCTTTGTTTTTGTTTTGTGATTTGGTTCATCTGTCTTTGTGGCATGTTTCAGCATACCATAGCGATCGATTGTTGTTCGCACAGAGAGTCAATCGGCGCTAGTTTCAGATTTATGTTTTTGTCGGTGGTCACTTGGAAAGTTATATCCCCACTCGATTTATGGTTGTTTGCCGATGAAATCAATCCTGGGTAGCGGTACTTTTTGCATGACAGTTTGGATCGCGCACCACTCTTTCTTCATTCTTTATGCGTCTCGTTTGGACAGAGACAAGGAGATTCAAGAAGCTGCTAAATTTTGTTGGTATGCTTATCTCCATAGAAGTTTTCATTTTTCTTTGTTTTTGGGTTGTAAGGATTTTTTGGGTTGTTTAGTCTATATATTATTGATAAGCGTTCAAAAGTACTATTTTTATTACCCTTTTTACTCATATTATTGTTAGACTTAAGCTCATATTAGTTGTATAATTAGTCATTCATGCATTAATTCATGTTTCTTTCCACCGTTGAGCTTGATTACATAACTTGGTGATTTTTGTGGAAAAAGATGTTGCTTTGGTGTGTTTTTGTGTGTGTGCAGAATCACTTGCCTAAACAAGGCTAGAACCAGTTGCCAGGCAGTGCATGAAGGAGATGCCGAGCTAGTTGCCAGGGCAATGCATGAAGGAGACGCTGAGCCAGTTGCCAGGGCAATTGTCGACAAAGAATAAGGTGATATGGTAGTCGAAATTGATGACTAGAAAAGCCCAAGATGACGTGGAGCAAAGCTAAATCCCAAAGGAGTTTGATTTCCATGAAGAGGTTAAAGAAGAATAAAATTCCAAGAAGATAAGAGAAGTTCTAGAAGGAATATAATTATAATAAAGAATTATATTCTTTAAAGATAATTTAATTCCAACTTAACTTCCTCCCCAAAGAAAAACTTTGACCTAGCCCTATAAATAGATCACCAAGCCGTCAACTCCAGGTGGGCAAGAGAAGGGAAAATTTCGACAACCCCATAGGGCAAGAAGAGAGAAATTTCGAGAAGAGAGCAAGGGGGAGAGAGTTCAATTTCTTATTCTTCTTCTTCTTTGCTTCCATTAGATTTATGGTTTGGGGATTATTCTTTGTATATCTTTTGAACCCAACCATGAACTAACTTGATTGGTTGGGGTTATTGTGTTTTGTTGTTGTGAAAATCAATTGGATTTTGTTTAGGTAATAAGAGTTTGCACTTTCAATTCAAGGTTTACTCATTCTTGGTTCTTATTCTTGTTTGCGAGTGAATTGGGAGAGGATCTCGTAACTTCATATATTTATCTAATATCGGGAGAGTTAGATTCAAGAAACGAATGGGTATGGTCTTTATTCAATCTATTGACGGTGAAGATTAAACCGGCTTAGGAATAAATTAAGGATTTCAACGGCTAAGAGGAACGCAATATTGGTTGTTGTTCACCCTTGATTCACGCAGTGATGTATTATCAAGGCATGCACAAGTAGCTAGAGTTTCAACTTAGGGATAAGAAGAAACCATTGAAGAACGCTCTGCCGAATCTTGAAGTTGCTGCCCAGACGCCCAAGTAGTTGCCCAATTAGTCGCCCAGGCAACCATCGATTAGTTGCCAAGACAACCCCGCTGTGCAAGTTGCCACGGCAACTGAGTTGCCCTTGCACTCTTTTACCAAGACGATCCAATCGGCTATCACACCTCAACTCACGATAACCTGGCCTATTCACTCTATTTTAATTTCATCTATTTTTTTAGTTTATTGCTCTTAGTTTCCTCGTTAATTAAAACTTCTATTATCAATTGTGTTTTTATTTTCACAGTGCAGTAAATTAAGCAAAGTGGCCCAAACCAATCCATGTGGAGACAATACTCGATACTCGTATCACTTTATTACTTGCGACGTGTATACTTGCACATTTGCGTAGCATTTATTATACGCAACAAGTTTTTGGCGCCGTTGCCGGGGATTGGCAATTGGTGTTAGTTGTTTTTGTTATTGCATTTTTTCTCTTAGTTTTACTAACTTTTCTTTTTGTTTGTTTTATCAAAAAAAATTAGGTGCGCTACAAGTTAAGGGACATCAACATGTTGAGAAATAAAAGTCGATCTATTCGAGAGATGATGTTGGAAGATATGAATCAATCCAATAAAGAGTTTCTTGCACCCTTTGATGATTACCTATACCAACTGAGAAAAGCCCAAAGAATTTATACCGTGGAAAAATCTTGTGCTATGTGTGGAGAACATCATGTGTTTGAAAATTGCCCTCACATTTTCGGTGCATATAACTACATGGAGGACCATAGAGGGAACCAGCAGCAAAATTCTTCATGGTATGGTCAAAAAGCTCTAAATTTTTTTTACCATAGCAATTTTGCCGCAGAAACAGATATGCCATGGCAATGTAGTCATTTCCAAGAGCATTCCAATTCCTTGGAGGAAACGTTACTAGCTTCCTTGGCTAGACTTGACGGATCAATTGAAGAGATTCGAGAGCTATCAAAATCTATGGATACGAGGATAGCTCAGTGGGATGCAACCTTAGGGGATTCAGAAGATCAATTGGGGAGATCCACATATGTCATGGATAACATGCACCAATAATTCATTCCTAGGGATACTGACGTCCCAAGGCAAGAGGATAAAGAGCAATGCAAAGAAAGTTCTCTGATGTGTGGGGAACAACTAGAACCTCAAAGTCAAGAGGATGCCAATGAGAGAGACTGCCCAACACACGATAAACCTGAACAACAAATTGCCTCGGTAATGATTGAGGAACCTGAACAGAGCAATGCCGCGATAACACTCAGTGAAGCTGAGAACAATACTACAGCAAATTCTAAGGAACATAATGCCCATAAGGTTACAACATTGATGTTGAAGCAGGAATCTGTATATTGCTCTCATCTATAATTGCCACGGCAATTACACGACCACATGCAAGATCAACGAGATAATAATACTTTTCCAATGGAATATGAGCAGGTAATGGTTGAATCTTTTGAATTCTTTAAAAACTCACCTCGTCCATTGCAGATATGTCTTGAGGAACCGAGGTTGGTAGATTTGAAGCCATCGAAATCTCTACTGATGGAGATGTTTGAGAGGCCAAAAGAAAATGGTGTTTGGATTCGTAAAGCTTTTTAGAAAATTGGTTCTTCCCTTGACTTACAGCAAATTTTGGCAACTGATTGCCATGGCAATTGGCTTTAGCAGCAATTGCCACGACAACAAAGGCTACATCAACCATGATAGAAGTCGACAAGAATGAGGTAATTGAATGGTTGAGAATGGATATAATTTTTCCTATTAATATATTTGTGCCTTCAAGAATAGTAGCAAGGTGGAGAGTATACATGGACTACAAGCGAACAAAGAAGAAAGACACATCCACCATGGTAACGCAAAAGGGAGTAGTGGCAAGCACATTGGCTAAACTCTTTTTGGGCAATATTGTCACCCGATAGAGGGTGCAGATGGACTATAAGAAGTATCGAAAATGACTATCCTCAAGTTTTCTTAGATATACACTAACATTAGAAGATGCATGATGGCACTCTTTTCAGACATGGTCGAAGACTTCCTTGAGATCTTCATGGATGATTTTTCTATTTTTGGTAGTGACTTCAATAGTTGCCTCGACAATTTAGAGAATGTGTTGGCAAGATGTGAAGAAACCGATTTAGTCTTTAATTGGGAGAAGTTCCATCTTATGGTAGATGAAGGAATAGTGCTTGGCCACAAGATTTCATCTAAGGAAATTGAAGTAGACAAAGCCAAGGTGGACGCGATCGAGAGATTACCCCCACCAAGATAAAGTCTTCTATTTTGATGATTCTTGCACCCAAGCATTCGAAACCCTAAAGGAAAAGCTTACCTCGGCACCCATTGTCGTTCCACCAGATTGGACGCTACCTTTTGAGCTCATGTGTGATGCAAGTGATTTCGCGGTTGGAACAATCCTAGGCCAATGCATATGAAAGGAACACAAAATCAAGTAGCCGATCACTTATCATGTTTAGAACGTAATAGGGAGGAGGACGAGGATTTAGAGATATGCGATGCATTCCTGGATGAATAACTTTTAGTTACCTCGGCAACCATGGATGTGCACGCCTCGACAACCATAGATGCGCATGCCTCCGCAACCCTCGACGCCTCAGCAGCTCTTGACGCGCACGTCTCGGCAACTCCAGACGTGCACGCCTCGGTAACCATAGATGCGCATGCCTCAGCAACCCTCGACGCCGCAACAGCTCTTGACGCGCACGCCTCAGCAACCCTCGATGCCGCAGTAACCCTTGACGCCTCGACAACCATGGATGCGCATGCCTCGGCAACTCTAGACACACATGACTCGACAATTTTGGGAGCAGTCGCCACGGTAGCACATGCCTCGACAATACCCTGATCAGGTTATACGCCGATGTGTCCTTAAAGATGAGCAACAGAATGTACTCCGACAATGCCATTCTTCACCCTATGGAGAACATTTTGGAGGAACTCGTACTGCGGCCAAAGTTTTTCAATCCGGTTTGTATTGACCAACACTGTACAAAGATGCCCAAGAGTTTTACAAGCAATCTGATCGTTGCCAGAGGACGAGCAATATCACCCATAAACCAATGGGCAAGCAGAAATTTCTAACCGAGAATTGAAGGGTATACTCGAGAAAGTTGTAAATCCCTCTAGGAAGGATTGGTCAGTAAGACTAGATGAAGCACTTTGGGCATATCGCACTACATTCAAAACACCCTTAGGTATGTCTCCCTTCCGACTTGTCTATGGCAAAACATGCCATCTACTGGTGGAAATCGAACACAAGACATATTGGGCAATCAAGACCGTGAATATGGATTAGGAAAGTGCCAGACAAAAGCGTTTGTTGGACCTCAACGAGATAGAAGAATTTCATGCACTCACCTATAACAATGCACAAATCTACAAGGAGAAAACAAAGCAATGGCACGACAAGAAACTATTGCCGCGACAATTAATGCGAGGGCAACTAGTTCTCTTATTCAATTATCGACTAAAACTTTTCCCGGGAAAACTAAAATCAAGATGGTCGGGAACATTCGAAGTTGTCAAACCATTTTCCCATCAAGTCCATTACCGACGAACATGAATTCAAAGTTAACGGACAAAAATTGAAGCACTACAACGGTGCCCATGTAGAACGAAACAAAGAAGTTGACACCTTAGGAGATGCATGAGCATGCTCTCCTTTCGATATTTTCTTTTTCTTTTTTTTTTCGAACTATTTTTTTTTCTTTCTATTATTTTCAGTTATTTTTTTCTCTTTATTTATTTTTGGAATTTTTATGAGAGATTTTATTTTTCTTCATTATCTTTAGTTTCCAGGTTTTCTTTTCCACAACAAGACTCACAACCACCATGCTAAGGAAATTCACTGTCGACTACTTGCCACAGCAACCACAACAGAAATTGGCGACGCCCAGGCAACAACAATGGCTTCGGCAACTACTGATGTCCAGGCAAGTGAACCTGCATCGGCAAACATGGATCAAATCAAAGCAATGATATTCACGCGGTACCAACATTCAACCACCGACTAGAATATGAATCAAGAAAAACGGCAAGAAGGAAACTTATCACTAGAGGTGACGACCTCTCTGACTAACTCATTTCATTAAGTTTCTTTTAAATTTTGTTTCACTTTTACGTGCATTGAGGACAATGCTTCTCTCGAGTTTGGGGGGTGTTGGTTTCTAGTTAGTTTCATGTTTAGTTGCATTCATCGTTAGCAATCACATATAAGTTGCATATGTTACTTGCCACGCCTTTAATTGGATTTAATTGCTTAAGACTTGTTGAATATCTAATTATGAATTTTTGCCACTGCACTTAATTGAAAGAACCTTTAATTTTAGGATTGCATGAAAATAACTTAGAATTTTACTATGATGCTGATTTTTTTACACGGTTGTGGCTTGTTGATTGAAAGAAACTTAGTGAACTTAGGTTGCTTAAAATTTGGGCAAATTTAAAATTAAAAGTTAAATTCTTGCTAGAGGTGCCCGAAACTGGCTCTAGTAGTTAATGCACATTAAAGAATCGCTAGAGGTGCCCGAAATTGGCTCTAGTCAACTAAAATAAAATGAGAAATTGCTTACTTTGCTAGAGGTGCCTGAAATTGGCTCTAGTGAAAATAAAAATAAATGCCCCGATAATTAAATTGATAAAAGCCTATTGTTCACATAGAATCTTGAAAATCAACTTGTACACAACTACGCACACACATTGTCACGAGCATTATAGTTTGGTTCTGGGTAATTTTTGTGCTATCCGAAAAATTAAAAGTGATCATACTTTGTGCCACGGTTTCGAGGTTTGAATTCAAGTTTGAAGCATGTCTTTGATGATTAAAGTCTTGGCAGGTAATTGTTAGTTTGCATTGCTTGAGGACAAGCAATAGTTCGAGTTTGGGGGTGTGATAAGTGTTCAAAAGTACTATTTTTATTACCCTTTTTACTCATATTATTGTTAGACTTAAGCTCATATTAGTTGCATAATTAGTCATTCATGCATTAATTCATGTTTCTTTCCACCATTGAGCTTGATTACATAACTTGGTGATTTTTGTGGAAAAAGATGCTGCTTTGGTGTTATTTTGTTTGTGTGCAGAATCACTTGCCTAAACAAGGCTAGAACCAGTTGCCAGAGCAGTGCATGGAAGAGATGCTGAGCTAGTTGCCAGGGCAATGCATGAAGGAGATGCCGAGCCAGTTGCCAGGGCAATTGTCGACAAATAATAAGGTGATATGGTAGTCGAAATTGATGACTAGAAAAGCCCAAAATGACTTGGAGCAAAGCTAAATCCCAAAGGAGTTTGATTTCTATGAAGAGGTTAAAGAAGAATTAATTTCCAAGAAGATAGGGGAAGTTCTAGAAGGAATATAATTGTAATAAAGAATTATATTCTTTAAAGATAATTTAATTCCAACTTAACTTCCTCCTCAAAGAAGGACTTTGACCTAGCCCTATAAATAGATCACCAAGCTGTCAACTCTAGGTGGGCAAGAGGAGGGAAAATTTTGACAACCCCATAGGGCAAGAAGAGAGAAATTTCGACAAGAGAGCAAGGGGGACAGAGTTCGATTTCTTCTTCTTCTTATTTACTTCCATTAGATTCATGGTTTGGGGATTATTCTTTGTATATCTTTTGAACCCAACCATGAACTAACTTGATTGGTTGAGGTTATTGTGTTTTGTTGTTGTGAAAAACAATTGGATTTTGTTTAGGTAATAAGAGTTTGCACTTTCAATTCAAGGTTTACTCATTCTTGGTTCTTATTATTATTTGCGAGTGAATTGGGAGAGGATCTTGTAACGTCATCTATTTATCTAATATCGGGAGAGTTAGATTTAAGAAACGAATGAGTATGGTCTTTATTCAATTTATTGATGGTGAAGATTAATCCGGCTTAGGAATAAGTTAAGGATTTCAACGGCTAAGAGGAGCGCAAGATTGGTTGTTGTTCACCCTTGATTCACGCAGGGATGTATTATCAAGGCATGCACAAGTAGCTAGAGTTTCGACTTAGGGATAAGAAGAAACCATTGAAGAACACTCTGCCGAACCTTGAAGTTGCTGCCCAGACGCCCAAGTAGTTGCCCAGCTAGTCGCCCAGGCAACCATCGATTAGTTGCCAAGGCAACCCCGCTGTGCAAGTTGCCACGACAACTGAGTTGCCCTTGCACTCTTTTACCAAGATGATCCAATCGGCTATCACACCTCAACTCACGATAACCTGGCCTATTCACTCTATTTTAATTTCATCTATTTTTTTAGTTTATTGCTCTTAGTTTCCTCGTTAATTAAAACTTCTATTATCAATTGTGTTTTTATTTTCACAGTGCAGTAAATTAAGCAAAGTGGCCCAAACCAATCCCTGTGGAGACGATACTCGATACTCGTATCACTTTATTACTTGCGACGTGTATACTTGCACATTTGCGTAGCACTTATTACACGCAACAATTATTCTTATTGGGTGCGTTGTAATTGTGATTTTTCCATGGATTTAATAAAAATTTAGTGGCTATTTATAAAAAAAAATTAAAACTTAAAGACTTCACAACTAAAAACGACTAAATTAAAATATAGAAGCCAAGTATAACTTTTACTATATAGTAAAAGGACTAATAGAAGAGTTTTACATTTTTATTGGGATACATATGTTTCAAAGAGAAGCAGATATGTTACAGTGACAGCAGGCAATAAGTAAAATTAGCAGTCAAAGAAGGACATGTGAAAATGCAGTGCCTGAGCCTCCACTCCATTAGATCTTCCCTTTCCCTCTCTTAGATCATCCTCAATCTCCTCCAAATCAAAAAGATGGGCTCCACCCAATCCGTACAAGCGGCCGAGGAAGAACACGAAGAAAGCTCCGACAACGAGGAACAAGTAGACGACGATGACGGCGAAGAGGAAGAAGAAGACAACAACAACGAACCCAACATAAGGCAACTGGAAACCAACCACTTGGTCAAGAAAGTACTGGAACAGGAGCCCGAAATGTTGCCCTGTTACACTTCCGCGACCCCTCTCTCTCCGCAGCTATCTTCTGTGGGTACTCCTCGGATGGGTCCTTCAATCAAGGTGTGGGACCCTTATAATGTATTAGCTCCTCCTCCTCCGCCTCCTGTTTTCTCCCGTTCGTTTTTTTTCGACGATGATCGAATGGTGCTTGAGGTTTATTTCATTAGCCATGGTGAGTGTGATTTGAATTTGAGGCCTGATATTGTCGGTGGAAGATGCGACGGAGCCGCCTTGACCTCTAGTGGGAAGCGCCAAGCCAGGGCTTTGGCTGTCTTCCTAAATTCTCAAGGGGTCAGGTTTAATGCCGTTTATTGCTCTCCATTGGATCGGGCTAGATCCATGGCTCTTTCCGTTTGTCAGGTAAAACTCCTATTTCCAACTGATTCTCTTTTTGAGTATGATGGGATTGTAAAATTGTTGATTATGATAAAGCTTCGAGCTTTAATTGTTAATATCTTTAATATCCCTTTACTTGAGCAAATTGAGATCCTGCTCCTGCTACAGTTGGGGTTTCCTCCCATCAAATGCATTCATTTTAAGCAAAGAGAAAATCATATAATATTGGACTAACTAGTTACAGTGTGAACCCCTGATTTATTCTTCTTTTTGCCCGTATGATGATGGAAAGAGTGGATTTTTGCTAATGAATCTTGATATTTACATTGTTTTGATAGGTGGTTATACATGTGTAAGTTGCTGAAGTCTCCACTTCTCATTCTTGTTATTCCATAGTTCTACACCGGCCTGAAACATTTGTTTGGAGTTTCTTAGAGTTGCCATAAGCCCATAAGCGCATGATGAACTCAAGTCGAATTGCATAGTTTAATATTATTATTTAGCATCACCGTAGTTTTTTCCCTTCTCATCTTTTGCGTAGTTGTATTTTCCATTTGCATTCTTTCAATTTCTTGTTACCCTTTCTTGCAATTGTTGGGCTTCAAAATGGAAAAAGATATGCTTTGCAACTCTTAAGGCTGTAAATGGGAAAGTATATAGACATCTTTTGCGAAAAATGCATTTTACTTGCTGTGCAACTCTTTGCGCTGAACTGGGGTCAAGTAGCAAGCAACTGCTAGTTCTTTTTAGAGTTGTTGAGGTTATCGGTATGTAAGGACTTGTTGAACAATGCAGTGTATGATTTAGTACATTTATCAAATGTTCTTGCAATGATCAAACAATGGATTGGAAAATACTTAAGAAACAGACTATATGATGTGTCAAAGTTAATAAAGATTGAGTTAATGACATCAAATACACATAAATTCCTCACAAATGTCATGAAGTCACTTATCAAATTCCTTATTGTTAGTTTGTCAAACATATCACTAGCTTAGGCTGGAGATGCCCTCATATAGAGATGGAAATATGCTGAGATATGTCCATTAAAGGAAGTATGCTATGTAGATTTAGTAGTAAATATGGAAGATATATATGTGTAAGTGTGTTAAAGCCATCAGTGAAAAGCATTCTCTCGTTTTAGGAGGGAGTTTTTGTGAGTTATCTGAGAGAAATTTCAGCTTTTGTAAATAATGTAGTAATTATCCTACTTAAAGTTTATCTCCCTAATAGATTAGATTTTATCCTTAGTAGGACTCCTTATTGTAGTTAGAGTCTATCAACTTAGTAGATTAGAACTAAAAGTTATCTTGAGAAGGTCTTCTTAATGTACTAAAAGACCTAGAGCCTATATAAGTGTGTATCGAGAGATGTAAATTTCATTGAGCAATAACAGAATACAGAATATAAAATTCTGTTTCTTCCTGTTCTGTCAACTTACAGTTTTACCCCCTATTTTATTGTTGATTGAAGTAAATTGTACCTCACTTTCAGCTTAGTTTTGTAGTCTCGTTGAAAGACAAGTGAAGTGTTGAATAGTTAAAAGGTCATGCTTCATTAAGAATATTTCTTCAATTGCTTTATGTTTTACCACGGTAAGTTATGTGAATACTTAACATTTCTGAAGGATCTTTGCTTGACCAATGTGTAAATGAATATTAACTTCAACCATTACACCTGACAAGATGCATTCCTTGTTAAAGCCAAATGATAAACAAGGCCTCAAGAATAATCATTGATAGCAATTAAGACTTTGATCGGTGTCCATTGTCACCTTTTGCTCTGGCTGTGGTAGCAATAATTGATTCTTGAATCCAATGTTTACTTATACATTGTGTATGGTATCACCTAATTATTGTTTTCCGATATAGGCAGTTTTAATGCTGATATAAGATATGATATTTATGCATTTTCCTGGTTATATTGGCTCAACCATGATGGCTGCCCTTTTAAATCATGCAGGAGATGAATTTTGCAGCGGCGGGGATACAACTGTCTGATGCACTTATGGATCTGAATATGGGGCAATGGGAGGGGTGCCCTCGCTCTGAAATACATACGCCTGAAGTTTTGAGTCTAATGGAAAGATATCAGCCTGATTTTTCTGCACCTTCTGGAGAATCTCTCAGGCAACTGGAATTTCGTATGGTTCAATTCTTGAATGGTATGGTCCTTGGACTTCCTGAAAAACTTAGATATGAATTTTCCTTGTGCCAGAATGAGAGTCAAGGATTTACACACCATAACAACCATGCTTTAACCACCTCAGTTCACGACAGAGATGTAGCTTCTCTTCAACTACCCCCTTGGGATATGCTTCAAAAGCAACGACCTGGTCTTTCAAGGAAGAAGTCTGGTAAGAGCAGGTTACAATTTGTGTCGAATATTGGTGAACATGATGCTGACGATGAAATGTCTCCTCTGGAAACCAGTCATCAGCCTGTCCTTCATGACTTAAATGTCAGGAGTTCCTCTCCCCCTTCCACTTCCTTGGCCTTCACTTCTGTTGGTGTTTTTACTCATTCCCTGCCAATTAAATGTCTCATCACAGGCCTCCTTGAGTGTAGCCCTGTAATGTCACGTAAAGTGTGCATAGAAGACTCTTCTGTGAGTGTATTACAACATTCTTGGAAAACAGGTTGGCAGATAAAACGGTTGAATGATACTGCACATCTTAGGCTTCTTTAGTTGGAGTTCGAGACTTGTACGTTATCCTGCAACAGAATTAGCGGTGCAAAAGGTGAATTGTAAATTGTTGGCTAGAATATGGCATTACTATGATTCATTCGTCCAAGTTGATATTCTGCAACTCATGATCTCACTTGTGTTTCATTTACTGGACTATATATGTTGTGGCATTCAATTTTGAATATTAATTCAACATTCATGGTATCCAAAGAGAAAAGAATTCTTTTCGAAGTTGGAGTTTTGTATTGGATCATTCTTTTTGATTCCTAGTGTTTATGGCAGTTGATATTTATAGAGTGGATTTATTTATAAAGTAATTCCTGAAACTGCATGGCATGAGTTAACACTAACTTTATGTGTAGAAGATTGTAATGAACTTTGCATTTATTTTCGACTCTTTAAGGTAGTTACGCATAAGGATTGGTATCTCATAAGAACTATTAGTAAATCTATCATCCTATTCATTTGT